>JAUNZM010000026.1:3600000-4200000 GCA_033459285.1 Clamator glandarius
CTGGATGATCTTTAAGGTCCCTTCCAACCCAAACCATTCTATAGTTCTATGATCTTCAGTCTTAAATTCCCAAAATACTAAATTAACTCTTGCAGTGACTAAGAAAAGTTTTTCCATTAAAAATGTTCAGAGACAGCTGAAGTTCCAGCCAATACTCGTGACCCAGACTCAAAATGGCCTTCAAATATATTTTAGGCTGTAATATGATGCTTTTGATTCCTCCTCCCTGCTGTGAAATTAGTTGTTGTGGTGGAACAATGGAGTTTTTGGTGGCAGATGACTTAACTAGTAAAGTCTCAGGGTGAATTCCCCTCTACCTTTCACTGATCTGAAGTTTAAAGTAACCCTTAAGACAGTTAATAGAATGACACAAGTGAATTACATTTCAATAAAATGTGCATGATAAGGGATTCTTTATACAATCAAAGCATAAACAAATATCCTTCCCTCTGTTCTCAGAGAGGAAAACCAAGACACTTCATCTGTATTATTTCAAATCTAACATGTAAACATCTTTTTAAAAGTCGTTAAATTTGGAATGTAATTGCTACTATCTCTTGATTACATACAGGCTACACAATCTGTCATTGAATCAAATAATCACTATTACTGCTGGGAAACAAGAAATTATATCAAAGCCTAAAGGAGAACACTGAATGGCTGGTGAGAAACAAACAAATCAGAGTTGGGTAATCAATCTCTGTACCATAAAATGCTAATGTTGTCACAATAAATAAGAATTCTCTTCCATTGCTTGATATGCTTCCCACCAAGCATGTCACTTAGCCTGTGGTGTGCTTTAGTTTAGGTTACAGTGGCAATGCTAATAGCAGTTCAGCAAAATAATAAGAGTTCCCTTTAATTTTCATAAAAGTAATTAAACTTATCAGTTTTTGTGTTAGTGCAACAAACCAACGAATAAATGGACAAAAAAAATTAATTCACAATATTTTCAAATTAGCATCCCATGCATCAGGGATTATTCAGATATGAGGTTCTGAATCAATGATTTTTATATTTTAAAAAAAAGGAAATGAGTGGCATTGGAGGAAAACCACTCTTTTCAGCTCTTATGTTGACAAAAGAGTACTGATTATAGGATAGCTACTAACACTTCATTGCAAGCTCACTACTTCTTCAGATAAAGCTAACCTCATAACTCCAGGATGACACAGAAATTTAAATTGCAGTTAAATAAAAAAGAGCTTACTGTGGCGGGAAATTAATTGCATGTTAGGATGGAGATGGACTTTTAAAGTTATCTTGAACCTAGAGGATGCACTGAATGGAAGGATGCATACTGTTCATGGAATATAAATGAAAGAACTCTGAAAGAAACTGTGCCATGAAATCTGCCCAGAGATATAGCAATGAGTGAAGAAAGGAAATAATGTTCCTGGAGGATTTATGATTTACATTTACCAAATTTCAATCATCTCATGAATACAAACACTCAATATATTTAAAAACAGATTCTAACATGTTATTCAGAGACAGGAGCAGAAGTTTGCTTTTGATTTATGAACTAGAAGGAAGAGGCAGAAAGAAGAATCACAGAATCAAAGAATCACAGATTAACCAGGTTGGAAGGGACCTACCAGATCATCAAGTCCAACCATTCCTATCAAACACTAAACCCTGCCCCTTAGCACCTCGTCCACCAGTGCCTTAAACACCTCCAGGGAAGGTGAATCAACCACCTCCCTGGGCAGCCTCTGCCAGTGCCCAATGAGGCTTTCTGTGAAAAATTCTTTCCTAATCTCAAGCCTAAATCTCCCCTGGCAGAGCTTGAGGCCATTCCCTCTCGTCCTGTCCCCTGTCACTTGGCAGAAGAGCCCAGCTCCCTCCTCTCTACAACCTCCCCTCAGGTAGTTATAGCGAGCAATGAGGTCTCCCTTCAGCCTCCTCTTCTCCAGGCTAAACAACCCCAGCTCTCTCAGCCGTTCCTCGTAAGGCCTGTTCTCCAGCCCCTTCACCAGCTTCGTTGCTCTTCTCTGGACTCGCTCCAGAGCCTCAACATCCTTCTTGTGGTGAGGGGCCCAGAACTGAACACAGGATTCGAGGTGCAGTCTCACCAGTGCCGAGTACAGAGGGAGAATAACCTCCCTGGACCTGCTGGTCACACCGTTTCTGATCCAAGCCAAGATGCCACTGGCCTTCTTGGCCACCTGGGCCACTGCTGTCTCATGTTCAGTAGCTGTCAACCAACACTCCCAGGTCCTTCTCCTCCAGGCAGCTTTCGACACAGATTTCTCCTAGTTTGTAGCTGCACAGGGTTGTTGTGCCCCAAGTGCAGGACCCGGCACTTGGTAGTGATAAACCTCATGCCATTGGACTCTGCCCAGCAGTCCAGCCTGTTCAGATCCCTTTGGAGCCTCCCGACCCTCCAGCAGATCCACACTTCCACCCAGCTTACTGTCATCTGCAAACTTGCTAAGGGAGGACTCAGTGCCTTCATCCAGGTCATTGATAAAGACATTGAACAGGGCCGGACCCAGGACTGAGCCCTGGGGAACCCCACTTGTAACTGGCCTCCAGCTGGATTTAACTCCATTTCCCACCACTCTCTGGGCCCGGACAGCCAACCATTTTTCCACCCAGGAGAGCGTGTGCCTGTCCAGGCCAGAGGCCGATAGTTTCCGTTGCAGAATGCTGTGAGAAACTGTGCCAAAGGCTTTACTGAGGTCCAGGAAGATACATCCACAGCCTTTCCCTTGTCCAGTAGCCAAGTAACTTTGTCATAGAAGGCGATCAGGTTAGTTTGGCAAGACCTGCCTTTTGTGAACCCATGTTGACTGGGCCTGATCACCCAGTTCTCTTGCATGTGCTTCATGATAGCACTCAAGATCACCTGTTCCATGACTTTCCCTGGCACTGAGGTCAGACTGACAGGCCTGTAGTTCCCTGGATCCTCCCTGCGACCCTTCTCGTAGATGAGCACAACATCAGCCTCCACTCCAGTGGAACTTCCCCAGTCTTCCAGGACTGTTGGAAGATGATGGAAAGGGGTTTGGCCAGCACATCCACCAGCTCCTTCAATACACTTGGGTGAATCCCATCCGGCCCCATAGATGTGTGGGTGTCTAGTCGGGCTAGCAAGGCTCTGACCACCTCCTCTTGGACCATGGGAACCTCATGTTGCTCCTCTAACTCCGGGGTTTGTACACAGAGGGAACAACTTTCTTTACAATTAAAGACTGAGGAGCGACTGAGAGTGCTGGGGTTGTTTAGCCTGGAGAAGAGGAGGCTGAAGGGAGACCTTATTACTCTCTACAACTACCTGAAGGGAGGTTGTAGAGAGGAGGGTGCTGGGCTTTTCTCCCAAGTGACAGGGGACAGGATGAGAAGGAATGGCCTCAAGATCTGCCAGGGGAGATTTAGGCTTGAGATTAGGAAAAAATTCTTCACAGAGAGGGTGGTTAGGCATTGGAATAGTCTGCCCAGGGAGGTGGTTGAGTCACCGTCCATGGAGGCGTTTAAGGTAAGGGTGGATGAGGTAATTGGGGGCATGATTTAGGAATTGGTGGGAATGGTTGGACTCGACGATCCAGTGGGTCTCTTCCAACCTGGTTATTCTATGTGTGATTCTGTGTGTGTGATTAAGTACCTCAGCCTTTTCCTCATCTCCTGTCACTGTTGTTCCTTCTGCATCCAGTAGGGACTGTATAGTCTCCCTAGTCCTCCTTTTATTATTTATATATTTATAGAAAGATTTTTTGTTATCTTTCACCAACTTTAGCAATCTGATTTCTAGTTGAGCCTTAGCCCTTCTGATTTTTTCTCTACACAATCTCACTTCCCTCCTGTAATCCACCCAAGAGGCCTGTCCCCTCTTCCAGAGCCCATAAAAATTTCTCTTCTTCTTGATATCACTCAGGATCTCCCTGTTCAACCAAGCTGTTTTTTTCCCCTGCCTGCTTTTCTTTCAGAACATGGGGATGGCTTTCTCCTGAGCTGCTAGGATCTCCTTTTTGAAGAGCTCCCAGCCCTCATGGGCTCCCTTGCCCTTAAGCACTGTCTCCCATGAGACTTTGCCATGAGACTTTGCCAACCAGCCTTCTGAAGAGTTCAAAGTCTGCCCTCTGGAAATTTAATGCTACTGTCTTGCTAATCACCCTCTTCACTTCGCCTAGAACAGAAAACCCCATCATCTCATGATCGCTTAGTCCTAGGCGTCCTCCTACTGCCACATCCCCCACAAGGCCTTCTCTGTTCACAAACAGCAGGTCCAGGAGGGCACCTTCCCTTGTTGGTTCATTCACCAGCTGTGTAAGGCAGTTGTCTTCCACACACTCCAGGAACCTCCTAGACTGCTTCCTTTCTGCTCTATTGTACTTCCAGCAGATATCAGGAAGATTGAAGTCTCCCACAAGCAAGAGAGGCATCGATCTAGAGATTAACTCCAGCTGTTTATAGAAGAGCTCGTCAGCTGCTTCTCCTTGGCTGGGTGGCCTGTAACAGACTCCCATCACAAAATCTATCTTCTTATGGGCTCCCCTGATTTTAACCCACAGGCACTCAATCTCCTCATGGCCACAATCCATCTCAACAGTGTCCAAGTCCTCACTTACAAAGAGGGCTACCCCGTCTCCTCTCTTTCCCTTCCTATCCCACCTTAAAGGGTTTGTACCCCACCATATCTATACTCCAGTTATATGAGTCATCCCACCACGTTTCCATGATGGCAACGACATCATAGGCTCCTTTCCCTATGACAGCTTCCAGCTCTTCCTTCTTATTACCCATGCTGTTTGCATTGGTGTAAATGCACTTCAGCTGAGCTGCCGAGCCTTCAGCCCTCTTAGAGAGAACAGAGTTCATTCCCAATTGCCTGGTAACTGGAGTAGCTTGTACCAGAGCGCCCGTATCTCCCTTGCCACCCCTAGGTGTGTTCTCCCCCACTTTCTGTGTGGTGATGTACTGGTGGTCCTCTCCAGCACACCCTCTCCGAATCACTAGTGCCCCATGTCCAGGCTCACTCCTGTCTAGCCTAGTCTCAGTCCCCTCCCTCTTCACATCTAGTTTAAAGCTCAATTTATGAGCTTAGCTAGGTTTCTGGCAAGGGCTTTAGCCCCTCTAGAAGACCCATGTGTCCCATCCTTAGCAACAAAGGCTGGGGTGCGTGCGTGAGCTATCCCATGATCAAAGAAGCCAAAGCCTCTCTCCTCACACCAGGCTCGGAGCCAGGCATTAATGGAGTTCTTCTTCCTGACTTCCAGGTCCTCTCTATTTAGCCTTGGGATGGAGCAGAATACTATTTGTGCCCTAGAGCCCTCCATCATTTTCCCAATGGCCCTGAAGTCTTTCTTGGTGGCTTTTGTCTTTCTGCTTACTAAATCATCATTACCAGTTTGGACTACTGTCAGAGGATACTAGTCTGTCTCGTGGACCAGGGAAGGAAGTTTTCTAGCTACCTCCTTCTCTGATGCCCCCGGTAGGCAGCAGACCTCTCTGTGGAGCGGGTCTCTGGGTCCTCTCTGTGTCTTGCCTTCTCGCCCTGCCCACTTAGCAATCTCCAAGGCTGTTTTGCTCAGATGATACATACTCCAATCTCACTTGTAGTGTTCCATATTAGATTCCCTACACCTTTGAAGGCCAGAACAAAACTACAGAAGGGACTTTCTGATGATCTTCCAGCCATATACTAGCATGTCAAGGGAAACATTTGCAAACTCAGCCAGGCAATGTAAGCAATAGAAGAAAACTACAGGAATATGTGTTGAAGTCAATTGATTTCACCTCATTATACCATGCTGAAGAAATGGTTGAAATCTAGATGTGTTATCCCTGCCCCTCAGCCTTCAGATTATGAACCGGGACAAGGAAGCTGATCCCCAGCTGCCTAAAGCTAGGAAGGCTCATGTGGATGTTGTCAAGTTTTCTGAGTAGTTTCTTCTAGTTTTTCTGACCCAGGAAAGTGATCAGTAAGGATTTGTGTTGTAATAAGAATGCTATTTTTTCTCTAGGACACTTTTATAACCTCCCATAACAAAATATTGTGCCTTTTAGACATTACTTGATAGTTCTGTGGGTAAGATACTTGATATGACGCAGGAGACACATAGTTCTTGTGCTGTTGCAAAACTGGTCTTGGACCAGATTTTAAAAGTTGTTCAGACTCCTGAAAATAAGCATATATTCTAGTAAGTTTTTCAAGTCTATTAGGTTAAAGTATTTTTTCCTTGATTTCAGTCAGGTTTCTGCACTTTAGGTGCCTAAATATATGTACATTAGAAAATCTCACAAGGTGCCTGTCTTTATCAACCTGATTTGCTCTTAATTTCTCAGTATAACATCTGTCTTTAGCTCATCTTGGTCTATAGAAAATTAGAAGGCTAGAAAGGACCTTTCTTTTTTTATATACCTCTGCAGGTAGTACAGCACGAGCAAGCAACAGGGCTTCTGCAATAAAGGTGAATGTTATTTCTGCATTTAATTGGATGATCATAAGATCTATGAGCAAGAAGATTGTCTACAGTCAACATGATTTCTAAACAAATATTTTCAATTGCACTTTAAGCCTTCATGAATTGGAAACGAACAGATTATGCTCATCTGGGGACCTGTGACCTCAGAATACTGGAAGCAGAACACTTAAGAACCTTAACTTTTGAATTCATGTATGGAGTACAGCTTTGTTTTTCACTGTCTGGCCACATCTGATTACAAAATGGCATTTTTATCAATTTCTGTACTTTAATACTATGGCCAGGAAGACAAATAACTGTCTTGGTATCTAAACACTTCATGGGGAATTAGATGAACACATTTCAGACCCCGAAGATTTCACCATGATCATCTAATTTGCTTTCCTATGTAAGAGAGGATGTTGTATTTCAACCAGTAAAAGATACTGGTTTTCAAGTCCCAAGTTCTCAGGTAACTTTTCAAGAAAACTGTTACCCTATTTTGAAGACATATGGGGCACAGTGAAATTAAACTTTAGATTCTCCAAAACTCCTTAATTGCTCAATATATTAGAATATCCAGACATCTGTGATTCATGAAATGTAACACATAGTTAGTGATAAAATCTGCATTTTTGAGTCCCAGTACAGAGTTCTCTATTGCAGGATTCTTGACTTCTATTAAAATCAATATTTGGGTTTTTCTACAAGCCTTAGACACCTACCAGACCAGCAGAAGGGTGGTAACTGCTGTCTATTCACTAAATAAAAGTGATAGAGTGTGCTGTCAAAACAAAACATTTGTCAAAGAAACATTTAAACATTTTACAATATTTTAAGAGAACAAACAAATCTGTTCTGCAACAGCTGAAGTGATTACTTGCCCCACAACAAGTTTTAGTATCTATTTAATTGATAATCACTGCTGCCTTGAAATATACAAAATAATGAACAGCTGCTCTGGCTGATCAAATGTAGAAGCAAAGTTGAGCTGCTAATCTCTCATAAAAACAGTTTATTGCGTCTAGAATACAAAAGCAATAGGGGGTTATTGTTAATGCAGAACAAAGCATATAAGAGATAAGAACCAAACAAATGTAGCTGCATCCCCTAATTCTAACTGTGCTATCTCTGTAACAGACATTTTGATGATGTGTGAGTCAGTACAGTTGATTGTATTGACAATACAGGTGACACTACAGGTATCTGGATATAGTACATTTACCTGTAATTTAGACTAGTATTTAGTTACCTATGTTCTTGAACTCCAGGTGAGTTATGTCAGATTTTTTTTTTCACTTCTATTAATAACTGTTATTTAAGCAAAAGCTTGCTAACATGGAAGGAGAGAAGTGTGCAAAAGACATACCAGGAAATCACTTGAAGATGAAATAAAGGTTTAGAAGCAGCAAAGGTCCATGAGCTTATCCTGACTGGAGTCCAGGCTTAAGTAAGTGTAATACATCTGTCCTTATTCTGACCTTGCCCACACCATTTTTGAGTTCAGAATAACTCTATTTGGAATGCTGGAATGAGAGCTGGGGAGATATCTTTATCAGAATGGAACAGTAATTTTTCATGGGGCTTAAGCTGTGACATTTGCTGAGAAGGAGTTTGTGTAAAAGAAGCCATCTCCCCTCCTGGATATTGCCTCTTCAAATCCTGCATGTCTAGTTTGGCACTTTTTTCTTTCAGGCTCCTTGCTTAGGAGTAGTTCATCTGGGTCTAGGCTGACAGCTGATCCTTCCCCACTTTCTTCTTTTGGCTTCCTGGTTGAAGGAAGAAGTTCATAAATCTGCCTGAACCTGGGGACTGCAATTCTCCTACAGTCCTATGCAAAGGAAATAGTACTATATATCCACATAAAAGCCAAAGTCTGACCCATGCTCAGCTGAGGCTTGACTGTATTGCCTTTATTTTAAGTGGCCTGAAATCCTCTGTAGAACGGGATGCCTGCAGCTTGGAGAGGACAATTCAGGGCAAATGGTTCTGAAATTAACACACTGACTCATAAAGCTTTGCTGACATTTCCTTGCTCGAATGAAGGTATAGACCTGGATTCTGATTTTTGCTGGCCTACAAGGTTTCCTCACAATATGTCCAGCTTTCAGCTGGCATAGGTATATATAACACAGTTGTTTCCTGTCCTCATAATTTGATGGGAGGTGTGGAAGTAAGAGAGAAGCACAATGCAGATTTTTGCCATACTTCTAGTTAATTTAAGAGTCTGTTGGCATTTCTTAGTTCATGCTGGCTGAGACCAATCCATTCAGGTGAAGAGCTGTGACTATCCCATGGTCACTTTTCCCCATTGCTGCACTGCAAAGAAACTGAGTACAGAGAAGAATCTGTCTTCTGGGTATCCTATCAGGGGAGTGGAAGTGAATTGCCAGAGGATGATCGCATTTATTTGAGAACTGGAATCATAAGCTTTTCTGTGTTTTATTGTTTTTAAGAAGATAGTTCACACACAAATTTTTAAAAAGTCATAGATATCCAATAAGTTGTCTATGTGCATGGTGGGTTGCAAACAGATGTTCTGTGACTAAAGAGAAATTTTCATTCAGGAAAGCTCTGTGTGAATATTTTATACTCTTATGCCTAATGATTTCATTGTAAACAATTGAAACCACATAAGAAAGAGAACGAAATAACACCATGACTTCTTAAAATAGTCACTGACTTAAAAAGATCAAGCAAACACAGTCACACTAGAAATTTTATCCAGGGATTCAAGCACTTCAAGATAGAACTTTCACTTAAAGGTGAATGGAAGGGTTAAGTGAAATGTACTGGCTATTCAAATAGAAGCAGGGCCACTACCAGATATTCTTACGCAGGTGTGTGGCACATCACTTCCTAGAAGAAATCAATCAAAAGTGAAGAACATAGAAAAACAAGCTCACATAGCATGGTGCTGACTGGCTTAAATAGTTGGACCAGATCCACAGGTTATGCAAATTTGTAAAGCTCAGTGGAGATCTACCTAGTTACAGAAACAGATCCGGCTATTGGTACTTGAAATTTTTTAATATATGGATGCAAATGACAGAAGTGTTAAAAGCAGAGTGCCTGACTGTGTTCTCGCTTATGTCAGTGTTAATTAGTAATAACTTTACTGAATTTGCTTACCAAGCTTCTTTCTGCCCTGTGGCTTCCTTGTACTTACTTCTACTTATAATTGTGCAAATATCTGGCCGTGTAGGTCATTGTTCAAAAAAACAAGATAAAGAGGAAAAAAAATAGAAAAATCATAGATAGAATAAGGGAATTTAGATGCTATTTCTTGTGCCAAAGGGGTTTTCTCTTGGCTTGTGACAGAGAATACGTTTATCTAAGAAGTAAAGACTCAGATTTCCTTAAGGATTGAGCGGTTTATGTTGAGATCCAAAGAGGTCCTGTTTATATTCCAAGTCAGGTAAGAAACAATTTGGATGTGGACTTTCCGCACAATGCATGAGGTTTCAGTATCTGAGGTATATGCAAAAACTGGGAAAACAGGCTTCAATTTTGTTATTTGTGCCTATTTTTCTAAATCTTGCCTCCCAGATAACAATATACTATTGTGGAAATATCAAATAAAATATTTCATTGTTCTGAAGAGTTTGTTTTTGGTTTTTTTTTTCTAGTCATGAATGTTGTAAAAGTGATGATTTGGATCCATGAAAACATCTTTTACATGGAAACAATAAGTTATTTGCTAGGGTTTTCTTTTTTGTTGTTTGTTGTTGTTGTTTGGTTTGGGTTTTTTTTTTACTATGTAATCCTAGTTTGCATCTGTATAAACCAGAAAAAAAGTCAGACCAATGGGATTACGCTGACAATGCCCAGTGCAAGCAAGAGGTGAATGGGAGCTGGCATGTCTGATGGAGCCAGACTTTTCTTCTCAGCCTAAGTGAATAAAAGTCCATTATTCTGGGGCTGCAGCATCAGCAAAGCAATTAAATTAAGGAATTCTACAGACTTCCCATGTAGTTAAAATGAGTGAAAACAGGTTGAACTTAGAACATTATATACCAGGGGAGTAGAATAAGGAGGGTGGGGGTTAGAAAATTAAAATCCAGAGTCCCAAACAAGAGAAGTAAAATACTCAGCCACAGGAGGTGATTATTATGATAGTCAAAAAGAAACATATTACTGCCTGCAGGATTTTGGTTCTGTTTTATGAACCCTGTTTTGTATTTATGACCTTTTGACATCTCTGTTAGGAAAACTGTGCTCAATTCTCTATGTGCCATCAAGAGTTTTATTAGGCCATTCGTGCTTATACTGATTGAATCTGTTACTAGTTGTAAGAGTGAGGGATACAGAAATATCTATCTGTTCAATAAATAAATACCGTAAGTGCTGTCTGTGAGGACTGACTGTTATCAGCTTTTCTCTTAGAGATGTGGAACTGCAAGCATATGCGTTGAAGTTTCATGGCTCCTTCTGGGACTTCTCTGAATCCAAGTAATCTCCTTGAGCAATGGATTGACTTGATGTTCACAGTATTGCTGCCAAGAAGAGATTTGTCATATCTTTAAACTAAGAGGAGAAATTCTGCAGTACTAGCTAAGTCCTTTCCATAGGGGAAAGCGGCGTATTCTCGTTATACTGCAGTCCTGTGATCAATATATTTGTTCAAATTTAATGCTACATGTGAAACCCAGCATTCTTATTTTGACAAACAGCTGCGAGCAAATAATGACCTACATATGGGATTTGTCTTCTTTCCAACTTTATTCTTTACAGAACACACCTGGAATCAATTGTAGATATCTGGATTTGAAGGTGTCTAGATTTTTGTGGAAAAAGTTTGCATTTAAATTTTATTCTGCCTGGCTGCATAATAACAATGTTCTGACCTTCTGAAACTTGGACAGATTTATAGCTTTAGCACTGCCACTTTTAAATACACATCATATATTTCACAGAGCTCATCAGCAAAATTTTTTAGATGTGTCAGCGTGATATAGATGTCAAAAGTGTACTTAAATGTGATTGAGAATTTGTGAAAACAAACCCCAGTGACTTTCAGTAAGATTTAGAACATCCAGAAGTTAATTTCCAAAATGGCACATGTACCTAGATCTAAAACTATTCGATGATCTGATACTTATGGCCAAATTATTAATCTTAAGATCCCATGTGGAAATCATGCACAGCTCAACTTTCTCTGGAAGAGTCTGTCAAGTCCACGTATTTGTGGTAGTCATCATCCAGTGAAACACTGGCAGTGCTGGGAAGAGTTCTGAATTACATAGCTAAGTACCATCTGGAGTAATAAGCAAAGCACCTACCTCTAACCTAGGCCAGTATGGCAGCAGTCCTTACATGCCCCTGATACTTGGATAAGCAACAAGAGAGGAGTGTTTTTTGTTTCCTAACAACTTGATTGCATTCAAATGAGGTGTAGAAAAGCTATTAAGGCTCAAACACCTCTCCTCTCTGAGAGAGATGAACTTGCAGCTGCCATGTAAGGGGAATATATACAGTCATCAGACTTCTGCTTTTGGAGGCAGAGGAGAAAGAAGGATAAGAAACTGAACTGTTCTTCTGAAGGTTTTTCTCTGCACATGGGACTGCTAAAAGATGACTGAGATGGAAATAAAGTTAGGAGGAGTCTCAGACACAGACAGGTAAAGTAGTTCTCGACTGAAATGTTACCCCTACTTGTCTCACAAGAGATTCTTAAAGCTTACTTTGGGGATGGCATCAGTTTCTAGTCACAAAGAAATGGGGTTTGTGTCGAGGTTTCTCTCATATCTCCATATACTGTTTCTACACTACTGGGTAAAATACAACATCCATAGGGCTTTGATTCAGACCCTCAGTCCCACTGGGCAGTGCTGCAGCCAGTGAAATTCTGCTTTGAAGAAGTAACATTTTTCCTTATGACATTTCCTTTCTTCCCAGCCCCACCTTCTTCTTATTTATGACTTAGTCTGGTGCAGGGTGGGACTACGCCTACAGAGCATTTACCTCTGTAAAAATTCCAGTTTTCATGATGTAGGTGTAAACTCACATGACTGAAGGACATAATTTAATGACTAAAATTAGTCAAGACCATACTTTCACTATGATTTCCATACCCTGGTCATGTCACTTTACTCTTAATTCCTCCTAGGAATTACCAGAAGAAAAGGCATACCCATGATAAGGAGTCATTGATCTGAAAATGCTCATAATATTTTGCAGAGCATGATAATTTCACCCTGGAGAGTTTAAAGAAACTTGTCCTTGGACAAGTTTCACTTTCCAGTGTGAAAAATCACAGTGTTAATCTGTCTCATCATCTAAATTCTGAAGACTATTTACATAAGGATAAATGGGGAAAGGACAGAGAGATCAGAGTTGTAAATATCTGAAAATAAAGATAAGACCAGATCTGCTAGTATGAGCTTTCTGTGTGGTGCATCTCTGATGATGGCAAGCAGCTGTAAACTGGTAAAAGCAGCATTTGTGATTCTCTGCATCAGCGGAGCAATGCCAAAGAGCTCTGATGTATCAACAAATCCAGGGCAAGTGGCAGCTGTATCTTTCTAGACAGATAAAGCTTCTTCTAAAGAAACAAGTTGGAAGAAAACATTTGTGTATGCACACTAGTGCATTTGTTTGTATGTGTGCATTCATGTGTGTTTACACATACACGTGCACAACTCTGCAACTATAGGATGGGCCCGGTAGCACCATCTAGTATTAAATTTACCCATCATCTCTTCTAACAAGAGTAGCTGCTTACAGTCTCGTTCTAAACAATAGTCAGAAAGAAGTCTGCTGTACTGTTAACAGCCCTTTTTGGACTCAGGCAGAATAAAGGAGAAAACTTAAAAAAAACCCTAAGAGTCTCATGGGACTGGGTGTGTGGAGGAGACAGTGATACTGATTGACTGTAGGTGGATGCTAGGACAGATAGGGTGTGTAAAATGGACAAAGAGCCATGAAGGGATGGAGACTTGGGTAATGAGCTAGTTTGGAAAATATTAAAAGCTCATTTGTTGCTGGTACAACATGAGAGCAGCATGAGAACTAGGAGTATAGAACATACTTGGGCAGGATGGCTAAGGACTGCAGATCAAAGGGAATAAGAGTTAGCATGAAAGTACAAATAAGAAAGACCGTACAGCACTAGGATAAGGGGGAATTATGGCAGTTGTCCAGGAAAAAAAGGCTGGCCCAAGAGATCGGGAAAGGGAACAAACTGTGGGGATAGGTCAGTACTGGACATGTCTTTAGTCTGAAACTGGACTTGAGTTTGGGCTCAGAGATGTAAAAAGAGAGAATAAGAGGAAAGTCTCAACATAGAGTGAAGAAGAAACTGTCTAGCCAAAGAGGCAGGAACTGTCTGGGGCATACTTCTCTGCTGCAAGGGAAATGATGGACGGGACATCCGAGCACTGGTGGGCCTTGTCAGGACTGATGCGTGCTCAGGACAGAGACAGTAATAGTACCATTTAGTACTATGTAATAGTAATAGTACTATTAGCACTATTTAATAGTGCTAATTTCAGTTGCTAGGTTCAGAATGATCTCTCTTATGCATTAATGAACTGAGATTTTTTTTCAAGGCTTGTAATTTGCTCATCTTTTTGTAGATTTTCTTATACAACATGAGTAAAATGACCTCAATTTCAAACCCTTCTGCAAAGCATCCTAGAACTCTTCAATTTTTCTAGGGAAAAAAACCCAAACCAACTTTCCCTGTGTTATTTTCTATTATTGAATTATTGTATTTGCAGGAATGCATTAGCTGTTTTGATTCAAACAAACTACTCCTGAATCGTCTTGGATAGCACCAGCATAGAAAAATTCTTAATCAGAATTACTAGGAAAATCATGAGTAAATAATAAAAGATCCTCAATCAGTAAATACTGAGCAACACTAATTACAGGAAATGCTGGAATATTTATAGACACCTATACACATCTCTGTAGAACAACCTCTAGGCTTTTAAATTTCCCGGATTAATATCAATAGAGGGATCCTTTCAACTGATGATAACCTAAATATTTTGGTTCAGTATATTTATAAGCAGCCCACGTATTTCCTTGAAAAAATGAACGGAGCCTGGTACATAGTTAGGATTACAGCTGACTGTATATCTTATTCACTAGAGTGTGTATTTTGTTATAAATGCGTTCTTTATTTTTTTGGAGAAAAACTGCATTTTTACTTTATGATTTTTTTAAAAAGATAAGGCTGAAGCAATTGTTTACAATCATGTTTTATTTTCTGCTAGAGCATAATCCGACAATTGCTGTATGCATCTTTGGGTCAGAAATTTTTTATTTTCCTCTATTAAAAATGGTGTGACACCTCAGGGAGTTCTTTTGTAGTACAACTCAGAGAAGCCCCAGTAGAAGAAAATTGGTGTTGCTTTAAGTTTTTGAACATCAGAATCCTTCATACTGACCTAACAGCTAAGATAATGTATATTGCTGAACAAATTCAAAATACATTCAAAATGGCTGTAATTTCACATTCAGCTGTAAAAGTTGCACTTATGGTTTGGTGTATGGTAAGAAAACACTTATCACTGGCTATGGAAAGCCAACCATACTGAGGTGATGCTGAGTGGTTAATAGAGCAGAGTTCTATTGTGTTTATCCAATGATAATGGAACTGGAAAACTGTTGATTTAAACATTGAAGCTTATTATGCTTTCTTGACATCGTGGCTTACAGAGGAAAAAAACCTGCTTTCCTTTTGCACTGTCATTTTCTTTTGGTATAAATAGAATGTTGTTACTTGCAAGACTTAAATTTTGATTATGATCCCCAGCCTGGAAATGCCTGCTCATATACGGGCAGAAGGAAACATGCCAGTTTGATTCATCTGGCTGCAGGTAAAGGCTATATCCTCTGCTCCTATGTTGTGTTATAGGGCATCCTGTTTGTTACATAGCAGAGTCTGTACTCCAGGAAAAAGCACTTCTGCGTAAATATATCTACAGGCAAATATTTGGGAGTATGACATTTACTGAGGTGTTACCAGGAAGTGAACACTTAAGACATGAAATCAAGGGACGGGAAAAAATGACCAACAGAAAAATGCCAGCCTCTTGAATGGTCTTAACCAATTCACTGACCTTTACACCAGCTTTTTTACACCAGCTGAAATTTTGGACCATGACCTTTTGGAATAGACATCATTTTCTTTAAATTGCTTGTCGAGAGAAGACATGATGCCATATTCACTGTTACTCAGCTAGCAAATGTGTAGTTATCATAATACTCTGCTTCAACTATGTCCAGTTACTGTTAGGCATCATCTTGATGTTTCTTTTTACCCAATACAAATGAAACCAGTGTGATCTTTGAGCTTCGGTTACAACTGCAGTTGATAAGTGGGAAAAATATACCTTGCAAGCAAGCTTCTTCAAAAAACAAAGTCAAAACCACCCCACAACTCTCCCAAATTGGGAACCTCAGGTGAAATTCATTGGAAATGGGAACAAATAGTGAACTTGTGAAGTCTGTCCATTTTTTTTCCCAAATTGATGTGATATTACTGTTACACATGTATTGTTTTGTAAGGCATAAAAATGCTGAGGGCAATCAAAAACTCTTTGGATATTTTGAAGCTTAATTCTTATTTTGCTTATTTATCCACTCAAAGGAGTGGCCACAGCAGGCTTCCCTTCCATTCCAGGTGCTCTGGATATTCTTGCACCTTGAAAATCTACACAGACATTTTATAATCCTTCTTAAAGATAGTCTCTGTCATGATGCACACAAAGGTTCATTGTACTGGAAAGCCTGAAGCAAACAAGTAGTCATTTATTATAGAAAGAGACAGACCTGTTAACTCCAGAAAACAAACAAACAAATAAAAATAAATACAGCCATTACTCTTCTTGAAACATGCTCAAAAATTTAAGTCAGGCACTTATATTAGTGATTTGAATGCAACTGCTATGCATTACAGTAACATAAACTGTAAGTGATAGCAAAGCTTTTATCAAATTAAGTGAGGGGTTTGGATCAGCTCCCAGCAGATACGGCCTCATCTCTCAGAAACCAACAACTGGTTATCTGCAGCACCTTTGCTCACTATTCCAACAGAGTCCTCCTGACCTAAATGGCTAGTGGGAACTTCTAGTATGATCAGTCCTCTAGATTCAGACATTCTAACACAGCACGGTAGCGAGTAGTCCTTTCATGGAAATTTTGTGATGTGAAATGTTGTTAATGTTGGTTGACAATATCTTGGCAGAGAGGAGACGGGTAGATCCCTTCCCCTCCCGCAGTAGTTCTTATATCTGTTGTTTTATTAAAACAGCTCATCATATTTATAAGCTTCAATGCACAATTCTTCTTAACATACTCCCACATAAGGATCCCTTGAACAACTTGCATTGTCTCAGCCACTTCTGAGCATAAACACTTCTCCAGAACTGCTCATGAAACTTACAATCACTAGTGTTTCAAAGGTAATAAATGTTGCCTTCTTCAGACAGTTACAGGAGGCGCTTTCTTTGCTACTGAGGAAGATAAAATTAGGAGAAAAAACATTGCCCTTAAAAAGACTTACAAAAAAAGTAGGATACTATGGTAGGACCACTGCTCAGAAGCATAGTAAAAACTGTGAGTGCGTTCTTGGAAGGAAGAAATTGGAGCTGAATCCATGTTAGATAAAAAAAGAAATAAATTATTCAGTTAATAATCATACTAGTTATCTTTAAAATTAAGGAATCCCCTTTATCTGGGCTTCTTAGGGGTTATTTCTTTTCATACTCCTTAAGCACAGGCAACCTTTATCTAAATCAGACAAAAGGATTGAAGAATTTTAGTGGATAATATGGTGAGAATTTACTAAATAATGATTGTATAGCCACCAATTTCCAGAAGGAGGTTGTTCCCTTAAGCTTATTCCCACTTAAAAATAGGATTCAGGGGTAATGAGTTTTTGGGAGTCTTGCATCTCTAAGAATTTGTGAGACTAAGGCTCCTCCATCCCTTGAAGTCTATTGCATTCCAGCTGCCGTAGGTAACTGGAAAGTAATTTGCTTGGATGCAAAAAGCAGTATAGGAGGTTTGCATGGCAGCTTGCCCGGACTAATATAGCTACTTCTAGCTGTGTTAATTAGTCACAGTGGAGCTCCGCAATAAAGCTTGTTTGTTCAGCACTTGCTCAGGTATCTTCATGCTGTGCTGCTTTATGTCATATAAGCATAGTCTTGGGTGCTTCTGAAATTGTAATCTCTTGCCTATGGGAAATTAATGTAAAGATATCGATGCAGGTTCCATGTTTTGTAATTTTCTGTTGGTTTCCTGATCAGATGCTCTTAGACTGGGCCAGACCTCCCCTGCAATACCTCATTCCATAGGTAGGGAAGTTTCAACAAGATTAGGTGTGAGTTGAAGCTCATCTTAGCCTTTGCCATGCTGTTAAAATGTGAGCAATAAACTCCATCTCTGCACTACATGGCTCTGTCGACATTGCAGGACGGACTCAAATGAAGCATAAATTAAACCTACTTAGAAGCAAGGATGTCTTGAGTAAATAACCCCCAGTAGAATCCATGGGAAAATCCCTAGGTCCCTTATATCTATGTCATAATGTGAGGAATATCTGTAGGCTTCCTTCAGGGCTGTATTCACCTTCTAATTTGGTAGCATAGTTGTAAGTACAGTGGAAAGCTTTAGAGACCAAACTACATCCAATTTAATTCAGCTCTGTTTGGGGTGGGAATATTAGTTCAGCTTCTCCACTGGAGTTAGTCAGATATAAACTCAGAGAAGAAATAAGTGACCCACTCACTTCACTCCTTTTTGCAGCTTTCTAAAAAATCTTCTGCTGGCTTTCCCTCACTCAATAAGCTAGGAATTAAAACAGGGGAAAAGCTTAAGAAGTTAATATGTTGAGAAAGAGAAGCCATTTTTTATTTCAGTCCTTATTGGTTTAGAATTATAATTCCATGCTTCTTTTTGCTGTGAATGTAGTAGTGGTGAAAGGTGACAGACTGACATGCCTGGAGAATTAATACCTCTTTTTATGCACAGTCAGAGTCTGAGCACATCAGAGGTCATAGGCTAATAAATCTCCCTTATCCCAAGAGGTAAATTCCTAAAAGAAGCTGTTGGTAAATGCTCATTATTTTCCCTGAGGTGGACCTCAAAGTCAGAAAGAAAGAAGAGAAAGAATCATAGAAAAATGCCTGATGATTCTGAACATATCACTGGCATCACCAAATGTATCCTCCAGGATAATAAGGAAACGTCCTGCTCTCATCTTATTTTGAACATGTGCCTACCAATTTCATCCCAAATGTCAAAACTTTCATCACTCTGCAATTGGCCCATACAATGCAATCAAAAATCTGCAACCCCAAAACCTTCAGCTTCTGGTGATGAATTTTCTTGAAGACAAAACAATTGTAACAGTTTTCCTTAAAATATATTTTTTTTACTCCTGAGAAGCAGCAGTTTGGATTTCAAAAAATGACTGGCATCTTTGCATGCCAAGCTGAAAGGTCTTAAAGAGTGTGCCAATTAATCGACTAGGGAACTTAAAAATGGAAACCTGTCAGGTGGATGTGTCTGGACTATAGATAGGGAGGAAAGAAAGATGGAATGTGCTGTGCATGCTGGCATTTCTACCCAATCATGAAACTTGGAGTAGGCACTCTGAGCCCGGTGATACTAATGGGGAAGGAGCTATTGCTCCCCATCCTCCCTCTTTTGCCAGTCTTAACTGAATCATTGCTTTGAAAATTTTTGGCTAACTTATTCATTCATTTCTCACACGAACAAAGTGTTGCAGCTAGAAATGAAACAGAAGATGGTGAGTAGCAACAACTTTTTTATGAAATTTATGAAGAATTCATAATGCATGATTTTGCATCTCAGAAAATTCAAAAAAGTTATAATTTATTCCTTTTCCTGCTCTGCAATGCGTCTAATACCTTTGGTTTAAAAACCACACCACCCAACTGCTCATACTAAGAACAGTAATGAAAAAAGCTATAATGAATTCTTCAACATGCATAATACCTGGGACATCAAACTGCCAATTGCACACCTGATGGAGAATGAACGAGCCACACTGGTAACAGCAGGGAATGGGAAGATTGATTTTCTTTGTATCTATGCCCTTAAGGTTTCACCTGTACAGCTTACAGGGCTTCCAGCTCCTTTATGATTCTTTTACTGGTTTTCTGAATGAATAAGATGTGATGCATTGGCTTTCAGAATTACAACGGCTCACAGTACTTGTGCTGAGTGGCTCTGGGTTCCATGACTCACAGTTTTGAAGAAGCTGATATTTGGGTGCCTTTCCCCATGGCGGTGGAACTACTTTGAGTCTTTTACTTCACTCTACCTACAATTTTCATCAAATATTTATGAATTTTAATCTTGAACCACCTGTTTTTTTGGTAAAATTAGGCTGCATTTTCATATGAAGTTTAGAGGTTATTCTAAGCAGGTGACAATAATTTCTTTCATGTTAAACACTAGGAGAGTATAAGACTATCTTTAATGCTGAGAAACTGTCTTTCTGGACAGAAAATCTCCAGGAAAACTGTTTTTCCTTGCACAACTGACTTTTTAACAGAAGAACTTTACAAAATATCTCTACTTTAGATGGATAATTTAGATATTGTCTCCAAAACCATCTCCTTGTCAAGCCAAAATATTTCAAATGTAGAAACCCTTTATGGCATTAACGGTGCCTGAATGCAGTCTTTCCTTCATCCCTAGATCATCTCTACTTCCAGCTGACTGTATTGCTGACTGTCAGCTCCCACAATACACAGTCCCCAAGAGAACAGGTTTATGATGTCTCATGGGAGTCAGAATTTGCTCTAAAGAGATTGTCTGCAGAGGGGAAATGGACCCTGAAGAATCAGGAAGCCACTTCCCATAAGGAACTGAAGAAACATTTCCAAGAAAACGTTTTATTTTTGCACAGAAAGTATTTTGATTTTGAGGGGTAGACACATTTCTGATCTCCAACCAGCATAGTTTTTGATGTTTTTCCTATGAATTATTCAATTTTCCTGTCATTCTTCTTGCCAGTGAAACGCTTAGGTTGGAGATGGATATCGGAATGCTCTTGCAAGGACAAATGGCAGTGACAGTGTAGTGAAGATAATGGAGCCAGCCAACTCAAACAGCTGCCATAGTGCTGAGCTGTCCACAAACATAAGAGCATGCCAGAGATGGAGTCATGACCTCAAGAGTCTCACAGTCAGCATATTGATTTGGTTTTGAGGAGAAATAGATTTTATGCCATATGGCGGACCTGATATTGTTTATCAGCATTTCCCCATTCATTTGGTTCATAGCAGGGATTATCACATAAATAGGTATTGCTGCCACCTTCAGTAGAACAAGTGACTGGTGTGAATGGTCAGAGGAGTTTTCAGCAGGAGAGGGTCATTCAGAAGACTGAACTGAAACAGGAAAACTCATCCAATCTAAGTTCCACCAAAACATGGAACATGTGATAGATAAATAGCTTAGTTCTGAGGTTTCTAATGGACCTACTAATCTGTTTCCTTGGTTCAGCTTCCGATTTACGCATTATGGTCAAAAGGCTTTACTATAATGAATTTAATCACAAATCCATATGTGAGTATAGTTTAATTCCTTAACAATTACAGGTTTCCTGTACATGCCCTCCCTTTTTATTTGTCCCATTTTACCTTCAAATTACTTGCCTTTGCATTAGGTAGTGTCGTATCACTGCTCACCTTGTGCATCAGCGTCTGTATGAATTCAATGCTGACCTCAGCTGAGAGCAACAGGGGATTATTAGCCACTGACCACAGACATTGTCTTGAACTATTGATTGGTGAGGTAAATGCTATACTGAGAGTGGAAATAAGAGACCTTTTCTGTTAGTCTTGAAAAAAACACTGAACACACTGGAAAGGACCAAATGTTTTTTTTAGTGCAGTCTTGAGTTTTCAGTGGAGTTTTACGCTCCTTAACTTTGCTGGGACCATTTTGTTCTATATTTCAAGGGGGATAGGATTGTTTCCAGTTTGAGGTTTGCTTCTGATTCCAATTAGAGCAGGCACTTACCTTCTACCATTCAGCAGCTACCAGAAGAACGTGTCAGGATAACTGCTAGAAGAAGGATGCCAGATACCAGCTAGTCTGTGTCTGCTTTGTACCAGCGGGAACTGGTGGATTTCACAGTAAAATCACTGCTTGAAGTCCATGATTTCAATGGGTGAACTTGTATAACTTCTTCCTTTTCACACACCACCTTGAGTCATGTTAGGAGGGCTACAGGGAGCCAGCTTTCTAATGTCTGTGAGAAGCAGAGCGGTATTCACACTTCTGAATGCATTAGTCATTCAAATCCACCCTCAGACCTCTTCTATCATACATTTATTTGTGCATGAGCAGGTAAGCTCAGACTAAGTTAGAATATCTTGGAATGAAGTAGTCATGTAAGGGATTTCTACATAAGTTTTATATTAAAAGTCCTGCAACCTCATCGATATGTGTTTCACTTCTGTCTGTGGCCTTGTAAATCTATCAAGACTGAAAGATATCTGAAATGAAAAGCTGTTTGCATGCTTGGGAAGTGTTTTTGAGAACTTTCCTCCTCATTCTTCTATTACGAGAAAGAGGTTCTTCCAACATTAACAAGAAAAAGGGACAAGGTTCAAGATCCAAACCCATTTTTTCCTTCTGGCCTTCTTGAAGAACACTTGCAATTCACTCTTAGAGCTTAGTTTCATGCCGTGTAATCACAGAACATAACACACTAGCTGCAAGATAGAGCCCGAAGAGCTGTTTCTATCTTATGTCAGGAGACGGTGGACAATGAAAAACCAAGAAAAAGAAAGTTCGTAGGGGGACCTAAGGCTTGTTCTCCAGCCCCCTCACCAGCTTCGTTGCTTTTCTCAGGACTCGCTCCAGAGCTTCAACATCCTTCTTGTGGTGAGGGGCCCAGAACTGAACACAGGATTCAAGGTGCAGTCTCACCAGTGCCGAGTACAGAGGGAGAATAACCTCCCTGGACCTGCTGGTCATGCCATTTCTGATCCAAGTCAAAATGCCATTGGCCTTCTTGGCCATCTGGGCCACTGCTGGCTCATGTTCAGTCACTGTCATCCAACACCCCCAAGTCCTTCTCCTCTTGGCAGCTTTCTAGACGGACTTCTCCTAGTCTGTAGCACTGCATAGGGTTGTTGTGCCCCAAGTGCAGGACTTGGCATTTGGCCTTGTTAAACTTCATGTTGTTGGACTCTGCCCAGTGGTCCAGCGTGTTCAGATCCCTTTGGAGCCTCCCGACCCTCCAGCAGATCCAGACTTCCACCCTGCTTAATGTCATCCGCAAATTTACTTAGGGTGCACTCGATGCCTTCATCCAGGTCATTGATAAAGACATTGAACAGGGCTGGACCCAGCACTGAGCCCTGGGGAATCCCACTTGTCACTGGCCTCCAGTTGGATTTAACTCCATTTACCACCACCCTCTGGGTCTGGCCATCAGCCAGTTTTCCACCAAAGTGAGTGTCCAGGCCAGAGGCCGACAGTTTTGTTAGCAGAATACTATGAGAATTCTATCTAATCTCATTCTATGTTATCTGGAATCAAACTGTTAAAGAACAAGGTGCAAAATATCTCCGTAATCTGCAGTCCTAGCCCCAGGTTAAGCACAGGCATTAATCTTTTCTCTGCCAGTAGAGAAATACACAGAAAATTAAAGAACTGGGATCAGTACCCTGCAGCAGAGCAAGTGCCTTGCTGCTCAGTCTAGCATTTAGAAGAAAACAAGTTATAAAAAAGGAGGTTTATTCTCTTCAAAACTATCTGTTCTTCCTCCTACAACAGCAGGAGGTATTTTGCTCACACTGTACTCCAAACACAACACTAAAATAAGAAACAGAAGGGCAACTCCCATTATTTGGAAGTAAGCGAGAAAAGGTGAAGGATCAATTGTATCTTCAGTCTTCCTAAATTCCTCTCCAACTGTGAAGAGGCCTAACAAGCAAAAAACTATTCAGCAATTTCTTCCCTTTCTGTCTTTGTAACTTTGACATCCCAAAAAGTGAACAGCTGTGCTGTTTTATAGATTAAGAGATTATGTTGTGCCCTTAACCTTCTCCTTCCCATCTCCAGGAGCTTTGTCATACTATCTGTACCCTTTCTCAGCTGAAAGCGTTTTCCCTGGGACATGAGGGTCTATGAATTTGAATGAATGAAAGTTTCCTTTCATTTTCTCAGATAAACACCCTGCTGCTGGAAAATGATCTGCTAGCTGCACTGAAGAGGCATTTAGTGGACGAAGAAAACAAAGAAAAAGGTGGGAGCTAACATGTACAGTGCCAGCCAGGGGTACTTTCTTGGCTAACAGCAACAAAGTGGATTAATGGTGGGAAAACAACATCAAGCACCCCATAGACCTTCCATCCATGCTGATTTACAGTCTTTTTCCTGCTCTTGATCAGTGGCACTTACAACTTAAGCCTGTCCCTCACCAGAAAAGAACTGCTTTGCTTGACAAAGTACTCCAATCATGTCTGTGGCTAATTGTCTCATTCTCCTGCAGATCTTGGATATGGCTTTGGAAGGGGTTCTGCTGACTCTATGAATTGAACCAGCAATGAGACACCAAGCTTTCTCCTTTCTTTGGAAGAGAACATACATCTACAACAGTGTTTTACTTTGAACAAGGAAGATACCTTTTGAAGATGATTTTGCCCACTTATGCTTCGCTTCACATCGGTGGTCTCAGACCATGCAAATCATGCCTATCTTATATAGAACTAAACCAGAAAATGTTCCAGAGAAATATGTTCAGTGTGCTTCAGCCTTTAATAGGTGTAGAATCCACAGGAACAAACAGACACTCATCCCGAACACGGCCCCCATAAATGAATCTAAAATAATGGAAGATCTGCCGTATTAAATGTTTCACCTTTCAAATCTCTTCTACAGACTATATTATTTAGCAATGTAGACAGATGCTTCCTTCCCACCCTTCTGAATTCTTGCTTTTCTACATGCCTTCTTTAACATAAAAATGACTTAATTTTTTTGTCAAAACATGTCCCCCTTAACCTCAGTGCTGCTTCAGAGAAAGCCAGTACATGACTATCCTGCTGGTTAGAGGGAGCCATGTCCAAAACCACTGTCTGTTTCAGCAGGAGTATATCCTACTCACTCAGACAGACATGATCACCAAAATAAGTCTGAGTTACAAGCACAGCTGAAGAAGTGTGATTTGGAAATAACACTATTCTAGTTGAAGCAAAATGGATTCAGCCAGTCACCAAACACAACAGAAACATATGACACAAGTAAACTTTATTTGCTTGTTTGTTCTGCAAACGTAATGTTAAATTAACTCACAAGGCCATAACAAACCCAAAGAAATAAAATGCAACAGGATGTCACAACACACTTTTCTTTCAAGTTGCACTAAGAATGTTACTGAAAGCTTTGCCAAAAATTAGGAATATAACTTCATCATTGCCCTTGACCCAGATTTGGAAAAAAGACTCAACTTTAAATCTCAACATGCTTTCCCCCTCCTGCCAATTACATCTCATTTTCTGTGATTAAACTTGTTCGTCATAATTTAAGGAAAACTTAGGTTTATTTCACTTTAGAAGTGCGAGTTCTTTTATGACTAATAATTCCCTCAGATAGTTCATCCTTAAAGCTATTTCCCACTGAGGACTAAGAACAGTGATGTTACTTTGTAGATACCAAAAACAGTTTGTGTGAATATGATGATCTATAATACATCACCTAACCATATCTCCAGACTTTTGATTACCTATCAAGTAACAAGATTTTCCTCACAGAAGTGAGCTAAAGAAAATTGTATTAAAAGATAAAAAGCCTGAAATAATAAACTAAGAGGAGAGCCATGTACATAGCCTCCACTGATGTGTGGATCTAACCTATGTGAGAGCTATAAATTTGTTACTGGAACCCATAAACGAAATACAAATATAGTTCCTAGTTAAAATGTTTGTGAAATCTCACTCCTACAAGCCTCATTGAAACAAAACATTAATCTTCACAGATAATGAAACTATTTGTAGGAAGGGAATAAAAAGCCTGGGGATTAAATGTGGGATCCACGTAACCTAACTTAATCTCCTTGAAATTTAAATGTCTAAATTAAAGCAGTCTTATTGGCTCACTATACTGAATAGAGAGTGAAAGAAATCTCTCTAAAGAGTAATTACTCTTCTGCCTTCTAGTCATCTGTCTTACACTGGCATGGTTGCTTCAAGAGGTGTGTGTATCTTTCCATTGATTGTTGAGGAAATCCAGATATGCTTAGTAGAAAAGTCTTGACCATGAAAGGTCAAGTATGCTCAGTCCAATTGGCCAGAGAGTGGATTGGTTATGCCTAGGGAGAGTGAAAGGCAATGTTTTTTTTTGACTTTGACAATAGCCTAGGACAGGGCCCAAGTGTCTGGTACAAAGGTATAAGAAAGAAAGAAGAAATTCATATGTTTTTCTACTACTGTCACAATATGTGACATTTTCCAAATTTAATATCAGAGATATTTTCTTCTAAAATTGTCTTATGAACATGTAAAGAGAAATTGTGAAGAATGTAAGTTCAAGGACTAGGGTTTTTGTTTCCCCTTAAATTGCTCACTTCATTATTTGCTGGAAGTGGTAAAGTTAAATCCACTGTAGAAACATTCAATGCTACAATGTGTTATGGATTTCCAGTGGTGAACTATTAGGTGTTTTGCAATTAACACAGCATGAAAGAATCATCACTTCTATGAATCTGCAGGTTCACACTTTGCTCTGATGAGACCCAAGATAAATTGTTCCAGTTTTGGTATATTGGCTACCAAATTGACGCTGATGCATAGCTCATTTCAGGCTTCTGTAATTCCAATAAATTTGTATTATGTCCAGATCCACCAACTGCAAATGTCTAAAACTCCCTCATGCTACCCCAGGAGGTAGAGCCAGGAGGAAAACCACATCCATTTTGCTCAGGTTTATATTTTTCCCCTTTCTTTTACTATGCAATATAACACTTAAATCCATTTACACTGGGATTTCTCCCAGAGATGCAAAAGGTCAGAACTTGACCAAGTGTCTTAACAATAAAGTTGGAATTATCCTTATTAACAAATGATACCATTTCTCCTTCTCTAAGCGTAAAATACAGAGGAAAGAGAGGTGAAGGGAGTGAGGCAATTCTGTTTATGTCCACACTGTGTTTAATAAACCCTGTCCATAGAGGAGCCTGTCAGTGCAGTTTCTATTCTGGGTGTGTTTATACATATTCTTCGTAAGAGGCAGCACATGAATGAGGTTGCTGATTTTTTGCTGTCAGCATCCGAAGTAGATGTTAAAAAAGAAATGATGAGGATGTTTCTCTGCACATCAGCACTTCCCAAACTCACCTCAGTGACTGCACACTGTGAAACGTTGGGCTCAAGCAGATAATGTATAATTCCTGGATCAGGAAACTTCCTTAACAGGTATGTGATGGGGCACCTGGAAGAAGAGGTACATAACATATAGACAGTATTTTGAAATCACTTAGCTAATAATTGTTGGTTTGTGTTTTTTTTTATAAAGTCATATTCATCATTATACATGCAAGCCTGAATATTTTTATAGGAACTGCACCCAAACCAGGACTGCCTCAGGGACTGAAATTTGAAGATCTTTAATCAATGATAAAACGCTTGATAAAAAAATCACAAAGTTTATACTGTGTGTTTTCTTGTCTCTGTCTTGATGTTTCAATTCCCTGGCTGTTGAGATGCTTATCTGTTCTTGGCCAGGGGAGAATGCATCGAGCAAAAAGGCTGGAGATAATGGCCTGATTTCTGTTGTAGTGTCTCACCCTTCCCTTCAGGCTGTAGGCCTCACTCAAGGAAAAAAAGATCATTGCAGTAGTAACCTCACTGTTAGTCAACACAGCAGAAATAATTTACTTCTCTCCTGTCTGTGAAATGCATTATACTGTTACATAATTCCACCTATTAAGGTAGCGCTGTTGGATGAAACAAGGTAAGATTCCTTTGCAGAAGGAAAAGTGAGATTTTTGCTCCATTATAAGGATGAGATGCTGGTTTGTTAAAAAATATAAATAAAAATAAGAGAGTTATATGGCAATTTTATTCAATGTCTTTTAGAAAAGAGTATATATGCAATAGCCCATGACCTCATGTATCATAAATCTTCAAAAATTAAAGTTGGGAAGGATCTTAATTGGCTTCCTAACCCCATACCTTGCACCAAAACTGGCAAGTAATATGTAGTGAGGCCACATCTAACAGATATTTGCTTTAAAAGCTCCAAGAAAGACAATTCTGCATTGCATTTAGGTAACCTGTTGTACTGCTTCCTTACACTGTTAGTTAGAAAGTTTTCCCTAGTACGTAACTTAAATCTTTTTTGTGGCGAATGATGGCAATTATTTCTTGTTTGACCTCAGTTGAACTGTCTGAACAATTGATTACCCTTCTTAACACTGCTCACTGTTACTGTAAAAACAACTCCTGGAAGATTGTTATCATGTCTTTCTTTAATCTTTTCTAGATTAAATAAATGCAATTATTTTAACATTTCAGTTTAGGATGTGTTTCCCAGGCCTCTTGTTATCCTCCAGTTTCCTTTGGACTTTCTCTAGTATATCTCAGTCTTCCTTATAGTCTTACAGATAGTCTTACTATTTTGTCATATGCACATCCTCTAATAATATATTTCATATCGCTATATGACTTTTAAAAAATCGTATCAAAGTTTGTTTTTAAATATGTTTTGAATTTACTGTATTCCTTCAGATTTGATACTGATATTTGGTAGCATAAGCATTTTTTATTTCAGTGCTGGATTTCCTTCTTTCAAATGAAACATCATTCATTTCTTTATTAAATTTCATTTGCTTATTTCAAACTACTCACTACTTACTGAGATCAGTCTATTTCAACATACAAGGGTACTACGTCATGGATGAAATGCCTTCACATACCTTTATGAAGCATCACCGATCTGAATAATGTTTCCATTTCAAGGACCTTTTTTATTGAGATTCTGGATCACCCCCAGGTATGAAGTCATTATATGGTCAATTACATACCAGTCTGCCACAACAGTGTTTCAAGCACAAGTTCTGGTGCCTTTGTGTGTGTGAAATAAGATGAAGAAGAAGAATTTAAAAATACCTGGACTGACATTTCTGCTTTTCCATAACACTCTAGAGGAGTTTCTGTATTTCTACTTTTGTCCATATATATATATATATATATAAATGAACTTGTGCACCCAACACTCGTTTGCCCACTGTCTGTTTAAGTTTCTGCACTTTTCTGACATAAAGCAACCCTTCTCCACTAATTGTTCAGGTATTTTAGGCTTTTCCAGTGATCTCTCAAACATAGCTAATATTTTTTCATAAAGTGTTTCTTCCTCACCCAGCACTTAAGTGTTTAGACTAGTACGTACTCGAAAATTAATTGTATTTTATGAACTGCCATGGGAGTAACTCAGTACTATACTGTGTTAACTCTTGGGTCATTTTGCATGTTGTCCTGGTCGAGTCAGGTTCCAGAGGGAAGAAGGAAAGCTTTTTTGCTGCAAAGTTTACGTGAGTTTTCCTTATTTACTGAAGTATAATACTTCAACATTGAATGGTTTTATTCAAGTATAATGTTTAATGAAAACTTAACGCAAGGTGATATCTGATGTTGGGTCCATTAAGCTTGAAGTTTATCCTAAAAGAAAATAATATTAGCATCCTGGCTAAGGGAAGTTACATAAAATAACAGAGATGAAATACGAAAAAGGTGAAAAATATCTTTCACACACATCACAGGATTTTTTCCAGATTTATGATAAAACTGAAAAAAGCTTTGAAGGCAGAAAATTGCAAAGGCAGAAACTGTGCCTTCATATCTCCAATATGTGTTGCCACATGCTTCAAATGAATGCGACTGATGAAGTGTTACCAGAAAACTGTGTCCAAGAATCAAAAAGGGAGTGCTAAAGTTTTAAATGTGTGATTGCTTTTCATCTCATTAATGCAAGAAATGTATTTTATTTTTCCTCTTTCCTCTCTCTCTTTCTTCTCTGGAGCAAGTCCAGAGAAGAGCAACGAAGCTGGTGAAGGGGCTGGAGAACAGGCTGAGAGAGCTGGGGTTGTTTAGCCTGGAGAAGAGGAGGCTGAGGGGAGACCTCATTGCTCTCTACAACTACCTGAAAGGAGGTTGTAGAGAAGAGGGTGCTGGCCTCTTCTGCCAAGTGACAGGGGACACGACAAGAGGGAATGGCCACAAGCTCCACCAGGGGAGATTTAGGCTGGGCATTAGGAAAGAATTTTTCACAGAAAGCCTCATTGGTCACTGGCAGAGGCTGCCCAGGGAGGTGGTTGATTCACCTTCCCTGGAGGTGTTTAATGCACGGTGGACGAGGTGCTAAGGGGCATGGTTTAGTGTTTGATAGGAATGGTTGGACTCAATGATCCAGTGGGTCTCTTCCAGCCTGGTTGTTCTATGGTTCTATGATTCTATGATTTTCTCTCTCTCTCTGGCTTTTGAAACTTTTCCATAGACATAGTGGTCTGAAGGCAAGCTTAAACTTTAGTGTGTTTTATCATTCTCAGGAATCTGACTAGGAGATGAGAGTGATGAGTCTTCTCTCTTTAAATGTCAAAAAGTCATCAGTAGTTATCTCTGTGAATCATCTCAGTTCCTGGAGACACAGGGGAGGTTTCCTTTTGAATGTTTTTCATGATCGATTTAAAAGCAATACAATACGCTTACTTTGGTAATGGAAGAAGGCAGTTTTGAGAACTTTGACAATTACAAGTTTGACAGACAGTTTTGCCATCTACAAGATCCTGATTATCAGGAAATTTTATATAAAATAAATGAATCCATGAAAACATGAAAAATTGACACATTAAAAATAAGAAGCTGCATTCGAAATCCTTCTGTTAGATACAAGATTTCAGTCAAACCACTTCTACTGCCAAGGTCTTAAGTGCCATAGTACCTCTGATCAAAATGACTGTTCTTAGGACAAGTTTCCTTTGATGCCACCATTGTTTTCTTATCAGCTGAATCATTTTTCCAAAGAATTAATCAAGAGGATGACATTAACCATAAGCTTCTTAGCAGCATACTATATTATTTTGGTTTTAAGTTCCTTAAATTTTGATCAATTTTTAATTTATTATTTCAATAATATTTTTATTTATTTATAGTTGTTTATTGTTAATGACAGAGCCCAAGTTTGTGTCAAAGTATGCACTGGCATTGGTGAGGCCCCACTTCAAATTCTGTGTTCAGTTTTGGGCCCCTCACTACAAGAAAGACGTGGTTCTGGAGTGTGTCCAGAGAAACACAATGAAGCTGGTAAAGAGGATGGAGAACAAGTCTTATGAGGGGTGGCTGAGGGAACTGAGGTTGTTTAGCCTAGAGAAAAAGAGGCTGAGGGGAGACCTTATCACTGTCCACAACTGCCTAAAAGGAGAGGTGGGTGTTGGTCTCTTCTTCCATGTGACAGGTGATAGGATGAGAGGAAATGGCCTCAAGCTATACCAGGGAAGGTTCAGATTGGACATGGGGAAAAACTTCTTCACCAGAAGGGTTATTGGGCACTGGAACAGGCTGCCCAGGGACGTGGTTGAGTCATCATCCCTGGAGATATTTAAAAGAAAGGCAGATGAAGAGACATGTTTTAGTAGTGGACACATATGGTTAGACTCGATGGTCTCAAAGGTCTTTTCCAACAAAGTGATTCTACAGTTCTGTGGTTCTATGAAATAATAATGAATACTTGTAATGGAAACATAAATAATTATTGATTGAAATTGATTTGCTGTGCAGTGTAAGACATTACATTCATCTTTCCTGGACTAAATAAATATAGCCTTTGCTACCCTGAGCAACTTGAGTAACCAAAGAATCCTATGCAAAAGTTGTAAGTAGGAAGATACAGACAGTAGTCAGCAATGCAAAGTAGAATGATACATGTGAATTAAAGTCCATACAGTATTTTTTAAGCTCTAAATCAAATTTGTCAGGATAAAAATGGTGAGGAAAAAAATCAGACCTGCTCAAATTCTGTCTTCTGACTTGATTTGAGAATCACGAGGCTTGAAGCTCATTGAAGGTCATTGAAACTTAAGCAACTGAAGGGCAAAATCCAATTCTCATCACCTATGCATCCTAAAACCTAGAAATGGGGAATCTAGTCTCACTTGTGATTCACATTGACTAAAATCTACTTTACTGCTCCCAAGATCACTTCCAAGTTACTGCAGAGGGTCTATCCCTTTGGTGAGAATCTGTGATAAGGGGAGACCTGATTAATATGAGCTAAAAGACAGCTGACACAAGACTACTTGTGAGCTACTCCATCCAAACAAAATTTATCACATCATGTTTTAAGTGGACATCAGGAATATGCATGGTAGTAGTAGTCCTTCCTCTAGACCATTAACTAAAATAGTCTTGATTTGGTCCTAAGCGGTCATGGTGTTTGTTGAAATTTCTTCAGTGGTGATATTGTCAAATGATTTTGTGTCATATTCTGTTCAATGGTCTGACAAGAGTTGATTCAGGTGAAATAATAATAATAATAATAATAATAATAATAATAATAATAATAATAATAATAATAATAATAACAACAACAACAACAACAACAACAACAACAACAACAACAACAACAACAACAACAACAACAACAATAATAATAATAATAATAATAATAATAATAATAATAATAATAATAATAATAATAATAATAATAATAATAATAATAATAAACTATGGTTGAACATATTGGAATTGACTTCCTGGTGTCTTAGTCCTAGTTTCTAGTTTTTTTTCCAGTTGGTTAGTATTTGTTTTTTCTCAGTCACTAATGAAATCAAAAACTGCTTAGCCAAAGAACAGTTGTGATTTTTAAAAGATATTTTAATGAAGACAGTTATAGACATATCTATTTACCCTGAAGGCTCTTTAGTCTGGCTTTAGCATAGAGGGTATCGGTGGCATTTATTTTAAAATCACCTTAATAATATCAATCAGATTTCAAATGATTATTAGCTTTGATGTTTACCCTGTGCAAGAAGAACATAGCAAATTTAATTTACTTTCTAAAATGTTTATATAATACCCATTTAGAATTATTTTGATTTAACAGTCCTTGAGGCAGTCCTACTCATAATTGCAAGCAGAGGACTTTGTTGCCCCTTTTTACTGTAAAGCAGACTGGTTTGTAATGACATTGTGAGCTTTTTTTGTGTCACTGACCTAGATAAGACCTGGGTTATTTTGCAAAACTTTAGATGAGGAAAAGATCCTCCCATTTCTATATGGTACAGCAACAGCTTTGGAACTTGCAGTCTTGAAACACTCACTGCTTATCTTTACAATGGATATTTGCTGTATTTCCATGATCATTGAATGCCTTCTTTAAGGCTCCAGAATCTTGAACAAGGTTTTCCATTGAGCATGTGAATGGGTTTCTGTCTGCTGGATTTATTTTAAAAGCACAGCAATTGAGAGAATGACATAAAGTAAAGAAGCAAAGACAAGCAAGGAAGAAATTATAGCACTGGGGGAATGTGCAGACAGAAAGTTTAAAACACAAAGTGGCAGCACTAATGCATCAAGAGGGGAAAAGAACCTGAGACAAATACCTTGGATGGGTGGGAGGTGTCTGGAAGTTCTTGTCAACGATGGTAGACAGCATATTGCGTGTGGGTGTCTACTGTGATGTACATCCCCTGAGTAACACAAAAACTGTACCTAATCTCAAAGTCATATTTCCTCATATAGTTCTTCTGCATATTCTTCATGCTATCTGCCCTCCTGAAATGTTACATTTGAAGTGGTTTATGGTGTACTCTGAGCATTTTATTTCTAGAAAGATATCAAGAAATTAGAGGGAATTTCAGGAGGAATGAGAAAGCAGTGGAACTCAGCTGCAGTGAAAGAAATTATGCACAATATGTAACAATGGCTAATCGTGATAACTGTGATAGCTGCCCATTGCCCAGCAGGAATTTCAATGCACGTTATTGGAAAATATCCTAATCATAGTTCTTTTTTAAGAGGCATTCTGATCTGTGTAATAGTATGTTTGAGTATTTGCAAAATGTAGAAATTGGACAAAGAATGACTTTAGTCTCTAAGGCTAGAATTTAGAAAAGAGGGGATAAAATGCTTGTTTTAAAAGTGAATGTTAAATTCTTCAAAAATGAAGGAAATGCAAAAAAAAAAAAGAAAAAAAAAAGAAAAAAAGCCCTCAATTTTGAATGTGGAAATGGTGTTAGAAAGAATTACAGACAGATTAATGAGGAAGGTCATCTGGATAAAATAAAACCTGACCCCCAACTCTACAGCAGCGGAATTATCATTTTTTCTCTCTCACTTTCACATATCATTGAGGGAAATTAATCTGATAGAAATTTACCATGGTGTCACTGAGATCACATTTTCAGGGCAGTGGTAGAATTGAAGAGGAGATTAGATCACGGTTTGACTAACTGGACCTCTGTTATCACTGATATTGTGTCAGAGAGAAAGGCCCACTGTAAGAAACCAGAGTGACTCTAGGTGAGTGGCTGTGAGAGGAAACATATTTTCCATTTCTATGACGATAAGATCACACCTAGAAGTGAGTTAATCACAATGATTAGAGGATAGCAAAGAGCAGAATTATATTTTTGTAGATTTGCTCTTTAGAGTAAGTATTAAAATCCCGCATCTAATAATTATAATTCTTCACATCTTTATTGCTAAGACATTTAGGTCTGTGCATTTAGAATTCTTTAGGAAACTCATACACCTCACATTCAAAATAATTGCATAGAAATCAAGAAATTTTCATAAAATATGGATTACCCAATCTCAAAATATTAAATTAGAGTAAGATACTTTGATTTGGGCATTCAAATATTGAAGTGATCATAAAGTTTTCAACAGATTTGATAATATGGTCTTTACTCTTACCTAACAGTAGATTTCCAGTAGGATTTCTCTACCTGTTCTTCCAAACTGTGCTTTCACTACTAGTCATTTCTAAGCCTTTCTTTTGGTATTTATTCAAATTGAGAGTTCAAATTCAGTGCCTATCAAACCAAGAATTACATTTCTGGACAAAATTTATTAAAGCAGTCATTTAGCAATGTCATCATATATTAAGGAATGAATTTTAATTTTTCAGGTAGCAAACTTACTTAGAAAGATAATGACACAATAAGTATGGTTAAAAAAAGTTACGTTAAATGATCTGCCTAATCTCATGACTATACATTGCATTAGCACTAGGTGCTTTGTGCCTTTATATGTTTATATTGATGCCCCAATACATGCAGCCTGGAGCTTGGCAGGTTGTGCATATCAATGTGTCACTTGATGTCAAGAACAATTAGCTGTGACAATCAGCCAGTCAGCAATCTTGAACACCTTCCAGCTTTGGTCCATTTATGGTCATCAGTAAATAAAGCAGTATTCTTAAAGCTGTGTTTTCATTTATTTTTTCTGCCAGCTAGTGCCAGGCAACTTAATGGAGCCTCCCAACATTGCTCCTCTATGGAAATTATTTGAATCAACACTGTATTTTTTTGTTGTTCTGCATAAAATATTCCCTCTCTGTTTCACAGTAAAATGGCTTCATAGTAAACAAAGAGAGGGACCTTGTGATCATTACTATTATCTACTTGGATTTGTTTATAATTTTGTTTAAAAAAATATTTGTTATTTAAACTTCGATTTGTTTATGCTTTTGTTTAAATGAACATTTTTATTTAAACAAAAGGAGAAGGAAGAAAGTCTGGTTCTACAGCTACTGGTCCTCAGTTAATCCTCAGAAGAAAGTTAACAGCCTCTAGATAAATATTCTAGCTGTTGAACTTCTGAAATGAAATGTGCTTCAGTCTGATCATTACAACTTGAATTGGGATTTGAACATATTAATTTTTCCAACAGCAAAGGAATGTTTTTTTTCTATGTCACTTCTCTTCTCGTTTTAGAGCTGGATTCAGAAAATGCAGAATTTTTGCTCCTTTTCTTTTCTTTTCTTTTCTTTTCTTTTCTTTTCTTTTCTTTTCTTTTCTTTTCTTTTCTTTTCTTTTCTTTTCTTTTCTTTTCTTTTCTTTTCTTTTCTTTTCTTTTCTTTTCTTTTCTTTTCTTTTCTTTTCTTTTCTTTTCTTTTCTTTTCTTTTCTTTTCTTTTCTTTTCTTTTCTTTTCTTTTCTTTTCTTTTCTTTTCTTTTCTTTTCTTTTCTTTTCTTTTCTTTTCTTTTCTTTTCTTTTCTTTTCTTTTCTTTTCTTTTCTTCTTCCTCTTCCTCTCCTCTCCTCTCCTCTCCTCTCCTCTCCTCTCCTCTCCTCTCACCTCTCCTCTCCTCTCCTCTCCTCTCCTCTCCTCTCCTCTCCTCTCCTCTCCTCTCCTCTCCTCTCCTCTCCTCTCCTCTCCTCTCCTCTCTCCTCTCCTCTCCTCTCCTCATCCTCTCCTCTCCTCTCCTCTCCTCTCTCTCCTCTCCTCTCCTTCTCCTCTCCTCTCCTCTCCTCTCCTCTCCTCTCCTCTCCTCTACCTCTCCTCTCCTCTCCTCTCCTCTCCTCTCCTTCCTCCTCTCTCTCCTCCTCTCCTCTCATCTCCTCTCCTCTCTCCTCTCCTCTCCTCTCCTCTCCTCTCCTCTCCTCTCCTCTCTCTCCTCTCCTCTCCTCTCTCCTCTCCTCTCCTCCCCCCTCCCATTTTTTCTCCTCAGTTCTTTAACTGTATGAGCTCAGCAAATATCTTTCACTGTATGGATACACAGCAGCTATATATTCTTTATCCCTGTTACTCTATTCTGTTCCAGTTTAGATAAAACTATCATCTCATAAGGTCTTAATAGTGTTTAATACAAAATTTATTCAATATACAAGCTACATTTATTCCAACAAAATAACTGGAAGCAGAAATATCTATGAATTTTCAGCTTATCTGGACAAGCCGTTTCCTTGGTAACTTTTTTTGCAAGAAACCTTTAAAGATAATTTTTCATTTGGGAGCAGAGAATCTTGAATTAAGACAAAGGCTATTGAGAAGTCTTAATACAAAGGCACAATGTATCCCAAGAAAGCATTCATGATGTAGCTTTTATGTCTGAATCTCTGAGGAAAAAAGATATTCTGCAAAGAAAGACACAGTATGAGAACAAAGATAGTCAGATAAATTAACACACAAAGATAGCAACATCAAAGCAGCTGGGTTCTGTTCTGGTTTTGTTTCTTTTGTGGTTTGTTTTGGTTCTTTTTTTCCTGAGACACTGCATTAAGCTCAATAGCACCTTCTTTCAGCTGGAGAAGCCAAGGCAGGAGTATTTTGACTTCTTTCACATCAGCATTCCCTGAGTAGATTAGACGTGTCATGAGAGATGACGAAGGGCAATTTGTAGAAGGAAACGCTGCAATTAAAAACCATGTATACAAAGCAGAAGCAGTCAATAAATATTTATGTTCCATAATTGGAAACAGGCAAGAATAATGTATTTGTACAACATAAAGGTGATGAAGTACCTTTCAGTCTACATATCATCAGTCAAGGATAAACAATGAGGACTGTCCACACTGTTGATGAGCGTTTTGATAAATCCTGAGGAAAACTCAGAAGACGTTCAGAAGAGTGACAACTACCTGTAAAACCTATGAGTAGTCTAAAGGGATAGGATATTTGGTTAACAATATTTCCATTTTCCCAGAAGATTAAAGGCTTGGAATTTAACTAATGTGAATGTACTTTATAGTTACTAAAGAAAAAAAAGTAGCAGTATTTTCTAGGACATTAAAATTTTGGAGGCCAAAAGTACCTGAATTATTCAAGTCATTATTAATTGTTACATTACTTAAACATTTGTAAGAATTTAGAACCTTGTGACATTCTAATTAAAAATATAGCACAGCACGTTACCAAGAAAGAGCTGATGGATGATGTAACTGACAAATGTTAAGGAGTTTTTATTCATGAAGAATTTTCATTATTAGTTTTTCTAGTGGGAAAATTCACCAAATGTACCTGGAATGAAGATTTTTATTCTTATTCTGTTAGTAAATATATGATCACTGTCAATAAAATCTATGGTTGTTGCAAAGATTAAAGGAATGAAGAAAGATGATGAAGTAGGCTAGTCATATACAATGACCATGACCTCCTGGCAAACTAGTTTATTCAATCATATTTCAGTTAATATAAAAGCAAAGTTTTATCTATTTAAGTCTAACAGATGCTGGTAATTTCTACAACATAATAGTAGGCTCTAAAAAATGATGTTTTTTAAAAAGTTTAAGAATCATACTAGAGCCACAATCAATGGATGCTCCAATATTTTTCTGCATTGAAAAAGACTCATGCCAAGCCTTGTATGAGGCAGAAGTTGAAATAAAAAATGCCTCCCTCTGTACTAGTTATGAGATGGAAATTGTCATACTACCTACAATTCAAGAGTCTACAATTTCAAAGGGATATTACAAAATTGGAAAAGAAAACTATTATAGTAATTCAGGATCTGGGAAATACGAATTGCAGTGAATCACACTGGTTTTTTAGCCTTTTTTAGTCTAATAGGGAAAAGCCCACTGAGAAGCCTGGTCGCTAAAGGTTATTAAGGTGAAAGACAGCATTTTAATACAGTGATTAATTAGAAATTATACTTGAACGCATTTGAGAAATCAATAAAATTGATTCTGGATTCTTCTCTCCTGATTCCTTTGTACCAGAGGTCTTCCAAGAGGATGTGTTTTGGCCACAGACAAGCTATTAATTCCAAAAAGAATAATGTCATGAATCCTTAATATCCGTGTTATGAAAAGGTTCAGACTAGAGAATGACGTAATGGTGTTTGCTGTGGAAAGGGATGGTTATGGAAAGGAGGAACCTGACACTGCTGACAAAAAGCCAGCATCTTTGGATCTGATCTTAGCTATGTCATCTTCAGCTCAGTTTGATTATCTTTAGTCTTGTGGCAAGATTTAAGTCTGACTACCAAGGTAATAATTCCCAGTGACCTATCACTCATCATTCACAGGTGATTTCCATATCAATATATATAATGTCATTGATATAATAGAAGTTACATTACAGAGCGGGTATATTACAAGTTCCTCCCTCTCTACTCATTCTATCAGGATGAGAGCTGTTGGTAGCGGCTATAATAATAGCTATAGTAACTGATGATTTTCTCTGTAGAAGTACTACCTTAAATCCCTGCAGTTTCAGCCAGCAGAGCAGCTATCACAACAGCAACTCCCTTGTTGGTAGCCAGACAATTTTCTTTACAGCTCTCCTGAGTGTATATTTTATGTACGGCTGCTAAAAATACCAACTTAATTCCTTCTTTAGTAACCTCTTCCAGAGATCATGCATCAAATTACACATCGTATTTCACAAATAATTATCTTACAAGGAAATGTAGCTTGGTGTAAAAATAAAATGTCAATCTCATTTTTCTTCTGCAGAAATGTCCTTATGCCAAGATAAAATGAATCCTTCACCATATGGCTGTAAATGAAACAGAAAATATGTGATCTAATGATGCTATGTTAGCAAACTATTCTGACTGATATATTTTTCCTAGAAATTACACAGCTAGGACATATCTATGCTTAAACTGCTGCTAGCTCTGCCTAAAGTCCTATTTTAAACACCAGGCAATGAACTTGAAGAATTTGTCATATTGTCATAGCTGATGAAGTAGGGCTTTATATTTCTATTGCTACTTGAAAATGATGAAGCTTTAAAAAAAAATCTTAATTCTAAAATAAATATAAACTTTTTAATACTGGTTATTAACTCTAAAGATTGATGTGCTAAACAGCAAAAGTTAGCCACCTTCTTTCTTTTTTTTCCTGACTGTCTGATCATGTACATAGCAGTTTGATACTTCAGATATTCATACTGTTCTTGTTTCAAAGCTGTTTGGATATACTTTTCTGACATGCCCCACCACAAGGGATTCAAAAGCAGAATATATGGGCAAAACTGAAAACAACACAAAAGAAAAAAAGAGGGAGAGAGCAGTGAAGTCACTAACAAGAAGTTTATTTTTTCAAATCACTAAGACAGAATTTATAAGATAGATGGACTCCAGCATTTGTACTAGAGCTTGTCTTTTTTAAGTGTTCTCTAGAAAAGCAGAAAGGAAAATCTATTATTTTAATGGGAGTATCTGTTGTTTGTAAAATCACTGAGATTGTTCTTTAAAAAAAACAAACGAAATATTAACATGTTCCATCAGAGCAAAGACATAATAACATAACATAACGTAACATAACATAACATGACATGACATGACTTGACATGACATGACATGACATGACATGACATGACATGACATACTATACTATACTATACTATACTATACTATACTATACTATACTATACTATACTATACTATACTATACTATACTATACTATACTATACTATACTATACTATACTATACTATACTATACTATAATTTTTGTTATAGACAGATTATTTTTCCCATAATGTAGGCTTTGCTTACTTGAAAATTAGAAGACTCTTAATGGTGTCCTGCTGGAAAAGATGAGTTATATATTCCCATGTATCTTTCATTCATTATGTTCTAGGTGGTGAAAACTGATGGAGAAACACTTGTTGGACACTGTTGTCTAATTCTAATGGTTGGAAAAATCTATGGCCCAATTAAGAACTGATCACCTTCCCAATAATTCCCTTTCTGATATTCAAACTGCTATGTGACAACTGACTCTCTCTTATCATCCAAGGTGTATAATTCATTATTCAAAGCAACCTGTTTCAGGCATCTAGGAAAAATGTTATCACTATAGGCAAAGCAACAGCAGGAAAATGATATTTTGAAAAACACATTGATATTAGCCATGAAAATGATCATAGTAAGAATCAAAAGAGAAGAATAAGGATTACTGGTTTGTCAACTACTAGTTGTATATTTTCAATATTTAGCCACCTAGAAGTACTCAAGTTAGGAAAAGCCTCAGGAGGATTGTAGTCTGCTGCCCAGCTCAAAGCAGAGCTAACTGCAAAGTTAGCTCAGATGACTGTATGCTCTTACTCAACTGAGGTGACACTGTGCCCCATTCTCAGTTTTTGGGGATGATCACTCACATCAAGTTGGCCAGTTAGATTTGGAATCGTTGACCATCATCTTTTGAGCCCAGCAGTCCAGTTTGTTTTCCATGCATTTTCTGCTCAGCCTATGCAGTTTGCGTTTCCTCAATTTAATTATTAGGAGTTTAATGGATGCTGCATTTAAAGCTGCTTCATTTGAAGTAAACAGTATCTACTAATCTCCCCTCACTCACAGAGTCAGACATTTCTTTAGAGAAAGCACTCAGGTTGATTAAACCTGACTGATCTTTGTAAATCCATGACACAATTACCTTCTTTTCTTTCACGTACCTTTTATTGATCATTTTTCTTTCAATAACTGATAACGAGCCTTTGTTGATTCTTTTTTGTCTCTCTTCTATGTTTTTATTCTAGTCCAATGTTTGACAAAATCATAATGAGAAAAATAACATATTCCACATTATTTCTTCAAATTTTGTAAATAATCTTCCTAGTGTTTGCCCTTAACATATGACTTTTAATACATTCATGTAGGACAGAATATAGCTATATATTAAACATAACTATTGATTAGTCCCTGCAACTCATTAATTTGGAGTTTGAATTGATTAAGCCATAAAGAAAAACTTCATAATTGGGAACCTAGCTTTAAATGTGTTTTTAAATATACTTAAATCCTCTGTAGTATTTTTGTCTTTTGAACATGAAACATTTACATTATCCTTTTTTTTTTTCATTTTTATCAAGACTTGCCAAGATGTAATGTGCAATTCAGACTTGTAATCCACATTTTTCAGACTGGAATATAAAAAATTTAGCACCATGACCCAATGTCGGTGTTCAGAAAGCAGTCTGATTTTCAGGCATTCAGCTGTTCAGTTCTGAAAATTGTCTTTAATTTGTTTGTGTCTCAGTCAATCCTCCCTGATTCAGTAGGAAGCTGACTGAAACTAACAGTGGTTTTCATATAGCCTTCTGAACAGACAGCAGATAGTATTCACATCTTTGCACCATGAACAACCTTGGTTATACATTCTGTGCGTAACTTAGCAGTGAAAGGCTCCATGTTCTATTAGCAATCTCCAGCACCACTCACTGTTCCCTATGCCTTTAGCAAAATGCAAGAAACTACAAGGATAACATGCAGTGCAGGAGTCAGGAACAATACAAAAGGCAATATTTAGAAAGTGAGAAATGGCAGTGCTCCCTTTCTAAGCATGTGTATGGAAACTCTTGAAGACAGGAGGAGAAGAAGCATTCATTATTTTTTTCAAATGCATTGGTGTGTTACACATTCTAATTGAAACCTGTGGAGCATAAAGCTGATCTTGCACTAACATTTGTGGATACAATTATGGAAATCCTTTGAGCATGATTAAATTACACAGTGTCTGGATGTGGAAGTAATTTTGATACTTTTGTCTGGAGTAGTCTGTGGCAATGTGAGGGGACACCTTCCTGATTAATCTGTTTAGGAAGGATGAAATGTGTAGAAGTTTGCAAATTCATAAGTTTTTCCAGTGGTTAAAAACTAGCCATAAGAGTCACTTCCACCTGGTCTATCAGACAAATTTGAACACATATGATGTGAGGCTATCCTTGAAATATCACTCAGAAAGAATTATGGATATAAAATAAGTCATGCAATAGAAGAAATGGCATGTCTTCATATTAACTGAAATTTGAAGAGTCTTTAGTCAATTATTCATTGCTACTTCCAGACTTTTAGTGCCTTTTATATGGATAGGTTTTGGAACTTGTTACCATTATTTGTTTGGGACATTGTAATTTATTCACCACTTGGAATACGTAGGTTGATTTTGTTCTTGTTGTTCATCCTAAAGAGGTTATTGATTTGTTTTGGTAGATAAAAAGTTTTATAATTTATTATCTGTTTTGAACACCTTAGCAAGTGTCCAAAGGTCCAGGAATTATTGTTAATAAACAGATCCTGAGAACAGAAGAAGAATGTTCTCTGCACAGATAAATGAAAATTGTGAGGAAACCAAGTCTATTCAGAACATTAAAATGTAAATGCTTAAAGTATACTCTTTCTATGAAAGATCACACAACTCCATCCCAATGCAGGTTTTCCTACAATATTCAAGCTCCTAAAATTCACTAAATACCTTCAAACCAAATTCTGATTTTCCATAGAACAGATACATTCTAGATACTTTCTTACTAGTAGACACATGATTTTTTTTAACACTGTTATCAATTCCATCATTTCCATAACCCAAGGCTAGATTTTACCAAGAAAGTTCTATCATCACCCTGACAACACCCAATTCATTGCAAACTCATTTGTTTCTCATTTTGAAAGAGAGTCATTAATGGGTTAAAGACTCCAAATGAAGGCATATATACTATATCAATTAGCAAACAGTTCAAATGGTTAAGTATGTTCCTGCTAAAAAATTCCATCTCATTTCCAATTTGAAGTTTTGGCTCTTAGCCACTGGATCTTGTTATTATAGATGAAAGAGCCCTCTGATATCAGGCACTGCTCCCTGCGTAGGTGGAACGTTCCCCATGTTGTCCATATTAATCTGATTCATTGCTGCTCCAGCATTAGCATTCAGCAGTTTTCCTAATTGTCGATTTTCAAAACAAATGCAAGCTTCAGTATGTTGTCTTTGTAGCTGAGATGCCATAAAGAAGCTGGAGAGGACTTGAAAGAGATCTTCATCTGGATGAATTATCACTGATGGAAAAAATATGTATCTATGTCTTTGAGGGGTGCCTTATACTTTGGACTGTAGCTTTCTGGCAACTGTTAGCACATAGCAGTAATTTTGCTCTAAGAAATGACTGAAGTACCTAGAAATCTATTCCTCTATGCTTGATTCCTAAAACAGAAAATGAAACTCCTGAGGTAGATGCCTTGGCTCAGTGTTTCAAGGCTTAATTTCCAGCAGAGTCCCCACAACTCCTGCTAGCTACAAGTCCTGCAGGGCAGTACCAGACAAGATGAAACCCAACTACGGCTCAGGGCTGATAGGAAACGAAAAGATGGATTCGATGTCCATCATCCAGAAGCCCCACCTGTGAAGAAGTTTACAGAAACTCTTTCTAAGATCTCAGAAGAAATGCAAAACAATTACTATTTTCTCTTTTCTCCAAAATGCTCCAGTGGTTTCATACATTTGCATAGCAAGTGGGAAAAGAAGAGGCTATTGTCATCAAATTTACACCTGCTGCCTCCAGCACATTCTGTAAGAACCACAATGTGAACACAGGGATGAGGTCATTTTTTGTCAGAGGTGTGCAACATCACCCAAGTGTAACCCTTGCTGATCTTTCAGGTCCAAATTCAGCCCCATTTCCTAAAACTCCACAAAGTTTCATGTACCCAGAAGTGCCAGCCACATTTATTCCCCTCCTTTTTTTAATGTGACTATCTGAGCCATGATAGCTATTTTTTTTTCCTGAACTTTGTTAGCTTGTTCAGAAGAAGAGTTTCCTAACTACCAAAAAATCAAAATACCAGACAATATCCCAGTCATGCTTGTATTCAAATTGATCAAATACTTACTGTGTCCTTATTTTATCCCTTTCCATTTTAGGAAAAGCCTGGTTTAGAGAATAATAGAGAGGAGAGTGAAAGAGAGTGGTGTATCAGAAGCTTTACCTCCAAGCTGTTTGAAAAGGGGAGAAAGATTTGGCTGGTTAGTCACCCTGAAGTTTTTCAAGGACCTTTTTGTCAGATGAAAAGGCAAATAAAAGCTTAATTTAAATGCACCACTGCTTGGTTGAATTTCGATTGCATGTTACAAAATACAGAGACTTCCCCAGGGGCTGCAGCATGACTTCGTTCCTTATGTTAGAATATAAGAAAATTGTTATTTACACTTGAAAGATGACACTGAACAATCAGGTAGCGTCTCATTACCTCCACCCAGTTCAACTTCTTCCCAGACTCTTTTCTTTCCCATATCTGTGCCATTGACCAAGCTGAATTTCCTTCTAGCTGTGAGAGGATTAAGACGGGGAATGTGCCTTAGATGATCCTTCTGTACCTCATTTAGACCTGGTGGGTGATGAGACACTTAAACTAAAAGCTGTGTTTGCACCTTCATAATGACTGCAGGGAGATGCATGAAGGGGAAAAAAAAACAACAAACCAATCCAAATGAAAAAAACAAACCATAAGATTTTAATGCCCTCCAACAGTTGATGATATGATGATTTTGTACACATCTGTGTCAACAAATTTTGAAGCTGCTTACTGAGGCAGTAAGAAACAGAGAACTTTACAAACTAAGTAACAGAAAGAGTTAAGAGCGAAAGAAGAGACCCTGTTTGACTGGCATGCTAGGGCTCATATAAAATTAAAACACTGTCCTCTAAATAATCTTGAAAACATGTGAGAATGACCAGAGAACTTAGTTCCTTTTTAGGGATCAAAATAAGCAGTAACATTATCAGTATAGTATAGCATTCAGAGTCTAACTTCAGCCAGCATCATGTGAACAGAGTCTATTTGAGGACTTTTGACAATTTAGCTGTCACTGCAGTTGCTTCGCACTTCCAAATTTGGCTCTGAACACCTATAAGAGGCATTTAGCAGAACCAAATATTTGATCCAATTTTCTGAATGCATCCATAGGGCCATCCTTCTTCCCAGACTGACACATTTTAGTAGCAAAGGACACAATGAAGACATCCTTGGACACTTTGGCTCAGAGTTTGCATCTGTTATCCTGTTGCCACAAAGAAGGAAAGAAAAATATCAGAGCAAAATAAAAGAAAAAATTCAAACCTGCTTACTAAAATAAACAGATGGTAAATTATAAGTGAACACTTGTTTTCCAGTAAAGCAACTGGGGGAACTCGAAGGAATATGTACAAGTAAATACACATGGCATTCCTGAAGGAGAAATGAATAGAGATCTTATTATATTATTGCTTATGCACAGATTGGAAATGTCACTATAAAAACCGCAGGGAACTAAAATACACTGCATGCATGCAGAACATCCTTGGACTGTTTATGACAGTATATGCATGAAATACCCTGAGGTTTCTATAAAATACTTATTATTTAGCAAATCAAGCTGTTTGACTTTGCTGTGATTTCTGTAATATTTCATAGAATCATAGAATCATAAAATAACTAGGTTGGAAGAGGCCCACTGGATCATTGAGTCCAACCATTCCTATCAAACACTAAACCATGCCCCTCAGCTCCTCATCCACCTGTGCCTTAAACACCTCCAGGGAAGGTGAATCAACCACCTCCCTGGGCAGCCTCTGCCAGTGTCCAATGACCCTTTCTGTGAAAATTTTTTTCCTAATGCCCAGCCTAATTCTCCCCTGGTGGAGCTTGAGGCCATTCCCTCTCATCCTGTCACTTGGGAGAAGAGGCCATTATTCTCCTCTCTACAACCTCCTCTCAGGTAGTTATAGAGAGTAATGAGGTCTCCCTTCAGCCTTCTTCCATTAGAAGAAGTGCTATCTTGTTGATAAAGGCTGGAGTGGTAGAGAAGCATATCCTAATTTTTTTTCAGCCTGTGAATATGTTTGGAAACTACAATTACAGTTCCTAGGTACCTGAAGATTCTACCTATCTCAGAACTTTTCCTGTAATGGCTTGGATCAGACAAGGGTCTATAACCACTAGTTTTGAAAAATTTATGTAGATGGTGGAAAACTATTAACATTCTGTGCAAATGAGACATGATGCAGCCAAGGACTGCTTCCTAAGGTCCTTATCTAGGAGACCTCATATATTTATAATTTAAAAGTTATGCTTAGACACTTGCATCTAACCCTCTCCAGCAAGTAAGTCTGAGAAAGATAAAACCCAAATAATATGCAAGTCAAATACCAAAACATATTTATGCTTTGACATGCTATAGTTCAAAAGCCAGAGTATGTCTATGATCCAACAAAGAGATTAAAATATTTTTGGTGCCATCCTGAAGCTGCACCCCAGATTAACACTCAAAACAGGAAGCAATAAAACTCAATTACCCCTTCTGAAAAGGGTGAGTTAGGTTGCTTGATGGGAACATGATGCATGCAGTCAGTAGACTTTCATTTTCAGCCTTAAAAAAGTATTCTTTGCATGTGTGGAAAATGACAATTTTTATTTAAAAAATGGTGTAACAGGATGTGTCTATGTCTTCCCTTAAATACTTCTTTCCAGATCCTAGTTCAAATATAGGAAACTAAAGAGTACCTGTGGGTGATATAATAGCTCTACTTGAATCTTAAACATAAAAAACCCAAATCTGGTGTGTTACCCTCAGTCAGCCCTTATTCTTAAATGTAGATGATTCTATCTGGTATGTGGATCAGTTCCTTAGGTAGACCAGGAAATATATACCAAAATTTCAACTTCATTTGCTAGTCCATTTCAGTGGCTGTAATCTCATGTCACAGACTTGAAATGGGTTCATTCTGTCGTGACACACTGCCATGACAGAAGTCCAGGAAGACTGACTTTCACTAGGATAGAAGTAAGGCTTTTCTTGGTTTTGTTTTTTTTTAAAGGAGTTTCAACCTTAACTACTTGAATCACAAAAAGTTGTTTAAACGGATCGAGCAGGGAAGACAAAACAATGACAAAATTTGAAATCTTTGAAGACAGGAGATTTTTGATTAGGGTATAAACAAACTGAGAATAATTTCCTTTCCTGAGGCTATATCTACAGTCAAAAGAGGATACTAACTCTTGCAAAACCCTAAGCATAGAAAACAAAAACACTTTCGGTGAGTGGATCAGTGGAAGAAATTCCTCAGAGCATATCAGTAAAAGCTTCAAGGACATTAAGTCTGCAGCAAGCAGATCATCCAGAGACTCTCAGTCCCAGGGATAAATCATATCAGGATTATTCCTGTATGGGAGTATTCAAGAGAGCAAGTGCAGCATGTGACTTTTCCTCTTCTGTTAAACTATGCCCTACTGTGTTGCTTTGGGAAGTAATTTTTTTCACAAATCTAACTTCTCTGACATGGTAACTCCCCGTGGAGCAGACTTTGGCACACCTGGAGCCCACTGAACCTTCTGCAGTGGCCATGAAGCAGCCTGAGGACTCAGTCACAAGATAGGATTCGGTTGGAGAATCTCAATTTAGACTGGTCGGGCCATGAGTTCTTATTGTTACAGGTGTGGTCAAGGATTCAGTAATTTTAGAGTCCATAGGATGCTCATGGGGAATTTTACCCTAAAAGAAGTGAATGAGCAGGGCCCTTATTTTCTTTTTCTTGGGATATTGAATATTATCTCAGACTAAACAATATATTTGATGAACTTCCATTGACCGATGCTTAGCTCTGGGAAAGGACAGACTCATTTTGCAAAACTGCTTCTGGATTAAGACATTGCACACCTCATTGCTAGGGACACAGCCTACTGCAGAAAACATTACCATTTAATGATATTGGTGGCTGCAATATTATTTGAGAAATAAAATTGCCTTATTAGGATACTTAGCCTTCTTGGATCTTTAGAGAATCATTAAACAAAGTAATTCTTTATTACCTCAGTGAAAAGGAATTAATAAGAAAGCAAAGTTATCAGAAAGGTCTAAAAGTAAAACATTATAAGTTAATAAGGTTTTGGGAATTAAAACATACAACCACAAAAACAATCAAAAGAAATAGCTAGGAAGGGTCAAACTATCATGCAGAGCCTCCCACAATGATTTATTCATTAAAGATGAGGAAAATTATTCTCCATTACTCCAAAGACTAATCTCACACTGAAAAATAAATTGACATTTATAGTACTTCATCTCTAGCAAGGAAGAGGAAAGATATCTGTGACTTGCAAAGAAAAGATTTATTTTTTATTAAAAGTAATTTAAAAAAGAAGAGTCGTTCAATTTACTTTCTTACACTTTTACATGATTACCCAGCTGTGTAACAGCAAATGATAATCTAATAATTTAGGATCATCTAATAGAAAACTGTTAAATTATTTCAGTGTTTTGAGTGCACATTCTCAGCTGCAGGCAAATTTTCCTTCCTCATTTGACTGAAAGGTCCTAGTAGATAGTTTTGGGTTTAAACCTTTATTTTGTCCGTATCTGATAGTCTGAGATAACTGATACAGATGAAGGTAAAGGTATGCTCATTTTTCCTCCCAAAGCCCTTGAAAATTCTTGGAAGAATCATTGCACAGTCTGATGCCTACGCATGGGAAACCTGAAAGGCTAATGCATGAGGCGTCTGTCAAGGATGGAATAATATAGTGCTTCCTCCAACCAGTTCGATGAAAGACACCAAATAGATCTCTTTTGGTATGCTATATCACCTGTTTTCAGTTGCCTGTACTTAGGCTTTTAGTGTTCTTTGAGATGCAAGAATCTTGCAAGTGCAACATCAGACTTAAAGAACACCAGAATTCTTCTATGTTCTGTCTGGCTGGAAAGTAGATATTTTGGGACAATTAATTTTGGGCAATAGAATCCCATGTCTAAATCTTTAGATGTGAGTTAGGTGTCAAAGCTCCTGCTACAGATGGAGTATAACCAGAACTATCCATGGAGCCTGACTTGTAACTGGATCTTTGGTCTCTAGCTGTGACTTCTGTAGGACATGGGTACTTACAGTTCCTGTGTTGCATGTGCCAGCTCAGCGTGAGCATCAGGAGGTGATGAATCTCTTTTCTCACATGACAGTTATGTATATGTATATGTATATGTATATGTATATGTATATGTATATGTATATGTATATGTATATGTATATGTATATGTATATGTATATGTATATGTATATGTATATGTATATGTATATGTATATGTATATGTATATGTATATGTATATGTATATGTATATGTATATGTATATGTATATGTATATGTATATGTATATGCATAGGTAAAAGTAATTAAAGGCAGATCTCTTCATAAGATATATAATTTTCCACCTACTTCACATTGTGGTTTTGAATGCAAACTTGTGTGTGTGAGTATAAAAATGACTACGCAGAGATACTAGAAAGTAGCTCTGTGTTTTGAAAAAAATGCTGGGTTTTGTGTAATTCATTTTCTGCTATTTGAGTCTAGGAGTATATTAGTACATAGTAATTGTTTTATTTAAAGCCAGAGGATGACTAAACTCCTTTGGTTAAAATAACATCAAGGATGCTTTATAGTCTGGATTTATGGCTCTCATGAAAATGTAAGAAAGGCTGAATATTATTGTTCCAATGTAATTTACTCTAATAACTAAAGAAAGGAAGAAATCTCTCTTTCTAAAGAGATTTCCTTCAGAAAAGCTGTGATCATTATTCATATCAAATTTTTAATTTGGAATAACAGGAAGAGAGGTCATTTTAGAAGCTTTCATTTTGAAGCAGTTCTCTAGTTTGTACAGAAAAGAATCAGAGTGCTTTTCAATAAGTTTGTGTGACTCTCAAATCCAAGAGCTCTGAATGATGATGCTGACATTGAACTCTCAATGCTAATGTCCTTGCAAAGCTCAGCTGCAACTTAAAGGAAATTTGGAAATTACAAGTTGCAGGCAAATATTTGTTTTGCTTTGGTTGATCAGCCCTGTGACTGGGATATTGAGATGCAACCAATAAATAATAAAAATTTCTATGGGTAAAATTTTACCAACTCTAAGAGATATAAAGGAAACATGAGAAGAAAAATAGACTTTAGAAGCTGTCTTCACAAAAACCTTGTAAGGCAGCCAAAAATTTTCCCTGTTGTACAGATAAAAACCAAAGGTGTACAGGTTCTCTCTACTATCAGCATCTGAGCTAGTTATGTAGGGCATCACTCAGATGCTTATATGAAGGAATGTGATATCATTTGACAAGGCTTTGTGTATCCCTTTCTAGCTGCCATTCCAGAAAAGCAAAACATTCCTGTAATTTCTGTTTCATGAGTAAGTCCTACACAGATGTCTTGGATCCTCCAGTGCCCCTGTCATATCACTAGACACACCTGTCTAGGTAACAGAATCAAACATTTAATCCCCACATACGGTCAAAGGAAAGTAGTAAATCACTCCAAGATGCAGTTTATAACCTAGTCGAGATGTCTAAGCTGTTCTAATGCACTAAACACATACCAGTCCCTTTCATCATTACAATGGGAGTTTTCATTTACCATACTCTAAGTTAGCATGTTGCCTTATGCAGTAAGTTTTTCCATCCCCCATGTCCTGACCCATGCTGCAACTGCATTTTGACTCTGTTTGAGGATGAGACTTGGGAATTTGCCACATTTCTTTAAGCATCTCAAGACTCACACAGTAGACAAAAGCATCTGTGTTTTCTGAAGGATCTCATATTGCTGAATGTAAGGAGAGTACTGAGAGCTTGACATTGAATGAATCTGTTATGTAGAACAGATATTTGTTCATAACTGCATACATCTGTAGTAACTGCAAAAATTAAATCCACATCTTTTCAATTCTGTGCCTTCATCACATGTTCACATAAATAATGTTTGTTTTTAATTTTGACCTTATGAAGGTCAAGATTTCTCTCTCCTTCATTACCAGCCGTTTCTAAACCAACTCAATGCTTCTTTGAAATGAAACAGATGAAAGAGCTTTATTGATTATTTTCTTCATAGAGACTGTTTCAACAGCAGAATATCACATCAAATGTTCCTAACATGGAGTAGGAAGTGAAAAAAGTTAATACTGGTCAACATGTTCTTTATTATCAAGACTGGAGTATCACCTTAAGTAGATTAATTTTAACCTTTAAATTCTGTTAACAGTAAGACAGTTAATTTAGAATGTGATACGGATGAAATTATGAGAGGTTTTGAAAGAAAAAAACAATACTTTTAATTTTAATTTTCTCTGGTGAAACTAAAAATGACACACAGTACTTTTGTTCCATAAACAACAAAGATTATTTTGATCCATGATGGAGTTCCATTTATAGACTTTATAAAAAAGGGGAATGGATGAATGTTCAAAAATATCTTTTTGAAATAAAAATATTCTTATGAAAATGTCAGAATGAATTATTTAGACTTCTGCTTCTTTTTTTTTCTGTTTCTTTTTGTTATAAACAATTCAGAAAAAGGAAGAATTAAAAAAATTAATGTCATTAAATCAGCACTTCCCAAACACTGACACATAAATCTTTTGATGGAAAGGTTCACTGAGATTAACTTTGATCACCTGTAGCTCTCAGAAAAAAAACAACTGACTGATCTCAGTTTCTCAAACTCATCGCTCACTTTTATTGTTACTCACTTTCTAGATCTTCATTTTAGTAGTCAAGATCATGTCTTTATGGGAAGGCTTGTATATGTGAAAAGGTTGAATAGTTTTACAACATGTTTTTTCATAGATCTCTTACATTCATTAACATTGCATGATTAGAACAAATGTCCACACCCCAGCCAGCTACACATTTTATGGTTTACTGCATGATGTTGTTTTCACAGCAGAATAGTCATTTCTACATATATAAGAGCTTCTCAGATGCATTAATAGTGTTTCCTCTGGGGCTAACTGGCTTTAATATGTGTGTAAACTGTCTTATCACTACATAGATTTATGCATTGTGGATGAAAAATAACTCTTACTAATGTATATCACACTCCTCTCTCATGCTCTGGACAAGAGTCCGGCTGTATGATTCACTGATCAAGAACCAAAAAGTTGCTTGACCTACAGCAATGCAGATGACTGGGGGATATTTCCCTTTGAAGGCCTGCAGGAATGAAAACTAGCTGCAGCTTCAGGACTGGCACTGCAATAATCAAGTGAAGACTTAGCAGTAGAGCTGATCATCACAGATATTTGTTTATGATTCACTGTAATTAATTCTTCACCGGAGGCCTAGTCTAAGGTAGCAGTGTCCTGGAATTCATTTGAGACCTTTGGGAGTTTATGCTTTTGCATCTAGTCTAAAAGCACAGAAGATGGTTGCTTGGGAAGAAAATTAATGGATATGTCAGTATTAAAATTCAACTTGATTTATATACATGTATACCAACAAGAGAACACCAGAACAACTTGGCTTAAACGCTAAAACTAAACCATCAGGAGAAATTGTGGTGGGAAGGCTATAATAGATGCAAAGCAGAATGTCTGTGGCTGGCAGGATAGATGGCTACAATGACTGAAGATAGAGTAATCGCTTTCCTTACTCAGTTTTATTTTTTGAGAATCACCTTCTACCGGGATATTTAAAATGAGGAAATCTTCAGTTAAATCTTGATCATTTTCAATATTCACAAATGTTATTCCAGGATCTGCATACTGAACATAAGAAGTGCAATTTTTGTGGGGAAAAACCCAAACAAACACTAAAACCAACCCACTGTAACTAACATCTGTGCTGTTAATTGCTGCTTTTGAAGAATATGCAAAAATCTTCCTTTTTGCCTTGCACAAAGATGGTAGTAATCTTGCATGCCGCTGTGCAACCAGCCAAGGAAGGAATTGGAGACTAAAACAAAGCTTTGTAGGTGTACTTAGAAGAACTGTGATGTTTCTAAAGTGCATCATTTTGCAAAGGTTGTTATGATTGTCATTATAGAAAAACATGTATTACACACTTATGCATATCTTTTTGTTTTGCTACTTTACATAGTAAATACTATAATCAGCAGCCACCTACCATAATAATAGTAATTACTATTCATCTTCGATACTGTGAAGAAGGGCAAGAATATCTGTCAGTCATCAAGGCCACCCTACCCTTCTCACTAAATACATATCTACGTGTTCTTATCCAAACACTGCAGAGACAACCTTTGTCCAACTGTGCTCCCACAAGATACACTGATTTAGATCAGATCCCAAAGAAACACAATACACAAAAATGAGAGAATGCTGATGAGTCCTAAAGCCTTTACAGAGTGGAGTTACAATGAGGATCAGTTCAAAATCTAAAGATGAAGAAGATAATTTTACTATTTACTTGGAATTGAAATACATGTTAGTGTAAAATATACAATCCTATGGGAATTCACATATGTGCACACATACACACAGATAAGCAAAAATGCAAGCATGTACAGACATAGACTAAACATCTTGAACTGCAGACATTTTGATTTTTTCACTTACGAATGTTAAGCCTGGATGAAAAATGGCAGAATAAATTCTTGTTACTTGGTGTACTGCGATAATGGTATCTTTTCACTTGAAGTTTCCCTTCTCAAATTGTTTTGACACAGACAGGATTAATGCAAACTTGTTTAAGAAAGGAAACTACTCTTTTATTCCTCGACAAAGCGTTAGTATATTCATATATGGAAGGCAGTGCTAATTCTGTAGGTAAATATGAGTGTGCTGGCTACACTGCAGTTTAAAATGATCCGCATCCTGACAGAAGAGCCAGTAAAGCCTTGATGTTAATCTCATTTCTATAAACAGCTTCTAAGTATAAACAAACTCTGCCAGCTATGCAGCTCTAATCTAAATCTGTTTATTACCACACCAAATAAGAAGCAGACTAGAAAGGGTTTGAAAGCAAACTTAAAATTCACAGGATATGTCACTTTTTGTGGCATTTTGTTGATCAGCTCCTATTTGTACAAACACATACCGCTTGATTATTTTTCTTAAAGATGGACCTTTAAAAATATGCATAGGCATAGTTGAAATAGGAGTATTCAGTATTGCATGGTCAGGCACAGTAAAAGAGATAGGATAAGCTGATCATATTTTGTCAGTAAACAGAATGTCAGGACTATCAGTAGAGCAGTAGGATGAGTCCAGTATAATTTTGCCTTCAAAGACTAAATACTGCTGCTGCATGGGCTGCCTCGGGTAGAAGTATCCCAGGATGACTTCTGTGATACTCGTCTGTAATTTAAAATACTTTTCTGTAAAAGATTTGAAAACTTTTGGAGGAGTTTTAATACTTCTTTAAGCTGCTGTTTTGTCTCACTGCCAGCATCTAATCACACTCAGCAGCTTCATGTTCCCATGGAAAAAGCTGCTAGGTTGTAGTGCTTATGTTTCAGGAAAGACTCCTTAAAAGCTGGTTGACCACAGAATCACACAATCACAGAATCACTAGGTTGGAAAAGAACCACAGGATCATCAAGTCCAACCATTGCTATCAGCCACTAAACCATGCCCCTCAGCACCTCATTCACCCGTCTTTTAAACACCTTCAGGAATGGTGACTCAACACCTCCCTGGGCAGCTTGTTCCAGTGCCCAATGACCCTTTCCTTGAAAAGGTTTTTCTGATGTCCAGCCTGAACCACCCCTGGTGGAGCTTGAGGCCATTCCCTCTTGTCCTGTCCCCTGTCACTTGGGAGAAAAGCCCAGCTCCCTCCTCTCCACAACCTCCTTTCAGGTAGTTGTAGAGAGCAATAAGGTCTCTCCTCAGCCTTCTCTTCTCTAGACTAAAAAAAACCCATTCCCACAGCCACACCTCATAAGACTTGTTCTCCAGTCCCTACTGAGTTTAAATCCTTTATCTGATCTAGCATGAAGATGAAATAACAGTAGCTAAATACAAATAGAATATTAATCAATCTTTCATAGCTCTATTAACAACATGTCAGATTGTTTAAGTTCTTTGTAAAATTTTGAGTTTATTTGAAAATAAAAAATATATTCCCTTTCCTTCCCCTTTTGTGTAGTTGTCCAGTTGTACAGACTGAAACTTTTCCTGTTTGGACATGAGATCTGGATAGACTAGAGAGCTGGGAAATTGTGAACCACATCAAACATAACAAGAGGAACTGTTGGATTCTCCACTGAGATGCGGTGATTCTGGTTATACTTACAAACTGGGCAATGAGAGGCTGGAAAGCAGCCCCACAGAAAGCAAGCTGGAGGTTTGGGTGGATAGCAAGTTGAATTTGAGTTAACAGTGTATTCTGGCAGCCAAATGGGACAATTGTGTCTTGGGGTGCATCAAGCACAGCATAGCTAGCCAGCCAAAGAGGTGATTGTCCCGCTCTACACTGCATTGGTGCAGCCCCACCTTGAGCACTCTGTGCAGTTTTGAATGCCTCAATACAGCGACATAAAACTATTAGTGTGTGTCCAGAGTGGGGACACCAAGATGCTGAAAAACCTCAAGGGCAAGACATAGTAGGAGCGTCTGAGGTCACTTGACTTGCTCAGTCCGGAGAAGAGAAGGCTGAGGGGTGACCTCATTGCAGTTTACACCATCCTCAAGGGCAGCAACAGAGGAGGAGATGCTGATCACCCCTCTCTGATGACCAGCAACAGGAGATCAGGAAATGGAATAAAGCTACCCCAGTGGAAGCTCAGATTGGACATTAAGAGAAGGTTCTTTACTGAGAGGGTGGTTGGTCACTGGGAGAGGGTCTCCAAGGAAATTATCACAGCACCAAGTCTGTCAAAGTTCAAGGTATGTCTGGATCATGCTCGTAGCAATATGGTTTAATTTTAGGTGTGCTGGGAAGACCAGGGAGTTGGACTTAATGATCCCTGTGAGTCCCTTATAACTTAAGATATTGTGATTCTCTGATTCTGAATGAAATGCTACAAGAACTGTTTTTATTGGGGGAGCGGGGTGCAAGTACTCTGTCAAGATTTGTTTGCGCTTTTGCAAATTTTGCACTTAGGATTGCGCTTCTCATAGAATCATAGAATAACCAGATTGGAAGAAACCGACCGGATCATTGAGTCCAACCATTCCTATCAAACACTAAACCATGCCCCATAGCACCTCGTCCACCCGTGCCTTAAACACCTCCAGGGAAGGTTAATCTACCATCTCCCTGGGTAGCCTGTTCCAGTGCCCAATGACCCTTTCAGTGAAAATTTTTTTCCTAATGTCCAGCCTAAATCTCCCCTGGCAGAGCTTGAGGCCATTCACTCTTGTCCTGTCCCCTGTCACTTGGCAGAAGAGGCCAGATCCCTCCTCTCTACAACCTCCTTTAAGGTAGTTGTAGAGAGCAATGAGACCTCCCCTCAGCCTCCTCTTCTCCAGGCTAAACAACCCCAGCTCTCTCAGCCGTTCCTCAAAATGCCTGTTCTCCAGCCCCTTCACCAGCTTTGTTGCTCTTCTCTGGACTCGCTCCAGAGCCTCAACATCCTTCTTGTGGTGAGGGGCCCAGAACTGAACACAGGATTCAAGGAGCTGTCTCACCAGTGCTGAGTACAGAGGGAGAAGAACCTCCCTAGACCTGCTGGTCATGCTGTTTCTGATACATGCCAAGATGCCTACTTTGCCTCAGTCTTTAATAGTAAGGAAAATTGTTCCCTCTACGCACAACCCCGGGGGTTGGAAGAGCAGTATGAGGTCCCCAAGGTCCAAAAGGAGGTGGTTAGAGACTTGCTTGCCCGGCTAGATGCCCACAAGTCTATGGGGCCGGATGGAGTCCACCCAAGAGTTTTGAGGGAGCTGGCAGATGTGCTGGCCAAACCCCTTTCCATCATCTTCCAACAGTCCTGGATGACTGGGGAGGTTCCACTGGACTGGCTGATGTCATGCCCATCTATAAGAAGGGGCGCAGGGAGGATCCGGGGAACTACAGGCCTGTAAATCTATCCTCAGTACCGGGGAAAGTCATGGAACAGGTGATCTTGAGTGCTATCAAGAAGCACATACAAGAGAACCAGGTGATCAGGTCCAGTCAACACGGGTTCATGAAAGGAAGGTCTTGCCAAAGTAATCTCTTGCCAAAGTAATCCAATTACCTTCTATGACCAAGTGACTAGACCCTTGGACGAAGGAAAGGCTGTGGATGTATCTTCCTGGACCTCAGTAAAGCCTTTGACACAGTTTCTCACAGCATTCTGCTTCCTAAACTGTCAGCCTCTGGCCTGGACAGGAGCACACTCTCCTGGGTGGAAAAATGGTTGGATGGCCGGGCCCAGAGAGTGGTGGGAAATGGTGTTAAATCCAGCTGGAGGCCAGTTACAAGTGGGGTTCCCCAGGGCTCAGTGCTGGGTCCAGCCCTGTTCAATGTCTTTATCAATGACCTGGATGAAGGCATTGAGTGCACCCTTAGCAAGTTTGCAGACGACACTAAGCAGGGTGGAAGTGTGGATCTGCTGGAGGGTCAGGAGGCTCCAAAGGGACCTGAACAGGCTGGACTGCTGGGCAGAGTCCAATGGCATGAGGTTTATCATGACCAAGTGCCGAGTTCTGCACTTGGGGCACAACAACCCTGTGCAGCTACAGACTAGGAGAAGCCTGGCTGAAAAGCTGCCTAGAGGAGAAAGACGTGGGGGTGTTGGTTGACAGCCTACTGAACATGAGCCAGCAGTGTGCCCAGGTGGCCAAGAAGGCCAATGGCATCCTGACTTGTATCAGAAATGGCGTGACCAGCAGGTCCAGGGAGGTTATTCTCCCTCTGACTCTGCACTAGTGAGACCCCACCTCAAATCCTGTGTTTGGTTCTGGGCCCCTCACCACAAGAAGGATGTTGAGGCTCTGGAGCTAGTCCAGAGAAGAGCGACAAAGCTGGTGAATGGGCTGGAGAACAAGTCTTAGGAGAAGCGACTGAAAGAGCTGGGGTTATTTAGCCTGGAGAAGAGGAGGCTGAGGGGAGACCTTATTACTTTCTAAAACTACCAGAAGGGAGGCTGTGGAGAGAAGGGATCTGGCCTTTTTTCCCAAGTGACAGGGGACAGGATGAGAGGGAATGGCCTCAAGCTCCGCCAGGGGAGATTCAGGCTTGAGATAAGGAAAAATTCTTCATGGAAAGGGTCGTTAGGCATTGGAACAGGCCACCCAGGGAGGTGGTTGATCCACCTTCCCTGGAAGTGTTTAAGGTGAGGGCGGATGAGATGCGTAGGGGCATGGTTTAGAGATTGGTGGGAATGGTTGGACTCGATGATCTGATGGGTCTCTTCCAACCTAGTGATTCTATGATTCTATGATTCTATGATTCTATGCCATTGGCCTTTTTGGCCACCTGGGCACACTGCTGGCTCATGTTCTGTCGCTGTCAACCAACACCCCCAGGTCCTTCTCCTCCAGGCAGCTTTTTAGATAGACTTCTCCTAGTCTGTAGCTGCATAGGGTTGTTGTGCCCCAAGTGCAGGACCCGGCATTTGGTTGTGTTAAACCTCATGCCATCGGTTTCTGCCCAGCGGTCCAGCCTGTTCAGATCCCTTTGCAGAGCCTCCCTACCCTCCAGCAGATCCACACTTCCACTCAGCTTAGTGTTGTCTGCAAACTTGCTAAGGGTGCACTTGATGCCTTCATCCAGGTCATTGATAAAGACATTAAACAGGGCTGGACCCAGCACTGAGCCCTGGGGAACCCCACTTGTCACTGGCCTCCAGCTGGATTTAACACCATTTCCCACCACTCTCTGGGCCCGGCCATCCAGCCAGTTTTCCACCCAGGAGAGTGTGCTCCTGTCCAGGCCAGAGGCTGACAGTTTAGGAAGCAGAATGGCTGTATTCAGCATCTGGTGGGAAGGTAAGTAAAGTTTCTTTCAACTTCAGTGGTAAATGCCTTCGGGAGACTGAGATGGATTCAGCTTCAGAACTGCTCGAGCTTGTTTAATACTTAACTCCCTAAATATTCAAAAGATAAATGTGTGCATGCATGCTACGTTCCCCATAGAACATGATTTTGGTCTCAGAGATCGTGTTTCACATCTTCTTCCTTGCTATTTATATTATGTTCTGAAAGTAAATGAATACTGAATCGAATCTGCAGTTCAGGCTTGCTACATTTCATTGATCTATGGCATATCAGAGCTTGATGCTGAGCTAATGTGGCCCCAGGCATCAACCTTTACCACTAATATGGTTATAAGATTCCCTGCTTAAGTCTACTTATTATGAATGCAATCTGTTTTAGACAAGCACCTTAATTTCTGTTAATGACTCATTCAGATGCATGCAGTGTTTTCATTTAAAATGTCCAGGTCAACCCAGCTTTCTCTTATTATTTCAATAGTGTACATTGTTCTATCTGAACCGGTTTGCTTCCAGTCTCACTGTATTTCAGACGGTTTTTGCATCCTCTGATGATAGGCTGGGTTGATTTATTTCCTTATGCAAGATGCTTTGTATTCTATAGTTATTTTTTTGCCATAGTAACACTTTATTATCTTGCCCTCCCAGCAACTCACACTTTCAGCCAAAAGTAAAAATTAAGGAAGTTTTCTGAAATTTCTTATGATCCAGCCTGTCAAATTTTTATCTAGGATTCTAGATCTCAGATGACAACCCTTTCTTAACTCAAAAAGAATTAGCTCCGGTCCTTGGTGTCCCTTCAGTCATTGTCATTCATCAATACTAACAGGGAAAAGAGTGGACTCAGCCTCCTGATGTCAGTAGATAGAGTTCAGAAAGATTTACATTTGTCATTTGGCTTGTCAGTTTTGATAAGTCCCTTTCTTCAGTTCCTCTGCTTTGCAGATTTGATCTGCTGCATCTCTTTCAGTTTATTCCTCCTGAGCATAAAGCAGGCGAATGGATCTTTCTGGCTATCTATTAAACTGAAAAATAAAACTGCATTCAACTGGAATAAAAACATTTTGGTTCTTCATCTTAAAAGGCTTAAAAAAGCAACCCCAAATCCATAATTTTGATCTTACCACTACGTGTCAATATATTACTCATGCTACTTCCTGTCCTGGGGTTATTTTTTTTAATTTATTTTCACTAAAATTCCCAGAAATGTGGAGCCTAAAAGAATATTTCTTTTAAAAATTCCTGTATTTCAATATTCTGAAATAGAACTTTGTTGAATTGTGTTAGCCATACTTGGACTGAAACTACTTCTCAGTATAGATTGAATTCATGAAACTGTGAATTTTTCAGTGAATTTGCTGTTCACAGAGAATTTGTGGCCAATTCTGTATATGAGTAAGAAAATATCGTTACTGGTATTGTTTGCTTTGTCTTAACTTTCATATATTTTTGTTAAAATAATTTAAAAATAGGATTTAATTTTTGTAAGTGCCCATAGTGCTTCTGATGAACAGTACATTATATTCAATAAAATTAACATTTCAGGGCTTTGGGTTTAATAGGGATGTTTAAATTAATTGCATGGTAATTTATCTATATATCCATCTAGTGGAAATATCTTCAGTTTCTTGAAATTTCTGAGCCAACGTTTATAAAATAAAGAAGTAGATAATCTTACAATCTTCCTGCAATTTTGAATAGCAGAAATACTTCCAGCCTGCTTGCTCAGGGTTTGTTTCATGACAGATTTCAGGTTCAGCTCAAATTTGTCCTTGAACATGAATTCTAGTCACCATTTGAATGTACACCTAGGCTATATTTATGTGAAGTATGATTCCAATAGGGCAGTTCATTGTTTCAGAGAAGTGAAAAAAATACCTGAAAAGTCATGTGCGTTGCAGCTGTGCATTTCTTCTGGTTGTCAAGGAAACTGCCCTAAGATTCTTGGCAACCGAGTTCATCCCAATCAGTAATGGAAACACCACAGGTATTAGCCAGTCAGTCACCTCCCACTGGGTGCTATTTTCAGAACAAGTCAATAGATCAGGTTCTCCTCCTCAGGCAGCTCTGAAGCAATGTGAGGGTTTGTCATATGCCTTTGTTTCCGTGAGGCTCTGCTCTTCAGGCTGCGCATTCAGGCAGTTTCTCCAAGCAGCAAGCCATATTATAGGTGAGGCTGCTATGAGTGCTTGCTGTTAAACATTGTTCTTGAGGTAAGCAAAAGCCTTCAAAGCACTGTATTAAAGCTATTTCTAACTTTTCTGACATATGGGATGAGGTCCAAAAAGTTATCAGAGGGAAGAAGGTAGCCTTTCCTTCAGATGGATGCTGTTTTCATGTAGAAACACTGTACAAATATCAATAAGTGTCCTGAAGAAGTTGACTAAGACCTCCAGTCCCGGGGAGGGCAGAACACTATGGTTGCAGTTCTGGGCTCTTCTGCTTGTGCTGCGTGCAGGCACCCAGAAGGAGAGCTAGAGAGCGTCCCGTGTGTTTCCAAACTGAGCTGGTCCAGGGAGCACCCAGAGAAAAATATTTTATTTTCATGAAGAGGAAAATAAAGCTATACTTGTGATTGAGGATGTTCATAGGAAATTTGACTTGATGATCTTAAGGATTTTTTTGAGCTTGGACAATTGTATAATTCTGTTAAATGTTAGAAAGAGTTTGGAAGAAGGTTACTTGAATGATAACAGCAGAAAACAGGAAAAAAATGAAAGGAAAGACTGGTAGGAGGAAAACTGTTGCCTGTCTGAAATAGATAAAACTGGAATCCCGTGAGGTGAGGATGAAAGAAGATGAGAGACGTAACTTTGTGATGAAATGGTTGTGGAAGGATGAAAATTTAAGGACAGGGAATTCATGATAATAAATGAGTGAAGAAGAACTGAAGTGAGGGGAAAGGAATGGAAGGAGGTGGAACTGGAATAAAAGGAGAAAGGGAAACATATCTGGGATGGAAATATTAGGGTTGAGAGTCCAGTGGTGTGATATTAGGACTAGCTGGACAAAGAGATTGAAAATGGAATGAAAAAATCTGGACACGAGTGGTGATCCATGAAAAAAAAAGTTTCAGATAATGGTCCAGATAATGGTGTGGAGATTGAGAGTGAATCCTTTGAGAGGAAAAACAGGATTTCGTGTAAGGAAGAAAGAAATAGAAGAAAGGCCAGCTAAGCAGGAAGAACTGAGATAAAGTGTGAGAACCAGGACATAATAGGACACAGGGATGATGACTGAATAATGAGACTAGAGGAAATGCATAGAAATAGCTGAGCTACGTGAATAATTGATTGAAATGGGGATGAAATTAATGTTTTACTAGCTAACTTTAACATGCAGGTGCCTATATCTGAACTAGTTTCTTAGTCTTCCCTTGTAACAACAGAGTTAGTACAGTCATTTGCTTGACCAGCCCCAGTTACACATATCAGGGTGAGATTATTGAGTTCCTAACTCAATGACTGTTCCAATTGCCATTAACATTGTCCATTAAGGGTTCTTAGGAGACTTGTGTAGATGTAGACAGCCAGAAGTAGGCACAAGAGTCCTATCCAAATCCCATTTTTTCAAGGTCTACAATCAAAGGTTTTCTTTCTAGGAAATGGTGGAAGTGTGCCCTGGGTCTCTATTCATACCACCAAAGCCCACTGGAGAGGATCTTTTGAGTTTAGCAGACTGCTGCTGAGAAGAATTGAGAACAAAACTGAGTTTTGCCATAAGGTTTCTGGAGACAATGTAAACACCTTGTGTTTTTACCTTCTCACTGATGAGCAATTTCTTTTGGAGACAATTGTTCCATGAAAATCTTTCACAATCTATGGAGGAACATGATCCTGGTGGACTGGAAAAACTTAAGGTATGGACTTGAATTGTACACCTTGTGCAGAAGCTGACATGATTGATTTAATCACAAGCCAAACCAATGAGATTCTGAGAAGCCAGTAAAGCCTCATGCTGACTTCAGTGGGAATATACCTTGGTGCCTATGTGCATTGACTTTGGATTTAGATGTTTACATAAGGTTAATCAATGTGGAGTCATGCAGAAAAGGGAAGAATGCAAATGATAGAATAAAGCTGGGACATCTGGTAAACTGCTATAATCAAGTGACAAGAGTCTAAGGAAAGAAAATGGAAACTTTGACATGGCTAACAGTAATCCTAAGGAAAAGCAGGTTAGAAACTATGAAATTAGAAATAGCTACTGTATTGGTATTGCAAGCTTTTTCCTGTTGGATGAAGGTATAAAAATGTATCACTTCAGTATTAATCTGCAGTTTAAAATACGCCTTAGGCAAAGCAGGACTTACCTATATATGAGGTTGCTTGGGCATCCTAGTTCCCTAATTCACTCACCAAGCCCATTTCTCTAGGGAGAAGTAGTTCAAACAAGAACTTCTTCAGCTCTAGTCCTGGTCAGCTTTCCTCTTGCCAAGGACTATGTTAGAGAGGAGGAACCCAATCTGATAGTTAGGAGAATCATGTCTCAGCTTCTTCCATTGTTGCTCTCCTGGGAAATTCTGGGCAGGAGCAAAGTGGTCCCTAACCTTGGTACTAGCAAGGAAGCAATTTGTAAACAAAACCTCTTCCCTCCCCCACTGAGGTAGAAAAAGCTGTTTGTAGACCTATCCAGTGTAGTATTCAACGATACTCACGTCATGCAGTCTTTGGCCTTTCTACTGTACATTTTGTTCTGCCAGCTGAGGAAACAGAAGAGTGTGGGAATGTTGAAATACTCAGGCCAAAGGTGATTATAGAATGAAACAGAGTTAATCAGGGCATTGTAATCAATTGTGGTACAATTTGCAAATAGTTGCATGCAGCTCCACAATCTGTTCAGTTAATGTTTGGAGGAAATCTATTCCTGGAAGGTATACTGTTTGCCTGAAAGACAGTCATTAAAAGATTAACAGCCATAAATTGAACAAGAATAAATAATGTCAAATCAGACCAAATTTTCTGGATTACAGAGTAAGAGGACATGCAGAATATTATCTGCATCCCATACCTCAACTTCAAGAATAAGCACCTCAATAGTCTTCAATAGTAGTTGATAAAAATAGAGGAAGGGAAAAAATGGAAGAGAACAATTTAGTGAACTGTAGATGGAAACCTATTTGGAAAATGTAATATTTTAATCATTCAATGCTGAAACTGAAAGATGAATTTAGTTAGGTTTCTGAAGGATTTGTTTGGAGTCTGTTGCTTTTCAGTATTTTTATTAATAAGATGTCGTGGGCTTTGTAATTTTGTAGGTGGCATTAAGTGGAAAGGGCCTGAAGAACCAGAAGGCAGAAATCCAAATGATCCTGTGAAACTTGGAGTGAGAGCTGAAAAAAATACTGAATTCTACATGACTGGGATACAGATACTGTTTTCAGACAAAATTAGTCAGCTGTCACAATACAGCGAATAAATAGTTGGGTTGCATGTCTGTAGGAGAAGGCTAAGAAATTTTTGTTGCTCACAAGTGACCACAAAACCCAATAACATGTTGTAGCAGAAAAAACCTAATTCCAGTCAAATCAATATAAGCAGGAGCAAGCTACATATCTTAAGCCATCTCTCCTCTGAGAACTGGGGAGAATTCATCTGGAGAGCTGGGTCCAGTTTTCTTGAGCAGCCAGGAGTATCAACAACCAAACTGAAGCAAGGAAACTGTGGTTCTAACTCAAGCTTAAGGCACCACGAACATACTGGGCAACATGAAAACGATGAAAAGGAAGAAAAAAAAAGAATTATACAAAGAGCAATGAAGCAAGAGACAGAAGTTCTTACTGTTGAAATCTGATAGAACCATAACACAAAAACATTTTTGACCTAAAAGTTTAAACTAGGTGGGAGCTTCTATTTAAGAAACATAGAAGTGTCATAAGAAAAGAGAAAAATGCTTCTTTCTATTAAAATTAACATTCCTTGTTTTACACTCTCAGAAATTCAACACTACGCTAACTTGAGTGCTGTTATATCTGTTTTCATAGAATCATAAAATCACTAGGTTGGAGAAGACCTCTGAGATCATTGAGTCCAACCATTCCTATATGCCACTAAACCATATCCTCAAGTATCTCATCTCTTTGCCTTTTAAACACCTCCAGGGGTGGAACTCCATCAACTCCCCGGGCAGACTCTGCTGGTGTAATAAGCACATACTTCTTTAGAAAAATGATATTGAAATATTTTAATATTCTATCACAAAATAGACAGTGCTCACATAATGTAAAAATCTATTCTATTGAATACATATAAATTGGCTCCCTGAATGGCACTTGGTAGTTGCATATGAAGCAGTAATCATGACGTGATTTTATGTTATGTCGATTTTAATGTTTAACCTTCAGATTTCAAAAGGTTAATTAAAAAAACTCTTGAAAATCCTGAGTGAAGTAATAATTGATAGCAACAAGAAGGAAAAAAAAAGTAGTTAACAGTGAAAGAAAACAAGGCAAGTTTAGAAAGCTTAGTAAAAGTATGAAAGCAATTTTCTGTACTCAAAAGAGACACTTTTGGTTAAAGGATGAGAACAACAACTGAACAACATAAAATCTTTAGTGAATAGGATTAGAAAATCATGAATAGAGAAATCAGTCTTGCCTTAAGGCAAATGAAGACAATCTTTCCTGTAAATCATGGTCTATACACCTGTAATTTCAAGAATTAACTATGTATAATCTTCTTTCATAAACCAAAAAGTTGTATTTATGTGGTATTATTTTTACTTATTCTTCCATCAACTGGTTATTGCCAATGGAAAACTTGAATAATCTCACAGTTTTCTTATTTCTGCCTGCAGATCTGCATGTTCAGACCCTTATTTTATAGCACCCTTATTATTTTCCCTCCATCCGTAAATTACAACATATCTCTCTCTCTCTCTTGCGCAGAAAGTTATGGAAATTTTTCCCAAACAGTGAGTTTCACCCTAAGAGATGGAGATTTGTTCTTATAAAAGCTAAAGAGAATTTCACGGTTAATAACATGCTGTTTTTCTCAATGCAACTCCCCTGTATACTTATTCTAGACAGGGCTGCAGGCATCAGCTTTTACTAAGCTTATTCAAAACTTTCCATTGTAGGACCAGCTTGCTTATAGATTTGAGAAAGCTTTGATTATTTCAATCCAAATTTGTCATGTGCAGTTTGAAGCTGTGATTTTATTTTATGCTTTTAGTCTTGAAAAACAGTTTCATGTATGACCTTCATCTGTGCGTGCCAAGAGGGAAAAATCATGGTCTGAATTTTTTCCTAGGGTAAGAGGGTCTTTTTTTAATCACCTAAAAGAAGAGGAAAGTGGCTTGCCACTCTCACTTAAGGCAGGGAGTAATAGCACTGAGTACCTAACTGTCTTGAGGCTTGGACTCCTTTGGCAAGATGGAAGAGTCTTGGATTTCCATATCAGAGATATCAGGGTTCCTGAGACACCTCTAGGAGTCCTTCTCAGCTGTATCACTGGAGATACTTGATTAGGCTCTGAAGAGTAATTTCACATGTGTTTTTCTGACACAAAGCTTCAAGACCCTGGACAAATCATTTAAATTTCATTTTCCCTAACTCACTAATTATAGAATTGATAAGAGGAAGGAAGAGCACGGAAGAGAAAGGATACTTAGAGGGAAGAAGACGTGTGTCGTGTGTTGTAAACCTAATATAATGTATATATTTATATATACAATATATATAATTCAGAAGTTTACAGATATTTATCTTTAGGTACATCTGAACACTGACTCATGAAAAATCTCTAAATTAAACTTAAAACTAAACTAATTGAAAAAGAAGAACAGGCTAGATGCAGTCAAAATGATCAGAAGGATAAAACAGCACAGCAGGGGTGTATTAACCCAGATTAATGAACATTAACTGCTATAATAATGCCAAGTGAGCTAGACCACATAAAGACACATAGAAACTTCCATATTCTTAGAAAATTGTAAAGTAATAGATGTACCCAGCATGGACAGCATCAGTTATATGAGGGTTTTCATATATTACGCAGTCTACCTGATGAAAGGATGAAGTTTTTAATATTCACTGAAATACCTGATGTTTTTTAAATCCTTCCATAAGACCTAACTCCATTGTACCTTGTGACAATGACTTACACAGATTAATTACTTGACTAATAAACCAATTTCTTTTTCTCACTGTAAAACTTGTCTTAAAAATGTATGACACATCCCACATTCCTCTCTTCACTCTACATCATATTTGCCTTCTACTGAAATGTCAATAGAATCATAGAATAACCAGGTTGGATCATCAAATTCAACCATTTCTATCAAACACTAAACCATGCCCTTCAGCACCTCGTCCACCCGTGCCTTAAACACCTCCAGGGAAGGTTAATCAACCACCTCCCTGGGCAGCCTGTTCCAGTGTCCAATGACCCTTTCTGTGAAAAATTTTTTCCTTATGTGCAGCCTAAAACTCCCTTGGTGGAGCTTGAGGCCATTCCCTCTCATCCTGTCCCCTGTCACTTGGGAAAAAAGGCCAGATCACTCCTCTCTACAACCTCCTTTCAGGTAGTTAAAGAGAGCAATGAGGTCTCCCTCAGCCTCCTCTTCTCCAGGCTAAACATCCCCAGCTCTCTCAGCCGTTCCTCATAAGGCCTGTTCTCCAGCCCCTTCACCAGCTTCGTTGCTCTTCTCTGGACTCGCTCCAGAGCCACAACATCCTTCTTGTGGTGAGGGGCCCAGAAATGAACACAGGATTCTAGGTGCAGTCTCACCAGTGCCGAGTACAGAGGGAGAATAACCTCCCTAGACCTGCTGGTCACGCTGTTTCTGATCCCAGCCAAAATGCCATTGGCCGTCTTGGCCACCTGGGCACACTGCTGGCTCAAGTTCAGTCGCTGTCAACCAACACCCCCAGGTCCCTCTCCTCCAGGCAGCTTTCTAGACAGACTTCTCCTAGTCTGTAGCTGCACAGGGTTGTTGTGCCCCAAGTGCAGGACCCGGCACTTGGTCGTGATAAACCTCATGCCATTGGTTTCTGCCCAGCAGTCCAGCCTGTTCAGGTCCCTTTGGAGCCTCCCTACCCTCCAGCAGATCCACACTTCCACCCAGCTTGGTGTCATCTGCAAACTTGCTAAGGGTGCACTCAGTGCCTTCATCCAGGTCATTGATAAAGACATTGAACAGGGCTGGACCCAGCACTGAGCCCTGGGGAACCCCACTCGTAACTGGCCTCCAGATGGATTTAACTCCATTTCCCACCACTCTCTGGACCCAGCCAGCCAACCAGTTTTGCACCCAGGAGAGTGTGCTCCTGTCCAGGGCAGAGGCTGACAGTTTCCATAGCAGAATGCTGTGAGAAACTGTGTCAAAGGCTTTACTGAGGTCCAGGAGATACATCCACAGCCTTTCCCTCATCCAGCAGCCACGTCACTTGTTCATAGAAGGCAATCAGGTTAGTTTGGCAAGACCTGCCTTTTGTAAACCTGTGTTGACTGGGCCTGATCACCCAGTTCTCTTGCATGTGCTTCATGATAGCACTCAAGATCACCTGTTCCATGACTTTCCCTGGCACTGAGCTCAGACTGACAGGCCTGGAGTTCCCTGGATCCTGCAACCCTTCTTGTAGATGGGCACAATATCAGCCTCCAGTCCAGTGGAACTTCCCCAGTCTTCCAGGACTGTTGGAAGATGATGGAAAGGGGTTTGGCCAGCACATCTGCCAGATCCTTTAATACCCTTGGGTGAATCCCATCCAGCCCCATAGACTTGTGGGTGTCTAGTTGGGCAAGCAAGGCTCTGACCACCTCCTCTTGTATCATGAGAGCCTCATTTTACTCCTCTAGCTCCTGGGTTTGTACACAGAGGGAACAACTTTCTTTACAATTAAAGACTGAGGCAAAGAAGGCATTAAGTACCTCAGCCTTTTCCTCATCCCCTGTCACTGTCATTCCTTCTGCGTCCAATAGGGACTGTATGGTCTCCCTAGTCCTCTTTTTATTATTTATATATTTATATATTTATATATTTATATATTTATATATTTATATATTTATATATTTATATATTTATATATTTATATATTTATTTATTTATTTATTTATTTATATATTATTTATAGAAAGATTTTTTTGTTATCTTTCACCAACTTTGCCAATCTGATTTCCAGTTGAGCTTTAGCCCTTCTGATTTTTTCTCTACACAATCTCACTTCCCTCCTGTAATCCACCCAAGAAGCCCATCCCCTCTTCCAGAGGCCATAAAAATTCCTCTTCTTCTTGATATCACTCAAGATCTCCCTGTTCAACCAAGCTGCTTTTTTCCCCTGACACCTTTTTTTCCGGAACATGGGGATGGCTTTCTCCTGAGCTGCTAGGATCTCCTTTCTGAAGAGCTCCCAGCCCTCATGGGCTCCCTTGCCCTTAAGCACTGTCTCCCATGAGACTTTGCCAACCAGCCTTCTGAAGAGTTCAAAGTCTGCCCTCTGGAAATTTAATGCTACTGTCCTGCTAACCACCCTCTTCACTTCACCTAGAACAGAAAACCCCATCATCTCATGATCGCTTAGTCCTAGGTGTCCTCCTACTGCCACATCCCCCACAAGGCCTTCTCTGTTCACAAACAGCAGGTCCAGGAGGGCACCTTCCCTTGTTGGTTCATTCACCAGCTGTGCAAGGCAGTTGTCTTCCACGCACTCCAGGAGCCTCCTAGACTGCTTCCTTTCTGCTCTATTGAACTTCCAGCAGATACCAGGAAGATTGAAGTCTCCCACAGGAACAAGAGGCCATAGTCATAAATTACATTCCTTTGTACAGGTCATTCTTCCATTACTCTAATAACCATGGCTGCCATTTTCTTATTTTCTATTTTTTGGGGTTTTTTTATTCTTTCATTCCTTCCTTTTCCTAGGGACACTTGTAGTTACTTTTAAAGAAGAGTAAAAATAGAAACAACCAAGTTCCTTAAAAACTCCAGAGAAACTGAGTGAATCATTGCATCTATAGAGGTTTCCTTCAAACCACAGTCACTATTTTCTATAGACTGTCTAGTGCGAGCAGCTAAAATGTTGCCTATAGTTTTTTATTTGTCTCTTATGAATACCTAATGTTGAATTGGTTTTCCTTGCACTTTGCACACAAATGTAATGTCAGCTTTATTTTCAGATTTGACTTCTTCAAGTTTTCAGTGAAGAGGTTGCTTTTTATCTCCTCCTCTTTCAAAAGTCTGAAAACATTAAGACCTATGCCTCATCTCCACAAGAAAAGACAAAATTCATTGCCAAAACGAACTCTTGATTTAAATAACTGACAAAAGTAGTGATAGATAAGTGTGTTTAATAGAAAAGCAATGATAAGAAGTTTCCCCTCCCAATAAAGCCTATGATATCATCACCTGATATAAAACTAGTTTATAGCTGAGTTGGATAGGCTATATGGTGAATAAGAACCTTTCATTTTCCCTAGAGTGAAATAAGGGAGCAAGAGGAAAATCCGCCATTAATAATTAAAACTTCATTCTATATCCCAGAGGCTAGTCTAACCTTTCTTGTATCACAAAAAAAAAAACAACCAAACCCACAAACAAAAAATCCCAGTAATTTGGTAAAATATAGCAGATAGTTTAGACATATGTAAATAAGCTATCTATATTTTTTTAACCTCAACAATGATATTGTATTTAGCTGGAATAACATAAAAAAAAAAAAGCTTTTACACTCAGTTCTCATCTGATCAAAGAAAGTGCTGAGTAGTAGGATTAATTTCCTTGGAAGTATGAATAAAAAAATACAAAGATTTCTAATACATACATAAATCTCTTCTGAATCCAGTGTGTTAAGCAGCACCACTCCAAACTGTATCAGATGCAAAGCCAAGAAGCAAGTATTACTGTATTAGAGCCAAGGCAAAAAAAGTAAGAAACTTTGCTGAACAATGCAGTTTCCCTCAAGTTTTCTAATTCTCCTTCATAGTTTACTGACATGAAGATAAAGTAATTATTTTTATACCTTTTTTTTCCAATTAGCCTTATTGTCCATGAAAAGTCTCATAAAGACAAAGCACTTCATTAGTTTCAAGATGCATTGCTATACAGAGTATAAGGGGATGAGTCCTGCCCCAAATTATTAGTCTCCACATGAGTCAGTCCTACAATTTCATTATGTTCTATATTAATGCCTTAACTAGTGAACTAGTTAAACATGCATCCTCTCTCGAACCTTCAATGTTTTCTGTATTAATACATTCATTAGTGTCACTCTCTTTCCTTGCTGTCTCCTAAGTGATTAATTGATATTGAAAAAGAATTTAAGTGCTTTTCCCCTTCAGTGGAAATGGAAGACAACGTGTGATTGACACAAACTTTCAAGGGCTGCCTGCATTTGTTAGGTTTAATCAGTAATTGTAACTGTGCACCATAGTAAGGCGAGGTAGTAAACGAGATGTATAATTGCAGGGCAAAACTTTATACCTGTTTCTAAGATTCTATATGAATGAGCAATAGTACCTGCATGTTGCAGATGGAATAACAAAGGCCCAAACCCAGAATGCATCTTCTGTCTCACTTGACTTTTGATATTGAAGAGCTACATACCTAAGTATTAGTAATTTATGATTTAGAACCAGTGGCAAGCAGTAGGCAGCCCAGATGAGCAACTAATCTGAATCATTTTAGAGGCTTGTCTTGAATCAATATGAATTGCATTGAGTGCCTGGATTATTAAGAGTCTAGGTAACCCGCTTAAATGTATTGACCCAATGGCAGCTGCACTGATGTGTTGGAAATGCTTGCAAAGAGCTGGCAGGTACAGCAAAGGAACTGTGGTAGATATGCCTGTATAGTAGATATCTAAATTTAGACATCTTTATCCATAAGCTGAATCTTATCCCTAAATCAGCTGAAGCACTTCCAATGTAAAAATCTAATGTCACTTAGTAGCACAATTCTGTTTTACTTAATACCTACCTAAAAGTTAGGTATTAAGTCCAAAGTTTGTGGAAGAAGAGGATACCACAGAGAGAGGTTTATCTGCTTTTCTGAAAAATGTAACCAGGACGAGTGAGATGGCCCGTAGCTGAGTGGGTGATTCTTTCTCTCTGTTACTTATATTTGGAACTCATGTCACGTAGTATTTGCGAATACTTAGCTACAAAAAGATAAATGACAGGAACCTGGGCTAAGACCAAAACAGCAGGACTCTGGTAGAAGATGCACAGTACCAGTCCTGCTTAACCCTTTACTCACGAGAGCCTTTGCATAAAGGTGTCTCTGCTTAGGCAGCCAGGAGCAGGTTAACAGCTAACATAACCCCTCAAGTCTGTGTTATAGCACTGCCTGATTTTCTAATGGCAAACCCATGTTGCTTTACCTGCTCTGAACTCTGGAAAGGGATCTGAGTTTTGAAGTCTATGAATACACGATGCACTGTTGATCATCAAAGTCAGTTAAACTGTAATAACATCAGTAAAGCCTTTCAAATGACAGGGAACCAAGTCATGTAAATGTAAACTGCAACACTCTCCTCACCCCTACGGAGTCAATGGACAACAAGATGGGGACCAGATGAGTAAAGCTCCTCCTACTGTAGGAGATCTATCCAGAGGATCTATGGTTAGTAGGGTCCTAGTTAATATGCCTTAATTTAGATGGGATGAACCTGAGAACATTTGTTGGGATGCTCCATGCAGGTTTAGTATCTAAATCAAAGAAAGTGCAGCTATGACAAATAAAGACAACATTATTAGATTTGGTATATTCACTCCAGAGAGTGTGTGGCATTTCACTGGCAGGTTGCAGATACTTTTCTGGATTAATTCAAGAGAAAATTAACATTTATAGCCCCTAGCTGGAACCAGCTTCAGAAACTTGGCTTTTTATCTTAAGCTGTAGCATTTCACATTTCCTATTTAATATAGACAGACATAAACTTATTAAGATTTCTTCACAAGGGGAAGAAGAAAGTAGAGCTCACTACAGTGTCCCATGTTTCTTTAATTTCACAGCTGAATTACCAGAGAATTACTTAAAGAGGGAAGCCTATAAGAAAATTCAGAGCTACTGGAAACATGTATAAATATGTTCAACCCTTTGGGTGTTATTAGAGTGGAAGTAACATCTAGTGTATGCTAAAGTTCCATATTGTGAAGAAAGAGGGTCATGCATTTTTAATAGGAAATGACAGAGGGTATTTAATCACTGCAGAATCATGTAGTTTTACCCAAGCTAGCTTTAAAATAGCTAACCTAGCTGTTAGTAATGGAGAATTCAGAACATGCTGAGGAAACTGCGAGCATTTACCTTTTTCTTAAAGAGCAGTGGGAGGTGTTGCAGCCCACAGTGAACTCCCTATGACTGACATCTGAGACAGCTAAAGCTGCTAGATCTACTTATGACAGAAAGGTAATGCATGCATACTGAGAATTAGCAGGCCAAGCAAAAGTTTAGGTGCTTGAAGGCTTGAAATTTCATCCTTTGACCACTAACCTGAAACTGTGATTACTTACTTCTTTTTTTTTTTTTTGGCAAACAGTGTCTTAACAGGTGGGACTGTAAATTTAAGTATGTGAAAGCAAGTACTGGGCAATGTTTGGGTGCCAGATAGCTTATCAAATGTTTTTGAAAACACAGCAATGATAAGGACAGCTATTAGCTTGTTTATAGTTCTCAAAACTATAGACAGGACTGATTGTAATGAAAGAAGTTAGCTTAAAGCATCACAAATAGGTTGACTCCTATTTGTGCATTTCAAAATCACTACTCATCTGAGATTATTATCTCGTATCATCTACAAAGGATGAATTTGCCATGATTCTTGGAGATGAGCATCTTGCCGAGATAATTTGTCCATACATGCAGCACAAAGTGATGATGACGATTACCATTCTATTAGCACAAATTTGGGTTTATTTAAGTGTAACTGGCAGGATAACATCCATACCTGTGTCACTGTGACAAAACAGGACAATGGATCTGTCAAGGACATTATGCTGGCAATGAAAGCCAGGGATCACGCAGGGCCCTAACATACTTGTTAGGCTCTAGTTTTGTGTTCATCATTCCTGGGTTGCAGGTACGCATTTTTTTTGGCAAGCATGTCACATATTATAATCATACTGAAATGTTAATATGAGAGGTTATACTGGGGAAAATCACTAACTGTTTCTCAGAGTTGTTTTTTATCATACAAAATATTCCATCTCATTTGTGATTTCACTGCAATGAATTGTCATCTAAGAGTGTGGTTCTTGCAGAAGAAGAATAGGATATATCTCCATAAGGGAGTTTTGTTGGATCTTGAATAACTCATTTGAAGCTCCTAAGCTGGCAAACACAGTCTGAAAGTTATCTGGCCAAATCACCCTGGCTCTGAGTCCTAGCCAGTAGGCTTACTTGCAGTGCTCACTGCACCCATGGGCTTCTGTTGGTCTGGGCATGACGCTTGTCTTCCTTCCTGTGGTAATACTGTGTGACTGACACTTCTTTTCCTATTAAGTGTGTCCATATCTGATTAGATCCTGATTCTGCCCCTCCTGCTTGCACTTCAGGTATCATTACTCCTTAAGTAAACCAAGATGACTGGAGTTAAAGATTCGCCCTGTCAAATATTATTTAACCTTACTCGGAGAGTAACTTTCTATCTGTATCTGGGTTAGGATTAAGCTTAGCTTCCAGTGTTAATTTTCATCCTAAATATTCCTAGTTTGTTCCTCCTTTATAAGCAGCTCCTTGATTCAGTACATTTTCTTGTCCCTCCTACAGTGTCTTTCATTCTGAATTATCATGATTCAGTGAATTTGCAGAGGAACTATTTTAATTATCGTCTCTTTCTTTATATCTTTTGCTAGGATATCCAAGCCTCCTGTGGGGGGAACATTCCTATCCTCCTTCAGTTCTCCTGATGCAATTAGAATTTTTCATATTGGGTTATCTTATCGTCTCCCAAATCATACTGGATCAGCACCTCTCTGTGCTGTGAGGTTGATTTCTACAGGATGTTTCCAGCTGCCGGGGAAGAAGACACAAGCTCACAGGGGACTGCCAGAGAAAAGGGATATGTAGTTTCATTTAGGATTTGGCAAAACCATTGAGAGGCCTTATCTGCTGCATTGCTCTCTGGACCTCAAATGCCACAGATTTTAGCTTGATTCAGTGTAAGAACAAAAATCTCTTTTGCAAAATTTATAGCTGGTAGCTGTTTCTTTTTCTCTTTTCTGTCTGAACCCCAAAACATTTCTAAGGTAAGTGATGGGCATGGGAAAAGGGACGGAGAAATTGCAGATTCCAGACACATATTGAACCAAGCTCAGAAAGCACAGCTGTCTTTAATCCTATAGTCCAGGAATCCTGAGACCTGTGAAGAAAACATCACAAACTTCACAAACAATTAGGACTTTGCTTTATGCTGTTATTAACAAGGCTGTTGCTTAGAAGACAGCTCAAGTATTACCGCAGTCAGTTATAAAAAATGACAAAAGCCTGGATAAAGTGCTTCCCTCTCAGGCTCAGCACTGTCAGTCATCCATTCAGGCTTCAGAAGTTCCCCGGTGTTCTTTATTCAGCAAGAGGCTTACTGGAACCACCACCCACTGTGTCAAACTACCAGGAAACCCTTTATCAGTGCATCCTTTTAAAACTGTCATTGAACTGTATGGACCTAAAGAGTGATAAGCATTAATAATACCATGTTCTTTTTATCCATGTGTCTCTCCATTTACTCTCAGTTTGCTTTATCTTGAATTCAGGATTTTCAGTTTGAGCTAGTCGGCTGCAATTCCCCTGCCAACCTCAGCCCTTTAAAAAGTGATGCTTAACCCATCACACATGGATGCATATGGCAGAAGAATATTCAACTAGTTCTTATACAAGTCAGAGGTCAATGCACTTTATTAATAACTTGGACTTCTTCAGGCAAGAAAATGAGCAACTTGTATACCACAGTCAACTTGCAACAGCCTTGTAAACAGCATAGCTAGTTCAAGTGCCCAGTTTTGTGTGTTTTGGTGTTGGGTTTTTTATTTTTGGGGTTGGGGGGGAAGATAGCATGTGGCTTTAAGTTCGTATAGTACATCCAGGAAACAAGGATCTAATCTGTTTCTACATCCATGGGCAATTCTGATCTTAAAATCATATGCCCTTAAGAATACGCATACTGTCATACCTAGCCATACAAGCAGAACAGGATCCAGAAGGATCTGCTGAACATCTTAGTACTAAATCTATCACTAATTGTCCTGTCCAATTACATTTCTCATGGGGGTTATCTTCTCTTTTTACAGGAAAAATCATATTAAACCAGCACCCAAATATGTATATGTGGAAACCATCTTGTAAAGAGAATTGAATCTGCAGACCGAAGGCTTGTCTTTACATGGCCCAAACAGTTTGGAACAGTTTTAACTATACATTCTCTGCTATCCATTCAAGGTGTCTTTAGGGCAGCTGCCAAGTGATGACACAGAAAAGAAGATGTAGTTCCTGGTCCTGAAGCTAATAGTAGATGATGTATGGGCTAATCTGAAATATGAGTATAGACTTAGCCAGAATGCGTTACTCCAGTGAAATCAATCTGTCAAAGATCCTACAATTTTCAGATGACTGGCTGATGGATACTTTTGGCATGCCAATGACTCAATAGAATACCACAGAACAGAACATAATAGTTCGAGTAGGAAAGGACTTACAATGATCAGCTGGTCCAACTGCCTGACTATTTCAGGGCTGAGCAAAAGATTAAAGCATATTTTTTAAGGCCACTTTTGAAATGCCTTTGAAACTATGACAGGCGTGGGGCATCAACCATTTCTCTAGGAAATCTGTTCCAGTGTTTGACACCCTCTCAGTAAACAAATGTTTCCTAATGTCAAGTCTGAACCTCCCCTGACACAGCTTTGAATCATTCCCATGCATCCTGTCACTGTATACCAGAGAGAAGAGATCAGCACCTCCCTCTCCACTTCCTCTCTTCAGGAAGCTGTAGAGAGCAATGAGGTTGCAACTGAGCCTCCTTTCTGCCAAAAAGGCAATTTCAGCCCTTTGGTACTTAGAATCTTAGAATCATAGAATCATTAGGTTGGAAAAGACCTTTGAGATCATCAACTCCAACTGTACCTATCCACTACTACATAATATCACCTCATCTAACCACCTTTTAAAGAACTCCAGGGATGGTGACTCTAAAACCTCCCCGTGTAGCTAGTTCCAGTGCTTTATGGCAATTTCTGCGAAGAAATTTTTCCTAATGTCCGAACTAACCTTCCCCTGATGCAGCTTAAGGCCATTCCCTCTTGTCCTACCACTTATCACTTAGGGGAAGAGACCAATACCGACCTCTCTACAACTTCCTTTTAGGTAATTGTAGAGAGCAATAAGGTCTCCTCTCAGCCTCCTTTTCTCCAGGCTAAACAACACAAGTTCCCTCAGCTGCTCCTCATAAGATTTGTTCTCCAACCCCTTCACCAGCTTTGTTGCCCTTCTCTGGACATACTCCAGGACCTCAATGCCTTTCTTATGGTGAGGGGCTCAAAACTGTACACAGCATTCGATGCACAGTCCCACCAGTGCTAAGTACAGAAGGAGAATCACTTCCCTGGTCCTGCTGTCCACACCGTTTTCCAGCATTCTTCTAGCATAGCCCGTGAACATTCATCTCAACTTGCCCATGTCTGTCTCATGGGACTCAGAGTCACATCTTCAAAAAGTCTGAACTGAATGTGAGACCAATCTGGATGGAGAATAGTTCTTGCAATCCTTTGTGCTAGAACTATCATACCATTGCCACAATAATTCAAACAATAAGAATAAAGCAGGCAAAATGTGTCTAAAGCTTGTGGTTTACAGTTCTTGCAGGAGGAGAGCTGGTATCCAGTTCCTTCTCCATTAAATATATGCCATGGATTAAAGAATTAAACAGTGTCTTCGAATGAGTCAAAATTTGAATTTAAAAGTTCTTTTTTTAAAAAAAGCTATTGGCATAACTGAGGGCACTGGAAATGCTGCAGGGATTTCACTATTTGCCTTTTCCTTTTAGCGATAGATTTTACAGGAGGTAGAATTTAACAAGAGAATGACCACCGCATGGGCAACCTGAGGGTAAAATATGTGGCAGTCCAGGCTCATAGTCTCCCCCAGCACGTGCTGACATACTTATAGAGGCTGGCATGCCTAAAGGCTTCATGTCATTAATTCTTTCTCTTGCAGTGCTAGAAGCACAAATAATCAGAAAGCCATGAGGTCTTGCCATATTCCAGTGGTTTTGCTCCCTAGTACCATATTCCCTAGGGGAAGCATAGGACCAAAGCACAACTTCTGTAGATCACAGTAGCATAGGAACTTATTTATATAAGGGTTATTATTGCAGACTCTGGTCTGTCCCATTTAAGGATCCTGGATACTAAGCAACAGAGTATATTTCTGTGCAATAATGCTGAAAGAGTTCAAGTTAAACAAACAAGTTGTCTTTTTATGCTGTAAAGATTCATAAAGACATTTTCTTTCTGGTGAGTTTTTATGTTTTAAAAAAGCTGCTAATTAAATATGTGTTTTAGCCATGACCCAGTTTGGGAAAAAGTGAGTCTTCAGCTTTAGCTACAGTAAAGCCACAGTGCTAGAGCAGCACAAATATGCATAGCGAAATTTCAAGTAGAGGTCACCATTTAATCAAATTGGAGGGCTTGTCTTAAACCTACAGTTATGAAAATATTGACTATTTGGCCATCTATAAAAAGGGCATTAAAACAACACCAAGATTTTAAAAAAGAATCTTAATTCTGATAAGACCTGATTTCTGGGTTTTGATTTTGAAACAGATCTAATATCTCTGCAGTGCTTATGTCTGCGTGTAAAAATGTACCTACACCATCACTAGACAAACCAACAAAGTTACTCCACAGTGCGGTATAACACTGATTTGTCACAAGTCTGTCACAAAAGGGACACCTTTGGCTCTTCCATTTGGAAAGAAGATTGATAACAATAGTGCATTATCTTCTCTAGCACTGCTCAGCACCAGAGGAAGCTGAGAGGTACTGAGGAACAGAAAAATCTTCCTCAGTCATGGGCTCTCTGCGCCCTCAGAGTGAACTACTCTTTCTCCCTAGCTGTACTGCCCTGGCTGACACTACTGAAAATCACATCTAAGTCTGGTATCTCTTTAGTCAGCTGCTTCTCCATTTCCATTGATAGATTTCCTGCCCAAGTACCCTCAACTTATCTCCCTATCTGCTCCCACTGTCCTCACCCTGCCCCTCTCTGTTCATCAGACCCAACCTTCTACTTTCTGCTACTGTCTCTGAGCTTTTTCACATTTCCCCTTGGTACTCATTCCCAGTTTGGGTTCTCACTCCCACTTTGTTGTCCTTCATATAGGGCTCCTCCTTTCAACCCTTTAGCCCTCTTTTTGACAGGATGATCCCAGTTAATCAGCTTAATTTTTCATTATCCAGTTGATCCTATCTTCATGCTTACACAGTCTGTCCTGATCTTACTACCTCATTGATTCTCAGTCCAGAAAATCCCTGTGTCATTCCCCAATACTCTTTCATGGTCAGCTCCAGACTATAACTCTACTCCATCCACTTTTTATCAGTTATGTTTTCTCATGCAGCTCCTGTTACTGCCCTTCTATATATTCATATCTGATCCTGATTCGTAAGGGGAATCATATTGATGGGGTAAGAGAGACAGATTTCATACACTCAAAGACTCTGTGGAAAAAACTGCATGTAAAAACTGGCTTCTTGCTTCCAGCCCTTCTTCTGAAGACTCAGAATGCAGAGGATGTGAACCGTCAATAAGGATTTGCTGACTGATATTATTCCTTAGCAAGGTGACCATAAGGACAGTAAAACGGCTGATATAATAGCCTACTTCCTTGCCAAGTCTCTAATTTCTGCTCCACAGCATAAAGATATTGGATCTTCTCAAACGTTAGGGGAGTTTTAATGTGGATAAAACCAACATTTTTTTTCCCAGTTTCATTCTTGGAAACAGCTGATTGATTTTTTTTTTATTTTATTTTTGTTTTAATTATGAAGAGCAGCCAGGAGCAGATATCAGCATAGAAAATTTCAGGTTTAAAAACATTTCCATTAGTAACTAAAAACATGAGAATTATTCTTATAAAAGAGGGTGTCATCCAAACCTAATTATACACTATGTTTCTGTCCTTGATGTATTATAATTTAAATTCATTATCCATCTGTAGTGAGACAAGAGTTGTATTTTAATTCATATGCCAAATCTAGCACTTCTGAGTCCAAAAGTTGTGATAGCTAGTTATGGATTACAGGAGGTCTATGTCTCACTACAAAGAGGTTACTGATTAAGAATTTGGTAAAAAAAAACCCTTTAAAATATTCAGAGAATTCTCTTTTGTAGGAAGATCTTCAAATAATGTCATTAATTCCTGTTATTAACCCTAATTTGATAAATACTCTTCTACTTTCTCAGCTTTTTGCAGGTTGGTAGAGTTGTATGTGATTGCAATATAACTATTTAAAAAAATATTTTACATAGATCTTAAATACCTCCAGGGTGATGACCAGGTATATATTTTTAAGTGTAAAAATGGTGCTTGTTAATCTATGTGGTTTAGCTAACTTGGGTGCTATGCTCAGTGCAAGCATCAATCCTTTGCTGAGGTTTATAAGTTATGTGACATTATTTCTTGGTCTCACACATATATTCTTTTGAACTGAATAATTTAGTCCAGCTGTTGAAACCTATTACACTTTCCATTTCAAATTATTTTAGTGAGCATAACATTTAGGTACTTCTAAAACTGTATGAATGCACTAAAAGCGACACTACATTTGCATAAGCTCAAAATATTGTTTACTTTTTTAAGCTATTTCAGCTAAGAAGCTTTTGTTCTTTTCTTTTCTTGTCTCCCTAGACCATTTTAAACTGTCCTTCACTATCAGTTTCATGGGCTGATTCAAAGCATTAACATGAACACCAGAATGGACTATAATGATGCACAGACACCTCTTGGAGATTTTGCAAGTATTGTAATCAATCTGAGTATCAGAATGCACTACATATAGTCTCATATCACAAGTGTAAATATTTTTTTTCTTCCTAAATGTCTCTGTTACACAGGTGCAGAACATTATAATGAAAATACATACATGAGCACAAACGCACAGAATTTAAATGCTTTTACACAACACTGCTTGTTGTCTTCATGAAAATCTGTTGGGCAGCCAGGACACACAAATTGACATAAATTTTGTTGTGGATACACATATATTAATAGTATGATGATGATTTACACTAATTAGGCATCTGAGTCAATACTCTAAATAAAATGATAATATCCAGCTGAAAAACAACAACAAAACCACAGTGGTTGGTAGCTTCCTTCTTAATATCACATCAGCATCATAAAATAGGTATTTATCCATTTCTGCAAAATGATGTCTTTGGATGTGAGCCTTCATTAGCTGATGCAACTAAAGAAATCCTCCAAATTAGTATCTGTCCAATAAGGAACAATTGTCAGGCCTCAAATGGTGCCAGACAAGTAAGGGCTTGATAAAATAAAGGGGGAATGCAGCCAAACCCTTGTCAATTTAATCAAGTACAAGATGAGGTGAAAGATGCAATATGAGCTAGTTGCTGCTCAATTACTGATGAAGTTTCTCTAAATGACTTGACTGCTATCTTATTTACATAAGAAAATCTCCTCTCATGCTTCACTGAAACTCAGCCGGGCCTTAATTGAGAATTTATGGTTGAGTTCTCAGTGGAGGTGAAGAACTTGAATGTTAATTCTAAGTACAGTGGTTGGCCTGAATTCAATCGTATTCACGACACTTATGAGCAGTGTCTACTCACTCAAAAATCCTGTAACAAGCAAAGACTTGAACTGAAATTAGACAAGGAGTTGCCAAAAATTTTAAGTCAAGCTTGAGTGCACCTGAATTTCCCTGTATGTATGTATAAAACAAAAAACACATTTTCCCTGACTTTTTTTCTGGCTTGTGTGTGGGTGCTTGTAAAGTATAGAAAGTTTCTTCAAATTAAGTCAATCCTTCTTTCTGGAAACAGTCAGGTCAGCCACATTTGCCAAAGGAAGGGGAGGTTGCTTACTAGTGTCTGAAGTGCCTCACAACTGGCCCTTCTCTGCTTCTGTGTTTCATATATCAGGGAATAAATCAGGTTTTTATCAGGGAATAGTAGAAAGAGGGCTATAGTGCCGTAGTGGACTGTGATAAACACAGGAAGTTCTACAATAATGTTGATAGCTGAAGCACGGATCATCTTGGTACAATTCTCTGCCACAACAATCATTTCTGGGTCATCTTTGGTAAAATATTTAAGACCCAACAACCTCGCTTCCCCTCCAAAATAGATGAATTTGAGGATAAGTACCAAAATAGAAACAATATCTTGGGTTTTTAAATATGTGTCATATTCTACTCCCTGAGAAAGTCATTGGAGGAATTCAGGTTGAAATTAAGACATTTAAATGTAGTCCTCTACATGCAGATATCTGCCAGTGGGCCAGGTGTTATGGTCAAGGCTAACCAGACTTTTTTTCTCTCCCTTGAAGGAAGTACTAGGTGGCTGAACTAAATTCTCTGGACTCCACTAGTTAGGGGCTGAATTTGGTAGCCTGAACACAGGCTGAAAGGCCACTAACATTTCTGATTGTATGAATTATTCCATCACATGTTTTCAGTGGCTAAAGGCTGCAAAATGGCAACCATGTATGTGGTGCCTGGGTCATAGGCAAGACACAGAACAGGGCTGTGATGCGGAAGAAACACTTGGAAGCTCTAATTGATGTACCCAACACTTACTAGGAAGCCAAGGAAAATAACACGTTTGTAAATATGAAACAAAAGGCTTTTTTTTTTTTAAATTACTGGAGTTAAAGAGATCAAACTACAGAGCAGAGAGCAGAGCAGAGAGGGGAAAAGATTCTTTCTAGTTAAGTTATTTGAATTCCTGAATATTCCAGTATTTTCCCTCAAATGTATAATTTTCTTTTGCAAACCTACCATATATAGTTATATATTTTAGTGTTCCTTAACAGCTGAGACAAACACTGAGTCTAAAACCTCTTCCTAGTAAGCCTGGTGGGTTGTTCACTAGAATTCAGTTCTTTGATCAGTAGCTGGTTACAGCCCTAAGAAAAACATGTCTTATTCCATCTACTCCCCATATCATCTCACCCCATGCAGCAGCCCATGTTTCTGTGTCAATTACTGGCACAATCTGTTCTGAGCAGACTGCTAAAGATGCTATGGCATCTCAAAGGCTTAGGTACCACAGGGAAGCTCCAGGAATCCAATGAGCACAGGTGTTCTCTATGATGACTATTTACTCATAACAAGTGAAAAGACTGGAGGAAGTTTAAAACAGTGGATAAAAACTGCCTTTCTTGATTTTAGGTCAGGACTGCCTTTTACAATTCATAGCTGACAGTTATATGGAATAATGACATCATATGTAGAGAGAGGATTAGGTACTGGCTTTTTGGAACTAGTTAATTTAGAGTTGTTATTTACATGGGGTGATTTTGTGCTATATGATGGAAGGAGAAGAAATGCAGAAACAAACAAATAAGTACTTCTCCTCCCTCTGCTCCCAGCAAACTTCTATTAAGGAAATACACAGGTGGAACTACAATGATTTCCCCATCTCTTGGGATATATTACATTATCCCTGGGGATAATCCAGCTCTGGGATACATTGCTTAAGTACACACATTACTCACTGGAGCACTTCTCTTGACTGAGCTAGTTGTCACCCCAAAGGACTGCACTCCACCTTAGCATTTCAACTTCTAGGTCAGAAAATCTTCAATATTAATTGAAAATTCTCTCATGTAGTGGAAAGTGCTTGGGGTTGTGCCTTATTTTTTTTTGCTTACACATTCTCACTGAGCTCTCTGTGCCTGGCTATCAGATATTTCCAGAGTTTAACCGCTGCTAGAAAAATCCCTGTACTCATACAGGGACAAAAAGGCTTTCCTTATTAAATCTCTTCGTCCTGGCTATTGAGAAAAGCAACATCAGAGTTGAAGTTCTGAAACTTAGAGCACCTGGCACAGCATCCTGCCTGGCACAGTGTTCTACCCGGCACAGTTCACGTCATCCACATCGGCACTGTAGTGAATCTCACAGCAGCACTCCATTAAGAGTACAGAGCAGAAATCCCGTAACTATCCTCCATGGCAAACTTTACTGAATCACACTGATACAGCAGATTGCATCCAGAAATGGTACTTAGGCTTTTGTGGGGTATTGCATCCACATAATTAAGATTATTTGCTGAAATTCTGTAATCAGCTCATGCACCTCTGCAATCAAGGCATAGACTTTCCTTCCAGCAGCTTAACTTCATACAGTGTTTTCAGAGCCAGTTGCAGTAGGTCTAAACATTGTTGATCACTTCAGTAGCACAAAGAATTATGCCTGAACATTGGAGGGGTACCAAACTCAAACCTCTCAAACAAGTACTTTTTGCCAGACCACGAGGACCTCCTCTAGAACTGTCTGTCTTTAAAACTTCATCAACATCTACTGATGGAAACAGAAAATTCATATTTCTGCTACAGGGCTATAAAAGGTAAGATGCACCTGAGAACTGTTTCACATATTGTGGTTATATCACAAGGACACACACACCATCAAAAAAAACCTGTTCCTGTGCCTTTGTTTTAATTTTAAGATTTACTCCTGTAAAACTTAGTCGTATAGTATCAGCTCAACATTCACCTAGGTAACAGCCTATGAACCTAACACCATACCACAACCACACCCCTATCTCATCCCTCTTCAGAGGGATGAAAAATGCTAATGCTTTATACCACATTATTTATGGACTTCCTAGAGTTCAATGTATTAACTCAGTTCACTCTATTCAGCAGTGATTATATTTCCTCTTTAGGAAGATTATATTCATCTGTGCAGGAGAGAATGTGAGAAATAATCCCAACCTGGTCAGATAATTAAAGCACTATTATTCCTTACAATTTTGTATTTTAATTTACTGTATGAATACCTACACTGTTAAGTCAAATATTTTTTATGGAAAAAGCAGTGAGGCACCACATAATAATGTTAAAGCCTTCTATATCCTACATCTTTTTCAATGTAAGAGCATTACATTCTGGCATGTGAACAGTGTACTTTGACATTTAAAGAAAAATTGAGAAAATGAGATCTATTGTTCTTAAACTTATAGATTAATTAATCCTTTAATGAGGACTGTTTTAATGATAGAATTTATAAAAGGAACAATTATGTTTAAAATGCGATTTTTGTTCTCAGTTTCCTTGTTTTATATGCCTTTATTTCTAGTCAGTCATATGTAACATTTTGAAAATTGAATGATGAGCTGGAATTTTCCAGTCTTATTTACAGCTCAGCAGCAATATTGGGGTGGATTGAAGATCTGAGTGAAATTGGTTTAGATGTTTATGACTTCAGACCTAAAATGAACTACATTCTTCAGCCTGGCTACCGATCGGAAACCTTTCTTGGGAATAATTTAAAAAGAGTTGAATATGTTTTGTTCTAACTTGGCTTAGGTTTTCTTGAGTAGGGTCTTTTAATGTCTCGGTCATTTTATGGTTATAAGCATGAAAACATTTTTTTCATAGATGCACAGTATAATTTTCTACATAGATTATTTAAAAAATGGATTTCAGGCTCTGCTTCAACAATGTACAGAAGTAAATGCAAGTGGTATTTTCTCATTACATGATCATTGCATACATCAAAAATATACATTTGTCAAACCAAAGGTTTCAATGAGAGCATATTAATTATGACAAATTTTATTCTGTCAGAGGAGCTTCCGCTCATATTGGTGGGAATTTGTAGTTTATGGGAGACAGAAGTGTTGTAATTAGACTCATGAGGCAATATATTTCCCCAGTGTCTTTATCTGAATATGTGAGTCTCAGTTTTCTCTGTCCTGTAGAGAGAAATACTACTCTTAACACATGAGTCAGATAATCCAGAAAGAGATGTGTTAAATGACAAATTTGTCATCATCAGTTAAGGAAGGGAGTCAAGTGTCCTTACCTGAGATGAGAGTGTTTAAATGGTATGTGTCTGTGTTGGGTCAGATACTTCTTCCAAAGACATTTTCTGTTATTTTCTGAAAATTTATTTGAAAAAAATCCCAGACTGATTAACTTCAAAACAGCTGGATATAAATAATATTTATGTGGGCTAGAGAAGGATGAGTTTCAAACAACATGTATGTGGAGCAGTCTTCTGTGCTCTGAAGGACTGTGAATTCCTCTGCTTCCCTTGGTCACAAAGCACATGGAATTTGTGGGAGAAGTTGTGGTAATCTTCCCTGATCCTTGAAAGAGTTAAGAGTGATTAGTATAACATGTATAAATTTAGAGGAGTTTATATGAATGTGGTTTCCAACTGCTGATGTTGTATTGAAAGATACAAAGCGTGAATATACTGAAAACATGGTACCTTCTCTCACACATAAAGAAGGAAGACCTACAAAATTGCTATGCCTGTCATTTTAACTTTGATAGCTAGGAAGATACTACAACAGATTGCTAAATAATCAGTAGGTAAGAAGCTGGAGGAAAATGCAATACTTCAAAAAGACTGGTGAGTATCTATCAAAAGCAAATAATGTCAAACCTATCTAATTTCCTTCAGATGAATGATCTGGCTTACTAGATGGAGAATAAACAGGAAATCTGAAGTATTTTGACTTTATGAAGCTTTTTGACATTCTACATCATCAAAGTAAAGAATTATAGTCACTATCTGCAGCTGTGTAACTGGTTTAAAATGCCACTTCTGGAGTGATAGTCAATCCTTCTTCTGTCAAATAAGGAAGGCATGTTGGACAGGGCACCCCCAAGATCTACCTCAGTCCCAGTTCTGGTCAACTTCTTATTTTGGGCTTCGATGAGAGAATGAAGCACACGCATGAAATCTCTTGGATGATGGGGCTGAGAATAGTTTTGTGTACCTTGGAGGAAAGGATAAAAATTCATAACCATCCTGCTAAACTGTTTTCAAATTGGAACCATGAGGGTGAAATTAAATAAAGACAAATGCCATGAATAGTAATGTCTGTGGAGGAAACCTGAAATGCACAAATACAAATGAGAGAATAACTGGCAGAACAGCAGCATGGCAGCAGAGGTCCAAGGTCATCATGGCTTACAAACCGCATACGAGTTGACAAGATAATGTGGTTAAACAAAAGGTAAATCTCATTCTTTGCTATATTAACAGTATGACAAGGGAAGTAATTATTTCCTGGTACTAAGCAGTGATGAGACCTCAGCTGGTGTACTGTCCCCAGTCTGAGAACAAGCATTAAGATAGAAGTAAATAAATTAGACAATCTTTAAAGGAGGCAAAAAAAGACAAGGCATAGAAAGCACAGATTATGTAAAATGATTGGAAGAATTCTATTTATCCAGTAAAAAGAAGTGGAAACTATATAGTCGCTACTGAGTTGTATGAAAATATTACGTGAACCAAAATTATTACAATATGATATCTGATAAGTCTGTATATTCTAGTTCACCACCTGAAAGAAAGTATGGAGGACTTGTCCTAGCACAAAGAAAGTTATTTGAAAATTCTGTAAAATTTGTGATTTGGGATGTCAGAATATGATTACTTTTTAGAAAATGTCAATGAAAAAAGACAGACAACCAAAATCTCCAAAGAATAAATTGTCTTTTCAATTAGAAATGTTACATTTCCCAAACAAAATTTCTAATTTATTTTTTTAACCAAAAGTAAATATTTTTTTAGTAACAGAATCTTTCCTGACACATTCAGTGGAGCTGAAAGTACTTTTTGGAATGATTTTGCCCAAACACTTCTAGTAGTAGTTGTGAAGCCATTTCCTGCAGGCCAATGATTTTATCTCATTTCCAACCTTGCTGCCTTTGAATTACCAGGACTTTTTGTTCTTTTCTCTGACTATTCAAAATCTTTTTCTTAGGTTGTTTTAGCTTTTATACTATACTACCCAAAAAATTCTCTCCTAAATGGCAAAGAGAAATTAAGAAAAACAAGCTCAGCCGACAGACAAGAAATCAGGGAGCGCTCCTACAATGGTGTCTTTGTGAAACTACTCAGAATTCTGTCCAAAAACAATCCATCGTTGCTGGAAAAAATGCTACCATTGAGGCAGGTAGCCTTGTGGCATGATGTATTGTTTGGAGGCTGTAACAATTGCTCACTACCACAGCTGCTATTGTTATCTGTATGTTGGCATTTCCTACTCATAAACGAGTTAGAAAATACATTATATTGAACTTGAAGCTTGTTTTCAGTGCTTACTCTTTCTGTGTTGAATTGAGCAGAGACGTTTCCAAACTGAGTCTGGGTCCAAAATGGGCTTTCTTTCTCGTTCTCATTCAGATTCAGACTACTTGTCAGAAAACCAGAGGTTTTAGAGAGATTTACTAGCATATCTGCACCACACTGACAACATCTCAAACCCTCCCTTCCCTCCTCCTCCTCCTCTTCCCAGTCGTTCACAGTCCTTCCACTGAGACTGTGACATTATCTCAGAAGTTACATTAATACACTAAGGATTAATGTTACCGAAAATCAATGAAAGTAAGCTTAGGAAAGGTGATTTCTAACCAAAGAAACTTGACTCCTTCTGTCTTTACGAGTAATTCAGAAAAAAACAGAATAGTTGAGGGTGGCAAAAAAATTGCCAAGGAAAAGATCAGAGATGATATGACTTGAATCAAAGAGTAATGGAGCCAGAATGCATGAGTTCCTCTCTTATTTATAGCATTAGGATAATTAGCTATCTTTTACATCTTTTACAATCCCACTACTGTCTTCATAATCTCAAACAAATTGCTTCCCTCTTTCACAGTACTCCCAGTACCTCCATGGTAAATTATTTGTGATAGAGATCATTTTTCCAGTATTTTATCACAGTCCCTGCTATAAAGTCTCATTAAGAGATCTTTTGGTGCTCCTTTAATATGAATAAATTTTATCTGAATATATGAATATATTTTAATGTTCATATAAATACACAAGTAAAGCTTTATCCCATCAGAGTTACAGTGGGCTTGAAGAGGAGTAATGCGTGAGTGACTCAATCAGAGACTTATTGCTAGCTTATCTCAACAGCTTCTAATTTGTGCCAGCCCTGTGAGAGGCAGTATTATTGTTCCGATTTTTCCTTTGTCTCTTGTTACACTTGGAAATCTAAGGGGTAGGTAGATATCAAGGGATCTCTCTAGATTCACCAAAGTTATTCAAGGCAGAAAAAGCATTGAGCTCTTAATGCTGTTAGCATTTACTCACTGAACCCTACATTTCTCTGACAGTAGGAGAGTGATAGCAGATGTAATCAGGAAAATATTCCTCAAATAAGAAATTAACAAAAATATGCCAGTTCAATCCTTCATCTGAATTCATACTCTGACACTATAGGGACTGAGTTTCTTGTGTTTGATTAACCATTATCACATTATAAGTGTTATTGAAAAGTTAATAATAATTGTATGATAGAGAAAGGCCTCCTGCAGCCATCAGCAGCTTTCAACTGTGTTTCAGCTATTATCCAGCTAGAAAAATATAATAAAGTTAGCCCAGATGCTGGTAATATTTATTTGTGTAATTATATTCCTCTTCAACCAGCTCACAAAATGCACGAGTCTATGTTGCTCAGCACCTCAAAAAGATTACTTCAGCTTTGAGAGTCTACCCTAAAGGACAATCAAACATTTATGCACAGCTCCCATTTAGGTTGCATCCAAATATGAAACTTATCCAGAAAAAGTATTCACAGAAATCCATTGTTATTCAAGTAATCTTTTAGAACTTGTTCTTCACTTTAAATAGGTCCTCAAGTCTCATTGATCTCAAAGAATACTCAAATGAAACATGGTGCAAAAAGTGAATTCTTGAATAAAGGTGGCTGTTTTCTAAAACAAGCCTGGTTCATTGCTATGCTGAGCCTCTGAAGACAGATATTGGCAACAGGTGAATAACACCAATGTTTCAGCCAAAAGATCTTCTTCATGTTTAATTACTTCTCAGCAGATTAAGGCTCTAAGAAAGCTGTTTCCGGATTTTTGAAAAGGTAATTTATCATTTGTTTGCACGGTAATGCTGTCCTGCCAATCCTCACATATTTTATGTGTCTACTACATTCATATATCTGATACAGGTGAATCAGTCATTCTGCTGGCTGACTGATCAGGAATTTTAAAGCAAAGGCCTTTTCCACGAAAAAAATCATTCCTGACCTCTGTTCATTTTGAGAAACAACAATTCAGTATTTAAGCCATGGCTGCCTCTAGTTGAGAGCATAGATTCTTGTTATTGCTGGGTTTAATATATTCATCAAACCTGCAGTTACTCAATGATACTGCAAAAAATAATTCAAAATTTAAATCTACTGAAAACCAGAGAGTTTTATCTAGCTGCAAAAGAGCCATCTGATGACATTCATTCTGTTTAAATAGCAGCTATTAGGCTTTTAACAGTTTTATGCTTTAAAGAATGATAAAAATCCCAGTAAATTAGTTCTCCTGGACCAGTTTTAATATCAGCTAATCATGCATGATTAAGATGATAAATACCATTTATCACCATAGCAGCTGGTGACAGTAGCTTGTACTATATTCTGCATTTCCAATATCTATCAAATACTTACATACATCAAATATGATGAGATAAATAATGTATCATTACACATATTAGAACTTTAGAAAGGTACTCAACAATGTTATATTTATCCTGTCTCTCATACATGTGACTTATCCTCATGCGTCACATTTGATATTTTCTGAAAGCCTGAGATTTTAGAGAATTGGATCCTAAAACACTGTCATTTTTTATACCAAACAAGCAGAAGCATAAAGAAAACTTTAGAAACATGAAATTCATGACAAAAAAGGAAAAATAGTTCAAAAATTTTGTTATGAATCAATACTAATAAAATATGTAATTTTCCTACAAATTAATGTTTTTGTGGTTTTAACAGAAGTTAATTTCCTTGATTTTCCCAATAACATACAAACCATAATAACAAAAACCAGCTGCTTATTTCTTCATGCCTAGCAACCCATGTAGTTTCCAGGTAAGCAATAGCTTGTGTATGCTGTAAGGTGACTGAAAACACAGCATTCAGCTAAGTGAATATCTTTTGCGTATTCAATTTTTGGCCAGTTTCTGGATAAATGCTGCATTGCAGTAGACTACTAGTGCTCAAAGTCTATAGAATGAAAGGATTGCATTTAGCATTTCAGTCTGTGCTCTTCTTTTTGGGGAAAAATTGCTAAAATACTTTAGAGACAGAGAATAGCATTTGACAAGATTAGTTTTTCAGCTTACATTAAAAAACAAAAGCAACTTTTAGCAGTTGCATCAAGGCTACTAACAGCCACTGTTAATTTTCTCAAATCCACTGGTCTTTTTCTCTAGACCTGAATTGCAGTTATTCACTTGATTAAAGAAACCCCAGTACATGTATCATGGCACTCAGAAGAATTCTCTCATCTTTGTGATTGATGAGAAATGTCCAGACAATGGCCATTTATTGTCATATATTTTATACAAAGCACTGAAATGAATTCTTCCAAAGACAGGATAGATTGGTACAAGCTTATTTGACAGCTGATCTCTGAGGCAGACACACTAGTACAGATAACTTCATGCCAATTTTAATCTAACTAGTTGTTTAGATAGTAAGCACAATAACCACAGCAGCATGGACATCAGTGCAGGCAGTGATCAAGGAGTACCAAATATGCTCATGAGGTGGTTCTGCATGCACCTGCACAACGACACTGCTGGTTCACCAAAGGCATCTGTTTGGTGCATATTGCCCTGGGTGGCTCTTGCAGCATGGGTGTATAAAAAACCTGAGGCACATCCGTGTGTCATGACAATGGGGTTATCATAACACTAGTGTCTAACTACGCAATCCAAAAAGCATCCTAGTTGCATCCTTATAGTTTTAAGTTTAAAACAACAATGATAACAAACCCCATCCCAGATCCTACTCGTGGTTCAGAGGAAGTCAATGAAGCTGAAGCTAATTTCTCAGATAAACTATGATCTAGACTGACCAACCTTGTTGAGCCATTTATTCAAGGGTGAGTAAAATTGTCATCAACTGAAAAATCATCAAGTGTGCTTCCCTGAAGATAGTATGTCTATACTAATGAATGTGGTTATACAAATTGCCATGCTCAGAATACTGCTGTATGCCTGTTCTCTTCATTGCATACTTTAGAGGATGGTGTACGGAGACTCAAGCTGGAGAAAGGCGTGCTACATCCATGACCAGGAGTGGAATAGACAGATAATCTCAAACCTATGACCATGCTAATGAGCTCTGATGTGTGTCAGAGGCTTACAGTCAGGATCATGCTTGCATGACACACTGCTTTCAATTCCGAGTTGGCTACTGCTGGGAAAAAAGCAATCAATGACTTTTGTTGACAAGCACCTGTAAGAGAGCATTCGTGGAGATTTAAAAGTTGTAGGAAACACTGAAATCCTTCTTGGTTAAGGAAACTGCAAAGCTCTCAATACCAGTCTTGGCTTCCCTTTATCTATTTACCATCAGCCTGAGAGATTACCTCTGAGTTGTCTCCCTTGCAATTCTGAGAAACCAAGTTCCTTTCTTCCTGAAATATTTTATGGGAAGCAGAAGATACCTTCTCTTCCTGCACTCGCACATTGGGGGAGTCAAAAAAGCACATAAAAACCTCAACTAAGTCTTGTGATAGACACCTCACTACTTGGATATAGAATCACAGAATCATAGAATAGTTAGGGTTGAAAGGGTCCATAAAGTTCATCTAGTTCCAAGCCCCCTGCCATGGGCAAGGACATCCCACTAGATCAGGCTGCCCAAGGCCCCATCCAACTTGGCCTTGAACACGTCCAGGGATGGAGCAGCCACAACTTCCCTGGGCAACCTGTGCCAGTGTCTCACCACTCTCATGGTGAAGAAATATGACATCCCATTTCATGGTATTCACATTTTGACAAGTGTACATGGAAATATTTTGAGGTACACATTCAATCACTATTTTTACAACTCAGTACAAGCACATAGAGCATGTAACTTTAACAAGTTGTTGCATATGTCTTAGGGTGTTACAGTGCTTTTATTGCACTTATGATTAGGTCTAGACTTTAATATGGTGCAACAGGAGAACAAGCAGGGAAATTTATTAAGGTGGAAGAGGTAACCTACTGTTTTAGAGTAAGTCATTGTGTCAAAGCACTGCTGCTCAGACCACGATGACTGCAGAACCTGTCTGTCTGCCAAGCAGCCCTGGCTGCTAATGGCAGCATATGCTCACGGACACTGTGCTAATGCTGTGACATATTGGAGTCCTGGGAACGGAAAACTGCCCACTCCTTTCCATGGATCAAGGACAAAAATACATTAAACTAATGGCTATTCTATCTACTGTCTAGTTTCACCCTCCTTAAAAGACAATTTCATTTGCTGTCCCCATTCAGATGTATAACATTGGCTGTCTCCCATACAGTGGAGCTTTCTTAATGTTAATGTAAGTAGCATCAGCCTTTTTGTCACATTAGTCACATGAGCTTCTTTAGTTTCTGTCCCATTATTCCTTAAGTCAAAGAGCCTTCACCTCTGCCAGACCACGGAAACAGAACAGCTTCCATTCTTTGTTTCTCTGTATAACACAAACCAGTTTTGACAAGTACAAATAAGTTGGTGAAACTAGAAACATTGACTAATACATTTTCTAGGCTTTCAAGAAAATAAGTTTTCCATAAGTTGTCCAGTTGTTACATGAGCATGTGCAAAGGTCAACTTTTTAAAAACAGATGTAGTCTTACTTCTAATGCAGGTTACAGAAAAATTTCTGTGATATCAGGACTCAATACCATTTTCCCCACTGCATTTTCAAAATTTGCACTTTATGTATTCAAATAAAAACAATATATGATTTGTCTTTCATGACAACCTTTTCTGTTGTCATAATCCTGCTACATCTTCAATTGTCCATATGACATCAAAGACTGACTTCACAATTGCCAATGTGAAAAGCATCTTGAAGGAAACAATAACACTTTCTCCACATGTACATCTAGGAAAATATTTCAAGAAGTGACCAATGCACTTTTCTAGCAACAGACTATGTAAAAACCTGTTTTATTTCTCATTGGGCACTACTTTTGAAATTAAACCTCAGTGGTTTCTGAAGAAGCTGAGAAGCCTCCTCCTTAGAGCCTATTCTAGTCTTACAATTCACTCCAGCTTACTAGAATGCACCGATGACACATGTGCACCTCTTAATAGATAAGATTTCACTACGTTCACTACTAGATTAAACATTGCCTGCAGTACCATAAAGATGACTCATGGGCCACAAGTATACGGTAGTACCTGCTTGTAATGCAGCTGACATAACTACTGTACTGAAAATCCGTCAGCAGCCAGTAACTGAAAGGTGGCTGTAAAAAGTGGAATAAGAACACATATGGCTAAGTTGTGTCCTCCTGTCATGACGGTTTGAGCTTTTTAATTCAAAGCCAGATCATACACACTATATAAAGTGTGGTCACAGTAACACAGAAACTGCTTTTGCTGCTTGTGCCCTTTGTGATCTCTCCGAGATCAGACTTCACCATGGAGGTTTTGTCTTCTGCACAAGTGAGATTCTAAACAGAACATTGCAGATCAGTAGCTGCCAGGTTTTCTGAAAGAATGATTCTTATTTGATGACTCTTGCCTTGTTTGTGTCTCTGTCCATAGACTCAAATGTGTCTGATATTTTTTGAACGTTTTTGGTTAATTTCTGCTTTAGTTGAGAGAAGGACAGAAGTCCCCAAAATAACCCTTATGACGATGTGTGGGAGGTAACATTCAGGCTGATTTTACACAATGTTAGACTTCAGAAAACCACTAGACGCAGCTCAGTGGAGCAATGCTTGAACCAATGCTTGTAATCATCCTCATCCAGTTAATTCAATTCTACTGCTTTTCGTATTATTTGTTTCCTAGTGGGATAGATTTCCCAACCTAATTTGTGTTATCAGTATTTGTTGTTCCTTCTATTACCTTTCCATTCTTTCCCTCCACATAGTAGGTCCCTTTTGTCTGACGACAGCTGATTCTAATTAATCATTTTGTGCTGCTTTTGAATTGTGCAGCTCTGATTAACTTTGGGGACTGAAATTCTGTCTGTAGAGTTGAGCTAAAGACATAGTGAGCCATGAACACAGCCTCTATTGTCTACAACAGCACAAAATGCTTAGCTTAGTGGTTTGAAAATTTAAGTATTTCTTTTGTCTGTAATATGCTATGCTTGCTTAAACCTTTCAAATCAATGTTACTACTATGTGCAATGGGATGTTACTCAAGAGTTAAGATGATTGCTTAGGCATTGTAGCACATTATAAGTCAGAGGCTATTCTATCAGTTACTTTTGTCTTGTTGAAGATTGGCATTATTATTATTACTTATAAAAAGAAATTTAAGAATTGTATCTAGGGAGTGAGTATCGTTTCATAGCTACAATACTGGATCCTCTGACTTCCTACAAAGTTCCTGCTATTCTGGCCCAGCAAAAATCTTTTCCCTTTTACGTAGACCTGTCAGGATAAGATGCTAATATAGGAAGTTGTATGAGTCATCTAACTCATCTACTGCTAAAAGCAACAAAAATCTCAAAAAAATCTCGAAAAAAGAGATGTAAGTACTAGTAGGAGTAAGAATGATCAATATGTAAATTTTTCACTTCTTGGATCAAACATGCTAATCTAATTCTGACTATTATATTAAGTGTGTGTGCACATATATACAACCACGCACAAACACATGTAGAGAAATAACTAAAAAATATGTTTCCCTAAAGGGATATGGACCTGAATGTGGAAATATGCAGCTGTGTGGCAGCTACTGTGGAAACTGGGAATGAATAAATCTTCTCTCCCAATGTTCCACTGCTCCCAGCTATACAGGTGAGGACGAATTTGAAGATTTTCTCTGGTCAAATTCCATCTCTTCAGGTTCTGATTTCTGTAGGGATGGAACCTTCTTAAGGTTTTGCTTAGAAATGTCTGCATGTGTGCAGTTTATACTCATACATAACAAGAACATCTAAGGATTAATGAAGTACAAATACTAATGAATAATGAACCATGAAAACCAAGCAAATAATCTCTCCAAGTTCCCCTCAAGGAATCTTGCACATCTATGGTAATTTGGAGCATCCCCTTTACTTTTCAGAACACGTGTAGAGTTTAACTTCAGCTGCTGTCATGAACATTATCTTTCTATGTTTTTAATTAAAACATTAAACTCATCTATTGATATATTTTTCTCCTGATAAAATTTTGTTCACTCAGGTGAGAAACTGAGGTGAAGGCAAAGGTGTCAGGCTGACAAGAGAGAAAAAGAAACTATGGCATGGCTATGAGCCTGATATCAACATCTAAACTTCTGGGATTTCGCTGTCTTGTCATTTTATACTTTCCTGGCAGAAGGTCAGCAGGCTGGGGATTTGTTTGGGCACCATGGGGGCAAAACTGTTGAAAAGCAAAAGGTATCGCTGAAGTCTCATTTTCTTATACCTTTTTTGAAATTATACTTCAGTCTGCAAAGAAACCCAGATAGACTGACAATGAGGAACCAGAAACACAAATACTTATTTCTTCTTTAAAGCCATTAAGCACAAGATCACAGAATGGGAGACATTTTCCAAGTATAATTCATTTGCTATAAATAACCTGCTGAACATTGTTGGTGTAAGCAGACTTGGCTACATCAGCAAATATCTGGAGTGATTTTGTTGTCTTTGAATTTATGACAGGGCTTTACTGCCCGATCAAGAATAGGAGACTGAGGCATTTTCAGGGTGGCAATTGCAAAATGTTAATATAATATTATTGATCTCATAAATACATAAGCAAATGAAGTACTATGCAGCAATGAAAGAGCAACAACAAAAAGCAATTGTGTACAGGGAATAATAGGATAATGTAGGTTGGAAGGAACCTCTGGTGGTCACTGGATCAAACCCTTAACTCAAAATGAGATTAATTTTGATCACATCAGAAGTGAAAAATAAATGAAACATGTTAGGATTTGCAAAGCACGTCTGTGGGGATGAGACAGGAAAAGATGGAATAGTGATGACAATGCCATTGCTGTGTGGGGCACTGAGCTCCCTTTGTCCATATGGTCTTCAAGCCATCCTGCATGACTGGCCTATAAGATTCCGGGCAAACTGGACCCTTGTCAGATGTAAGAACCAAAACTGACTGAGTATTTTTCAATGAAACAGTTTTGTTCTTTAAAATTCCATTTCCTAAGCTGTTTCAGGACTAGAATAGAATGGAAGTCTGATTGAGTCAGCTAGTCCACTTCAACAGCACCAGGGGAAAGGAGGAACAAAGAACATTATTAGTCCTTGCGTTGCTTAAGTAACTGAAAGGAGCAGACACAGCAGATGTTCAAGGAACAACATCTGTTGAGTAATAATTTTCTGACCTCTGTTAAGTCAAGAGAAATTTTATCATTGAATTCTCTTGGACTTTTCTTCTCCCTCCATTTTTTAAAATAAATACTTATATAATCTTTAATAAGACTTTAAATTAATTTATGAGCTTTGTAGGAATGCATAAGGTGCAAAATATAGACTCATCTGCTCTGTATTGATGTTATTTTCTTGGCCAAGCAGCAGAGCTATTTTACAACTGCATTTTTTTTCCATCTGTGAAGAGATTATTAGGGATCTCTATAAATATGCAAGAATTGTTCCTATTTGCTGCTTCAGTGGTGTTCGTTCAGCCCTGGTTTCACTGAATGTTTGACCAGGATTAATCTAAAGATAATTTTATTGATGTCTTAAGTTTAATGTGCATGTAAGATGACAATTTCCAGGCTACATCTAGGGGGAAATGAAGCAATATGAAAAGAAAATTCTCCTGAAGTGCATTTCTATAATCTCTACAATTAATGAAACTTTTTTTTTGGAAAAGCTAAAGAACTCAAATGTTGTTAAGGAGTCAGCATGCTGTTTGCTATAACACCATAAGAATGATAGACTACAACAGGGAAATCAGCATGTAAACTTCTGATAAACACTGTCAAATAACTTAAATTGAAACCCAACAAACTAATAAAGATGAAGAAAAAAATTGAAACAAACCAAAACAGATCAAAAAGAAAAAAAAAGCCACAGAGATTATTTTAAATGCAGTCTAAACTCTGCTCGAACAAATTTTAGCACTGAAATTCTGCAAAAAGGAAACCTCAGAAAGATCGGCTTGTGTGGAATAAACCATTTAATTGCTTGGTCTTGCTGCTCCTCAATTTAATTTCCCAGGCAACAGTGAGATCTTCTATTGTGAGGCAGGGCCTAGGTACCTTTGAATAATGGTTGGTCTTTGTGAGAAATGAGCCAGGCACTCAGAGGGGAAGGGAGAAAGCAATAGGCAAGTTATTGATCATTTAGTTTGGTTTATGATAAGCTGCAGAAAATGGGGTTTAAGCGCAGGAATACAAGCTTAGCAAGAGAGCTCAGAGAGACCAGATGAAGATCTTATGAGACTTTTGAGCCAAGAAGAAAGAAGAGTGATGTATGATCTCAATATAAGAAGTTGTCAATTAAGATTTGATCCTTCTGAACCTAGATCATAGAATCATAGAATGGTTTAGGTTGATCATCTAGTTCCAACTCCTCTATCACGGGCAGGGGCAGTTAGATGAGCCCCTCTCCAACAGTTCCAGGGAGAGGGCATCCACAATTTCTCTGGGCAACTTGTTCCAGTGCCTCACCACCCTCATCATGAAGAATTTCTTCCTAATGTCTCATCTAAATCTTCCTCCTTCCAATTTGAAACCGTTCCCCTTCATCCTAGCACTATATGCCCTTGTAAAAAGTCCCTCCCCAGCTTTCTCGTAGGCCTCCTTCAGGTGCTGGAAGGTCACAATAAGGTCTCCTCAGAGCCTTCTCTTCTTCAGGCTGAACAAGCCCAGCTGTCTCAGACTGTCCTCATAGCAGAGTGGCTCCAGCCCTCTGATCATATTCAAGACCCTCCTCTGGACCTGTTCCCACAGTTCTATATCATTCTTGTACGGGGATTCCAGAAGTGGACACAGTACTTACAGTTGGGTCTCATGAGGTTCTCTTGACCTGCTGGCCACACCTCTTTTGATGCAGTCCAGGATACGGTTGGCCTTTTGAGCTGCAAGTGCACATTGCTGCCTCATGTCAAGCTTCTCATCAATCAGCAGCCCCAAGTCCTTCTCCACAGGGCAGGTATCAATCACGTATCCTGTACTGAAACTGTGAACTGCCCCAGCCTAAGTGTAGGATCTTGCACTTGGTCTTGTTGAACCTCATGAGGTTCTCACAGGTCCACTTCTCTAGCTTGTCCAGACCCATCAGGACGGCATCTTATCCCTCTGGTGTGGTGACTGCACCACTCAGCTTGGTGTCATCTGGAAAATTGTTGAGGATGCAGACCTGAGACTTCATATAATTTTTGGGGCAACTCCAGTTTGTTAAATTATTTTAAATTATGTTGTTTTCCTGCTTCATATTTAGATATTCAGAGTGATTTTACTATTCCCTGAGTTCTCCTGGGTTTCTGGTTTCTGTCTTATCTCTGACATATAAATGCTCCAAACAAGATAATCCAAAGCTCAGTTCTGCCATTTACAATCAGTCCTCAGGTTGAGTCCCTTTGGCTCATGTGGTTTAGCTGTTGCTGAAGCACTACAAATTAACCAGTGCTTCAGGCAGTAGCTCCTCAACTTTCATTGCAAAAAGAGACATTTGAGTGTTCATTCTTGTCTGCTGCATCAATTGCCCGAAATTGATGTTTGCTTTAACATTACCTGGAATAAAAACAACTTGATGGATTCTTGTCTGTGATAGCAAACACTACATTAATTAAAGGCAAATTTGCAATAAGAGTGGTCTAAATTTCACATTCAGTGCTGCTTATTTGTGTCAGTGTTGATGGAGGTAGTTGTTCCTTTTTCCTTTGGGTCTCAGCCATGTATTTCTTCCCCTGCTTTCGTAATACCAGCACATGTGTTTGGTCAAACAGGCCAGGAAGTTGGAAGTGTGACTGAAAATAAATCCATTTTTGTAAGTGTGTTTTTTTAATTAGATGGCTGTTGGAGAGTCTTTGGAAATGTATAGCTAAGAAGAGTGTGAGGAAAAGCAGAACTAACCTTTTTTCCTAGAGTTCATTCATAGGCTGAGTTAAACAGGCCATGAAATGCCATCCCAAAAGTGAAAAATCTATTATAAAGATTAGCTAGTGAGTTACAGAGAACTTTATATTTAAAGAAGTCACATTCTTAAACCCTAATGAACTCCCATGGATTTTGATGAGAATTTAATCAAACACACATCTTGAATCTCTTACTCAAGTTTATTACACCATTTATCATTCCTACAAGGCCTGTTCAGATAGATACATTTTATTAAGGAAAATTAGCTTTAATATATCAGTAAGACATATTAAAAATTGCAGTGATTAAGTTATTTACAGCTCATACAAATAAATCTAAACGAGGACATTTCTGACCTGCGAGGCACAGGGTGCACATTTAATGTGGATGTAACTATTTTGTTTCTCCATGTAAACTTTCAAGCAGCTGCTATAAAAATATGTACTCAAAGGTAAACTTAAATTTGTCAGACTATCCTCTTTAACAGCTACAGTATAACAGAGCAGACAAATAGAAATAACCCAGCATTCTGTATTAGTACTTTTGCTTTAGACTGGCACTTTCCAGAACCTTGAACACACAAATAACACACAACTAATAGTATTTCACTTCTTCTACCTTCATTCCTTAATGCTGGAGTAACATTGAGAAACCAAGACATAAATTAATCTATTCTTTCTTTATCTTATATATAAAAGAGCTGTTGAAAAGTGAAGCTCATAACACAGAAGTACAACTGGAAGACCTCTCTTTTGGCTTCATCATAGATTCAGGACATATATGTGACGTAATTTGAAAATAATTGAAAACAAAAAGATACTCAAAGTAGTTCAAGGAAGTATGAATAAGAGGTGAGTGGAGAGCTGTTCTTTGTTACACTCCTCCAGATTTTGTCTTGGGAACAGACCTGCTGAGTATATGCAACAGACCATATTCTTATATCTTGCTATAACAATTAGGTATGAAATCTAGACATGATTTTAAGTTGGAAGCTATTGGCAATGGACCACATCATCATACAAGTAAAGATGCTTTAAAAAGAAAAATACAGCGTATGCACAGTGCAAAGTCCTTGATTTATAAGTGAATCATATAACTTGTTCTATAGTAGTTGGGTGGCAACAAAAAAAATTGAATACCCTTAGGATATCTGTTGCTCTTGAGACTGCTATAAATTATTAAGGTAGTGAGGCCATAAAAAGGGATAATGGAACTATTGGATATATCAAATTAGGTGTAAGCATTTAAGATCACCACATAACCTTTGAGAAGGCGTTATGTAGGACCATGTGGGTAGATCCGATATTGAACAAAGACTAAAAAAGTCTGTTTGAATGATTCTGGAATTAGTAAATATACCTTAAGAGATTAACCAACAGGAACTGGCTTGTTTAGTCTGGTAAGAAGGAACTGAATTAATTAATCTAAGTACATTTTGGAATGAGGAGGAACCATTTAATATTAGCAATAGAGTAGACATTTATATCAGAAGATAATTCTGGCAGAAACTCATAAACACAAACTCATCATGGATTTATTTACACAAAAAATTAGCTGACATCACAAACCTTGAAATAGCTTCTTAAATAAGACAAATAAGAGTATTGTGTTATTCTTACATGATGCTTAATAAGTTTATGGGAAAAAATGATAGGAGAGAGATGAAATCAGAATGCAAAATTTAAGCCTGTGAGGGAAAATTATGCACTTTTAATCCACTAGTATTCCCCAAAATGGAAGCAGGAGGATATGAAAGGACTCAAAATAGCTATCTATAGTGATATATACATACACAGTAAATCCAAATTAGTGTTGTTTGCCTTCCAGAGCCTGATCAGTGAGATTTGCTCAAAGTAACCTAGTCACTCAGTGAAATTTCTCATGACCAGCAAAAAACCCTCTGTCTCGAGTTTTTTTTTTGCATTTACTCCAATGTGGCTCTTCTTTCACCCTAAAAATCCTCTGCTGTTGCAGGAGACTAAAACGTTTGAGGTAATGACATAAGTGGTAAGCCAAAAGACTCCCAATAATTTGCCTCTTAAAGCATCGATAGTAAACAAGGTAAAAAATATTTCCATAGTTATGTTTAGGGGTTTTCTGAGGAAGGATTTTTGTTCTGTAATAGCTCAAAGTGATTATATCCTTCATGCCTTTCAATCAGGAATGTCCTGGGTTTCTCAAACTATTTTACAATTTTGGAGTACAGGTTTTGAGGTTTTTTGGTATCATTTGATCTTTTGTATAAAGCTCTGGTTGTTTGAAAGTAGGTGGAGTGAGAAGAACCCAGAGTAGATGTTTGAAAGGCCCATTGGGCTAAAGACTGCAAGCACGAGAATTAATGTTGATGATCTACGAATCATACTAATGCTTTTCCCCTGCACCATTTAAGTCAGTCAGTTTTCAGGCAACTCGCTTCTCTTTGCTTAATATGGGTTGGTTAGAAGTCAACAATTAACTTCTAGGAGAACAGTTAAAGAAACATAATGGCACAAATTATCCCCATATACATGTGGACCAGGTGTAAAACTTGCACTGTAATATTTTTTCTATCTGGCTGAAGACATGCTGTATACAAGAGGTTTGATTGTAAAACCACTAAGTCAGTAGCTGATGCTATGCATAATAAGAATTGATGGAGTGTGACCGTGGTGTATCTTGTACATTATCATAATAATCTCTAGACACACTGCCTAGACAAATGTGTTGAGTTATAAGGCTGCCACCCAAGTGAAGAAAAGAATTATAAGAGTGTTTAAGGGTGATTGGGGGCATTTGAAAATCAGTGGTTTTGCATAGGCAGCACAATGCGCTCTTCAACAGCATGATAGTGGATCTATTCCAGTATAATCAAACTAGTGGATGTCATAACTAGTAACTTTTCTTTTTTATTGCTGAACAGATATAAATGTGATTGAATATGTACTTAAAGATTAGTCTTTGATTAAGATGTACTACAGTTTACATGTTTAAAATTTAGACAAAAGAAAAAATATTTGTTTATGTTAAAACCGTGAACCTAAAAGTGCTGAGAAAAGGTAGAAATGTAATGTTATCCAACAATTCTCTATAAAAAAGTTTCATTGCTATTTCATCTTGAATGCCTGTGACTGAGTCAGGTCTGGTGTAAGTGAAGCCCTGGTCACTTGTCATTCCAAATACAGACCAGGCATGGAAGAACTAGTGAGCAGTAAGGGTGGCGTATTGTACTGCTCTGGCCTTTGCTTAGAACTATTTTTTTTTCCTTCTTATGTAGTTTTACATTTTGCAAGGTGGTTGAGATATACTCCTGTGTCTTCATTGTAAATGTGCTGGGTTTTGGGCAGTGTTGCCCAAGTTTTTTATTACGGCTCTGCAATGCGATACAGTAAAGTCTCACCAAGAATAAAGTCAACTAGTAAAGGTTTAAAAAACGTATTCTGATCTCATTTGTAACTAAGGAGGTCCATGGTGCCCATCAGTCCTTAGTTCATTTGAAGTCAGCTCCAGGAGGAACAGCATATAGCTTTTGCATTGTTGAAGTCAGTGAAGTTTGTTTGTTTTTACACTCATGCCAATAAGATCAGAATTTGTTCTTAGTATTCCAGAAGTGAAAATCCCCAGACAACTTAAATATAATTTCTACACAAGCCTCAGGTACCTCAGAAGGGTTCATCTCAATGAAACATAGGATGAATTTCAAGCAACGCCAGGTTGTCACACATTATAAGTCTCTAAATAACCAATTAAGGCCACAGCAGTGCTTGTCTCCTCAGTGGGAGTTCTTTTGCTAAATTCAAGTGAGCAGGTTATTATAAGTCCTGTTAACTGATTTAGGAACAGTACAGGGAACAGATAATACAGCACAAGGCTCTAATTCTCTCTCTGATGTCTCTTTTGGAAGGCTACTTGTGCTGCTGGGCAGTATTGTAGGAGATCAGCAGAATTTCTTAATGGGTTCATGAGAATTGAAGATTTCTCATTAAATATCTTCATCCAGAAATACGATAATCTGGAATATGTGCATGAATGAAACAGAGGACTGTAGGCAGACAGAGCAGAAGTTCATAGAAAGGAAATTTTGTCTGTGCCAGTGCTACAAGGTTATTGTATAATACAGATCATATTTTAGATCATGTCATACGACTAGATTTAAAGTCAAGCGTTTCAGTTATCTGGGTTTCTTTAGTAGCAGTAGGTCTAGTAATGAATTATCGTACCCAGAAGAGGCCTCTGAGATATAATGAATCATATGTGAGAGGTGTCTTTGTCCTCTGTGTACTGTCATAAGGCTTCTCAGCTTGCTTAGACTGAACTACTAATTTTAAGATGGATCAAATCAAATGCGGTGTTACCATCTGAGGAGATAGTTACGTGTTGCTGTCAGTTACAACGGTAGTATATGTCTTCATGAAAATATATGCTGTATGCCTGCACAACATAGAGGAGATTATTACTGTTAAAGACAGCAAAGTGAAACACAGAAATGCTGTATGGTTCCTTTAGAGGAATTATAAGCAATATAGAGAAAGAAACTCATGTCCTCTAAGTACTTCAGTCATTTCCTCATCTTAATCTTCTCATTGCACCCCATCTTTAACAAGCTGGTTGCAGCCCTGTTTGGCTGCTTTAGGGACTCATTTCTGCATCAGTTTTTACCTAAATTTACAGAAGTCTAGAAGTTGATAGTTATTGGATATTTCATAGTAGAGGCTGACAAACTGGAGATTGGAGCACAAGTATTTTAGAAGACACATTTGAGAGACACAATGACTCTAGATTTGGACTGAAAATCAATCAGTACCCTTAAGCTTTGGGTTTGGGAAAATAAGGCACAAGATGTCATACTGCCTATACAACTTGTCTGTCTTATTAAGGTGTCTTTCAGCCACGTGGTTCTATGAATTTGCAGGCAGGTCTGCACTGCTGTGGTGGATCTGTCCTGAAGTTCCCCTTCCTATGCTCTGAGATGACTGAAACTTTGCTCTCTCTTGTCTGTAACATATTTAAGTGCATTATCATAACCATTCTGTATGGAAAACTTAGTGGCTGCCTGTGGCAGTAAGAATGAAATGACGGTGCCTGCAAGGGAAATCAAGGATGCAGATCACTCTCACACAGGGAATTATTTCTTTAATTTCTTCCTTCTACCTGTTTACATTTTCAGTGAATATTCTGTGTCTTTCACTTTATGTTGTTGGGTTTTTTTCTGTTTTTCCTGGTAGTCTGAATTAAATATAGTCTGTACCAAAGATTTGATGGGTTTCTGCCTGGCTTTTTTTTCTCAACATATGTTGCCTGTGGCATCACCCGTTGCAGGCACAGATGAAGGATAATACATCATTATCAACATACTGAATGAAGAGGCTAACTTGTGGAATTGTCTAAGTGATATGCATGCTTATTTGCATTGTAATAAGGCCTGATGACAAAAAACCCTCCAGGTCACTTTGTCTGAGTCTTTGCAGACTGTTAATTTGGTTGTAATGAATTACAGCTTGCACATGGTACAAATGCACTTGGATGAAAACAATTCAATTACTTCAGCAATCTGAATCCCCAAGCCAAACCCCATTTGTGTCCTTGCAGAGGTTTTCAGTAGCTTCATTGAGCTTTGAATCAAACAGATACATAGACTCAGATAATCCAGTGTTGGATTTTTAGGATTATGTTCATTGAAATACTGGAATTAGTACAAAAAAAATTTCTTATGTTGGAAATATATTACACAGAAATGCAGCACTGGACTGATATGCTTTAACTTTAAGTACATATATCTTTCACAGACACACCTGGAAAAGTTGTCTGGACTTTCTTCTCTGTCAGCTTAAGTAGATAGATGCACTTTGGATACACTCTCTCAGTCTTTCTAAGATAAATAAAGCTGATCATGGAGTTTGAATTCTCCTTGGAAAAATGCAGAGGCTCCAGGCATGGCAATTATGCTGTGCCTCAGTGAGTTACTTTGGTATCAATGATTCTCCGTACTGCTGCACTTTATCAGCCTACAGTTGATAGTATGAAAATGAGGTGCTCCAAAAGTCATTTCTTTCCAGTTCATCTAGTACTTGTTATATTTATTCCCTGTTTACGTTCTGTAGCTGAAACCGTCTGCTGCTGGCTGCTGCTTTGGGCAGTCTGGGTATGGAGGGTTACACAAATGTGAGCTGGGGCACAAAATTGCCCTTTACTTGAAGGACCACATGAATCTCTAGCCACTGAGGTTTAAGGCATCGTGAACTACTTATAGCATCAAGAGCTGCTGGCAAGGTAAGGACATGGTTATGTGCAGCTGAAGGCTTTATTTTCACTAGTTCCAGAGTCTGTTATTCATAAGTGGCCTAGCAGGTAGCAATCTCTCCTTTGTCTTCTAATCCTGGATGTTGCAGAGGAAGCAAACATGGGGATTAGATTTACATGAAATAGAAAATCTGATTTGTTTACTAGGAGATATGAGAAATGGGGACTGCACTTTGAGCTCTTGATCTGAATGTGCTAGTGTGCAAAGGAGTCAACTATCACATTTTCAGACTGCATTTTCCACCACCTCTTGCTAAGTATGTATGAACTTTTGAATTCAGATTATTTCTTCTTAAGGGTTTCTTATCTATAATCATCTGACAGTTTCTGATATCTCTAAATGAGAAAGAATGAAAGAAGACCTATTCCTGGAGCAAATGCTGTCCAATGGGCTTATGTAGGAGAGTAAAAGCAGAATGGGCTGAGATGCAGACACCAATAAAAATCTGGGATTTCTTTTAAATTTCAAAATAGATTTTTATACATGGAAGGTCAATGGCTTTTTAGTGGTGAGTGATAGCCTGTTATCCTCTCTAGAAACACTTCCTCATCCACTTTTACCTGCCATGAGGGATAAATCACAGCTTTTGTTTGCCTGACTAATGTGTCTGAAACCATCGAGCACGAGAGAGGACTGCTTTTGCCCTGCTCAACATTACATGAAATTCTTTTAGGAAACAGTGAGCAACCTATTGTTTTTCACAGATGACTCCCTCCTACATAACCCCCTCCATAATTATCCAGAAGCATCTTCTAAACAGTAACATGTGAGAAAAATAAGAAGGAGCAGGAAAGACAAAGTGATAATACCCATGTGTTTTGATGTAGAAGTACATGGTAATAGTCTCTGAACAGTTTATCATCCTTTATGTTCTTGTCTTACATGCATCATATTTACTGCTTCTTGCTGTTCTTACCGTCACACTGTCCCTTCCCTACTGCCAGAATTTAGCTGAGGGTATAGAGAGAGGAGACGATCCAATTTTCATTTTTCTGGCATCCCAGTGGGAAACAAAGCAAGTTTTCCTATTGCCTAGCCTGTCTTCCAGCTTCCTTACTGAGATTAGGAATATAAAGAAGGAAACTGATGCTCGGAACACATTTTTTCTCCTAATCTTTTTGCAAGTCTGATTTTCCAAAGTTTTATGAAGCAAAAGAAAGTAATATCCATGTATTTGTACTTACTGCACAAAACCCCACTGCTTCTGAAGCTGTATTTTATATCATACAAGTTTGTCAAACTGTTAATAAGAGGATGGAATATGTACAGTTTCCGTCGGTGGAGAAGGGGGGAAAAAAGACATCAACTTGGTAAAATAATGCTGCTTAAAATGAATATATTTCCTGTGCCTATTGCTTGTTACTTGTAGTTCTCTGAAGAGATCATACACACATATCTAGGCCCATATAAACCGTATTTATGAGCTGTATACATACTTAGGTTGATTTTACTGACTTTTGATAGCTTCTAGTTCAGACAATGAAGAGGACATGGGACTCATTGAGTTTTTAAGGGGATATTATCTCATTTTAAAATGTAACAATTTTTATGGGGTTTATTTTCCAAATTCAGCATATTTTCCTTGAATATTTGTAGTCACAGGTCATTGAAATATCTTTCTATATCTTACCAAGTTTACACATTAGGTTATAGTTCTCCTCTCCAGCTCTCAGCTGAAGAGTTGGAAGCAAAATCCATTCTGTACTCATTTATGGGAGAGGGCAGTCAGATCAATAGTCTGTGGTAGCTTCTTGAAAAAAAAAAAAAAAAAGAGACCTATTCACAAAATTATTGATTCTATTAGCACATGTTCCACTGCAAACTAACAAAGGGTCAGCTCAGTCACATTCCCTCTTTATTTTATTGAAAACAAATTTAGAATAAATTACAAGGAGTAAGGGCAGTTATCTTAAGGCTCCTCAAGAGCTTAAAAATCAAGATTCATGTTCCCCAAAATCAGAAGACTGCCTGAAAAAAGACTGTGATATTTAGCATTTAGATAAAAAGTATTTTGTGTGTCTGTGTCCATTCTTGTTTGAAAATCTTACTTTTTGCATTTGTCAGCTCTAGAAGTTTTTCACTAAAACTAATCAAGCTAGAAAAGATTAATGGCAGGCCTGAAAACACACATCAAATCTACACTGGAGTTTTTATGTGACTCTTCCTGCTCTTCAGGAAAATCTGATTCCTCACTCTCTCCTCTGGCTCTTGGAAAATATTTTCTCCCAGATATATGTGCTTCTGTCTTGTCCTTTTACTTGCACTCTCCCACTTTCAAAGACAAGGTGAAAAAAATGTTCTCATAAAGAAATGCAGTGTGTTGCCTTTTGCCATCACTGCTTGCCAGGTTTCATTATTGCTGTGCCTATTCTGTGCCTGGAGCAATATTATTTTAATGTTCTATTAAAAAACCTCCTGACATTGTCTAGGCAAATAAAGACTCTGAAAGACAACAAAGTGCATGTGTGCATAAGCATGTGGAGATTTCTTGGCAGCTTCTCTGCCTATTGCTTTATCCCTGATCATATCAACATTATATTCCATTCAAGTAAACAAAATTCTTGGAGGTGATGTCTCCCTTGATACCATGAGACATGGAAAAGCTGTCAAGAGCAGATAAAAGAGAAAAAAGGATGCGTGTTATGTTTGAGTGAGCTGGGACAGTGATATGCCACACCACTGGCTCTGAACTGAAACTCATGGGAAGCATCATATGTATGTATGAGAAAGACATGGCTGTAATACTAGGGGGACGCATTGCACTGCCATGAGCTGTATAAAAAGATATTTCATTTATATGTGGAAAAAGTGAGTGGGCAGCAATCAAATACCTTGTGCTACCATGGCATACAGCTGATGGTTTCTGTTTGGTGTATGCAAAGATGACACCTACATCAGAGAAAGCAGGGATGGAGACAAGATAGGCTGCTCCAGCCACAGGACAGGGAAGCTGAGACAAAGAAGACACAAGTAGCCTGGTTAGCCTACCTTGCTGCTCCTGGTCAAACTCATTTGAACTGCAGTGCATATTGATAGAAAACGATCATAAGGAGCAACCAGCCTACTGACCTTCACCTTTCCTTTGGCACTAGCCATTGTAAATCTAGGTCTCCAGATGCTGGGATAGCTACTGGGGCCATGGTTGCTTTACTGCCCTCAATAATCTGCTTTTCTTGGTAACTGTCTACTTTCCTCATGCCTAGAGCCAGCCTGGACTTGAAGGTGATTTGGAAAGGATCATTTAAATCTTGCAATAATGTCCTGTAGTAGAAAATAAGAACAAAATGTATCACTACCAACAAAGGCTCTGTAGTTTTCTTCCTGGGGGGGGGGAGGAGGGTGTGCTGTAAGAAGAAGCCCCAGTTATGCTGGTGGTGCTGGCTTTTTCCTGGAAAATGGAAATAGTGTGAGGACATCAGACTTTGGATCCTGGTAGATGACCACTGGACATGTTAAAGTGTGGTTAAAATGATCTCTCTGCCAGAGAGATCTGTGCCTTGTGCCACAATACCCACTCTATTATAGCAGCTTAAACAACTGGTGAAAGTATGTTTATGCTACCATGATTGTGCTGAGATATAAACACATTCCATTCTGCAGTTCTGCCTTAAGAATAGTAATAGCCATTAAGAGGGTAGGAAGATAATGATTGTTAGTGAGGTCCTAAGCAGATATTTTCTTCAGAGTAGACGAATCAGAGCTCTTACTGTGCACCGCTTAACTGAGCAGTCATTACAAGACCAGTTTTTACATCGTGCTGTAGCCTGCCTGAAAGTGTTGTTTCTTTAAGGAGCTTCAAATATATGCTACTCCTATTACTCCAGTTTTCTTTTGTAGCATTGCAATAAACAGTCTGATCCAGAAGTGTTAACATTGAAACATATCCATGATGAATTTATTGCAGTTCCTTGTGCTATGTAGTCTCCTTTGTAAATAATTTTTGAGAAACAGAAGTGGAATGAAAGGTTCCTAACCACGTTGCAAAAATCTTTCATTCTGACTGGAAGTAGTTAGATATTGTGTATCAGGATCTGCAGTATGTATGGAGGTGTAGCTTAAAACATGTGAAAAAGCAGGAATGAAGCTTCACAGCACTGATAATTCTGGATAGGAGTGAATGTTTGGCTACACCATTTTTAACCCGTGTCCCAGCCTACTGGGAAAATACGTACCGTGAACTCAAATAAAGCAACTACTTTCCAGGAAAAAGCCAGAATCTGTCAGACAACATACTGAAAACCACAAAACTACTATTTTTTTCATTCTTTGTCTGAAGCTTAGCTTAAAGAACTCTCATCACCCTTAATCAGATTGATCTTGCTTCCTGCCCCAGTTGACCTTAATTTTGATCTCCAAGAGGCATGCATGTGTGGATTTGACCCCCTCATATCGTACTTCTACAGATGTTTCAGCCTCTGTAGCCTAAAAGGCAGAAGATGATGAAATTCACATTCAGTGCTTTAATTCCTATGGATAGGGAATTCAGCACAGAACCCTGAGATATGGAAAAAGCCAGGCAGCAGACAAATTGCAAAAGCGGATGATAGGGAGAAATAATGGACTCATGACATTCTCTTAAAAGTTATCTGGTTGAGGAGCTGCTGATTCTTGCCTATTTCATATATATGTCACAACTGGAAAGCTTCCTGAGATTTTGAGCCAGTGATGACATTGTAGGAAACCACAACCAAATAGAATTTATCCCTTTATAATTTATCTTGAATAGGGATTACTGCATTTTCACTACCTGAAATGAAGTGTTAGACAGCTCCCTTTACTAGTGGCTTCTGCTCCTCAGAAGAGGAGGTTTGAAACCATCCAGCGATGTCGTAGAAGACAGCCTCTCATTTTGAGCAGTGGGGCAAAGGTGTAACATACCCTTCCATTTTTTCTATAGCAGCAGAAAAATTGTTCAGGTTACTGCACAGAAATGAATGACTTCCAGGACAAAAATGAGAGCAAGGAAGAGAGGCTGTTGCTTGCAGTCGCATGTGTTTTGTGACTCTATGGGAAATAAGAAATAGAAATTGTAACATCAGATTTCATGTCTGAATACCTCCTAGCACCATCACTGGCTCTTTCCCTGGGCTCAAAGAGGTAAATGGGCAGAGGAGAGACTAATCCTGCCATCTCCCAGGCACTAAGCAGCTTGGAAGTGTCACAGCTTTGAGGATTACTGCATACTCAGCAGCAGAAATGTAGACACTGGAGACATTTCTGTGTAGTCACAGAGGTCCCTTTGGGTTTGACACTGGTGATTTTGAGCTTCTAAAGTTTGTATTTTCACAGCCAAAGTGACAGGTAGGCATTGAAACCTCCACCAAGGCGTTTGTATCTGTGTAAGACAGTTACTTGTCAGCAGCCCTTTTTTGATCTATTTACAGGAGATGAAAGGATCTTTGCGGATGAGAAGGTCCAGGTGATGTATGTGTCTTAACTCTTCACACACAGAAGTATGTAAATTCAGGTGGTAGGACACAGTTAGTATAATTCATTAATATAGAAATTTGGTTTTCTCCTAACAAGATAAATCCAATTAAAAAATCCTGTCAACTCTCTTTTTTTCAAAGGGACATCCATAAATGGACCTTTTCTGCTATCAGAGGTGTGAAGCAACTTTACTGTATATTTTCACACCTAGCTGATTACTTAACCATCTGTTCTTTCCAACAACACAGGAAATAAGATGGGAGGAAGGGAGGAGAAGGAAAATAAATAGAAGCATTGCTGTGATTGTTTCCTAACCCATCTCTTAATTTTTCATTTGAACCATAAAACCCAGTGCAATTTTTATTACAGTGGCATGTGTGCTGAAACAAGGCCTATGTATAAAGCAAATCTTTTACAACTCTTTTTTCTTTTTTTTTTCCTTCTCAGAATAAATGAAATATATCACAACATTCTTTGTATACTCTCTGGATGACTATGAAATGGAGGTGAAGCGAGGAGAACTTTGTAGGTAGAACATATGCATTGGATAAAAATCAGTTACTTAGTAGCTCATATTAAAAATATTCACACTTAATTTAACTTTCCTCATTGTCTGGGAGGATTGTGGGTGTGTTATCTTTTGAGTTGATAAAAATCACTCATCTAGATAGGCAGGATAGAAATTGACTTCAAATTTTCAGTTGCCTTTCTTCTAATGCGTCCTTTTGGCTTATTTATTTTGCATACATATTTTAAAAATAGATGTCTAAACAGACTTAATTAAAATATATATGACACTTTAAAAAGTGTAGATTTTGCAGTTACTAAAGCACCAAACCCAATAACCTTGCAATATTTTTCCCTTGTAATTTTAACTTAAACACAAAACTAGACCTCCTTCATTTTGATAGCTATGCCAAGATGGTATTTTACCATCCCCTACTGTTTTATTTTTCCATTACAATTACTGACTCAGGTGACACAGAATTCTGGAATAAAAACATCAAGATAAGAACTTTAGCAAATGCACAAGGGACTGTAAATGCAGAATCCCACTAACCACATTCAATATACAGGCAATACAGTGTCCTTTACAAACCGCATTAGCATACAAATATGGCCACAGCCGGCTTCTTGGAGAGCCATTGTTGACAGTCTAAACCAAAAGTAGAAGTCTGTCTCTCTTTCTTGGCTAGCTGAGGTAATAAATTTGTGTGTAAAAGGGAATTACAGAAGAAAATATAGAAATAACATGTCAGATAGAGGCATTTTAGGGACCCTTCCCTTACAGGAATAAAACTTGTCCTTTAAAAGAGAGACAAAAAGCTAGAGATTGCTGACATTAAGAAAACCATAAATTAATCCTTTTGTGGACTACAGTGGTCTTTACCTAGCTGATCAGATGCCTGATTCTTACAGCTTTGGCACAGTAAATCACCATCGGTCAAAGAAAGAGAGCAGCAAGTCGAGGTGGTGCCCATAGTGTATCTGGCTTGAGAGACTGAGCATGCTGCAACAGAATTGCCCTATGAGCTGTGGCACTGAGATACTCAAATCCAGAAATAACAAAGGCTAATGTAACAGAAACTGCTTACTTAGTACTTTTTGTTCATAATTGTTTTCTGTCTGTGTAAATACATGAGAGTAGCTGGGACCTTTCTCTTTACCTGACAGGTACTGAACAAATGAAGGGAGATGTTGTGACTATAGGGACAAGATGGATGAGAAGTGCAAGAGGGAGCTGGGAAATACAAGAACTCCCTGGGAACAAATAATGGTAATGGAGAGTTACTTGCAATGCAGAAAGTCATTGCATTAAGAGAAAACAATCACAAAGTCAAAGGTATGTCTTGAGGGACACAGCTGGGTGGGACAGAATTGTGCACAAACCCTATTAGTTTCTCATCTTTCCCCTTTAGGGACTTTGATGTTCCTCTGCTTAAAATGTGAAATATTCTAGATCCTATGCAGCAAAACCTGGGATTGGGGATTGGTTTCTTTGAAGTCTCACTTCAGGAGAGGGTCTAGACATAAACATTTTGAAGTTTTGGTAAACATGGGGTTGTGGCAGTTGTGGCAGCAACATTGTGGGACCAAGTCTTTGTGTCGGCGATTGTATGATGGTGCTCTCTGTCCACTAATCTGCAGAAAGGAGGAGGACCATGTCAGAAATTAATATTAATTAATATACTTTTCTTCAACTCAAACTATTGATCTAAGTTTTGTACATCTTTTGAACTGGAAACCCAATTTTAATTGCAGCTTTTTGTTTTACAAGAATGTGGGTAGTGAGCTTACCTATTGCCCGTGTTTGAAAATGCTTGAGCATGCTTTGCATTTCTTCACATATCATGTCTTCTTTAAAAATATTGCTTCCAAGAGTAATGGGTAGGTTACAGTTTCCAGAAGAACCCTGCCACAAGTCTGTGGTTTAATGTCATAAGCTAGATAAGTTAGATTGATACACTACAGAGAGCTGACACGGAACCCGCACAAAGACAGATTGTGTTTTCAAGGGAATTTCATGCTATTTAAAATTGGAATTAACTAAGGTGGAAGTGCTAAAAACACATGAAAGACAAAGTTTAAGACACTGATGGAAAACCCTGTGTGTCATTCTGCTTATTAAAAGACAACAAACTGACACAAAATAAATGCTCCCTGCTAATGAGCTAATATTTAATCAGCACAGTGCCCTGTTCTGGGGGGAAAAAGTCCTTCTGTAGATCACTTTTTGCTGGTGTTCCTTTAAAAGGGTAGATGCAAAAGTCAAACACACTATATTTAAATTACTCTTTCTTTTCTATGCAGTAAAGCAGGAATATACTATAGTGCTTGTCATCATCTTGTTTATGACCCCAAGCCCTCAATCTCAAAGCACAGGAGAGAAAACAGAGGTCAGACTGATTCTTATACATGTTGTCATGCACATATAGGTTGTTGTGAAGATATGTGCTCTTCTTAAAGAAGCAAGCTTTCAAATGGGGTGTTTAGTTCTAAACCTAAAGGTTACTTTTTTTAGTAACAACTTTCACTGTTATTTTTTTTACACTCCACAAATGAGACTGCTGCTGCTTTTCTAACTGCATTAGCACTCACTGAGTATGGTAAAGATCCGTTTGCTGAATCCCATGAGATATTATTGTTCTAGGTCCAGGCAGATTTACCTCATTTGCACCTTATGGACCAGACTCCACCAGTAGACTTCTACAGGAGCTTGGGAATGGAAGATGGAGAACAAATCACAAACTGATGAGAAGAAAGAGGAAGATTCTGCCAAAGACCTGGAAAAACAATAATAAAAATTGAGGTAGTGTTAGGCTGAATTTTATAATACACCTTCATCCTTTTCATTGGTGAGAAGTTGGGTTAACATTCATTCCCTTCTCTAGGGGGATATCTGCACTTTTTAGTAAGCCTGACAGTCACAAAGTCTGGCCGTGTTGGGGTGATGATAAGTAACTAGTGAGGATCAAAGATGTGATGGATACTGTTCCCTTCAGTCTTCATTTCAGTGTTTTCAGCTAAAGATTGAAGATCCTTTGAGGAGTAACTGGGCCAAATGGAACCTTCTGTACAGGGAAGATAAGCCTTGGTTTTGGAGAGATATTGCGATTGTTTATGGCAGAGGAGGTATGAGGACTGAAAGTAATCGTAGCCATTTGAGGTGTCCTAAGAGAGCCTGTGTGGCCTCCAACTATTGTTCTAGAAGACTACAGGCTTCCTAGAGGCCTATTATAGCCACTCTAACTGAATGTCTTACATACTTCCATGTATCTGAAGCAGACGGATTCTTATGTTTGCATAACTGAAGCCTGTCTGTGGGTATCTCCTTTCATGATCTGAAATGTTCCCTAGGCCCCAATTAGATTGCATTAACTAGATCTCTATCAACCATAATGGAGCTTAGATACTTAGCTCTGACAGCTACAAATAGACCCTTAAATTATATGTCTAGTCTTGTGCCAAATTCAACACCAAGTGGTCACTGGGAGTGAAAGCAAGAAGTCAACTGTGCCCAGGGGAGAGTTGTGCAAAAACAACGACTTTTCTGTTTGATATAAATGTTGCACTTTTAAAAAAAATAATTGGTGAGTTAATTATCCTACCTTTTAATCTAACAGAACTTGGCTTTTTTAAAATTTAAAAACCTTTCCATCTTTTCTGAGAAGCTCCCTATAGAGGACTATCTAGACTACTGACCTCAAAAGCTGAGGACAGTCTTTTCAGAAGACATGACATTCAAAGTACTGTGTATGTGCAATGGACCAGGGATTCTTGCATCCTCAGCTTTCCACAACTCTGACTTCCACAAGTACATCAGGGTGGATGGCATTTCAAAGGCTGAGATTGAGGCACTTAGTGCACACAGACCATGTCTTGAGTGTAGTGGGGGTATTTTTAGCCCTTCTACCTGATGCTGTCTTTGGCTATTGAATCCTCTCTGTCTTGTCCCACTAACCAGCTACTTAGTAACAGCTGCTTAGATCGATTCCATTCCTTGTACACATGGTAGCCCCTGCAGAAGTGTGGCAGAGTAAGAGTATAGATTTTCTGGAAACAAGCCTTCACAGTGGTCTCTTGGTATTATCTAGATAAGAACATTCTTCCAGCTTTTAGACTTTCATAGAGACATGGTCATTATATTTATTTTTTTTCCTTCTCCTCTGTCTGCTGAGCAAGAATTGTTGTGTAATCCTGATTGGTATTTTTCTAGTTTATTATCTAAGTTCACTTCTTTTTTAAATCATAAGAGATTACCTAGTCACAAGCTCTCTACCCCTTTGACAGATGATTATAATCCTTGGTATGTCAAAGTGATTAATAAGCTCTGTTACCCCTTAAATGAATAAGTCAGTTCAGCAAGATTCCTTGCTAAGCAGACTGCCACTCTGCGCAAATGGCAAAGTTAGAATGGGACTCCTCAAATGTAATTACTATAGTGATAAAAAAAAAAGGTGCCAGATAAGATTAAAGACCACCTAGATCAAAACTGGTTAATCTTCCTAAATGGAATGTACACACTTTAGCTCCTAAATAGGCAGAGTTGAATTTCCCTTACTCAGATGCTGTTATTGTCCATGCCTCATTACCCTATGCAATCATGAGGACAAGGAAAAAAAGGAGACGCAGGTTGTTCTAGTAAACAAATCACCCAGAGACAGGCTTACGGGTAAGGATGTACTGAAAATCACCCTGTATAATAAGGAAGAGTCAACACAAGCAGACAGGAAACCTCCCAGGCTTCAATGACCCAAAATGCTACTTATAGCCACAGGCATGCTCAAGTCAGACTTCAAAAGATTAATCTCAGCACTTGAGTTGGTGTCAGAGATCAATAACTCTTGGACATTTATTTGTATCTCTTCACTGAAAGGCTCTGCAGCTCAGCCTGTGTTGTTCTGATTTCTGTTCTCTTGTCCCTGTAAGCTTCAATTTAGAAGCATAGATAGATAATATGCTCTAGAGAAGCTATGTACCGTGAGAGCTCAGGACATGCACTGATTCTGAGCACTAGCATCCTATTGTTTTTTTAATTTAAAATTTGCTTGTTGCACTAGATCCACGGAGAACTGATCTACGTCACTGGAAAACTATAGTAGAAAAATCTGTGGGAAAATGTTACATGTGTATGCAATGCTTTGCAGTCAAATAAATTGCCTGACAGTTGAAGAGGTAACAAGCATGTTCTAGGACCAATAGTAATTACTTCTGTGGAAGGAAAAATAAACTTCTTTAGACAGTGCTGCTGCTTTACCTTTTATGTTGCAGAAATTCTTTATTCAGGCACAGTGGCAAACACAACAGAGATCTGCTTTTTATAATTACAATAATCATTCAAAGGGACTGCAGTACCTGATTGCTAACAGGCTAGAAGTTGTGCTTTTGGATTTCAAATATACGCACACACATGCTAACTAGTACCTGTACTGTTTCTATAGCACTCTTGCTTTGTTTGGAGCTATTCTGATTTACAAATGACTTTTTGAACTAGATGTTATGTAGTTTCTAATTTGAGGATGGGGCTGCTAACTTTTAAGGCCCTTGTTCTTTTTAGTTTGATAGTGATTTTGTTATGCAGATTTATTTAGTGTTACTCATTTGAAGAAAATCTCCCAGAGTAACTGATGGTTCCTTGTTATTTATTACACATAGTTTTTATGTTTGCATATTTTTGTGCTGTGCCCTCTATGCTGAAGAAAGAAGGCAAGTAATAGTTGCTGAATATAGAATGTACCCTAAAGTCGTCTAGAAAAAAATCACTAGATACTATCCTAATGTATTTGGCGTAACAGAGGAAGTTGCTGACAGAGATTGTAGCAATCTTATTCAACACTTATATAGGATTTGTATTTTGCCGAAGCTGCATGATAAGCTCTTGACTCTGCAAAGTGCTGTGTATGAACAGCTTCCTGGGCTCAAGGGACATTCTGTTATCACTGGTGATTTTCAGCTACTTTAATTAAGCTATCTGCAAAGGAATGCTTAAAAAAAACATATTGATGAACAGAATGGCTACTTCCGACATGCTTATCAAGCAGTATATGCACAGTTCTTTTAAATGTCAGTGTAAAGTACATCTCACCTCTGTGAGCCTAGATCATTTAATCATTTATCCAAAAGCAAAGACAAAATCCAGACTGGGTAAAATAGAACTGACTTTCCATTGACTACAGTGGAGCTTTTCATCTCAGGCAGGTGTCCAGTTACAAGCTTTAGATAAGTAATTGTTGAGTATTATTGCGGTACCCACTGGATGACAAGTTGGTTGCTCTGGTAACTTGTTACTTAATGTTTGAATGTGATATAAATAGGAATACCTCACATTAGTTGTCATGCTGTAGCGTGATAGGTAAGATATGTCAACCACTTTGGATTTGAGATTTCTACAAAGCACAATACTTTTATTTTTTTGTGTTTCTGTGTGAGAAATGGCTAAAAGTCAGACATTTTTTATAATATAATCTCAATGAGCAGTATGAATAGTAATCTGATTCCATTCAGGGAACACTTTGAAATATTAACAAAAGTATCATGTGTACAAGGCCATAAAAAATAAAAATAATAACAATAATAAAAAAAACAGTCTCTTCTCTAAAGTGATTGAAGCTGTTCTTTTAAAAGTCATAAAAACACTGCTCTCCAAGGAAAACTGGCTTTTCAGGAAAACAAGGAGTCTAAAAGTTTCATTCAAAAACTAAATAGCAAAGAATAAAACAGATAAGTAATGCAATTGACAACCTGTTTTTAGTTTGGTGCAGAACTGAGTATAAAAGCAAGGAAGAGAAAGGGCAACTATACCCATAAAAAATGTGCTTACCTCATGAGATAAGTACATATGATGGTAAGCAGTTTCACTATGACATCTACAGACTTTTTTTTTTCTTCAGTAAATCTGTTCTTTCCAACTGAATCATTAATCCCTGAGCTAACTTCCCAAACTTCTCTTAATTGGTGGTTAGTGTCCAAATAACCTGCTCTGACCACATGCATGGAGAGTTCATTCTAGTATTGGAGTTATTAATGTCACAAAATCTGTAGTCAGTAAAAAACAAGACATTAGAAAAAAGTATGCAAAGGTAGAAGAGAACTGGCTAGACAAAAATACCCTAAATTCATCCTTTGTATAAATGGTTTAAAAATAATATTGCCACTTACTGAGGATTTAGCACAGTTAGTGGGTACCTGTTCTACACAATCCATCCATTTAATAGCACTGAGAGATTGTAAAAGATGACAGATAACTGAACATATATGTATTTCATAGAATCATAGAATCATAGAATAACCAGGTTGGAAGAGACCCACCGGATCATCGAGTCCAACCATTCCTATCAAACACTAAACCATGCCCCTCAGCACCTCATCCACCCATGCCTTAAACACCTCCAGGGAAGGTGAATCAACCACCTCCCTGGGCAGCCTCTGCCAGTGCCCAATGACCCTTTCTGTGAAAATTTTCTCCTAATGTCCAGCCTAAATCTCCTCTGGCAGAGCTTGAGGCCAATCCTTCTCATCCTGTCCCCTGTCACTTGGGAGAAGAGGCCAGCTCCCTCCTCTCTACAACCTCCCCTCAGGTAGTTATATAGAGCAATGAGGTCTCCCCTCAGCCTCCTCTTCTCCAGGCTAAGCAACCCCAGCTCTCTCAGCCGCTCCTCATAAGATTTGTTCTCCAGCCCCTTCACCAGCTTTGTTGCTCTTCTCTGGACTCGCTCCAGAGCCTCAACATCCTTCTTGTGGTGAGGGGCCCAGAACTGAACACAGTACTCAAGGTGCGGTCTCACCAGTGCCGAGTACAGAGGGAGAATAACCTCCCTGGACCTGCTGGTCACGCTGTTTCTGATCCAAGCCAAGATGCCATTGGCCTTCTTGGCCACCTGGGCACACTGCTGGCTCATGTTCAGTCACTGTCAACCAACACCCCAAGGTCCTTCTCCTCCAGGCAGCTTTCTAGACAGGTTTCTTCTAGTCTGTACCTCTGCTTAGGGTTGTTGTGCCCCAAGTGCAGGACCCGGCACTTGGCCTTGTTAAACCTCCTGCCGTTGGTCTCAGCCCAGCAGTCCAGCCTGTTCAGGTCCCTTTGGAGCTTCCCTACCCTCCAGCAGATCGACACTTCCACCCAGCTTGGTGTCATCCACAAACTTGCTAAGGGAGCACTCCATGCCTTCATCCAGGTCATTGATAAAGACATTAAACAGGGCTGGACCCAGCACGGAACCCTGGGGAACACCATTTGTCACTGGCCTCCAGCTGGATTTAACACCATTTCCCACCACTCTCTGGGCCCGGCCATCCAACCAGTTTTGCACCCAGGAGAGTGTGCGCCTGTTCAGGCCAGAGGCTGACAGTTTCTGAAGTGGAATGCTGTGAGAATCTGTGTCAAAGGCTTTACTGAGGTCCCAGAACACCACATCCACAGCCTTTCCCTCATCCACAGTTTATCTCTTTTGTAACTGCTGCTCATTGGTGACTAAGGTGGTTGGTGTATCTGAGGTAGCTTTTCATAACTCGGGTATTGTGATGAACCTGAAATCCAATGATGGGCAGCTGGTCTTGGGAAATTACCAAGTGTGTTTTGTCAGGTGTGCTGAGCTTTTTGGTACTATAATTTAACTCACACTGTTCTTCAAATCAATTAATTTTAAATTACATGGTTTAGAGTTTAGTAACACAAGATCTGGTCACAAAATAATGGTAAACTTTTCTGCAATGCTATATTTCAAGTAATTTCAGTGACCAAAATAACTTGTGGCTCTGTTATTACTTTTCCAGTTGAGTTGCATTGATATATGTGTCCAGATTTTCTGTATCTGCTTCAAGGGGGAAAAAATTGTTGAAAGGTAAAAATGCTTAAGTTCATTCGTTTTGAGAAGATGAAAAGTAATCACAAATTTAGACACATCAGCTTATTCCTTCAGTTGCAAGGTCAAAGGAAGTTATTCTCCTCTGCTCTGCCCTAGGGAGGCTGCACCATTCTCCCCAGCTCAAAAAAGACAAGCTGATCCTTATATTCACAGTCCCCACAAAGACAATTAGGAGGCTGGAACATCTCTTATATGAGGAAAGGCTGAGTGAGCTCAGTCTGTTTGATCTGGAGAAGAGAGGGCTGAAAAGGGATCTTATCAATGCTTTTAAATACCTGATGGGTAGGAGTCAAGAAAATGGAGCCAGACTCTTCTCAACAGTACACAGCAACAGGACATGGGGGAAAGGGCACAAGCTGAAGCACAGGAAGGTTCAACTTAATATGAGGAAAAACTTTATTTTGAAGGTGACAGAGCTCTGGAACATGCTGCTCAGGGAGTTTGTGAAGTCTCCTTTTCAGGAGTTACTCAAAACCCACCTGGATGTGTTCCTGTGGAACTGCTTTAGCAGGGAGGTTAGACGGGATGATCTCTGGAGGTAATTTCCAACCCTGATCATTCTGTGATTCTGTAATTCCATACATTTTCAGATTTACAAACCTACTCCTTCCCACTGTATTTTATGTCTGAAAATGTTTTCTTAGTTGCAGTGTTTCCTGTTGACTTTTTGTATGCAGCAAGTCTTCCCTATGAGTTCTGTCGTGTCAATGTGGTGTGAAGGAAAGACAGCACAAGAGTAATTCATTTGATTAGAGCTGCTTGATTTCCTCTTTTAGCTAGTGTCAAACTAGTAAATCACCATCATGTTTCCAGCTATCAGGAAGGAAAGGCAAAAGTTTTAGCCAGTTACAGCTCTATATTTGCTTTCCCTCCCTCAAGTACAGGGAAATCAAAAGGAGGAAAGCATAGAAAAGGCAATGAGAAGAGTGGGCGTCTGACTTCCAAGCTGTATTCAGAAAAAGAAAGCAGGGGGGAGAGTAAAATTAGAGGATGTAGGCAGTAAACTTAGCATACTAAAAAAAAACCAAACACCAAGCCCCATGCAGAATCTGCCCCTCTGAGCAGCACAACATTCTGTTCTGCAGTCAGCTTGTGCCAGATTCACATGTAGATGAAAATCCATTACATTGCTTTAAAAAAAAGGCTACATATAAATAATTTCTAGATCCGGTAGGCATTTCATGACAAACTTCAATAGTACTGCTCTTACTATCCACATTCATTCCTGAGAGGATGGGTTGCACTGCTGTTTGAACTCACAGTTTGACACATGAATGGCGGTTTTGGAAATATACGCAGACTTTGCTTGTTGCAGCAATTCTCTTTACTTACTCATTCCACATAGCAACTTGTATAACTATTAAATGGTAAGATGTTCCATGGGAACATGTTGTAATTGCACACATTGAAAGGGCACATAATTTACCTTTATTACAAACCTTAGTGCAGCTGTGGTCTCAAAAATTATCCCAGTGTGTACAACCATGCTGGTGCATTTAGGAGAAGCTGGTTCTTTGTCTTTACAATCCTTCTCTGGATGAGAAATAGGAACACTGATAGAGCAGAGAAAGCATTGTACTGCATTATATCCCCACAAGCCAGCCTGGCCCCATGATAGTTCATGAAGAAGTAAATCAGACTTAGAGAATAGTTTGGAAAGGGAAACCTAGTTAGAGTGTTTGTGGTAAATATAAGAACTGATGCGTGGGCCTTGCAGTCACAAATCCTGTTATATGTTAATGTGATTTGTCTGCATAACTCCCAAACATCATTATCAGGGTTAACCCCTGTGTACATGTTGTATTTAAAATTAAAATGAAGGTATACTATTTGCATTTTCAAAACATTGGATCTGTATTATACATAAGCATTTAATATTTTGATTTATTTTCACTGACTAGATACACTGTACCAGACTACACTTCTCTCATGTGAATGTTGTTCTTGAACTGGATACATTATGAATTCAAATTAACTATCTTAGTTGTTATTTCATTTAAAAACATGAGGCTTAATGCAAGTATTCCTCAGTCAGGGTGTGAATGACACCTTAGTCGCCACAATGTGTTTTGTTAAACCAACCTTTAGCAAGAGTTTACAACATTTTCTTCATTCTGGAGTGAATTCTTAGTGAGTAGACCTTGAGACACTCAGTTTAACCAAGCAAATGAACAACTTCCATTCTAGACTTCTCTGCAGGATCATTATCGTGTCTATTCTGACTTCATACTCAATTTCAGGAGAAATTATATTTTTTCTGGACCTTTTGTTGCAGAAATGTTTGTCCCCATGCTGCTTATGGTTAATGAATTGGGTTTGTCCTTTCCAGATAGCACTTGCAGCAGTTCTTGACTTGATTGCTTCCTCACAGGCCTTTCTTTACACAATTCATTATGTATATCCAGCCAAATACATGTGTGCTCTGGTTTTGTTAAAGAAAAACCTAGCTGATCTGCTACAGAGAAGGATCCTGGCTGAAAAATTGCAGGCAAGCAAGGGACCTGAGAGTGATCCAGCTGCTGACGTTGACAAATTAATTTTGAACTGTCATGTTTAGGCTTTGGTGTAGCAAAGTATTCCTGCTCTATAATTATTCAATGTAATGACTAATTCTATTAATTAGGCACTAACCCTCCTTATTCCTCCAGACTACTAGTGTTTGCCAAGAACCTTGCTGTACTGCAAAACTGGAAAAAATACTCTTTGAGTTTTAAAGACTATTGAATTCTGGAACGTAAACTAAGCTGCACACAGTCCCGGGAGCAGAAATGGTAGAGTCACATATGCTTTCAGCACAATACTCACTCTACAAAGATAAGTGAAGATCAGGTATTGCTCTATTTTGACTAGTAAAACAAAAAACTCTTGAATTAAGTAAGCAGAATTTTTCTTTTTGAAAATGTAAAAAAAAATTGTCAGCAATTCTGAAAAATATGTCCAAAGATCAGTTCATTCACTTTGTCTGGTTGGAAACAAGATTTCTAAAGATGAACTCTCTCTGAAAAAGTTTGTTGTTTTGTTTTGTCGGTATTTTCTGAAGAAAAACAAATAGCAAAATCTTCTTAGCTATCTTGCTAACTCCCTAATTTTTGTCACTCTGACTTCCATAGATAATTTATCTACACATCAATGTTAAAAAGGATCAAGGAAATAAAAAACCCAAATCTATTGCAAGCATGAGAAAACCAATGACAGCTCTATTTGCCATATGTGTTAGTGGTTCTTGGAATTAAAGTGGATATTGGTATTTCTCTTTGCCAACCTGAATTCAGATCATATTAAATTTCTATGATCTTAAACAGTTCCATTCTTGCTGTGAAGAAATATATTATTTCAGTTTAACTGTATGTATTCTTAACTTTGATACCGGTTTTTGCTCTGGTGAAATTATTACAGTATTAGCTCAATGTTAAGCAAGATATATACAAGTTTCTAGAGTTTATTATTAGTATTACATTCAGTTCAGTTTGAAACCCCCATAATGGTTAGAGCTTTATTCCACATGCCTCTCTTGGTCAAAATAATTAAAGTGTTCTAACTACTAACTACTCATCTATCATTGTGCATCAGGCAATAGGGATCTCCTCCATCAGCGTACATCTTGAATATTTTACAGGACCCACTACAGGAAAATTCACTGAAAGGGTCATTAGGGAATGGAACGGTCTGCCCAGGGAGGTGGTTGATTCACCTTCCCTGGAGGTGTTTAAAGTGCGGATGGATGAGGTACTGAGGGGCATGGTTTAGAGACTGGTGGGAATGGTTGGACTCGATGATCCGGTGGGTCTCTTCCAGCCTGGTTATTCTATGATTCTATGAAAAATGTGCTGGATTCCCGTTCAGATGGCTAAGGCTGCAACTTAGCATCACACAGAAGGTCAAATGAAAGTGTGTAGTGGATTCATACAGGAACAGACTATTTTCCCCAAGAAATACCTAGTTCTATATATCTGACCTTGTTTACATTAACAATACATGTGATGGATTATCATAGAATCATAGAATGGTTCGAGTTGGAAGGGACCTTAAAGATCATCCAATTCCAACCGCCCTGCCATGGGCAGGGACACTTCCCACTAGGTCAGGCTGCCCAAGGTCCCATCCAACCTGGCCTTGAAAACCTCCAGGGATGGGGCATCCACACCTTCCCTGGGCAACCTGTTCCACTGCCTCACCACTTGCATAGGGAAGAAATTCTTCCTCATGTCTGGTCTAAATCTGCCCCTCTCCAATTTATAACCATTGCCTCTCACCCTATCACTACAAGCCTTTGTAAAAAGTCCCTCCACAGCTTTCTTGTAGGCCTCCTTCAGGTACTGGAAGGTCACAATAAGGTCTCCTCAGAGACTTCTCTCCTCCAGGTTGAAAAAGCTCAACTCTCTCAGCCTGTCCTCATATGGAAGGTGCTCCAGCCCTCCGATAATCTTTGCAGCCCTCCGATAATCTTTGCAGCCCTCCTCTGGCCCGATTCCAACAGCTCCATATCCTTCTTATACTGAGGATTCCCGAAATGGACACAGCACTCCAGATGAGGTCTCACAAGAGAGGAATAGAAGAGGAGAATCACCTCACTTGACCTGCTGGCCACTCTTCTTTTGATGCAGCCCATGATATGTTTGGCCTTCCGGGCTGCAAGTGCACATTCCTGGCTCACATCAAGCTTCTCATCTGTCAACACCCTCTATTGAAACCACAATAACTTGCCTATTGCTTTCACGCTGTGGAGGACTGTGTCAGAGGCTCTGCAGAAGTCCAGATAGATCACATCCATTGTTTTTTTTTCTGTGTCTACTGCTGTGGTTACCCCATCATAGAAAGTTACTATACTATCATAATACAATCATCTACTGTAGCCGCTACTTTTGTTGAAAATGAAAACATTTTTCAAACAATGGTTTATTGAGAAAATTGTGCAAAGTGCTGCATGCACATTAGCCTAGTATACTGGTTTCACCAGGAAATGTGGAGAGTTTGTCAATCTTATCTTGAGAAGGGCTGCTGCAGTGTACGTAATGGTTTCTGCAATATTCAATCGTCTTATCTAGTTGTGGTATTACTAACAGAAGTAAATGATGAAAGCCTTTGAAAGATACACACATAAAATAAAATGGAGAACCATTCATAGTTTAATTGGCAAATAAACATATTCCTTACCCTCAAGGATTTCTGAGGACTGTGCAAGTAATGAGGTGGGAAATACTACCATTAAATGCAATTCCAAAGATAGTACAGTAAAAAAATGCAAGATAGTAAGAGGTCAAGCTCAAAGAAGAAGAAATCCAGCATTCAAGCTTGACTCAGCTTACTGGGAGATGTGTAAGGGTTTAAATTTTTGCCTCTGGCTAATGTATGACGAAGTTTGAATTTTTGAAGTGAGAATGTTCCCATTTACCCAATAAATTTGAAAAACAGTAGAAAATAGATACTTTTTTATAGGCAATAATAACCTCTGAAGCCCCCTAATACAAAATCTTACCATCCTGAACAGTAAGAAGATTCTAATACAGATTAGTTCTCCTTAGAAAAAGTAACAGCTATTTTATAGAGAATGTAAGTTATAATGCTGTAAGCTCCCTGCTTCAGGGCATACCCAACCCATGGACACAGAAAATTAAGAACAAACTCCTCACTATGAGCTTATAATTTTTTAATGATCCACCATGTGGTCATTATGGTAATTAATGAATGACTGGAAAGTTAATTTATGTGTTTTCTTGCATTATCATAGTAACTTGAAGCAAGGGAAACTTCAAAAATCAGTAGCTAATCTTTTGAAGATCCACTCATTAGATTTCTGTCTTTCAAGGCTGGAATTAAAATGAAAGCTGTATTAAACTGTAATAACAAGAAATGTGTGAAAATCTTCAGATGGTGATACAATGCCAAACTCATGTTAACACATACATTTTGTAACTTTTGTGCACCTTGAGAGAAATCAGACATCACTTTCCTTTCAGAGAAGTTGGGCTTGCCTTCTCTTATTTTACATCAGACTATGTCCTTTAGCTTACTCTGCTGTTTGTCTCTCTGGTGAAAGAGAAAAGGAATTGAAAGAGAGAATGCAATCAATTTCATGCAATAATAAAGAGGATGAATATCTCTATACTTCTCCAAAGAAGAAATGACAAACTGAGAAAGAGTGCAGAAGAAATGGAACGGAACTACTGGGTGGCCCAGGTATTCCAGAAGCCATGAATCAGGTCAGGTTGAACTGCAAATGTGCATATGTTCAGGGGGTAAAACACAGGATGACCCTTACACAGGGAGTTTAAAAGTAATGTGTTGTGTATTGGGTTTTTTTTTCATGTTACTAATGGAGAAAAGATCAAATACTTCACAATGTAGAACTACCTTTCTCCATATTGTTCTGCAGTATCCCCTCCTAAGTAATAGAAGGTCCCAGTGAGCAGGTACTATATTAATAATTTCTAAACCAAAATATTTCACTGAAACCACTTGAGTCTGGTGAGCTTCAGATGAAACAGAGACCAAAACAATTCACCCCACAGGATGCAGATTAATCCAGTTCAACTGTAGGTGCTGTCTATCACAAGTATACTCTATCTTCAGAGTTCGGAGAAACAGAAATTTCAGATCCAGAGCTCCAGGACCTTTGTGCAAGCGGTTGTACCAACAGACTCAGACTTTACTTTTCAGAGGTGCAAGGATTTTAATTAAGAAGTTTGCAAAATATAAGGATCACCTGTGTGGGATTGAGCTTCCAGGCACAAGGAGGTAGTTTGAACACTCACAGGGCTACCATGCAACTTGTCCAAGCATGCTCAGCTTCCGAGTTGTGAAACACCTACTTGGAGCTCTATTGGTTTTGCAGGGCTGACCCCAGTGCCATGACTAAGCTGGAAGTTTCTGGGTTTGACTTCTCAGACTTGAATTACACTCTTTACAATTATTTACAAAATTTTTTGGAGTCTTTCGTCCTCTTTTTTCCCCCTGTAAAAATTTTAAATGACATTTTCTTCTTGTTTTTTTTTTTCTCCTTTATTTTTTCCCCTAGAAAAAGAAATTTCTTATTTATAATTCTCTGTAACAGAGAAATTTAAACTGGTCTGCACATGACAAATTTGTTACATCACCTCTGGGTTTACCTTTGCTCCCCTTAGTTTTCTTTGGTGGGTTTTTTATGTTTTGGTGTTTGCTTTTTCTTTCTCTCTTAGTCACATGAACATCTGAGACAAAAGCAGCAGTCACAGTCTATTGTTTTCTTTTGACTTTTATTTTCATGCATGTCAATAAAGATAAGTGGTTTTATCGGACAAAAGAGCACTTTTCAGTTTTCAACCCATTTGCTTATGTATCACAGACATTCTGAAGTATCTGGGGCATCCACCCTCTGCAGCAACAAATGGAAGCCAGATAATTTCACAGAATCACAGAATAACCAGGTTGGAAGAGACCCACTGGATCGTCGAGTCCAACCATTCCCACCAATCCCTAAATCATGCCCCTAAGTACCTCATCCACCCTCACCTTAAACACCTCCAAGGATGGTGACTCAACCACCTCCCTGGGCAGACAGCTCCAATGCCTAACCACCCTCTCTGTGAAGAATTTTTTCCTAATCTCAAGCCTAAATCTCCCCTGGCGGAGCTTGAGGCCATTCCCTCTCATCCTGTCCCCTGTCACTTGGGAGAAGAGGCCAGCACCCTCCTCTCCACGACCTCCCTTCAGGTAGTTGTAGAGAGTAATAAGGTCTCCCCTCAGCCTCCTCTTCTCCAGGCTAAACAACCCCAGCTCTCTCAGTCGCTCCTCATAAGATTTGTTCTCCAGCCCCTTCACGAGCTTCACCAGCTTCTTTATTGTAATATATCTAAAATGGAACTAGGTATTTAGGTCTAGGCAACTGAATCCTGAACCAGAGAACTTTGCTGCAAGATCAGAGATTCCTCTGACATGGGCAGATGTCATAATCTCAGTTCTACACCCTACATCAAAAGGTGGTTCAGTCATCAGACCCGAGTCCTCTGGTGTTTTATTGGTGAATGCTGATACATTTCAATGTCTATGCTTGTGTGCTTAAATAAAGCTAGTTTTGGCTTTTATGACTTTCAGTGATTAAAACAGCATACTGAAAATGCTTTGGATCCTTTTCTCCTACAGGCAATAAGAGATTTACCACTAAATTCAGCAGAACCATTTTGGGTGCCACATTTAATTAACACATAATTCAATGTCTAATAGGATTGACGTGTATCTGAATTAAAACTGCAAATGAAATGGTTCTTAGAGACAGAAGTAGAGAATGGACTTTAAATCTCCTTTCAGGACTTGAGCGCAAATGGCAGAAAATACCATGGGCTTCACAGACAGGGAAGAACTTGGCGCAAGATAAAAGGCTTAAGCCAGAATTCATCCAAATTTCACTCTTGCTCAAAGCATGAAAGCATCTAAGATGTGTATATTTAGAGCCTGACTTGTCTACTATGAATGTGGTGAGCCCATACATAAGGCTTTGAGTGCCTCTGGAGATTGGTTTCTAGAGGACGTAAGAAGAACTGACACTACAATATTGTTGAGTAAGTAGTTTCCAGGAGTTTTCTGGCTAGTCCACCAGGCTTCTGAGCAGTCAGAAGGGGAAAAGACACCAAACTTATCTTATTTAAGATGTTTTGGGAATGAGGGTGGTGATTTTCCACATTCATATAATCTCATTTGCTGTTTGCCCTCTGTGATGCAATGTGAGGCAGACTTTCAAGCCAGATTCTCTGGACAGATGGACAAGGTGCTGAGGGGCATGGTTTAGTGATAGATAGGAATGATTGGACTTGATGATCTAGTGGGTCTTTTTCAACCTGGTGATTCTATGATTCTATGTTCTATGGTTCAATTAGTAAAATAAAATCAATAGAAGCATTAGTTATTTTTGACCCCCTAAGAAATTCTAGTTTTCATGGTAGCACTGTAACTTACTGTCTGGACCAAAGCAGGTGATTGTTGTACCCTTTCACCAAGTATTCATTCCATTCTCCCTTGCATCCTAATGTCAAGGTGGGGTAGTATGCCACAGTCCCAGTCAAACATGGACATGATAAGCTTCCATTCTCCTCTTCCCTATATTTTGGAAAGAAATGCCTCCATTCAACCTGTCCTTTGCCCCTGTGGAGGTGTAGTGTACAGTGTCACAACCAGTCGGGAGCGTGATGCTACTGGAGCAAGAATTTTTTTCTGCTTTCTTTGGGGCTGTGTATAGTAGGGTGCCACATTGCCTCTTGCAGATACAAAATCCTGAAGAAAGCAACTCTGCCACAGTGTGGGAGAAACAGAAGAAACTATCTGTCATAGGACCATGATCTGAGGTGGGCAGGACTCCCCAAGTGGGATCCAGAGGAGTAAAAACCTGGGACCAGCTTAGCTCTGGTGTCTTGCCTCTGTTTAGATTCCAAATTCCTGCAAGGCTAAAAATCACATTTCAACTTCCTTTCCCCCCTACCCCCTTCAATCTTGTCTCTGTTTGTGTCTTTTTTATTGATGATGGCATGGGATCACCACTCTCTCTTTAGCAGGTGTTATCTGTCACGTGGAAAACTGCAACATTTCCAGTCCTGGAGAATGAAATTTTTCAATATATTTACAAGACAAGCATTAAGGTCTCCTTTGTGATTGTCATAGGGCAGTGTTGTGTTGAGAGTTTGAATTTCACAGAATCACACAGAATCACAGAATAAGCAGGTTGGAAGAGACCGACCGGATCATCGAGTCCAACCATTCCTATCAAACACTAAACCATGCCCCTTAGCACCTCATCCACCCGTGCCTTAAACACCTCCAGGGAAGGTGAATCAACCACCTCCCTGGGCAGCCTCTGCCAGTGCCCAATGACCCTTTCTGTGAAAAATTCTTTCCTAATGTCCAGCCTAAATCTCCCCTGGTGGAGCTTGAGGCCATTCCCTCTCATCCTGTCCCCTGTCACTTGGGAGAAGAGGCCAGAACCCTCCTCTCCACAACCTCCCTTCAGGTAGTTATAGAGAGCAATAAGGTCTCCCCTCAGCCTCCTCTTCTCCAGGCTAAACAACCCCAGCTCTCTCAGCTGTTCCTCATAAGGCCTGTTCTCCAGCCCCTTCACCAGCTTCGTTGCTCTTCTCTGGACTCGCTCCAGAGCCTCAACACCCTTCTTGTGGTGAGGGGCCCAGAACTGAACACAGGATTCAATTTCTTGTATTGTCTCCCTGTTTTCTTGATTACTCAGCAGGGGGTAGCTGGGCTGTCAGTAAATGATAAGCACAGAGGTATTAATATCTGACAGTTAAGCTGAAAAAGAACAAGAACTACTATGTGTTTTAAGAGGAGGTTACTAACTACTGGCAATCTTGTTGGCACTCAGCTTTGATTCATACTAACACAGTATAGATTTGTGTTTATAAAATTGTTCAGTGAAAATGGGTTGCCTTTATTCTCCATGCTGAACTGTTGTATGAGTGTTCCTCTCAACTTTCTTCCTCCCTTCCCTCCCCTCCATTATTTCTTGTTTCTCTCCTTTGCTTTTCTCACTTAGTCCTTCATTCCCTCCTCTCACTTCCTCCCTCTTTCTCATCAACTATCAAGTAATATAGAAAACAGATGTTGGTAAACTGACTTTCATATGCCAATAAGGGCAATATTGATGAAGTAGATTTCTGTATTTTTGGCTTAACGCTGCAAAATATTTTGCTGAGAAAACAGCATGGTACAACTTTAATATGGTACATTTCAAGCATATTAAACATAGGACAAGGGACAGCCCTTTCAATAAATATATAAATGGCAAATTAACACTGAACAGTTATTTTTCTGTATGGCTGCATAATGGTGAGCTGTTGGATCTGTATTATTTGTGGTATTTTTCAATTTAGTTCAGGAACTAAATGCAGTGTCGTAGCTGATAAATTTGTTGTTAACATCGAGGTCAGGAAATAGGAAGAAGTGGGATGATGGGTGACAGATACAGAGTAATCTAGAACACCTGGTAGAGAGCGTTTAGCTGAATAAGGTTTAATCTACCCTGCTGTGTCCTTCTGGGATTTAAACACGCAAATCTGAGCCCTAAGCTCACTCTCTGCTCAGTGGAGGGCAGAGTATATCTCTAAGGAATGGTGTGTCTCATCCTCAGAGGATGTTGATGATAACCATTCCCATTGATCAGGAAAGAAACAGAGATGATTAGCTTGAAAATACAGCAGTTGCCAGTATTAAACTGGTTGAAGCTCTGAGAGGTACAAAAGAAGAGTACTGCATGCACTACAGTACAAACCACTTGCTAAGGTGAAGGTTGAGGAATGATTTTGTCATATGCATAAAGAGAACTAATGGCTGATACGTATGTTTTCAAATTGGAAGCAAGGCACTCATTATTATCAGCAAAAGCCATTTATTTCCTAAATACTTGCTCTAGATCTTGCATAAAGTTTATCTTAAACAGGACTGATCTTCATTAAAACTACGATCATGCATAAAGGAATAAATTCATTGAAACTCATAATCTGTGATTTATAAGTCCAGATAGATGCTCACAACCTATATTGGTTGCTCTGCCAGCAAGTAACTATATACATTCAATTTTCTCTTTCAGCATTAACTGTGTAACGAGAGGCAGACGAATGGGGAAGGGAGTGGTACTAAGCATGATCACTGCAGCATGACACATTTAAATCTTTTGTTAGGATTTTACTTCACATCATGAAAAAAGCTGTAGTTTTTGACCATCTAGGCAAAACTGGATTTTAAAAACCAATTAGTTTTGCATGTGGATATTTTCTACTTGTGTTTCATGAATGCAGAAGATTATTGCCTATGAACTAAGATTTTCTGTTCTGACTATGTAACTAGAAGTCATGCCGATAGCCGTTAATTAAGATAGCAATCCTACATTTCATTTGGTCAGAATAATTAATGACGGTATGTAAAATTAATCCAACACCAGTCCCTGGGGAACTCCAGCCCTACCACTCTCTAGTCCTTTTCTTTCATCCTGTTGACCCTTCCTTTTTAGTGAGGCTGCAAATCTCTTCACGCCTAAATTTTCTTTATGAAGTCATCATCTCCCATAGGGTATAAATACTGCCAAAATGATCCAAAATAGCTTTTTGTGCACGTCATATAAAGTTCTGATTCCCAGCAAAAGCATCCCCAGAACAGTCTAGGCAGCAATACAAGCAGGCATGGAAGCCTGTGGCTCTTCCTTGCTTCCCACTAGTCTTCTGTGAGTTCAATCTTGGTATTGTTGCTCTGCTATGATAGCTACAAGTGGCAGATATGAGCACTTTTTCTCATTTTCAAGAAAACTTGGAGTTATAGCACAGGATTGATTTTCTCAAGAAGAAGCCACTTGAGCTAACTCTAGCTCCTTGCCTGGGAGCAACAGTACTGTTCTGGCAGAGATAGATTTCCTTTGATAAGAAAGTGATTTGCTTCAAAGGCAGAAGCAAATTACTTCAGCATCTACTAATAACCTCTTTTTGTAAGAACATACAAATTAAAATATTTTATTTATTATATTCAGCTATTTGTGAGCCAGTACTAAAATAGCTCAAAAAAAAAAAAAAAAGAATTTTTTCTACTTCTCTGGTTAGGTCTGGATTAATTTTTAAGTGCTGCTGGCTACTTTACATCAGTGAATGCAAAGAGTATTAAGAAGAAGAAATCACTGCGTGTGTATGAATATAAAACATCTATTTCAAAGTCTCTTTATAAGGCTGGGTTAGGGGAAAATGTTATTAGGATAAATTATGCCTGTAAATTAATCAGATGACATTTTCAGAAATGCTTTGGGTCAGATTTTTCAAATTTTTTAATTATTCCTCTGTTGGATTCTGCCCAAATTTTAGTGCAGATGGGCAGAGCTCCAGAAGACATTGGTTGTAATCTCATCTCTGCCAAGGTCTGACCTGACCCCCTTGTACGTATTGCTCAACTTCTCTGAGACATCTTTGAAATTTTCTATTGGTAAAATGGAATCACAATGCTGATCTTCATAACATATTGAAAATACGCTAATAAAATCCCTATTTCTAAGCTAGAATTGATCAGTGAAGTTAGCATTTGTCCTTCCTTACGTCCATGCTACCTCTGTGCTATTCTCATAGGTTGGGTTTCATCTGGCCACGAAGAATCTGCATCTGAAGTAGTCATTCAAAGTCCATTTAAAATCAGTGGTGATAAATAAACAATCCTAAATCATATTTCATCTGATTTGGATTAGATGTCTACCTTCAGACAGGCTTAACAGAGATTCCTGCAATATAGATGTCTAAACCTAAAAGATGCTAACACCACCCAAAGTGATTTAGTAGTCAGAGCCTATGGCTCCCAGAGATTTAAATTCCCTTATCCATTTTATATTGAAGAATTTTATCTGGATAATTTTGCTTCAACCTATACAGTCAGAAGACAATAATGAAAAACCTTGAAGTATCCTCATGTCATGCCACTTTAACAATTCAGAGGTTGATTTTCTCCCTTTGGCTAAGAAATACCTTTCATGAGTTCACATTTGCAAATTATAATTGCTTCAATAATAGAAACACTAAACATGCATTTTGGAGATAAATAATAAAAAAAAAAGGAGAGGAAAAGCTAAAGATAAAAACCCACTACCTACTCACAGAACCCAGTAACAAGACTCAGATCTCATAGTAACAAATAGAAAGGTTCTGTAGGCTGATTATTTTAGACTTAATGCCCAACTAAAGTATACAATATAACTTGAATCATAATTCAATGAAATGCATGTGTATTACATAATCTGTAACAAGATTTACTGGCTGTAATTGCCATGCACTTTTTGTGCCTCCAAGAACTACATGAAGCGTAAGGATTTACTAACTGTACTGAATTTAAACTATCTATCAGAACTCGGGCTGTACTAAACATGACAGCGTGTCTTCACAGGGACACATCTAGCAGATTCCTTCTGCTTGGTGTCAAACCAGAGCCTTCCTATGTGTCCCAGGTTCCTCAGAAACCCAAAACTCAAGGGAAAAACTCAAGGTCACAGACAGGGTCACATCTTGGTCCCGATAAAAGCCTACATTTTACCCACAGAATTCAGAACTAAAGGGTAAGAATTACATATTAAGCATGTGGAAAGGATACATGGAAAGGGTCAGGGGAATAGCCTCGTTTCACTTGAGTCATTTGAAAGTTGCATGTTTGATTTAACCAAACTATTTAAGCTCTTCTGTAGTCAAAGGAGAGAGAGATATTTCTGAAAAGGCAGCTCATCCCAAGGTAATGAGATTTCTTCACCTATGTTTCTGAGATAAGTAGAACAAATCGTGCTTTGGAGATGACTGTCAATTGATTAAAATGGGAGTCTAGACAATTAGTTTAGGCTTATCAACTTTTAAAAGGCTTTAGTTAGGTGAGACAAAGGAAATCCTAAATCTGAAATCTAATGTCGTGTGCACTCCAAAATAATACTTAGGGCAGATGCTTAACTTTTAAGTAACAGAGCAAGAGAAACTTCAGCTTTTATCTGAATTGCACAGAAAACTGTAAACAAAGAGCTAAGATTTACTTTTGTACTTACTGTTATCACACTTGGCACAACAAAAGATTTGTAATGAGGTATTTTTCTGTCCATTTTGAGAATTTCATCAAAATTCTACTGAAATAATCCATGAAGAAGAGATTTTTAAGATAACATATTTTCATTTATTAGTACTCTCACTATCATATGAAAAGGAGAAATTTTAATTTACTGTTGACATGAGAACAATTTTTTTTGTTTAGAGCTGGGCTCAGTATAGGGTTATGACTAATTATGGATAGAAATGTGAAAGCTTTTTAAAGACAGTATGAACTTGCACCAGTTATAGCACCAAAGATCTAAGTTCCAGCCCATCAAAAACAAAGTTGCAGACAAAGCAGCATAGAATGTTTTATCCACTTCAAGTTAATGGGGTCAATATTTACAAACACACACAAAACTGCCATGTTGACTTAGCCTGCAGGATTGAATCTCAGCACAGAGAGCAAAGGAAATGTATTCAAATTGGCAACTTAGCTGAAATTTTTTATACTCTATAGAGTGGTCAGGGACATAATAACCTACATGTAGCATAGGCTGGCTGTGAAATCAGATATCATTTACTTGTGATTTTCAAGGCAGCATTAAACAGTGAGGATTTTGGTTTTATGCTACCTACTAAAGCTCCTGAAAACACATATTCTCTTAATATGATAGAAATAGTAGAAACAAAGATGAAATAAAGTCAGTACTGAAACTTCTTTGTAGAAACTCAGATGATAACAACTTCTATTGAATTGACATTGAACCCTTTCAATTTCAGCTACATTCCATTTTGACAGAAAAGTCTCAGTTAAAGATATCATTCTGAACTTTATTACTGCACAATTGTAACAAAGGCATGTGAAAAATATCTGATGCAAAAACCTGAAAAAAATACATATCACATAACTGCAGAAAAAAAAATTTCTTCTCTTTCATTTAATTTCCTGTGAATTTAATGAGTGAGTTTTCCATGACATAAGCTTGAAAATTTTTGTTCATTTGCATTTTGATAATTTTCTTTCTTTTTCTCTCTCCTTTTTTTCCCTCCTGTCTACTGGCATGATATCCATATCCTTTGAAAATGAGTCTTTTTCTTATTTTTTTTGACATACAATTGCATGAAATAAATATTCTCTTCTGAATATACACTGAGAAAAGGGGGTTGACAGAATACTTTAAATTATCTTGAATAAATAAGGAACTCTTTCTGTTTTATTTTATTTTGATTCTGCATGAAAAAAAAGAAAAAACAGCAAAACCACCTTCATCTTAGGGCAGATCTTTTACCATGTGATCATATTCTAGACAGGAAAGCATGTGGTGATGTTTCTAGTATTATAAATAGAAACCATAATTGTTTAGTTATAGACATTTTGAATTACTACATTTCCTCCTCCATGTCTTTGGATTCAGTTCAAAGCTTGTTGAAGTCAATGGATGCTTTATCATAAAGTCTGGAGCTTCTATTCATCAACTTAATTCAGAATTTTTCTTCTAATCATTCATGGCATAGCAATACTTTTGGGTAAATGTAAAATAATAGTTACTTGACAAAATGGCATTTGATTAAACAGTTTTTTTAAAATAACTTCAATTATCCAGTTAATAGATATTCAAAATAAAAATGAATGGAATTGAAGAAAAGCTCAAAAACTGAATACCTTGAATATATTATTTAATCACTTTAATTACAAAAGCTCACAGCATTTACATTAAGTTTAGTAAGAAAATTTCTTGGTTATTGTTCCTACTTCAATTAATAAGGTTTTTGCTATTATGTGCATTTCCAGATCACTGTGACATTGCATCTTGAAAATAAAAAATATGTGAAGTGGAAAAATACAGGAAAAAAAATATTGGTTTCAAAGATTCAGTTATGGTTTCTGTGTAACTATCATATACAGGTCAAGAATTTAGATCCAAGATATGCATTCAGACCTTCAGACAATAAGAAACTGTTTTGCTAAAGTCCATAAATTACTGCACGCATTTTGTGTAGATCTTTCTTCACTGAATCATCCTGAAGTAAGATTACATCCATCGCTAGATATACAGACTGTGTAAGCACACATAAACATTATTTTTGTACCTGATTATGTCTTGGGCATTTTTTGGTGCACCATTGAATTCCCCTGATTTCAATGGGAGTTGAAAATTCTCAGCACCCTGTAGAACATGATTCCTGCCCCTGAAGGCCAAGCAGAGAAGAAACTGCAATGTTCGCAGCATGTTCTTTTCACAGACCACATCCCAGTGATAAGAATTTTCACAGTATACATTCCAGATGTTCAGCTTCCAATTCACACAGCTGTGCTGAAGGTCAGCATAGGGGATATAGTTTCAATTTTCTCTAACTCGGGAGCTTCCAAACCAATGCTCTTGATGGATTTCACAGGATCGTGGAATACAGTAGGTTGAATGAGACCCATAAGGATTATTGAGTCCAAATCTCTGCTCCTTACGACACTATCTAAAAATAAATCACATGTCTAAGAGCATTCTCCAGAGACTTCTGGAACTCTGACAGGCTTGGTGCTGTGACAACTTATTAGGAAAGCCTGTTCCAGTGACAGACCACCCTCTTAGTGAACAACCTTCTCCTAGTATCCAATCTGAACTTTCCTGGACACATCTTCATTTCATTTCCTTGTATCATCACTGGATACCAGAGGGAGGAGATTAGCACCTTCAGCTCTGTTGCTCCTCTTTAGAAAGGTTTAGTTATCTACAAGATCACTCCTCAACCTTCTCTTCTCTAAGGTGAACAAACCAAGTGTCCTCAGCCTCTCCTCACAAGTCTTGCCATGAGGCCTTTGGCCATTTTGTTCACCGTCCTCTGGATGCACTCCGTGAGTTTGATGTCCTTCTTAAACTGAGGCTCCCCAAAGTGCACACAGCACTCAAATTGGGACCACACCGTTGCACTGTAGAGTGGGACAATCACCTCCCTTGGTCAGCTTTCTAGCCTATCCAGGTCTCTCTGCAAGGCCTCTCTACCACTGAGGGAGTCCACAGTTCCACCTAGTTTAGTATCATTGGCAAATTTACTTAAATTCAAATCCCATGTTCCTGCCATTTATAAAATATTAAAGGGCACTGGCCCTAAATTTAAGCCTTTGGGAAGCCTAGTGATGACTGGCTGTCAGTGTGGTACAACTCCGTTTACTAAAAATCTTCAAGTCCATCCTGCCAACCCACTAATCAACCAGTTTATGACTTTTTCTAGACATTTTGTCCAGAAGGATACTGTGAGACACAGTACCTAAAGCTCTGCTAAAATTAAAAACCCTGTACATCTACTGGTTTCCCCTGGTAGACTAGATGGATGACCTTGTCATGAAAGGAAATTAAGTTGGTTAAACATGATTTTCCCATCATGAATCTGTGCTGGCTGTAATCAATGACTGCATTGTCTCTTAAGCGCTTTTCAGTAAGTCCCAGAATAACCTTCTCATAATTTTACCAGGAGCTGAAGTGAGACTGACAGGCCTGGAACTACAAGAGTCTTCCTTCTTACCTATCTTGAGAACTGAGACAACATTTGCCAGCTTCGAATATATTGGGACTTCTCTAGACTCCCCAGACCATTGAAAAATAATGAAGAGGTCCTGCGATAGCATCCCCTTGTGTCTCTAATCTCCCCAGGCTGAGAATACATAACCAGCTTTATATCTATCCCAAAGCTCTCCCTTTGGGTGCACTCTAGGTATTCACTGAACTACCTGTCCCAGGCTGCTTACCTGACTACATGAGAGACAAGGTCTATCAATCTGGTTGGGGTCAGGCAAAGAAGGAGAACCTGGATTAGGCTTTCTTTCAGTGTAAATACGCTTTGTTCTTATGACTTGTAGAGTAAATGTCTGCAAGGTGAGGTACTCATTAAGAAAGTTTCAACCAGTAAACGTATGCCTAGCTGAGGAGTGCACACTTTCATTAGCTGAGGAGTGCACACTTTCATTAGAGCTCTAATGAAATCATTTCAATGTTTCTTTTTTACCTCTTTCCCCACTTCCTCATATCCTACTACAGCCCTTCCTAAAAATTAATGACCCAGACATTCTCCTACTGAGCTACAATAAATGAAAGGGAACAAATAAACAAAAAATCTCTGCATCTCCCTTAGAGCCAGTGGATCCTGCAGATATCTCCCAGTGGCTATCATTAGCCTTAATGGAAAGCAGCTGAGCCCCAGCACAGCTACATTGGTCTTCACTGAGCAGGTACTTGTGCGTGTAAGAGGATGCATTTGCAAATATTCTTTCTGTGTTACAAGTGTAAGACATTTAACCATGTAGCTTAACTTTGGTGCCATAGAATAAGCTAAACCTGAACTTCACACCCAAATATAAACTTGGCACTGTGTGAGGAATTTATCATTTCCTCTCAGAAACATACGTATTACATGTGTGACTCTGACAGAGTTATTTAATTTGGAATCTAATACAAGCTAATTATCTAGGATGAGTTTATACATGAAGAAGATACAAAGATAGCTCTAGGATAAAATTTACTCCATCTTTATATAGGCACTTAGCATAGGTAGGAAGATTCATTGTCTAAATGCTTTCCTCTCTCTCCGATGGCAGAAAAACTAAGGACATGGTTAATCTAAAAATACATGTTTGTCCAGGGATGACTATAAAAGAAAAGAAGGGTGATGTTCTCAAAGGTGGATATTCATTTTTAGATAATGAAACCCACTCTATTTGTTTAACTTCTGCAAGACTAAATTTATGCAAAGCCAACCCATTTGAGATCACTGTGCACTAAGAATGCATTACATTCCAATAGGTACGACATCACTTTGTTTCTGAATTATTTTGGGTCTTTGCATACGCCACATTAGACTGTTATTCTTTACTGAAGTTTTGAGTTACAATTCCCTTACAAATAATAATAGAGACATTGCTGTGTTGAAATGAGATGGTGTAGCTCTGAAGACTTCTTGCTGTTGCTATTGTAAGAAAAAAAGCATAGTCACATTGCATCACACCAACAGTCCATCCTCTGTTTTAAATAATGTTCAAGAGAAGGTAGTTCCAAGAAGAACATAAGAACTGGGCAATCAACATTGTCATCTGTTCCACCCCCCAACGACTAATAGTGTTAGCTGAGGTACTTTAACAGCTGGGTTTTATTTCCAAATGAATGTCAAATCTTGCTGGAGGTCAAGGTTTAACTTTGAGTTGGATCTTCATTAAAAGCCCGTTCTGTCTGACCAAGGTGTAAATAGGCATGTGTTTACTTATTGTGAGCCATAGAAAACGTCTGTATACACACGTTAACTTCTGGCTCCCTGCATGACAGAAGGGAACTTATGACAGAGAAATGGGAATGCATTAGCTGGGCAAACCTGGTGGGTTGGTTATCTGAATTTGATCAGGTACAGCATGCTGGAGGATCAAACAGACCTAAAGTTTGTGCAATATTTTATCTCCAGCACATAGTGCTTTAAAGCTCAGAAAGTCATTAAATTCCAAGCTAACACGCAGAATGCCTAGTGGGATTAACCTTCAAAAACTAATTACCAAAGAGATCAACAAAAGGCAGGCTGCATCAGTACTGTTTTGACAGCATACCAGAGGAGTGAGTGGTGTCGGAAAATGTTGATTAAAAAATCCAATTCACTAGATATCCTTTTCCTACATAGGCAGAGGTTTCTGAATATTTACCAAAGACAAATCAATAAAAGATAGGTTTCTAGTGATACTTAGGGGACAGAGTACAACTGCTGCCATGATTGCTATTCTTCTGTCATTTTTCTGTTAGTTTCTAGGAAAGGTTTTGAATGAGTTATTGCATTAGCATCTAGGAAGTATAGGCTCCTGTCTTAAAGGAAAGGGGTGGGATTACCCCAACTTTTTTTTTTTAAATGCTACTGCTGAGCCTATTACCCTGAAGTTCCATTGATGTTTGGTTTGTTTAGTTTTCCTTTTTTTTTTTTCTTGTATATAAAGGGAGCCTGTGATGGCTGCCTTGAATATACTGGATGGCTGGATGGGTTTTAAATGTAGTGAGATGGATTCCAACTATATGACAAAGCTGGAAAAAATATAAACACTTGAGCTTAAGAAAGAGTCAGTACTTCATCAGCTATCAATTTCAAGCCACTGTAGATTGTTACCTGTGAAATCCATTAATTAGTCCTCAGATTTCATGTTTCCTGCATGAATTTGATTTCAATTGATGTGGCAAAGTGTCAGGCAGTAGATTATTTTATGCACACATGTAAATACACACACACACACACGTATGGATGTGTAGATTGTGTGTAGGTATGTGCACTTATGTATAATATGACAGTATATTATAATAAATATTTAATGTTTTATTATACATTATCTTATACATTCATATGTTTTATGTATATATATGTTTTGTGTGTATATCTATGTATGTACTATATTGCTGCAAATATTTTCTCAGTTCTTGACACTCAAATTTTAGACTGATTTTAGTTTGGCAAGTAAAATAAAATCCTATTTCTGTAAAGAAAGCAAGCAAGCTGGTTTTCCCAAATTTCTGCAGATGCTATAGGACTAACAGTCCCTCTTAAATACCAACGGTACTGAAGTGTATCTGGAACAAAGAAAAAATCCCAAAGTTCCTACCAGCAAAAGTAAAGAATCTCACTGGCTTGGGACCCTGCACAGTCCTACAGGCTCAGCATGTTTCCAAAATCTACCTCCTAGTTGATGCTATTATCAGAATTCTGGGAACACATTACTTGCATAAAACATTAAACCAATGTGATGATAGCATGAGTATAGACCAGGCCCCAACTTTAAGAGATCATCAGGGAGAGCTCAAAAGAAATTAGTGCATTTAATTACCTTTCTGAAGTTCTCGAATAAAAGTCTATTGAATTTCCCCCCTCAGTTTAAGCCTGTTCACAAATGCTATTACGTTTTAATTAAAGAGAACTTGTTTTTCCATTTAGTGGTTATTCTAGCTTCCTTTTTTTAAAAATTTGCATTGTTCATACAATTGAATAAAGATACTAATTGGAGATTAGTTTGTAATAACAGCTGACAGGCCCTGAGGATCCATTCTGCAAACTAACAGCCTATGGATGCAGAACAATCCATAAACCAGCATGGGGGAAACAGTTTGTTACCAGAAGTGATTGTATTCATTTACAACTATAGACTGCACACTAAAATGAGCTTTGTTCTGGTGAGATACTCTCCTCTCTTAGATCCTGTGTACTCCTGTTTTTCAGATGTAGCTTGGTTTCTTCGGCACTGGGAGAATAGGGACAGTTTGCCATTTACATGGTATATTTACAGGACAGACATGGATAGCTCATGTTTTGAGCTGTCTAGAGATGAATCAGGTTTGGTACAGGAACATGGTATCTCAATGAACATCGACAGCTTTCAAAACGTTAATAAAGACATGGTACTATACTAACAAAGTTGCACAATAACTGGATAAGAGCAAAGGAACTTGTCTCTCTGAGTCTTTTCACTTAGGCATTTCTTGTATTTGCCAGATGATGTCTCAGTCTATTCATCTGCAAAAAATCATTCAATAATTCAATGCTTAGTAAAGACTGTGAAAATTAATCTTATGTTAGAATGTGAAATTACTAAAACTTAAACTACTGAAGACCAGGCAATTCAGAATGTAGACGACCAAGTAGCTCTCTTCTGACTCCCAAACAGAGAAAACTTCTGGGTATTAATTCACAAGTTCAATTGATACTGTACTAAAGGGATGCAAATTCTTCTCCAGGTCTGCATAAAAAAAAGTGTACCAGTTGTCATTGTTTATTATCATGACCTAGCTGGAGGAAAGCATATGATTTTAGAAAATATTTGACTTAAATTAGATTATATCTACACTATATCCTTTCTGGAAGTGATGAATTTGTACTTTCTCTCCAGGAAATCGAACAAAATATGTGAATTTCAGTTACATTTAAGAAAAAAAAATCTTTAAATGGAAAGATGTTTATAGCCTGAACTGACTGATATTCTAACACAGTGTAAGCTTATCTACAAATCTAGACTACAAACTGTTTGCCAACTGCCTGTTTATGGGGGGTATCTTCACTCTTATGAAAATTTGTAGCCTAAATGTTACAGGCATCTTTGAAGTTAAAATGAGCATAGATGTTTTCCTTAGTCTTTAACTGAATCCAGTGGCAAACAAACTCTTTCTACAGTGTGACCCGTATTTTTTAAGAGATTTCTTCAAGTAACATAGAATTGGCCCCAATCTTGTTCTCTCTTCCAAAATCTAGCTCTAAAAGGTTCAAAGATTTCACAAATTACAAGAAATTATCTGGATAAGACATAAGCATTCTGTATCTATGTAGATAACATTGAGATAATATGTAGAAAGGAAGAAAGGGAGAAAAACAGAAGAAATCTTTCATTCTTTAATCTTTTTCTTATGCTGTGCTTTTGAACAAGATTACTTTCAGTGAAAATAAAACTGAATTAATTTGTGTTTTACTAAGTTAGTAAGATGAAATTTGTTATGCTGACCTGTAAGGAAGATTCAGTGTCAACCGTACAATTTAATGAGCTAATAGAATTCTTTATCCTGAGAAATTTGAAGGAAGTATATTTGTAATTTTTTTTTGAAATTAACATGATTTGCAGAAACCTTGGTTGATAACCTAGTCAGAAAATACCAAGAAAAAGTAATGAACAACCTTAAATACCTTTATATACAAGCTGTACAGCCCTTAATTCTTAAATTGTCACATTTATTTCAGCTTCACTGGAACAACATTTCAAACACAGTACAGAGCTTGTCTGACACAAGGAAGGTAAATATGGTGAAGAAGTTTTTAAACTGATTCTGTAAAAAGAGGTCAATTGGCTTAATTTAGGTGTGTACTGTAGCTCCTTGTTGTGGAGGAGATTTTCCAAAAAGACTTAAAAGCACCTTTCCTCTAGCTTTGGACAGTGGCATTTCAGCAGGCAATAAGTATGTGAGACAAAATAAGGTACAATGTATTTTCACATGGACTAAATAAGATCCTCTCAGGGTTTGGAAACTCGTGTGAGTGGCTAGAATTAGATATAGGTAGAAAGACCTGCTGGAAAGGACCTCCTAGTTATCCCAGCACAGCACCTGCCTTCTGGTAGTATGACCTGCACCAAAAACATTGATAACATATATGTTTCTAATTTGGGTTTAAAAATCTCTAAGGATGGAGATAAGACAACTTCTCAGACAGTCTATTCCAGTGCTTAACTGTCTGTTCTTGTCCCAGCTGAGCAAAGCTTGTTGAGACCAGAAGCATATGACTGTATAACTCAGAAGTGCATGACTGCCTGTGTATTTCTGAGACGCTCACACTTCCACTTGCAATGAGGACCCAGACTAGAGAAAACGTTCACACTGTCTGTTGTTGGTCCTGAGCTTAGCTTCGGTGACTGCTGTGGCATGGGTGGTGGGAAAGGCTGGTGAGTCATCCCGACCGCCTACAATCCAGTGGAGCTGTGAGATCTATTTAGGCGCACAGTAAACGGGTGGAAGAGCTCACAAAAGCTAAATTTGGCAGTCATTAGTGGTTGTCTCAATATGGCTCTCAGTCAATTAGGAAAGCTAGTCTTATGAATAAGAATAACTAAAGACCATTGCTTAATGAGAGTCAGCATTTTAAGCCCAGAGACACAACAATTCTATAGATTTCAAAGCTGGTTTGTTTGAAGTATATAATCAAGAAATGAAAGAAATGATTTAGTAGGGGGGGTTAAAATAGAGTAGGTTTGCTGTCAACAATAGTTTAACTCTCTAGAGCACATGCACCCACATTATACCTAAGATAAGCTGTGCATAATAGAGGAGAATTGACTTCCAAATGATTGCAGTTATAGACTCCCCAAAGAGAAAAGCAAGAAACAAGGAAAGACAACAGGCTTTTCATCATCATTTATAAAGACTTCAGAAGCATGTTTAAAATAGTGAAATGCTGCTTGCCTCTGTTGTGTAATACTTTGAGGCATAGAACTTTGTCGAATACACCATTTAGCTGTTAGGGATTATTACTGGTTATAGTCATGTAGTGACTTGTCCCATTTCAATATTCTTCATTTTTTCCCATTACCATACTAACTGCAATATTAGGGAGGTTTTTTTTCTTTTATTTCTAACTTCCCCTAATTAAAGTAGCAAAGAACCATGAAAACAAACATATTTAAAATCAAGCATCACTTTAAAAATAAATTTGAGAAGTACAACATTGGTTCCTCTATTTAAACAGTAAATATAAAATGAATATTTATGCAGATTAAATTAACTAATAAATTCATGGAAGAAAAGCTAAATAAGTGGACTTGTTAAAGAAGAATGAGAACTAAATACAGCAACCCCTGATCCTGGAGAGTAAATCTTGACTTGTGTGATTAGTTGCTTTGCTCTCATTGGAAAAATGATTTGTGCTTTCGACCCAGAAACTGCTGCTTGATCTTGGAACTAAGACTGAATATACTTCTGCAATTCTATGAAATATGTAGAAATGCATATATAGGTATCTGTAGAACCAGACAGGATTCAGAATTAAAATGATACATGCTATTCTGTGCTTAAAAGAAAATCTGTGGTTATTAGAATATGATATTACTCATTTATGGCATGAATATAATACACTGAATTTCAACATGGAAGATCTATTCTTTGCATTGTCTATTGCTTTCTCATTCTATTTTTCTTCTTATTTACCAGCTGTACCAAAGACAGTTGCTGAATTCAGTCTTTGAATTGGGTACTGTTCTTTGAGAAACCATTGCCTGCTACAAGGAGTTCAGAAACATCTATCACATTCTGGTTTAAGTTACTGACTTTATGATAATGGGTGAGTGATTGTACTGTGTAAACACGTGGATTTTGGACAGGTAATATCAGCTAGTTTAAGGTTAAGGAATATGAAGGAATCATGCAAGATCTTATCTCGAGCCCCTTCTTCTGCTGTCATGTAGAATCCAGATTGCACTGTCCAGGAGTGGATCCTGCTGGTGTTATAACGGCTCCAGAGCTCGTTTGGCTTCAAGAATTTTTCCATTTAGACTAATCCTTTAGAAACCCTCAACCGTCAATGGAGACAAAAAGCACTTTCAAGTTACATTTAGTTTTACCTCTATCACTCTTAGATTAGGGTGATGTAAAGCATTTCTATGCTGAGGCTAGGCAGAGCCCTTAGGGTGAACCTAACCATAAACTTTCATTAAATGCCTAATATTTAAAGGTTAAAATTAGGTGAGATTATACTTACCCCAGGTAGGGATACACCTCAGTATATTCATAAAGTAATATAAATATAATAATATAAATATAAAAATGTAATACTCAGACTAGACAAATTTTTTGATGGCTTTTTAAAATAACTTTACAATCTTCCTTCATGGAGTTCAGAAAATTAAAGAAAACACACTGCAAATAAGTAGTAGATTAAAGAGGTCAATCATCTTCTCTATGTAAACTGTAAAGAGTCCCCATCCAGTTCATGAATTATTCCTCCCACTTCCCTGAAAGGAGTTCATTAATGTTGTCCCTGTATATGAAAAGATACCTGACAGATATCCAATGCAGCCCCTCAGGTGCATTTCCAATTATACACACAGAGTTGGAAACAATTACTTATTATAATAACCCAGATCTTCTCTTTTTAGACACAGATACTCTACAGGCTTCTTAAGAGAATGTTTTGTGGTATATCAAGGGTTAAATTCATTTTCATACGGCTTTTTGGACAGTAGTCCTACTTACTTTCTCTTCTACTGCCTCCAAGTAACTTTAAAACTTTACTTAAATTTAAGTATTTTGGGCATTCAAAGTAAGATAAAATTAACATGAGCCTTTATGTAACAAAACCCAAGTTGCTTCTTATCTCCCAAAATTAGCAATTTAGTTAAACCAGTGGCATGGGCTTAGTTAAGCACTCTTAGGGGAAAAGAAAAATGCCCTTTTCCTTCAGTGGTTTCTCATAACAATACAGAAAAATGACCACTTCTCAATATTTCACTTGAACTGTTATTCTCTATTAGAATATATGATTTGTGTGTTCATATGTTTGTATATCAGTGTAATTAGCTCACCTGTAAAAGATGTTAGACCTAGCATTAATATTATCCTCATTGTCTTAACTGTCTGTGAGAAAAAGAGCATGGCCCAGCTTCAAGCAGGAATTGGACCAGATGACCTCCAGATGTCCTTTCCATCTTGACTTTTATGTGATATCATGACTTAACATCTTAAAAATTAGAACACTGAGTTTAATCAGTACTGCAAGAGAGATATAATGTCACTCAGAGAAAATCAGAACTTCGTTGAACTGTGCCCATATAAGCATCTCTATTTCTGAAGAAGAAAAGGAAGAGAAAACACAGCAATTTTTTTTTTTTTTGAGTTGAATTCTTTGCTGCTCTTTCCACTTCTTGTGTGACATAAAACAGCTTCTTCTAAGTTTCGGGTTCCTACAAATAAAATAGTAAATATTACCACTATGTTCCCTTGTTGATGTAAGGGAAAAAAACATAAAAGCTACTCAGATACCACAGTTGTGGAAACCATGTATTTATGCCATAGATAAAAGCAAAGATATATTGGTGTATCTCTCTATATAAACACATACCTTTACATCTATTGCTGTAAACCTTTTTTGTGGGTGAAACTGGAAAGGGATTGCTTCCCCACAGGGCAGATAAAGGCAACAACAGCGCTTTATAACAAAATGTTCCATGCTGGAGGATGCAATATTATTTTCTGCAAATTATGCCAACCTGGAAAACAACCAGTTTATGGAATTGGAAAGAGAAGCCTCTGACTGGCTTCACTTTGTGCCCAAATTGCAGTGAGATCTAACTTGCCATCCTGAAGTGAACAGAACAAGTACAATGTTGTTTCTGATACGTATCTGCCTCACAGAATTTTGAAGAGAAATAGTAAAGTCTGAGGCAGAACACATTCTGCACATAGAAAAAAGGTTGACTCAGACTGAGTAAGAATAACTTTGCTATGAGAAATCAGATCGGCTAAAAAATTTGGCTTGAATAGTTTCTTATCACCTCTGGTTTCAAGGCACAGGTTACCTAAAGGATTTACTGATGTGATAAATGCAGATTTTTACAAGACAGCCAATAATTTGAAACTTGCAGAATCAACTAGAAAAGCACACAAAGCAGAGAATTGCTGTAAAACTACAAGCCAGATAAGGTTCCACGTATATTCAAGAATATTTGAATAACAGATGTAAAACAGCCTTTAAAAAATCATGTGTGTCTATTTTCACCTAAGATCAGACTGCCTGCATCAGGGGCTCCATATATAGGCGTGAAACTTTCTGTTTCAAATTCGTTTTTAATTTTAAAAAGTGCTGAGACCACAACTCTCATTACCATTGGTAGGAGGTGTTGGTGCTATGCATCTCTGAAAATGAGGCCACTTATTTTAGGCACTTAAATATATTGGCCCAGGCTTCCTTGTGCCACTCCACAGATGCAAAGCAGCCATATACCTGTCCTAGCTGGTTAATTATGATGAGATACTGGCTTGAAGGAAAAGCAGCACTTGTGAAAATAACCTGCTGTAATCTTTTTTTCCACTGTGCTATGGAACGCTTTGTAGGTATGGTGGATTTATCACTCAAATGTCCTGACATCAGGAAATGATTCTAAGGTCTTAAAAACTGAGATGAGTAGCCTGTCATAAGAGATTCAGCAAGTGATCATGCAAACCATCGGAAAAATACTTAGTCTTGCCGCAGAGAAAGAATGTCCTGTTTTACAGGAATGCTGTGTTACCTGCTTTTGGTGGAACTCAGAAGATTCAGTGTCGTTGAGCTCTATAAACAAGGCCTTTAAGTGTAACTGCTTTGCCAGCTCACTGCTTTACTAAGATTGTAATGATATTTGTAGCTTTCCAGAAGTATCTGGGTTCATCTTAGTACTGGGAAATTTTTCTTTTGCAGGAAAAAGCCCTAAATGCAAACTTCAAGCAGGCACCTTTGAAGAAGAAAACCTGAAATAGTGGCCTAAGATATAACTGTTGCAAAAGATATTTGCATATATACAGACATATACATACATATATACACAGACATATACATACATATATGTACATATACTAATGATATCAGGATAAACATGATTCAGGATGGAAACATGATTTAGAAATTTGTTTAAATAGGGTTTTTCACTGAATCCAGACTTGAAGAGCATATCAACCTTAGAGGCCTGAACTTCCTTTTCAGCAGACAGAAAAAAGCAAGAATTTTTTTGAGGTTTGGTTATTTTGAAGGGGTAGATAGGGATTGGAAGGGACTGATGGGGAAAGACTGTAATATTTCTGCCTTGTAATGAGCATGAAGGATTTTTTTAGAGAAGGTAAATATGCGGTCGTTTTGGGTAAAATGTTTTATGGCATTTTATGTCTAAAGCAAGACCATAGCTTAGTAGGAAAACCCACATCTGATTTGGCCACAGTATGATTGGCCACAGCATGATGTCTATTTCACTAGAAATAGATACAAATGGGTGAAGAAGCATTCTGTGTTTAAGAAGATGTAATACTATTTCACCTGAAAATAATTAAATCTGGCTATGACGCTTATAGCTGCATCTCCTCCTGTCGCACAGTTATAATTATGGAGGGACTTTGCCATATGTCTTTGTTATGTCAGAAATATGACAATTTTCACATAAAAATATTATGTATAAGATCATTTAAAAGATTTAAAGGCTTCTCATCAGAGGTGCCTGTGATATTTTATTGTACACTAAAATCACAGTTCAGGGTTATCAACAATAATATACACACTGATGGAATTCCAAGCAGCCGTTTCAGTTATTATTACGTTGTGCATTGCTTCTATGGAAACTCCTCAATATAATTCGCATTGTGAGATCATCAAATACATTGTTTAAATAATGTGAAGCTATCAAGTAATAATGAAACAATAAAATGATTCTTGTTATAAGTTACTCTATCTGAAGATAACAAAAACCAAAAGGCAGGCTGCTGCTTTCACTAGCACACTTATATAACATTTGGTTTGCAAAATGTTATAATGTAGGTTTATGATGACAATTCAGCTGCTTTTCTAAGAGAAAAAACAGGCAGGAATAAAAGAAGGATGACTTCAATATACCTATTTTTCTCATAAAGGTGTTTTATTCTTAAGGAAGCTGAAAAGCATTCCCCTCTTCTCATAGTTACCAGGGAGAGGAAGGCTATACATAAAGATAGCTCCTAAATTAAGACAGAAATCCATAGAGTTACTAGACATATCAAAACAAACCCTAAAATTCCTAGGTAAAATTGGAGTCAAAATCCCAGGGAGCAGTTGCTCTCTGAAAGGCAGCCTTTGAGGAGCAGGGTGTTTTTAAAGACATTCTTCCTTTCTGTGATGCTAACAAATGCCTCTGGTCCATCAGGCCATAGGATGGTTCCATCAGTGGCAGCTGAATTACCCATGGGTCACAGGCCCTTTCATTTTTATCTGCCCCTCTTTACAATTTCAGTGTCAGGGGTACTGATCTGACATTTTACTCTCCTTTTTGTTGTCAAGAGCTTGCATAAATTGTTCTGAGTGTTGTTTTTTTGGGTTGGTTTTTTTTTCAAGTTTAAAGTCAATTCAAGTGAAAGAAGCAACTTGTTTTTAAGGAAAACATTAAATGTAAAATTTAAAACTAGTGCTACAAATCAACAATGATAATGACTGCACTTCAAGACAAGTCTGGGAAGTTAAGGAAGGAATGAGTGCGGTAAATATCGTCTTAGGTGGCTGTCATCAACATATGCCATATAAAGGGATGGTTTCCCAGCAGACAGTCTTGACTATATTGCCAAAACCATACAGGCATTGATCTGGTAACAGACATGAGGAGAAATTAACCTCTTTCATCATGCCGATGATAACACTAGCAGGAGCTAAAAACATCTATACTTAGAAATTGCTTCACTGGGAAGATTAAGTGGAGTTAATTTTTCTGTGATAACCAAAGTGTCTGCAAAAGCTGAAATATCTGCAGGATATTTGGCCATTACTCTTGCATCATCAATATGTCTTCAGATTTGAAGACTGAAATGAGAAAGAAAATGAAAACAGGGCTTTGAGCTGGTCTGAGTAAGACTGTAGCATCAAAGCATCAGGAAAAGTTTAATCTCCAGCAAATCAGCAGAAATTCATGGGGAAAATATTGGGAAAAATATTAGGAAAAATGGAAAAAATGGAAGTAGTCCTGTGGCTAGGGCATGTAAGGTATGTGATATTCTATACCTACAGAGAGAGTGGAGGGGTATTCCAGCTGTTAAGCTACTTTTTCTTAATAAGAAATTGATTCTGTTGTGTCTTCTTATGAGATGTCACTAAATCCTTTATATCTGTAAAACTGTATGGTCTACAGTAAATTCTTTTGAAACTGTAAGACACCTTACTGAATATGCATTATTTAATTTATTTTAGATTTGATTAAATTCCATATTCTTGCAAAGTGTCATTGTGCTAATGTGCAGTATGGATTTTTTTAATTGTGTTATATTTGTGTTGCATTTTATAATATTTTAAGTAGTCTTACTATTCAAGACATTGAAGATTCTTTTTAACTTTCTAAATTATGATATTGGAAGGTAATGTAATATTGAAAAGTGTCAAGATAGCCCATAAATTAAGAAGCTAGATGGGCAACTGGAACAAATTCTTAAGGGTTTATCATTAGTAAGCAGTTCTGTAGATTACTTACTGTCAGTCACTGGAAAAGACCAAGAAAATTTTCACTTGTGAGCATTACAGCAAAGATAATTTTGATATCGGGGCAACCAGGTCTTCTTTACCTTTTGTGTTATCTAGAATGACTGGTTATACCTATCTCAACTATGAATGTAAGAGAATGAGACATCATGCAACTCTCTATTCTTCTATTCTTTTTTTTTAATTTGAAAAGAAAATGCATCTCTCTTTGATGTTGGGTAGTGTGAAAATATTTCAAATATACAGAGAGAATTACAGGACGATTTGACAATGTCACAAAATCAAAAAGAAGGCCATATTGCTAACTCTGTCACCTAAAATTTTTCATGTTTGTTAAACTGATGAGATTTCACCTTAATGGTGGGAGACTAGTTTTGTGTATTGGAAGGTAACAACTCGTGCTGCATTCATATTCTTCTGCACCTTTTTGATCAGAGCATCACCTGAGGGTGTTTTAAAGGAAGTATTTTATTGCTTTCATATGTCTGTTCACCAGTCTGCTGGTTTTGAGATAATAGGAAAGAGTACTTGCATCTCTAACATTTAAAATTTTGTCCTCTAAGTGTGCTTTATTTTCCACTATTAGTTGTATGATTACTATAGGTAAACAGAGTTTACATTCTTCTTTATGAAGAAGCTACAATATTATTTAGATTATCATAGAGAAGGGGGAATGGTTAATGATGATTATAAGCTTTCCTCTCAATAACTGTAGACAATTATAGGACTGCTTTGTTGTGTGAAAGAAGAACAAGAAGGATGAGCTTTTTTATTATTATCAGAATGAACTCATTCTCTTTTTTGTCTTTATTTTTGGCACCTAACAAGCCTGAACAACATCATTACTAAGCTGAATTCACTGAGGTTTTTGTAGAAGAGCTGATTGTCCTAAGTTTTTGCTTGTTTGTTTTTCCATTTGTATTGCCTTAGGGCCTATTTTCCTAATTCTTTAAGCGCAGAGGAAGTTAATTTCCTTGGATCACCCATTGCTTTTAATTACAAAGGCCCAATATGGACAAATTCGTCGGTTTTGTAGGAGTGGTTATATCCTGTGTTAATACAATGTGCATTGATGGTTGTAACTGCTGTCTGTGGAGTTTCCTTCTGAGCGTTCTGTCTGAAAATTCCCATTTGCTTTCATATGAGCCTGGAAAGAGTATTTTGTTTCATTCACTTGGACTGAAGGGATTAAAAGGAGATTAAAAATAAAACTAGTCTCTCCTGAACTTGTATTCAGTTAGAAAATTGCATGTTAGTATCTTCAGAATTAATAGTAATTGTTCATAGGAATGAAGATGTTGAACTGTGTTACTCCTGTTTCTGCCAATAATATAATATCAGCTTGAGGTCACAAAACTGGGCAAAGGATGGGACATTGTCCGGAAAGGATCAGAGCAGACCCTTCCCCTCTAATGAGTTGATTGAAAGCCCTTTTTGTGCATATGATTCATAGATCAGTATTGTCTCATTTTTCAGCCTTATAGGACAACACTTATATGTAACCCTAACGTATTCTTGATGCTTACATTGGGAAGAGGTGATTGTTTTATAGGGGTGGATGATTCTCTACTATAATTGGTACCCCTACTAAAAAGGCTTTGAAGTAGCTGGCTTGGATAAATGTCTTTATTTTGTAGATAATTAAAGTTATGCAAGAGGCCTCTGTGCCTGCATCAGAGGTTGTGGTTTGACCTCATGTGTTTTCTGCTGAAAACAATTTCAAGAATGAATGCTGTTCACAGCAACAAACCATTTCACCATGACAAAATGCAGAAAGAAAACAACCAACCAACAGAGTTTCCACAGCAACTCGAATAGCTACCAACAATTTATCATAGAATCATAGAATCACCAGGTTGGAAAAGACCCACCGGATCATCGAGTCCAACCATTCCTATCAAACACTAAACCATGCACCTCAGTTTAAACCCTCACTTTTAATTGCTTTTGTGTCCCTAGCTCCTCCTCCTTCTTCTCTGTCAGCCCTTAGTTAAAGATATATAATTGAGAATTTAGACTGTTTTATACTTCTCTGTTTAAAGACAGTCAATAATTCACCCTCCTCCTTCCTTATTGGGCCTTGAATGCAAATTCTTTTGCAGTAGGACTGACTCAGAATTACTACTGAGAGATATGGACTTTGTGATTGCCAGGAGGTGATAATTTGTTTTGATTGTTCAGCTCTGATCAACAGAATAAACATGATCATGATAGTGATCATGATCACCATCATCATGTGTTGACCTGGGGACTTACTAAATGTTATCTGAAATTATTCAGCCAAAGTACAATCAACAAACTAGTTTAGTTACAACTCTAATTCAACAGACTCAAAGATGGATATTTTTAATCAAGTATCCATTTGCCATAAACTTTGTCTCCCAATTCTCCAACAGATACTAGCACTCATGCTCATGGATGACACCTTACCATGATGGTCAGGCTAAACCTAGGCCTTACATAATCTATGCATATTACAGAATCGTAGAATGGTTTGGGTAGGAAGGGATCTTAAATATCATCTAATTCCAACCCCCTGCAATAGGCAGGGACACCTCCCACTAGATCAGGCTGCCCAAGGCCATCCAACCTGACCCCGAACAGTTCCAAGAATGAGGCATCCACAACTTCCCTGGGCAACATGTTTCAGTGCCTCACCACCCTCATCAAGAAGAAATTCCTCCTTATGTCTAGTTGAAATTTGCCCCTCTCCAGTTTATAGATATTGCCCCTAGTCCTATCAGTACAAGACTTTGCAAACAGTCCCTCTCTAGCTTTCTTGTAGGCCCCCTTCATGTACTTGAAGGTCACTATGAGGTCTCCTTGGAGCCTTCTCTTCTCTAGGCTGAACAAACCCAAGGCTCTTCATAGCAGAAGTGCTCCAGCCCTCTGATCATCTTCATGTCCCTCCTCTGGACCTGTTCCAACAGTTCCATATCCTTCTTATGTTGAGGATCCAGACCCCTAAATTCTTCTTTGCAGGGATGCTCTCAATCACATCATCCCCTGTCCAGTATTGAAACCGGGTATTGCCCCGACTCTAGCATAGGACCTTGCACTTGGCCTTGTTGAACCTCATGATGTTCACACAGGCTCAGTTCTCCAGCTTGTCCAGGTTCCTCTGGATGACATTCTGTCCTTCCGGTGTGGCAACATGAGCATGAAATAAATCAAATTTAAATGATCAATCATTTAAAAAAAGGATATTTTTTTCGGAAAAAAAAATTGTAAACAAAAGTTCAGTATGTGGAAGAGACTTTCTGGCTGAGTACAGGTACAGATAATGTTGTAAAATATATTGATGGAGAGCCTTGCAAAGGCACAAACAAAGAATTATCCTTTCAAAGCTTCTGAACACAGATATGAAACAAGTCTGAACACAGGAAATTCACTGATGTTTGTGAAAAGTGTGCCTGGACAAGACTGACAGTATGATGAGTTAGTGGATGTTAGATGGGCAGCCCAGAAGACCCCTTATAATCACAGTCAAAGCTCTCATGGCCTCTGCCCAGTGTACCAAGGAAAGGAAAGGCTTGATAGAGTGAGAGATTCCTCTTTGATGATGTCACTCCCCCTGCTCCCTTTTCTTCTACCAACTGTTTCTTCTACCAACTGATGTGCTCAGCAAAACAGCTCATTAATGATGATAACAGAACCAGCATTACCTTGGGAGTCATCTTATAATCATAAATCCATGCTAACCTTTTGTATCCATGCTCTAAATTCCAATAGTTTTCCAGGGCAGCTGTCATCCTTTCATGATTTGTCTTGTTGAAATCAACACTTCTTACAGGGCCATGGCTTTCAACATGTTTTGTAGACAAATAAAGCAAAGCAGCACAGTTTAGATCATTGCAGGTCTATATTGACATATCTCCCAATCCCTCTTGCCAAATAACGCACTGTTATCAGTGGTGATTTTAATAATCTCCTAAACTGTGATCTGTACTGAGAAGTAAAGACTTTTTAATCCTTCATAACTTCCACGGCATAATGCCTCTTTTACAACAGTAGGCTCTGGACCTGTCCATCAACTTAATGCCCAGAATAATAATGCTTGATGAAGTACATTCTCATCTCAAGAGCAGGCACTTAGCTACATAAATCTCTCATGTAGAGAAAAGAAATAGATATATACCCAAATGACTTTCTTTGTGAAAGGTCAACTTTTGAACGGATTTCCTTATTCCCCTGGAGCTTCCACAACAGATAACATTTCAGAACTTGTCTTCTGCTTTCTACTCTATTTAATTAAAGTGTGCTGCTTTCCCTCATGATTAAAAATCTCTTTTGATTAAATCATTTTGCCTAGACAAGTTGCCTGTAATAATAATAAATTAGAATATTTTTGAAACTGCTTTCTCATGTGTTAATAAATTGTAATGCAATTCTACATGCTAATTGACTGGTGACCAGAACACCTCACCCACCAGTTCAGTGTATTACTACTACTGGTCGGCCTAGAACTCTTGTAAAGTGGATTACAATATTGATCTTACCCTGCAGAGAAAGAAAGTGGGAAAATGCCAGTTCAAATCAATGCTAAGAGACTCTAGATCTCTTAGCTAATCTAGTAATCTGAAATACAGGAAAGTGCAGTACAAAGAGAGTTGAACTAGTTTGATGGAAGCCATCTCAATTTTATAAGCTCAATAATAGCATAAATAGACCGTTAATCCTGAAATAATAAATCTTGCTGTATGATTTCTAACCATCTCAGGTCCCTCGTATAATTTTCTCATTTGTGTTGATCTAAGATGACAATGAGCAGAACAAGCTTAGGTCTCTTTTATTCAGCTGTGACTGACATTCAAAAGTATAAAGAACATCTTTGGTCTGCTTAATGATATGTAAAAAGCTTTCAGAAAAACTGGAAATAAAACATGTCTTTCTTTAGATTGGTTAGAATTCCATTTCTTATTTATTACTTATATAGAAGAAACACTATTTATACAATAAGAATAAAAGCATGTTCAGCCTGCACTAGACTAGAGACACTGGTAATCTGGCAACTAGAGCAGGTATCATGATGGTTCTTGGGGATAGAAACATTTCCTTTCTTACCAAAATTTGGATAACAAAATGCTTTCATAGTAAACAGAAATTGTACTCTCTTCCTTCTTCTGTACTATCAGAGAGGAGGCTGTAAGACTTGCCAGAAAAACATACCACTTGGATGACTAAGTATTAAAATTTTTGCCGCAAAACATGCTTATTTTTACACTAAACTTCACATTCTAAAAGTTAATACAAATGCCCATTCATATTTCTGAAAATAATGACAAAATCATTACTTGTTTGGTTGTTTTTTTTTTTTTCTCTAGTAAGTAAAAAGACTGTGGTAAGGAGTTTACTTGTTATATTAAACACAGATTCTCAGGCTTAAAGATCTCAGCTCATCTGGAAATTAATGCCTTCCCTAAGCTTGTTTGATCTTGGTGTTTTTGAAGCAAAGGCCACAATATATATGAGTGACAGGCTTTTATCCCCATAAGGCTTAGCAGAATTCACCAAGCTGTGACCTGTGCAAGATAAGAGCTAGGTCCTTTGGAGGAAACAGATAATGAAATAGTGGACTGCTGCACCAGCTGACTTCCCTGTTCATCAACTACAGTTAAAGGTCAGATGACAAACCTCAGGTGACAGAAGACATCACTTTCCCTGATCTCTTCATATGTCACAAGAAACAAGGTAAATATTTCGGTGCAAGCAATTATCTAACTGCTGACTAATGTCCTATTTTTTTTTGGTCATATTTAAACATACTAAGTACTTGCAGAATCTACACTTAATACACATGCCTTTTTGCTATCTGATTGATACAGGATAGTATATCAAAATAGTTCCTGAGCAAACACATATTTAAAAAATCTCTCTTAGGCACTGATAGCATAGAAAACAGTAGATGAGGTTCCAGTGAAAGGCTCAGATCACAAATAAAATTGACAAGCATTAGAAAGACTCTTTTAGCCAAGAAAAGTATGCCAAGGGAGTTTTAAATTACAGGCATTTCCCAGGAAAAAAAGATTGCTTAGAAACCTCAGTCTCTCTGAACTGGTCTTGAAAACTCAATATTAAGCATGACACTGAGCTACTTAAGAATATCCTATGCCAGTGCTAGTGAAAACTGAGAAATCTCAGCACTTCTGCGGCTCCGCTCTGTAGGGAGTAGCAGGGGACCCGTGACTTCAGAATAACTGAGTTGCGCTCTTGAGACTAAGGGCAGTTGAGTTTTCATCCTGGGTTTGCTGCTAATCTACTTGGAGCATGTTACACTCACCTCTTCTGGTTATTTAAATGACAGGTTCCCCAGTGGCTGGCTGAGAGTGTAAGAGCACAAGGGATCTGAAAGCTCTTGACAGGACACTGTAGCTCCTAAGTGAACCTGACACAATTACCTACCCTCAACCTGTCTGAGAGGGCCTCTGGAAATGCAGACTCAGCCATTTTTGCAGGCTCTATGCTGCTGTATGCACGTGATACTCAATTTACCGTATCTTTCTACTACTAGAAGCTGGCTGGCTGCACATGCATCTGACATTTTCTTTTTCACTTAATTCAACACAAGCTATCACATGCAAGGAGACATATTTTTTTTTCCTTAAACTGAGAAAATATGTCTCCTTTATATTGAGAAGAACACCCTGGTGTCTGAATATAATGAAACAGAGCAATAATCCTAAAACTGACTGCACATTTCTTTTTTTAAAATCTAGTTGATTTTTAATATGCAATTAACAGAATATTGGTCTTGTGAGATATTTATATATATTCTTGTATGTCATGCAGGCCTAATATCATATTAGTATGAGTTAAAATGTACCCTACCAAAGAGGTAAGACTATTCTTTTCTTTCAGGCTCCTCATAAATATATATATTTGTAATATTTAGTTCTTTTTTTCCCCCTACATAAAAACACATCTTACCTGTTAACTTAAGTAATCTTATTTGTGTGGAAGTGGTCTGACTTCAGGACATAGATACCACTTTTCTAGTCTTTTCCTTCTGCTGCTTGTCACATCAGTGAACTAAAGTATCATCTTGGCCTGTGGACACTCATTAGGATATTGATTTAAGACAAAGAAAATTCCAGATTCCAATCTCCTGTATGAAAAACATGCAATTTGAACAAAGGCATTACAGCCTGCTGAATGTTCTGATACAGCAATAATGTCACCTACATAAATACTTGGGTTAGAGGAATCTGTTGGTTTCCTCTTGTATACTTGGAAACAACTAAGACCCACCTAAGACACAGAAGAACTTCCATTTCAGGTAAGTATACAATTTCCATGTGAACTGTGCAAGCTCAGACATTGATTTTTCCTTCTTATCATGCATTCCTGAGACAAAATATATCATATAGATTTGTAACAATACATAGTATGCTCAAACATTAAAAAAAGCTATTTGAAATAACCCATGTATTCTTTTGTTTTCTCATTCCTCTCACTATGGAATTTAGTCAAGAGATTTTCATGGTGAAATCGATTCACAAAACTTAACTTAATTCAATAATAGTACAAATTAGGAAACTATTTTTGTTTCAGTAATTTGCCAAGAAAGAGAAGAAGAATATGCTTCCAACTATGTTAATAATTAAGAACTTATAGCATTCTTTCTCAGGAAATTGTTGCTAAGAAGGTAGGATCAGGGTAGAAATAAAACTAATCTGTGGTGTTCCCTTCTTTCCATCTCTTCCTCCTTATGAGTAAGATGTCCCATTTTACTGACACTCAAAGAGGTCTGTTAGCTTGTCCAAAATAAAAGAAAGCAATGACAACAAAAGAAAAATTCTAAATTACCTAGTGTGTCCTAGTGGAACACAATGATTCTAAGTACCTTGGCAACCCATAAATAGGAGGGGATGTAGAAGTGTTACATTAGTCCATCAATTATTTCAGCATTAAAGTTCTTGTTAGAGACTGATCAATAGTTGAGTCCACCCTCCGTGGAACTGTTTATAACTTTCTACATAGCTTATTTACTCATGGAATCATTTGCAAATACTGCACAGTTTACAACCTTGCAATATAAAGAGTAGGAATGAAGAGAAAAAGAGAAAACCCCATGCTTCTGCAGGGACAACACCCAAGGGTCTTCAGAACAGTGTTGGTATCAGGCTGTTAGCAAATAAACCCGGGGGGGCTAATTGCAATTGTTCCATTTTTCTGCTTAAATAATCCTGCTTTCCTACAAAACTGCTTTTTGCTGCATTATTTCTTGATAATGAGGAAGGTTTTACAGGTGTATATACTGCAAATAATATTTTTATCACTGTTTTCACTTGTAAAACGTCATTATCATCTAATACAGGTAGAGGTACAATTGCATATATCTTAGTACAGTGAAAAAACCCCAGTGGGCACATAACAGTTTGCAGGCAACCTGCATACCAAAGCTCATTTGCAAAAAATATTTAGTTGGCATTTGCAAGAAATACTTAAATGTCTATCTACCATAGCCAGAAATCAAAACAGACCTGGAGATGAATAGTTAGGTATTCACAGAAAATCAAGCAGGTGTTTAAAGATAATTTTCTTTTCCAAAAGTACTTTATATTCTTTTCTTTAAGGAAAGGAAACAATCCTATAGAAAGCTATGATCTGGAAAGAAGTCAAAGGTCATGCTTAAGAAACTATGCTACTTCCTTACGAATTAGAAGGAATCAATGTGAAGACAAGTGTATATGAAGGTGTATCTGAAAATATGTATCTGAAAGCCTTTTCCCAAAATGGAAGGCCTCTAGGGAAAAATAATTTACTCTTATCTGCCAATGGAATTCATTGCTGACTTAAAAAAAAAAAGTCTGTAGCAATCTGTCTTAAAATATTCACCTCCAGTTCATAAATCAACAGTGAGTAATGGGTTTAGGCTAACTAGGAATTTGCTAATAATATTTTTTTATCGAAAAAAAAAAGGATATTCCTACCAAGCAAGATGTTCACCACAGTATATTCTACAGAAGTAAGTATGTTCTTGGTATGGCACCACTATGCCAAGAAGAGAGATTTTTATAAGGAGGCTGCCCTTGGTATGCTGAGGGGGAAAGAAATGTGTGGATTATATATTAAAGGCTGCTACAAGTTCTAAATGTTTGTCTGAAGATAGTTTCAGGCGAAGGGATTGAAATTAATAGTAGATGTGTTTGTTTTCTTGACTTATGGAATAGTGGAGGTGAGAGATCTGAAAGAGTATCTGGCAGATACTTAAAACAAACATATTATTTTAACGAGATATAGTCTATGGAATATATATATATCCTGTATTTATAGAAACCTGTTTGGTCTTTCTGTCTATAAATCAGATGCACTCAAATGAGAACCATTTGACATAAAGATTATATAATGGTTGCTCTTATTTCCCCAGTTAATCAGTAGACAAATACTTTCTAGAATGTCATGCACTTATCTGCCACACCTCATTTGTTTTACTCTTCCTTTTTAACTGAACTACTCTATGTTTATTTTCATTTTGTTAGGTGTTCTTTTTCTGTCTTTAACTATAAAATACTTGTGTAAGAACAATTCACAGGAGTGGGAAAGCAAAGATGTTTCTAATGGCACAAGTTCTAAGGAGCACTGTTCTCTCACAGCTTTGAGGGTTACTTCTGTTAGAACATTCCTCTGACCTGCGAAGCTTTTCAGGCAACCAGCTGTCATTAACATCAGCAGGAATGTAATACATAAATATTTTAAAATGGGAGTTTGGTCGACTTGCTTGATTTAAAAAGACATGTTCAGCCGCAGAACAAAGAATTGACCACAAATTTTGTAAGGATTGCTGAACAAAATACTGTCGTTCCTTTTCACGGAGGTGGATAGGAAAAACAGAGGATATATCTGGATGGTAGGCATTTGAGATTATCCACTGTTGAGAACTGTTGCACTGCTGCACTGCTATGTATGAGCAGCTGTGGGGCCAGGATGCAGGGGAAGAAAGATATTGCCCCTGGTCATGTTGCTGTGAGAGGACTCCCAGGGATGAAATTAATGATGGCACTGGCGTGCTGAAAGTAGTTAGTAAGCTAGCAGGACTTAAGGGCTCATTTGTCATCTAGGTTCATGAGCCTTGACGGACAAAATGGTAGTCAGTTTATCTAACTTTAGACACCTATGTTATAAACATCTGTAATGGACTTAATGATTCAGAATATTTTTATAGGTAACAGAGGGGAAAAGGAGCTTCTAAAGAACGACACCTCTAATGCTTTTAGACATCTGCCTCAAAGCAAGAAGTAATCTATTTCTCTCCACTAGCTGTGAAGAAGCTAGATGACTAGCTTATGTTTTGTATTACTAGGTATCATCTGGTGAACACTTGCCTAGATGGCTACTTCAGATAGGGTACCTAACCTCCTGACTTCTAAGTGCCTGAATCTCATCCCTTGTGTACAGTGTGACAGTCCCTTCCTGGAGTGAGGTTTCAGGGTTGCCCAAGCTTGTCCCAAGAGGGGCTGCAATATTCAAGATAAAAAGGCAGAGGTAATTGAAATAAATTTAGAGTCAAAATAAGGTACGTGGTCTAAAGAGAATTCTGACATTGAATGTCTTTTATATTGAAGATATACCTGGTGTATTAGAGTGAATCCAGAGATAGCATTAAAATGAACTCTGCATAGCTGATTTGCACAGAAACCAGAGAAGGGTCTTAAAGTTTTAATCTGTTTTTCAGGCTTTCTTCTGTTTTAGGATTATTTATAGCCAGAATCTGTTTTAACAAATTATAGAATCACAGAATGATTGATGTGGAAATGGACATTTCAATATCACCTAGTCCAACATCCCGTGCTCAAAGCAGATCATCGAGAGCAGACAGCTCAAGGTTGTGTCCAGTTGGGTTTGGAATATGTCTAAGCATGGCGACTGGACAACATCTCTGGGAATCCTGTTAGGCCACCCTCACGATAAAAAATGTGGTTTATGTTTAAATGGAATTTTCTCTACTTCCATTTGTGCCCATTGTCTCCTGTCCTGTCATTGGTCACCTCTGAGAAGACTCCAATTCCCTCTTTAATCTCTTTCAAGTGATATTTATTTATACAGACTGATAAATTCCCAACTGTGAGCCATATTTTCTAAGTATGTCAGCCTATCCTGTTATGACAGATGGTCCTGTCCCTTAATCATCTTTGTGAACTTCTTCTGCATTTGGTCCAGTATGTTTATTATTTATTGTGGAGCCCAGCACAGGACACAGAACCCTAAATGTGCCTCATAGGCACTGAACAGAGGAGAATGATCACCTCTTTGACCTGCTGTCAACACTGACTAATGCAGCCCAGGAGGCGGTTGGTCTGCTTTACTGCACGGGCACATTGCTGTCTGGTGGTCAGCATGTTTTCTAGCATGACCTCATGTACAATATCTCGTAAGGAGAGGAATGGAGAAGCCATCACATACACAAGATATTAATTGCATGAGTTAATCTCTGGGGACTCCAGAATTTGTGATAGCTCTTCTACGAGATTACAGCAAGTCTGTAACTCTGTAACACAAAGAACCACCATGCACTGAATATTTTCTACAATTTAAGTTATTTCACATCAGTGTGGGTCAAGCTTTTTTTTATTATTATTATTAATGTATTTACTTTATGTAACCCAGGCTGTTGGTAAGTAAATTTATTGCTAGAAGATTGTTTTAACTTAAAAGAGATTTTTTTTTTCCTGTGCTCTTGAAGAAACGTTTCCATTTACTGATGTAGCATATTCCCTGCCTTAGGATTTCCCCTGTCAAAAGTGATAATGTGTTTTTTCACTCGTAACCTTGGTTGGACATGTGAGACTAAGTCAGCAGGTAAGGCAAGAGATGATATGACACAGAAAACTAGGTTGCCCAAAGATGGGAAGGATTTTAGGTATCATTTGCGGTACTAAGGAATTGGCAGCTCTGAAAGGATGCTCATATCTTGCCATTTTCTCTTTCCAGAAGTCCCCGATGCCCATTAGCACAGCTTCTCCTCAGCTAAAATTGAGTGTGTTAATCCAAAAGCTAACATTTTTAGCAGCTCTATTGTTTTTTTCTTGAGATAGCTTTGTTAGAGATTGCTCTACTGAACCATAGCAGCTGTGTTTAGAATGAAATGAGCTGCAAAAAAAAAAAACCAAAACTTATCCCAGGTCAGGACAGTGCCCTGGGAACTATCTAACATGTTAGTCTAAAAGCAAAAGAAAAATTTTCACCAAAGAGGAAAACTAACTTAGTACACACATCAGATCAATTCGAGGGCAAGTGGCATTCACAGTTCTTAAAGGGGAAGAGGATACTGCAATCCGTTCATTTGAGTTTATTTGAGACAAATAAAATTCCCAGCATCACTTCTATTTTAGCCATCAACATTTTACTCAAAAGAGCTACATAGCAACTACAGGATGTGAAATTAAAAAACAAACAAACAAACAAACCAACCTATGAAAAAAATGTGATTTTGTGTGGGGTTTTGAGCCAAAGCTTATATGAAAAACATCAAAATTTTGTTTGAAGATGAGGGACTTAATAAAGAGCAATGTAAGAGTCATACGCTGTCTTAGAACTTGCACAGCCAGCACATATAAAAGAAAAAATGCTTATTGTTTTCCTACAAATGGTACCATTTTCAGGTACACAACTCAGAATTTCTGAGTTTGGAAAGGGAGGTCTTAATTTCTGCTGAAACTGGCTGAGATGCTCATTGCCACTAAAACTGAGATTTAAGATGGTTTTCTGTAAGGGTTAGATTGATAATATCAGCATCTTAGCTTTTCTTTAAGGTTGGTATAGATTGCTTAAAGGAATAACCAAATCTCTAATTTCTACTTACCTAACCACAGAAAAGAGTCAGAGATCTCACACTGGGAGCTGAGGCAAAGACTGAAATTGGAGCACATCTAACTTTCTATATACGTGAATTTTTCCATGCTGAGATCAACATTCTTCAGACCTCAGGCATTTTTGCTAATCAGACCAATTTTTTTATCTGACCATTTCACAAGTCATTGTTCATATTTACAGTGCTGAGTGTGATCAATCAAAGATCCAAAATGTTTTGTGTTCTTTGCCCATTTGCTGAAACGAAACAACATAGTTTATCATACTTTCTGCTGGTATTCTCTGCTTTTCCACAATATTGGATGATTATTTTCCCACAATATTTTGGGGCATTAAAGTGCCAGCAGGAATATATAAAAGGAAAATGCTTGTACTGGCTGTTAATGCTTGGCACAAACCGGATCTTTCCTCAGAGGGACCGTATGTGTAATTTCTTTTTTTTCCCTCCCTCCAAGCCTTTTCTCTGAAAATTGTCATTGTCTGGCAGTTCTGCCTTGCCTAGAGCCAAGGTGAAACTGAACCTCGTGCCAGCTACCTACTACCAAAGCAAATGAGCAGCAATACACTGAGCTTTTTCCAGATACAGTTTTTTAAGGAATTATTCCCAGCAGAGAGCACTGGGGTGCTCATCCATCCCATGTTTTCTGACCTGTGGCTGAGGACAGTTGCCAGCCCCAATTCATCTGTAAAATGGATTAACTTTCACAGCTTCTTCATATCAGTAGTGTGGGACGGATTGAATAAGGAACGCTGTGAAAGATCAAACATACAAAAAAGATTTTGAAATGGAGCATTTACTCTTCATTTTACCCTCCCCATGAAATAGGACTGAATTGCCTTTAGGATTTGGGGTCCAGCTCTCTCTAAGGGCTCTGGTGTAACTGTGCAGGAAGGAAACACAGGTTCCACCAACAGATAAAAGGGGTGTTGTGTGTAACCTTATCAAGTTCATCAAAATGCCAAGAGTTAGGAAGGTTCTGGGTGCCAGAAAGACCCATTCAAACCAGATAAGCAATCATAAAAATCAAATGCTAGTATGCGACTTCACCATGCACACTATTTTAAAAAAAACGAACAAAAAACCAAGCAGATTATTGGATCAGATCTTCCATAATTTTGCTTCAGGGTACTTGAATTAACAATATACCACAATTTTTACCAGCTGAAGGTCTGACTTCATATAAACCCACTGCTTTTCTGCATTCAGTCCAAGGGCATTAACTCTTTTTTTAGGTGCATTTCCATTTCTGCTTCAGTTCATCTCAACACTGCACTCTGTAGTTGTATCACCTTATCATCACCACAGAGCACGCAGATTCAGATTGTGAATAGGGTCCCTAACAGACAAACTATAGTCTTTTAGATTCATAGAATCATTTAGGTTGGAAAGGAATTTTAAGTTCATTGAGTCCAACACTGCCAAACTTACCCCTAAACAATATGCCTAAACTCTACATCTACACATCTCTTTAAATATCTCCAGGGGTGGTGACTCCACCAATTCCCTGGACAGCCTGTTCCAGAGCTTGCTGAAATAGTTTTTTCATAATATGTAGTATAAACTTCCCCTGGTGCAATTTGAGGCTGTTTCCTCTTCCTATCATTTGTTACTTGAGAGAAGAGACCAACACCCACCTTGCTACAACCCCCTTTCAGGTAGTTGTAGAGAGCGAGAAGGTGTCCCCTCAGCCTCCTTCTCTCCAGGCTAAGCAACCCTAATCCCCTCAACTGCTCCTCACAGAACTTGCTCTCTAGACTCAGCTTCATCTCTCTTCTCTGAACACACCCCAGCACATCGATGACGTTTTTGTAGTAAGGGGCACAAAACTGAAGACAGGATTGGAGGTGTGGACTCACCAGCACTGAATATAATGGGCACGATCACTTCCTTAGTCATGCTGGCCACTCTGTTTCTGAGAAAAGACAGGTTGCTATTGCTCTTCTTGGCTACCTGGGCACTCTGCAGGCATTACACCAGAATTTTATACCTGATTGATACTAGTTGCTACCATTTATTGAATCCACAGCATCAGAGCTAGCCTGAACATGGTGATATCCTATGCACCATGCATAGTACATTATAATGTACTTATGTAAAACCTTGTCATCATCAAGAGAAGACAGAATCAAATGAAGATAGTAATAATAAAAATAATGCCTCCAAACCTTGCAATAAACTGAGTAAACAGCAAGTGGGAAAGATCAGTGGTCATGCATAAGGGGGTGACGAAGCCAAGAGACACAGTGACTGAGTTTCCAGGGACTTGGAAGCTGCTAAGAGAGCAGTTTTATGCTTCAGCCCCAGAGCAAGTACTGTAAAATTCCATTTGAGTTTTTTTTTTAGCTGGAAGCTCAAATACTGCCACATGCTGATAGTGATAAATCCAAAGAGGCACAACCTTTGCAAAACAATTTTTATCAACACTAAGAGGATGCTGCCTCAGCAACCTGGAAAAGCAGAAAACATTTAACTTCCTGTAACACATATGGTAATATTTGCTAAATTTTTGATCAAGTGGTGAATTTAGTGCTGCATTGTAGAGTTTTACAGCTGCTTACATTCACTGCTAATTAAGGAATGATGTTAAAAACGCAAAAAAACGTTAATGATATTTAGCCCTTGGGCTGAGTGTTACACTTCTAAAAGGCCTTTCACACATGAGTCTTGTGCAGTGACAGATCCACCATGCAAAATTGCTTTTATCATCTGAGGAATTGACATTGGCAGAGGTCAGCTTGATATAATGCAGTGAAGACAATAATATTTTAAATTTCAGTGCTGTCCGTCAGATATTCATCTCCATCATTAAGTGCCTAAAAAGGCAGTTTTGTTGTTCTGAGATACCTATCAACTCCTGATGAAATAAGTGGAAGCTGTGGCTTCCTGGTGTCTTAAAATGAGGTTGCTTAATATATGTATTGGTAGCTGGATTTAGTTTCCAGCCTCAAAGATCTGACCCTGTGGTTCTGTGAACTGGTGCAGCTATTTGTACTTTGAATAAAAGGTAGTGACAAAACCCCAAGAAGCTGTTGGTGTGTTCAGACAAAAAAAAAAAAAAAAGGAAAACCTGAAACCACAATCACTATCTATTGCCTCTGCTGCGGTGTTGGACTACAATACAGTTAGGTTCAGTTTCAGAATTAGATAGTGCTTTAAAACTATAGTTATCTCAATTAGAGAGTAGCTCATTGTTTTGCTTCCATATTTACCCCAAAGGACTTCTAGCTACATACATCTGAAGTATGGGGGCTTAATACTTTGTCTGACTGAGATGCAGGGTTTAACGTTCCTCTCCTCCTTTCTCTATGACACTATCTGGCAAAAGCCCACTCTGTTTTTACATACTGGGCAGTTACTACAGAAAATGTGATACAGTAGATACTATTGGGATAGTGTGTCTCCTTTTACTCACCTTCCTTCACACTGAAACACTTTCCAAGCTGTTGGATATTTACACTGAAATTCTCTTATATCAAAAGAGCTTATCAAGGAAGCTGCATCCTTCACAAAACCTTCTTCCCCAGAATAAGGATTAAATGTCCTGAGTCTATTAGTCAAATACCAATTTTTCACTTACTTGAGACCCAAATTGTTTTAATGCTCATTGCCCTTTTTACATATCCCCACACTAGGAAGCCAAATAGATCCTCCCTACCTTCAAACTTCTACCACTTCGCATATCTTTAGAAGTAAAACTCATGTTCTCCATTTGAAGCCTCTCTTTTATCAACCATCCACACACATCCAAGACCTTGGTCCTATAACTCTTCACACCTTCCTGCTGTCCATCTCAGTTCATGAGTTCCCTAACACTGCTGTCTGCACCCTCAGTCACAAGTTCAGGTTCCCAGATGGCAAAGATGCTGCAGAGTGAGCACCAATTAGTTTTAACCTCACTATTCATAAAATATTATTGCTTCTTTTTTTTTTTTTATTGATGGAGACAGTGAGGTCAAGGATAAATCATCTGTTAATTTGTAAAATACTCATTTGGCTTACAGGCCAAATTCAGCTGCTGAAAATAATTAATTGAGCTACGAGTCTGGGTTAGGTGAAAGACTTTTGAGATAGAAAATGGCAGAGAATGAGCTGGTAAATTGAAGAACTATTCCAGTAAACCAGTCTTTACCATTTTCTTTCCCAGGACTTTCTGTCCTAACTCCCTTGGTAATCTAACTCAGAATATGACTACTGCTCAACCAGAATATTCACATATTTGGGAAGAGTGGCCGGAAGGTTGCCTGGTGGAAAAGAATCTGAGTGTGCTGCTTGACAGTTAGCTTAACATGAACCAGCAGTGTGCCAAGCACAGAAGGCCACTAGCACCCTGGCTTATATAAAAGAAGACGTGGCCAGCAGGGCTAGGGAAGTGATCATATGCCTGTATTCCTCACTGGTGAGGCTGCACTGTGAATAGTGTGTTTGGTTTTGGCACTTTCAGTACAGGAAGGACATTGAGGTGCTGGAGCACGTCCAGAGAAGGGCATCAAAACTAATGAAGGGCCTAGAATACAATTCATATGAGGAACTGGGGTTGTTTAGTCTGAAGAAGAGGAGGCTGAGGATTACCTGAAAGGAGGTTGCAGTGAGTTGGTTGTTGGACTCTTCTCTCAAATGACTAGCAATAGGATGAGAGGAAATGACCTCAAGCTGCATCAAGGGAGGTTTAGACTGCATATTAGAAAGAATTTCTATACTGGAAGAGTGGTACAGATGCTCAGGAAACAAGCTGCTCAGGAAAATGGTGGGGTCACCATACATAGAAACATTAAAAAAAAACCTGTAGATGTCTCATTTTGGGATGAGGTTTAGTAGATATGATGGTGTTGGGCTGACAGTTGGACTCCATGATCTGAGAGGTCTTTTCCAATCCTAATTATTTTATGACCCTATCTCTCACAAGAGATTACTTTCCACTTACATGTTAGGAGCACTGACGCTGTACTTGTCTGTCTGGTCCCTAACAGATGCTTACATTGTTGCTAATTGCCTGTCTTGAATACAAACATCTTGTTAATATTTCTTGAAGATATCAGTATGAAGATTGAGAATATCTTTAAGAATATCTTGACCAAATACTTTGACCATCTCCCATCTCCCAGAGGATATCTTATTTTTTATCTGTATTTTATTTCTTTACTTTTTGGTCTCCCTCTTTATGATGTTAGTGAGATAGTATAACGAAAATATTTTTAATATTGTTTTCGAGTTAGCAAAGAGCTTAGGAAAACCTGATAACTGTTCCTACCTTAAGAGAGAAAATAGTTTTAGAAGGAGAAGACATAAAGGCAAACATAAGAAATTCTCACTTTGAAGCTTGTGCTGATGCCCTAAAACGTCACTGCCACAGTGTCACAGTGGACACACTATCATACAAGTACGTTGGAGATGTAGGCAGCTGACATTTTAGCACAGTCAGCTCTACATGTCACTGTAGCACACAAAAACTCACCACTAGCAAAAAAGAAATGCCCGATAAGAGAGATAAGACTCTTCAAATGTACTTCATGAAAGAAAGAATATCTCTGAACACAGTGGGTTTGGGAGTTACACTGAATGAACCAGTGAATAAGAGCAACACTTCTTAGAAAGATCCCGTTTCCCCATTTACAAGCTGTTTTTTTCCTTTGTTCAGACTGGGCAGTGGCATCTGTGTCAGTTTGTTGTGCTCTTGACTTCAAACTAGTACTGTGCTCTGCTTTTCATTTGGTTACTGATATAACTGACACCTTAACATCCTGCATGTGTATTTTGTGCTAATGATGAATTTAGCATCTCAAATTATTAAATTCTGAAATCCAAGAGATGATTACTGCTGTGAGAGTGGAGTCTGGTAGATATCGCCGGGCAGCCATTACTGATGCATTCAAAACATCCTTGAGCCTCTGTCTTTAAATAGCACCAGCTGAGTCTTGGAAAATGTCTGGGAGGGTAATATACCTGGAAAGGATTGGTCTGTGTTTCTCTCTGTGGCCTAGAGATTAAAGGCTAATTAAATCTTTCATCAAGTCTAGTCAGCTCAGCTCGACTACCTCCAATGGAGTGTTTACACCCTTTTTATGGACAATGAGTAAGAACTGGTGCTGTCAACATACATTTTTTAAAACTTATGCTAAAGCTGTGTTGGAATTATAGGACTTCCAGAAGTCCTCTCCAACCTCAACAGCCCTGTGATAGTGGGTCACATTAGATGACCATAAAGGCACATGGAAATGACAGGTGAGAGCATAGATATCTAAATTCCAAGTGCCTGACTTAGGACAGATGAATCCTGTAAGAAGTAACCTTTTCTTGAAGAATAGGTTATGGACTTCTGATTATCAACACAAATATGTGATTACTTTTACATATTAATGTGGCAGGTCAGTGTATACTTGTGTACTCAAATCCACCATATCATGCTTTGCACTTTCTTTTTCAAACATCCACAACATTTTGTAGGGTCAAAATGCAGGACTGATGAGGCTCTGAGTCAATTCAAGCCATCAAACTTCCCTCAGGCAATACTTCTATTTACCTCCACAGAATCTGGCTGTGTTGGGTAACATTTTATTTCAGCACTATACAAGAAGAATATTTTTGAGAGCAGGGAATAGTATTGCCAGTAAGGTGGTCCACTCTGTGACCAGGGAGAACAGAAGCAAACGTCAGGCCACCCAAGCGATGCAGGGGACAAGGAGAGTCACACCACCACTGTCAGGAGGCAGGACCAATGGGTTGGGGTGGAGGGAGGCTGTCAGACCTAACTCCCACTGATCTCAGAGGCCTGTCTCACAGCCCCCACAGTCCACAATGCCTCATTGATTTCAGCTGTGCGGTGAAACAGCTGTTTATGTTTCAACTCTCGTCCCTCGCAATACATTATCATTCCAGTTGTCCCTATATGTATTAATCCTAATTTTCTTCCCTTGCTTGAAACAAAACAAAACCATGGGTTTAATAAAAAGGGTAAAGTTTCTCCTCTGGCTGGCAGCACATCTGATTGGGGGGCCTTAATTTGTTTTTTTAGTATTAAATGGCTGCTGTCATCTCCTGCGATTTATGAGCTCCGCCTGAGCAATGAACAGCTTGGACTTTCTTGAACTTACATTTATTAGTATTAAATAGAACTTTACAATAGTTGAGAATTGGCACTGACACAGAGTTGGATTTGTGATTTTATTTACTTGCTTGATTCTTAGTTATGAAAGCTTGGCCAGGTAGTGAAGCTTCTCGGTATTGAAATAAAACATCATTAGAATCAAGCAAGGAAGCAAAGTGAAATAAAGGTGATGTGAATGCTGCTAGCTTGCTTATTTATTTAAATCAATTTTTTTTCTTATTCACTGAGAGCATCTATCAAAAGACCAAAGCCAAAAAGAAAAAAGAAAAGGTGAGTTTGGAAGCAGATTTCTTGCAAGTCATTAAGAGTTAAGCCGTGTGAGCAACAACATTGTTTCCATCAATGGTAATTACAATTTTTTGCCATGGATTCCAGCAGGAGAGAAGAGAAAGACAAGCATGATAAATTAGACCAATAAAACAAATGTCAGCAGTCATAATTAGTACTTGCCAACTCTCATAATTTCATCAAAGTATAGAAATCATTCATGTGCTTAAAGCTCCTGGAAACCAATCATTATGAACAATTTACTCTAAAAAACCCCCATATATTCTGCATGGAAGCAGAAGAAAGCAAGTATCTATGAATTGCAATGGTTAGAGGAATAAGGCAAGCACATAAATCTGGAATATGTTAATTTTACACTGATCTTATGAGCTGGTCATGCACTGTGTTAACAGTGAAATAATTAACCATCTCTTTTTGCACACCAGGGGCCAGATGTTCAGGTGACAGAGATTGATCAAATACCATTGATTGCAGTGCAGCAGCTGAACTGAGATGGTTTGCAAAAACTGAAAATATCACTTGTGTGATATTAAATGTGACTTTAATGTATATTTTAACAGGCTAGATATTCTTGAAGTTCTCAAATATTTCTGCTTTTCATCTCATCCATTTCCCTTCATGATTTCTACATTTCTATGTTATAAACAAATATTCTTTTGAGTTAATTTTTTCATCTTGTACAGACAATATCTTTTATGAAAATATGTTGCACCCTCCCTCACCCCGCCAAGAAGCCTTATCATTTGTTCTTGAAAAATAGCTCAAAAACTGCCGCAGCGATAAAGATATCACCTCTCAGAAAACTGTAGTCTATAGTTTGAGGGATCTGAGAAGCTTTCCTTAATCTACTGTGACAGTATCAGATATTTTGTACTTTGCCTGTCTGCTCTAACTGCTCTTCCTGACCCTTTCAAGAGTAGCAGGAAGAATATGCTTCTGTGACTTGAGCAGACTGGTTTGCCATCCCTCTTAAGCAACTAATGAAACTGAATTTATGCTCATGTTCTAGGTTGTAAATGCTGGTGCTTCAGATGAGGACGTGTTCTTGTGGACATGATGCTGATTTAAGCAAATTAGACTTGATGGAGAGGTCAGTGTTTGTCAACAGTCTCCATACAGGCAGGACTTGAGGCAGCTCATGTGTTTCTGCTGGTGGACCTTAGCCTGATCAACGAGAAAGTTTTGACAGATTAATGAGGATTTAGAAGGAGAAGAATGAAAAAGCCTTCATAGTCTGATATGATTCCTTCATATAAACGGAGCATTAAAATTATCTCTTTAGGAATTGGAAGAATGTCTCAGGTAAGAGCTACATCCATGCCTTTTCTCATAAGTGTTTTTTAAGTCACACCAACTTGACTGTTTATAATAGTTCAAAAACACTTGTAAAAACTTTTTTTTTATTAGGTTTCTTTATTCCACATGATTTAGCTCCTAAAATTTCATTTGCCTTTTTTTTTAATATCCATTTAATTTTTGTCTGTTATTTCCTTTATTCAGCTCTGTGAGTTTTTTGCCTCTGGATTTTTCCTTCAGTGAGTGCATTACTGATGTTCTATGCATTATGATTCACTACTGTGACGCTGGAGCAAACTAACGTGGTGTGAGTTCACTAGGTATAACTTCTCTCTAAGTCTGCCATAGGTAATATAAAGTGCCTATTGGGCTGGAATTGTTCTCTGTTTGAATGAAAAGATCAATCCTTGTTTGCTCTTGTGTCCTTCAGTTTTTGGTTATCCATAGGCTCCGAGATGGGAAGTGACTGGCTTTTAACAATCCTTCATGCTAAACTGGGTTGTAGATTACTGATGGTCACAACATGAGTGGTGCCTTTACCTCCATGGCTTGGAGACCTTTCAGATGCCTTTAGTCATACTTGTCTCTTGTGTAGCAAAGCACGTGACACTGTGTTTGTTTTTATTCCCACTTGAAGAAAGTTTGGATGCAGAAGAACTGATGGCAGAAAGGATATTTCTTGGCATGTAAAGACTTGTTAAAATGTTTTCATCTGCAGATGCAAGATGGAGTTTGAGTTTCCTGAATAAAGGTGACATTTTTTTCAGTAGCTCTGGGTTTTCTCTGGTTTTCATTACAACACTGCAGAAAACATAGTTAAAATTTATTTTTTTAATGGGCTTGTGTATTTGTATATTTCCAAAGCTTCCTATAATATTAAGATCATGGGTATCTCCAAGATACTAGCTACGAGAAAAATAGTCCAACTAAGCTATAGCAACAATATCTCAGTGAGTATAGAAAACCTGTTACACTTTTAATATCCTCTTCTGGAGTTGTCTTTATTTTCATAGCACAGGAATGACACTAGCCTTTCTTTCTTCCTATTCTACATGGTCATGGCTCTTTTTCCTACCTTCAAAATGTTAGCCTGGATGTAAAATATATGATGACAGTATTTTTTTAGTGATAACACATGAAAACTTATTGAAATATACATGCAATGGATGTGCATTCATCGGTGTTTGATGCAGAGTAGTCAACTTCATTTATTTGGGGGTTGTGATTATCTGGACCAATGACGTCCATCTACGAAGTAGTTGTTCTACATCACCCTTCCCTACAGTCACATGGAGCTAAATGAATTAATGGAAGAAAAACCGTATGCAGTTCCCTAGGTCTTGCCTACATGTAGAAGTTATTGGGAAATAAATAAGGCAATGAATTTGAAGCTTGGTAGCTATTTTGCACTGTGTCTGATATAGTGGCTAATATTCCACACCTCTAGGGGATATTGAGTTAATCTTCACAGAAGAGCTGGGTACTATTTCAAAATTTCTTTCAATGCATTTAGATGGGGAATGGTATTGTATTCTTGCCATCTCCCTTGCGATGGCGAAGCACTAAGCCAGATCAGAGAACTGCCTTCCAGACAACTAATCCCTAAACACCCAAAGGCTTCCTTCCAGCTAGGGCCATCATCTTACTTAAGTTTCTATGGGAGTGTATGAACACTGTGACTCATCCAATGAAAAAAGAAGAGAGGAGAATGGATGGCCAAAGGTGATAGTGAGGTGGGACAACTGATTTTTGTGACTGCCTTCAGCTGAAAATGGCTGTGGAAACCAGGCGCAATGAGTCAGAGGTGGTGTTTAGACGGGGAATGAAGAAGTTATGCATGTCATCTACTCTAGACATACAGCTTCAGGAGTGCAGTCTGGAATTCCACTGACACTAGCAGTCTCCTCCACAGGAGTGTGCAAAGCAGTTACATTGGCCTTGTGCTCTGAATAGCCTCTGAGAGAAGATAATTTCTGTCCATTGACTATAAAGAACCTCAGCTGATGAGACAAAGGTGGATGGTCAGAAAAGTTGAAATTTTTAGTGCTATTTCCTCCCATACAGAATTCTGGTAGTTCTTGTTTAAAAGTCTGTTTTGCCAGTTTGGCTAACTTAAATACCTAATTATCATTCTAGCTATAATTCATCATAGCAGACAAGAGCAGTCTCTGTTGTTCTAAATCCGTAAAATTAATAAAATTGTTACTAACACAAAGAGTTTATGGACTTAAGAAAATCAGGGAATGCTTTTCCCAGAGGGAGAAGAAAAGCAGATTCCTAGGAATAATATCTGCTCTCTGGGTTCTTATGGGAAAAGTGCCAGCGTATTCACCTTTTGCTTACCATTGCCAACATTTTCCAAGCTTTTAGTCTCCTGAGCAGAATTATGAAAGCTGTACATTCTCGTTGGAGAAGCTGCTGACAGTGCTTTACTAGCAATGCCCTAGCTGAGCATATTTCACTGTATGCAATGGCTGTATTTAGTAAAAGTAATCATGCTGACAGTCTGCATGATGGAAACCCTAATCTGTGCAGTGTCATGCACTATGCATCACCACGAGGGAATCTCTAGTGACTTGTTATTAATGAGAGGGAAGTGATGACATTATTATTATTATTTATGATATATCCTGCTCCACGGATGTGTGAGGCACTTTAAAAAACAAATAAAGATGGAATCCCTGCTGATAACCATGCAGAGCAGCAAGGCACAGTTGGTATCCTCAAGATTCCTGCTGCAAAGTGTCTAAAGCTGGGCAGCAGTGAGGACAGTACCATCTTCTAGTGTTGTAAAAGAGATCTGGGTAAATGGAGTCGTTAACACTGTAGCCCCCTGGATAGATATAATTCTTCTTATTATTTTTACTACATAGTGTTCACGATTCTCCTTCTATCCTGCATTAGGGTTTCATGTACAAATGGTATGAATCTAGGCCCATTTTTCCCACTGATACAAACTTTAATGCAACTGTGTTACTTCTATCCAACACAGATACAGGAAAGTAAAGAATGTGCTTACTTTTTCTCAGTCTCTTTACTTGCCACCACATATTTTAACAGAAAAAGAACATATTATATGGAATGACAATGGAGGGAGGGAAAACACATGTGGTGATGATTTATACAGATACTAGTCTAAAAGATAAGAGTGAAAAAATAGTTATTGTTATTAATAAAAAGGATCATCTCTTGGTTTTTTGGATATTGCTTTATTAACCTGTTTTATTACTCTGTATTTTCTGAAGGTCCTGATCTGGGTCAGAGGCAGTGACAGAGGGACAAGAAGTATCTGCATGGGACAGGAGCATTTCAGTTCCTGCTAAATTTAGCTCTTAAAAAAGATCTAGTAAGCATGCTCAAACTGTTGATCTCTCCAGTTATAGGCCATTTCTTTCACTTTCCTCACTGCTTGATCACCAGCTTCCCTGGTTTTCAACTACCAATAAGGTATTTTGAAGCAATACATTATTTTTTTTTCAAATCCTTCATGCTCAAAACCTGTAATTTCCATCTGATGTATTAGTCTTGATCTGAATGAACATGCACACTCCATCACCACTGGCAGAAAGTGCTAAAAAATTCAGGGTTATGCACAAAGATATCAACAAGATATCCATCAACACTGAATAGTATTTTGAAATATCTCATGTGAGAAGTCTTACATGGGTCCATCTGTGGCATCAGTGGCTCTTCCACAAAAGCCTTTGAATGGGAGAAAGACATAGCCTTAAAATGGTACCTTCAAGTCCTAAATTTATTTCCTCATTTGTTTAAACAGAGGAGAAAGTTTGCTGTTGTTTGTGCTGAGCTGCAAACTGTATACATTTATGTAGTCACATCTTAATTAAATGTTCTGCTTCATCTTAAAAAACCCCTCAAAATTGGCTTGGCTCCACTCAGTTTCCAAGAACACCTTGATTTCTTCACATTACTGTAAATTTTGCAAAGATAACATCCTTCTCCATCCTTATGTTATCTTCTCATCATAAATACTGCTATTGCTCTGTCTTTGCTTCATTGCTTTTTATGTGACATTACAGAACAGCTTGCAAAACATCTGGCAGTGAATGGCTTGTATTTTGAGGCTATCATTTTTCATGAGGAACTTTCAGAGACATTAGTAAGTTTTAGATAAAAGTCATAGTCAGAACATATCTCTTTGCACTACTGTTACAGCAAGATTAGAGAAATTTCCTCATGATCTCAAAATCTTGAAGAAGTAAGGGAAGTTTTTTTCCTTGCCAGTAAAAAGTGATTGTAACAGAAAGTATTGGTTCTAATTTTGCCATAGCTGTAACGCCATATAAATTTTTTCTTTTTCTGGATGTCAGAAGGATGCTATTTTCAGCAGGACATGTCCAGTAAAAGCATTAAAGTTTTACTGAGATTGGTGAAGCTATGCTGATCTATTGCTACAACCTAACATACACTTCTGGGCAATGTAATAAACTTACATATAGTTATCATACTGTAGACAGTGAAAACAGTGTAACTGTTTCATAAATCCAATGAAAAAATGTGATTTCTGAGGATACCCTGATGTTACAGCAGAATCACTGGGTTTCTCAGGTCATGAAAAGCTATCAGTGTTATTTTATGATAATACGACAGAGAAATGTGTGCGGAAACTATTGGAATCAAAATGATGGAATGAGAAGTCTGCATTCATTAACTCTATTTATGTAAATAATTTAAATTTTACAGAGTAAGCCAGTCTAAAAGAAACATTATCTGGACATAACTGATTTTCAGTTATATTCATACTCAGAATTGTCCCCTTTTCTGCTGTGAGAGACAAGGTAGTATTTATTTAATATATTCCAGCCTCAGTGGCGTGAAAGTGAAATTAGAGTCGGTCTACAGTTGCACCTCGAGTATGAGAACTATGGCAACTTATCTTTCTTCACAAGTAACACATAACAACACAAATGTAATTAGAGCCAAACTAATAAAAAGCAGGGATCAAAGTCACTGGACTTGTGGCTTTGTGAGGTTTCATGTCAACAGACATGGAAGGATTAGTGAGCAGCACAGACATGGCATAGCCAAGAGCAAGTCACCATCTCACATAATGTACAATGAAACCGTTCGAGTTTAAAAATAAGTATAGTTGCAATAAAATAAAAGAAAATAATCTTTTGTTTAGTCTCTCCCTTTTGCTCCTCTTTCAGAGTTACGGTAAGATATGCCAAGTGCAGGATGAGACAGAAAATGTTCAAATAGAAAGGGCAGAAAATAAGAGAAGAAAGAATCCTTTAAGCTGAATGATATTTTTAAATGCTTTTTTTTTCCTTCTTCTCTTTTCTTTTGACCAGCCTCAGGCTGGGGCTTTGATCTATATTTCAGTCACCAAGGTCCCTTATCAGAGAAAACACAAGAAAAGAATACTGAGAGATTCAGACAGAATGACAAATAGATGCACCCTGAGTCACCACAGAGTGACTTTTCTGCTCTTCAGGATAAATTCTGTCTGGAAACCATATCTGCAATGGGAATGTACGGTAGAGGGGAAAAAAGACTTTGCCTTGAGGGCCTAAACCAACTCCCATTGATTGCAAAAAAAGCCCTTTTTGGTATGTAGAAGACTGTTCAGTTGTAAATTCAAGAGGATAAAACAACAACATGCATTGTCCTAATGTTCCCTGGATACTCCTTTTTCTGTTCCCCTCCCTTCTTGCAGAGCATATGTCTCTCTGTCCCTCAAAATGTCATTTTTCATGCATGTATACACCTTACCTTACCTTAACTTCTAGGAACAATTTATTCTTGCAACAGTGTTAGGTATACAGATCACAACTCCACTCAGTCCAATAGTCTGTCTCTGACAGACCAGGGACAGAAGCGTGGTCAAAGGGAAGAGCCAGAAAGCAGTGTTTGTCTTTCATTTCCAACATTTTACAGGCTAAGGACTTCTTGAAACAAATGTAGTAGCTCAGTATTTAGTCACTCTCAGTGGGTCCTCCTTCAAGGGCACCTTTACCACAGCAGCAATTTTTAGCATCATTAGCTTCCTTCAGCAATTCCTTTCACTTGTATAAGGCATTATTGCAATTTGCTTGTTTACAAGTGAGTGTGAGACAGAATTATCACACAACTTTAAGGTCATGTGCTAGAAGTTGATCCCTCGTCACCTCCTCCTTGTCGCTCTTGCTCTCTCCCACCTCTTCCCCATCCTGAAGAGTCCTGGTCAACTTAATTGTTGCTTTGACAGATGGCCTCCACACTTTTGATCAGCAGTGCTGCTGTTGTCTGTACCTTTACCAGTTTTGCTCTGTCTGAAACATGAAGACAAGAAACGCACAAAGCATTGAAGATGAAAGCATACCATAGATTTATACACTGGAATAATAACATTATCTATTTTTTCTCTATTCATTTCCTGACAATTCCTAACATTTGATTTGCTTTTTGAATTCTACTGAATATTGAGCTGATATTTTTATAGAACTAACTATTATATTCCCAATATCCCTCTTCTGAATGATAATAGTCAGCCCAGAGCCCATCATTTTGTAAATAAAGCTTTATTGCTTTTACCTAAGTTCATTATTTTACATTTATCCACATTGAATTTAATTTTCTATTTTATCTGGGACACTTAGCCTTGTACAGTCTTTTTGCAGATCTTTACAGTCAACTCTCATTTTTACTAACCCAAGCAAGTTCATACCATCAGCAATGTTTGCGTCCTCACACTTTTCACCTTAGAGACTAATGTGTTTTCCAGATGTTTTCAGGCAGCTGATTCCAGTCTGTGGCACTGAGCAAAGGCAGACAAACTAGTCTACCTTAACCTTCTTACTAGAATTATTTGTCCTTTGTACTTTCAGACTTTCATCCTTAGTTTTACACAGCTGGCTATGGGCCATCATCTCCCATCTATTTTTATATACTTCTTCACTTCTTTTCTTCATATTCACTCTTCCTATAAAGCAATTGCATTATTCATCACTTTGAACATACAGAGCATTTTGAGATGGAGTTCGGAATAGATTTCTTTCATAGCGACAACAAAGCTTTCTCCAAAACAATGTACGGCTTGAGGCAAGCTAGCCAACTTATGTAATGTTACATTAAGAAAGCGCAGAAGTGGCATTCTATGCTTAGCTGCCACATTGAATGAGGATGGTTAAGATACATTAGTTTTTGTATCCAGTAGAGATGTGACTTGCAAATGATTAAGACACATTAGTTTTTGTATCCAGTCGAGATGTGACCTGCAACGTATCTAGTCACTTGACTAACACTGAATGGTCAGGTACACACCTGAGTCAAGAGTAGGTGACTTCAGAAGAAAGTACGGAATGAAGCTCTCACTCTTGCTTCTGGATCCATAGTAAAAATACCTTAACTTCCCTCATATTTAAATTGGTTATAGTAACTCTCAGGCATGATTTCTTTGGAAATGTGATAGTGCTTCTTTTTTTCTGCACACATTCCTTTAAAATAGAGGCAGGAAAAGAATGTAAAATGCTATCTAGTGATCATATATACCACTGTCCCAAAGGACACTGTCAGATTCAGCCATGCCATTGATGGGATAATCTAGTGTTTTGCACAGCCTGGCATTTGCAAAACCTCTTCAGATGATTTTAGATTCCTACATGGTTGTCTCAGCTCTTAACTAAACACGCTAGATTTGTATATCCAACTAATATGGTTAATTTAGTGAGTTCTTCCCCTTTCACACAGTCTACAAATATGCCATCAAGTTCTCTAAACCTTGTTTAAACTTCCTGAAGCACAGTAATAACAAACTTCCCACCACAGCTAGCAGCAGATTTCAATGCAATTGCTTATGAGTATGGACTATGCAATTTGGCATAGACAAAAAAAACCCCACTGATGGGTAGGCTACTGCACTACAGTAAGAATAGAACATTATTCCTTTTCATTTTTCTCTATCTCCTGGTGAGGTTTTAATCCATGTGAAGTTTTACCTCTCATTCCATGGTTACCAAGTTTCCCAAAGAGTTTCTTGTAAAGGTCTTTATCAAAAGTCTTTGGAAAGCCTGAATCAATTTTATCCTCCATTTCTCCCATTTTCATTATTTTGTTAACACTGAATGAGTGTTGGCAGCTTAGAGAGGTACTGTTTGGCCTTGAGAAGCCCGAATCTTTAGCTCTACAAAGTTGTGTACATTAAAGTAATGTAAAAATCTATTTTTCATGATTTTATGACTATCTTTCCTGCTGCTGAGGTGAGTTCTGCATATCTATGAAAGATGATTACCTCTGGCACTTTATGAAAGATTTGGGCAGTCTTGGTTACAACGCAGTTGGCCATAGTAGCAAGTTTTTATTGCAGATTTTTAACAATAAATTTTGCATCTTTAAAGTGCAATTCAGCTGCTTCATTGTTTATTCCCTCAAAGCTCATAGACAGCTAAGACAAAACAGTGATGACTAACTACTACATTATGTGTTGTGTTATCCCAATACTTTTCTTCATTTTGATTTTTGGTTCTCAGAGAACATCTCACCCTTGCTTCATGTTGAGAACAACACCTGCTGAAGTTATTTTTGTAAACAAAATTTTATGCTTAATTGCAATGACAATACACTTTTTGCTAAGCCAATTCTTGATAGGGTGGTGAAGAATGCATGAGACTGAATCACGACATGAGAAGGAGTTCAGCGAGCACGCTGAGATAATAAGCAAAACAGGCACAAAATATAGTCAGCTTTGTGCACTGAGTAGAGTTGACTGTTGAGAAGCTTGAATTATTGAGATTCAACACAAACTATCCCACCGCCTTTGCAACCGATCCTCAGGCAAGTCATTTAACCTCTTAAACATAATTTGCCCAGCTAAAACACATTGGTGATAATATTTGCCAACCTCCTGGGCATGTTGAATAATTAGGTACTTTTTTAAAATTGTTCTAATTATGTTAATTTTAGAGTATAAAATTTTGTTCTCCCCCCAGGAGAGGTAACAGAGGGAAAAAAAAGCAAAGGAAAATAAATACTTCATGCTACTGGAGAGGGCAAATTATTCTCTTTGAGACTGGGCCAAATAGAGCCCTCTAAAGTGAGCATAAATTGGATTTACTTGGAACATGGTCTACATTTGAAGAAAATTGGTGTAATTTCAATGAGACCGATGAAAAAGTCATTTACACTACTGGGAGCACTGGCTTATTTATTTCAATGAAGTTATTCTAAATTTACGTGGGTGTATACTAGAATAGCATTTGGTTCACTGTTAAAGTAGCAAGTTCTCTGTTCCTGTTCCTGTGATGAGTGGTAGCAAAAATAGTCGTGATTCTGGAGGAGAGGAGAGGAGAGGAGAGGAGAGGAGAGGAGAGGAGAGGAGAGGAGAGGAGAGGAGAGGAGAGGAGAGGAGAGGAGAGGAGAGGAGAGGAGAGGAGAGGAGAGGAGAGGAGAGGAGAGGAGAGGAGAGGAGAGGAGAGGAGAGGAGAGGAGAGGAGAGGAGAGGAGAGGAGAGGAGAGGAGAGGAGAGGAGAGGAGAGGAGAGGAGAGGAGAGGAGAGGAGAGGAGAGGAGAGGAGAGGAGAGGAGAGGAGAGGAGAGGAGAGGAGAGGAGAGGAGAGGAGAGGAGAGGAGAGGATTTTGTTGTTTATTTTGCCAGTAGCTAGATACTTGAACGTATCATTCTCATTGTGCCAGGCACCATAACAGGTTAACTAGGTAGGTGGCCGGTGAAGCAATATCACGTGTAACTCTTTTTTACATTTCCCTTTCTCCTGCATCTCAGCTAAACTGCATACTGAACAGTGAGGCAGAGACCTGTGGCTCTTGAATTTTTCTGGATGGGAAGTAGTGTACTCCAGCCTAGTTCCTTCTATACCTTTCACAGTTTCTCTCCTTTCTTTGTGATGAATACAGCTGAATGCAGCACAAAGATAATGGAGAGACAATACACTGCTTGAAGAGCTTCCAGTAGAATCCAAAAGCTTCCAATGACAGAAATGGAGGAGAGAGAGACTGCCTGAGCTCTCAGGCCAAATCAGAAATAGAAAATGAACCAGCAGTTCTTGAGACCCATATACCTTTACAGTGTGGTAGTTTTTAGGCAAAATACAGCAGATAATGGTATTTTCCTTTGTTAGATGCTGGAATTTTTTAATACAGCCACCTCAGAATTGGTTGCTGCCTTTGGAAATGCTTCATATTTTCTATCTGTTACAAATGAGGATTTGTTTCTACTTTATAATTTTCAGTTGCTTTATTTGAAATTTTATGAGGGTAAAAGAGTGTTACAGAGGTAAAGAGGAAGAATTATCACTGAATATTAAAGGAAGAGTTATCACCAGTACTTATAATAGCAATAGGAAGGGTTATCACCAGCAGAAGCTCAGGAGGATTATTTGGGATTCAGCAATGTACAGTAAACAATCTTTATCTCTTGCAGAATGTCAGTGCATATTTTACAATATATTTGGCATTGATGGTCTGTGAATAAAATCTGCTGGAATTTGAGTTTAAGAATTCTGAATCTTGGAATTAAATTAATAATCAATTGTCATGAAACCAGTGCAAAAAAAAAAGCTGCTTACAAAAGGAACAACAAAAAGCACTGTAATTTCTTTTCAGTTTAATTCTAATTTTAAATCTTTATATCAGCGTTCCCTTGGCAAGTCATCAGTAGATCTGTAAGAGTCAGCAGAGCAGTATGCGCATGCAAGTAATGCATGTGAGATCAGCCAAAGAACTAGCTTTAAAAGCTTCTAATGTAAGTTAAACACTTTTTAGAAAGTAAAACAATGTATTCATGACTCCCTCAGTCACAGTCATACACATCAACTGATTAAATTATGCTCTTCTTTGACAAAAATACAGATCCTTCAAACACACTCAAACATACACACACAGACATATTCTTTCTACAGAAATTAAAGTTAGCACAGCTAGACTTAAAAAAATGGTAACGAAGCAAGTAGAAATGAAATCTATATGAACATTTCTTCTGGTAAGGAAAAGCAAAGCAAACAGAATAGGGCTACATCTGAGAAAAACATCTAATATTCTGCTGGAAATTACTTGGATACCATGAAGACAGTCAGCATATGACACAGTGAAAAGATTTAAAGACCATGTAAAGAAACTGAGCCTGTCTAGAACATGATGGAATTACCAGAATTTATATTAGTTTTGCCCTTGGAAATTTATATTCACATTTATAGTAATAAATATAAAATCAGATTTATAAATTAAAAATACCCAGAGATGAATTCTGCACCAACTCTTCTGTTGTTATTCACTTATCAATGTTAGGTTGCAAATGAGTCTCTGCTGGAACTTCGGAATGAGAGTTTTCTCTGTTTTCTTTTACATCTTCCTCTTAGCTTTGAATAGTAACTGTATGGAGACATAGCATATGTTTATATGTATATACTATGAATTTTATATATATATATATAAATACACATATACATAAAACCATGTATTTGTATAGGTTACCACCTATTCTCCTGGGCTTCAAACAGCATACAAGTCTTGAATCTCTGATCAAGGCATCTCCAATAGGACAGAATTCTTGGTTTTTAGAAACTAAAAGAACCCCTAGACAAAATAACATGCTAGTTAAGCATTCCTCCTGGACTCCAAGTTAAGAGAACACTTGTACTATGATTTTGTTTTGAAGTTACTGTTTTGCGATACAGTTATAGTAACGGAAATTAAGGCTGGAATTACAATGATGGAAAACTGTGAAAGATAAAAATTGGGGATGATTCGGATCATTAAATAGGGTAATTAACATTGTTTGTAAAAGTGACGGCAATTTCATGCAAATTACAGTGTTTTTTTAAATAAACTTGCTATGCATATATACATACAAATTTTGAAGGATTTCTAATTTTTAGGAAATAAACTAATTTGGAAAATTCGTGCTGTCATATTGATGCATTTACTGTATTTAGGAAAATTATATTCTCTTCTTCAAGGTACAGATCTATCATGGACAAAGCACCTTTCCCACACACCCAGCAATGTATCTCAGATTTTACCTGGAGACTGACTTCAAGAGTATCACAGTGGAGGTAACTTAGTCACAGTGCTTGCTGAACCTTCAAAGTCCACTGAGGTAATATGACAAGTTGATAGTGATTGCAAAATAAAATTGTGTCTAAAAGCAAGATAGTGTACAGAACTAATTACTGACCTACTCTTGGAAGCAGAAAGATCTAATTTTCCCCTCACACTTTTTATCTACGGAAAAAAAATACAGCTATTTAACATAAGAAGGGTTTATACCATACTTGTGAAGGTAGTTTACACCAACAGTTTGCATCTACATAGTAGTCCTGGTCAATATGTTTGAAAATGTTTTTCCTAAAAGACAGTTATATTAACGTGTGTTGTCAGTCCTAAACACAAGGTTCTGTGCATATTTTTCAGTGGCAATATATTGGCATATTCTACCTCGATTTTCAAGTGGCCCAGCATTACCTTCCTGAGCCATAGAAAACTTGCTTTACATAGAAGTAGCAGTTTACATGACATGCCGTTTCCTTATTTTCCTCTTTCTGTAGGTGACTCAGAATGAGCAAAACTCTCCATCTTTCACATAGTATTTTTGAAGCTTTCAAAGCAACTCACTGGGAAAAGTCCATTTTCCGATGAGGCTTGGTGTGTGGCTTCAGTATGTACTGGTGGACAGTGAATACTAAGTGTAATACAGTAGGAAGCATTCATGCAATGAGATCACTTAAAGCCTAAGGTATTGCCTGATACAGAGTGCGTTAGCAAGCACATATTTCTCCTTTGTGCTGTGAACTTTATTGAAACCAGCATCTGAAAAACATTTTGGTTTTAACAGTGCATAATTTTCTAACACAATCCATTTCATTGAAATTCATACAATCATAGAGTCATAGAATCACTAGGTTGGAAAAGATCCACCAGATCATCGAGCCCAACCGTTCCCACCAATCTTTAAACCATGTCCCTCAGTATCTCATCCACCTGCACCTTAAACACCTCCAGGGAAAGTGAGTCAACCACCTCCCTGGGCAGACCATTCCATTGCCTAATGAACCTTTCAGTGAAGAATTTTTTCCTTATGTCAAGACTGAACCTCCCCTGGCAGAGCTTGAGGCCATTCCCTCTTATCCTGTCCTCTGTCACCTGGGAGAAGAGGCCAGCACTTAATTGCACTTAATTGTACCTATTGTTCTTCAGTGGCAGCTTGGCTGGAAAAAATCCATCTTCTAACAGTTCCTAAGCCTCCTCTCAGGTGACAATTGCAACCTAGTTCCAGATTACTATTCTTTAAATCTTGTCTTACCATGTAACCTCTTTTCTTTCACCTTGAAGTCAATGAGGATCACATGTCGTGACAAAACCATGTGACAGACTTGAATTTACTTATCCCACAATTTTAAGGGTAATGGGATCAACTCTGGAGTCAAGTAGGCTCTATGGCAGCCTTAGCTTGTGAGTCACTGTTAAATCTGCCAGTTGGTGTGAAGATATAATGATGATAATAATAGTACTGCTTAATCTGTATTGAACTTAGCTACACTTTTGATCTCTTCATACTTATCTACCTCTTCCAGGCTCCTGAAATATTTTGAAAAGGGCTGGTCGTTGCTGCAGTGTCCTTGATGTGCACTTCTGGAGGCTGAGCCAGCGGGTGCTGTAGTGCTTGACAATCTTTAAATGCTTCAATGCTCTTGAATACATGACATACTTTGTACCCTTCCTTCTTTTAGACACAGTTTTGAAAATGGGAAGATATACCCAACAGCAGTTCTCAGACACTTAATGGCCACTGCTTTACGTCATGTTGGCAGCATGTTTGCCAAATGACAAGCAGAGTCTGGCTGGGTCAGATAAACTCAACTCTACTTGACAAATACAGACATGAACAAAGTTGCTTTTCCCCCTCTTCATAAAGCTGCCATTGTCATCATTGTAGCAAGCAAAGATGTTATTCCAGAGCAGAGCTTTGTCTTTGACAAAGATGGCAAATGTGTTTTCACCTATTACACGTCAAGAAGTCTCAGATTCACTTACTGCTTCACCTACATCTCTCTGGAAGAGTCTTCTTACCTCTATCTCAAATCTTTGATCACTGCTTTCATCTCTTAAACAACATGACCTATGCTTTCTGATGCTCAGCTGGACTAATGAAGCATTTTTAATCTTTGTCATTGTATTCACATATCTCAGTATTTTTAATGGCAATGTCACAAAGTGTTTCTTCAGCAGCTCGGCTTTTATAGATGTCTATGCCATTTATAGCTATCCTTATATTTGCTGTAGTAATTAAGATTAGCAGATTCAGGGTGTAGGGAAGGAATAAATAGCTGTAGATGAAAGGTTATTTTAGAAAAATATATGATGTTATTTCATTCTCAACATGTTTGTTGTCCATAAAAATCTGTATTATGTCTTTATCAAGAATGAGATTCAGCATTGAGTGATCATAGGAAACAGGATTGTATCAGCAAATTACAGGAAAATGTGAACTAGACTGTGGTTTCCACTGTTTACTGAGTAATGATAATTATTTTCTGTCTCTTGTTACTTACTTTTAAAGTGGAAACTGTAGTTTGTACTATTATTTTGAACGCTCTTGCATGTGAAGGAAGTGCAGCCAGAGACCCATTCTGCAGCAAGACTCTACATGTACATAGAGTTTGCTTTACAATGTGTTTACGTGAGCTTCAGTGATGAAAAGTAACACACTGGTGCAAGCACACTAGAATATACAATACAAATACATACATATTATCATAGAATCATAGAATATGGAAGGGACCTTAAAGATCATTTAATTCCATTACCCTGCCATGGGCAGAGATACCTTCCACTAGATCAGGCTGCCCAACGCCCCATCCAACCTGGCCTTGAACACTTCCAAGTAGGGAGCAGCCATGGCTTTCCTCAGCAACCTGTGCCAGTATCTCACCGCTCTCATCATAAAGAATTTCCTCCTAGTGCTTAGTCTAAATCTCCCTCTCTCCAACTTATAGCCATTGCCCCTAGTCCTATCACCATGTGCCTTTTTAAAAAGTCCCTCCCCAGCTTTCTTCTAAGCCCCCTTCACATACTGGAAGGTCTTAGAATCATAGAATCATAGAATAACCAGGTTGGAAGAGACCCACCAGATCATTGAGCATTCCTATCAAACACTAATCCATGCCCCTTAACACCTCGTCCACCTGTGCCTTAAACACCTCCAGGGAAGGTGAATCAACCACCTCCCTGGGCAGCCTGTGCCAGTGCCCAATGACCCTTTCTGTGAAAAAATTTTTTGTAATGTCCAGCCTAAATCTCCCCTGGAGGAGCTTGAGGCCATTCCCTCTTGTCCTGTCCCCTGTCACTTGGAAGAAGAGGCCAGCACCCTCCTCTCCACAACCTCCCTTCAGGTAGTTACAGAGAGTAATAAGGTCTCCCCTCAGCCTCCTCTTCTCCAGGCTAAACAACCCCAGCTCTCTCAGCCGCTCCTCATAAGGCCTGTTCTCCAGCCCCTTCACCAGCTTCGTTGCTCTTCTCTGGACTCGCTCCAGAGCCTCAACATCCTTCTTGTGGTGAGGGGCCCAGAACCGAACACAGTACTCGAGGTGCGGTCTTACTAGTGCCAAGTACAGAGGGAGAAGAACTTCCATGGACCTGCTGGTCAAGCCGTTTCTGATACAAGCCAGGATGCCATTGGCCTTCTTGGCCACCTGGGCCACTGCTGGCTCATGTTCAGTTCCTGTCAACCAACACCCCCAGATCCCTCTCCTCCAGGCAGCTTTCTAGACAGACTTCTCCTAGTCTGTAGCTGCACAGTGTTCTTGTGCCCTAAGTGCAGGACCTGGCATTTGGCAGTGTTAAATCTCATGCCATTGGACTCTGCCCAGTGGTCCAGCCTGTTCAGATCCCTTTGGAGCCTCCCTACCCTCCAGCAGATCCACACTTCCACCCAGCCTAGTGTCACCTGCAAACTTGCTAAGGGTGCACTCAATGCCTTCATCCAGGTCATTGATAAAGACATTGAACAGGGCTGGACCCAGCACTGAGCCCTGGGGAACTCCACTTGTAACTGGCCTCCAGCTGGATTTAACACCATTTCCCACCACTCTCTGGGCCCGGCCATCCAACCAATTTTCCATCCAGGAGAGTGTGCTCCTGTCCAGGGCAGAGGCTGACAGTTTCTGTAGCAGAATGCTGTGAGAAACTGTGTCAAAGGCTTTACTGAGGTCCAGGAAGACACATCCACAGCCTTTCCCTCGTCCAGCAGCCGAGTCACTTGGTCATAGAAGGCAATCAGGTTAGTTTGGCAAGACCTGCCTTTTGTAAATCCATGTTGACTGGGCCTGATCACCCAGTTCTCTTGCATGTGCTTCATGATAGCACTCAAGATCACCTGCTCCATTACTTTCCCAGGCACTGAGGTCAGACTGACAGGCCTGTAGTTCCCTGGATCCTCCCTGTGACCCTTCTTGTAGATGGGCACAACATCAGCCTCCAGTCCAGTGAAACTTCCCCAGTCTTCCAGGACTCTTGGAAGATGATGGAAAGGGGTTTGGCCCACACATCCGCCAGCTCCTTCAACACCCTTGGGTGAATCCCATCCAGCCCCATAGACCTGTAGGTGTCTAGCCGGTCTAGCAAGGTTCTGACCACCTCCTCTTGGACCGTGGGAGCCTCACGTTGCTCCTCTAGCTCCGGGGTTTGTACAGAAATGTAATAACCTTCTTTACAATTAAAGACCGAGGCAAAGAAGGCATTAAGTACCTCAGCCTTCTCCTCATCCCCTGTCACTGTTGTTCCTTCTGTGTCCAATAGGGACTGCATGGTGTCCCAAGTCCTCCTTCTATTATTTATATATTTATAGAAAGGTTTTTTATCTTTCACAGACTTTGCCAATCTGATTTCTAGTTGAGCCTTTGCCCTTCTGATTTTTTCCCTATACAATCTCACTTCCCTCCTGTAGTCCACCCAAGAGTCCTGTCCCCTCTTCCAGAGCCCATAAACATTTCTCTTCTTCTAGATATCATTCAAGATCTCACTGTTCAACCAAGCTGTTTTTTCCCCTGCAGGCTTTTTTTCTGGAACATGGGGATGGCTTTCTCCTGAGCTGCTAGGATCTCCTTTTTGAAGAGCTCCGAGCCCTCGTGGGCTCCCTTGCCCTTAAGCACTGTCTCCCATGAGACTTTGCCAACCAGCCTTCTGAAGGTTTCAAAGTCTGCCCTCTGGAAATTTAATGCTACTGTCCTGCTAACCACCCTCTTTACTTTGCCTAGAACAGAAAACCCTTCCATGCACTCCAGGAAGTGCCTAGACTGCTTCCTTTCTGCTCTGTTGTACTTCCAGCTTGCTGTCTTTGTCATGGTAATTTCAACAGTTGTCTTTAGTAGTCATATTAATTTCAGTAGTTGAGATAAAGCATCCATGTTAAAAAAAATTAGTTAATTTGAAAGGTCAATTTTTTTATCTCAGTTAATAAGCAATAGCTCTTTAACTCAGTAACCTGTATTTTATATAAATTTGTTTCCAATTTCTTATTCACCAAACAGTCCACAAATCAAATAAATATATGTCTTCAATTTAGAGAGAGGGATGTTGTGGGAGCCTTGTCAAAGTGTTTACAGAAGTCTAGACAGATCACATTCACTGGTTTACCCATGGTCACTGCTGCAGTTACCCCATCATAGAAAGACACCAAGTTGGTTATATAGGATTTGCTCCTGGTGAAGCCGTGCTGGCTGCCATTAATCACTTCCATGTCCTCCATGAGCTTTAGAGTAGCTTCTAGGAAGATCTGTTCCATGACCTTCTCTGGCATAGAGGTGAGGCTGAGAGGTCATCTTTTTCTATCCTTTTTAAAAATGAGAACAATATTACCCTTCTTCCAGTCACCAGGGACTTCTCCTGATTTTATTTCTTAGCAGAACCATTCAATATCTCTTCTGCCTTAAATATTAATTGACTTTTTACTAAGGAATTTAAAATATTCAGAATTCATGAATAAAGATGTCCAAAGGATATTGCTATCAATAAAAAAAGTATTGGAAAATACAGGATGAAATGTTTGCTATTTGAAAATATACTGTCACTGATAGAAAGAAATGTATCACTAATTTTAACTATGGAATGACAGTTTTGAAAATGTAGAAGAGTGCCCCATTAGTGTATTAGCTGCATCATATATATAATATTTTTATATTATCATGCAATTTCTTTGACATGAGAACAAAATTACATTTTGAAATGACAAATTAAAATAAATTGCAATGCTCCCTGTTTTAGCTTGAACATGTTAAAGAAAAAATATGTTAAATGAGTCTAAGTGCAGAGCTTTCAGGATTTCTTTTCTTCTTTATGGATTCAAATTTATGCTAGAATTTATGCCTCATGTGATAAAGCATCAATTTTTCTAACAGGTCATGTACAAAATTTCTCTATGAAGCAGTTATGTAACTGTATAGCATAGATGTTCCCAGTCAGTGCTGCTTTGATGAGTTATGATAACATTGAAGAGAAGGCACAGCACATGGGGAAAAAGTCAATAAGCCTTTCTGGAAGACTGCAGTGCAACTAAAAGGCAACTTTATGGATTTGATGGTGTTTCACTGAGGTTGCAGAAGTGTGGCTCTCCTAAGCTGTGATAGTTTGAGACACAGGAGAATGAGGGATCAAGGGTTCAGGAGAAGTGAATAGGCAGTAGGGCCGAACTGAAATCTAGTTAGGAGCATAAGGAGGGTCATTGCATACAGGAGAGTAAATCAATTTACAGTAAAGGCCATATCCACTGTATTGGGCTATATATATGTAATTAAAATAGCAGTAATCATGGATGTTTATGAATGAATGACTAAACATGAAGAATGGCAGTTCTGCTGTATCAATCAGAATATGACAGTACATCTCCTTTCAGAGCTATTAATCTTCTAATCTGTGTTGTCTTGTATCAATACTCAGACAGTAGCAGCCAACACCTCAATATCTAGATGGAGATTCATGATAAGTGGTGTCCCTCAGGGGTCTGTACTGAGACCAGTGCTGTTTAATAACTTCATCAATGATATAGAAGGCAAAATAAAGTGCACCCTCAGCAAGCTTGACACCAAGCTAAGTGGTGCAATTGTCACACTGGAAGGATGGGATGTCATCCAGAGGGACCTGGACAACCTGGAGAAATGAGCCTATGTGAACCTCATGAGATTCAACAGGCCAAGTACAAGGTCCTAACCTGGGTCAGGGCAATTCATGGTTTCAATTAAGCATGGAGGATGACGTGGTTGAGAGCTGCCCTGCAGAGAAGGACTTGGAGATGCTGATTGATGAGAAGATTGACATGAGCCAGCAATGGGTTCTCGCAGCCCAGAAGGCCAACTGTATCCTGGGCTGCATCAGAAGAAGAGTGGCCAGCAGGTCGAGGGAGGTGATTCTGCCCCTCTACTCTTCTCTTGTGAGACCCAGTCTGGAGTGCTGTGTCCATTTCTGGAATCCTCAGTATAAGAAGGATATGGAGCTGTTGGAATCAGGCCAGAGGAGGGCTGCAAAGATTATCGGAGGGCTGGAGCACCTTCCATATTTGTATGTAAAGAGTATTTTTTCCGGTTCTGGAATCCTTAGCATTAGAAGGATAAGAAACTCTTGGAACAGGTAGAGAAGAGGAACACGAAGATGATCAGAGGGCTGGAGCACGTCTGCCATGAGGACAGGCTGAGAGAGTTGGGGTTGTTGTTCAGCCTGGAGAAAAGAAGGCTCTGGGAAGACCTTATAGAGACCTTCCAGTATGTGAAGGGGGCCTACAAGAAGGCTGGGGAGGGACCATTTAAAAAGGCATGTGGTGATAGGACTAGAGGCAATGGCTAAAAGTTGGAGAGGGAAAGATTTAGACTAGACATTAGGAAGAAATTCTTTATGATGAGAGCGGCGAGGCACTGGCAGAGGTTGCTGAGGGAAGCTGTGGCTGCCCCTGACTGAAAGGTTCAAGGCCATGTTGGATGGTGCCTTGGGCATCCTGTTCTAGTGGGTGTTGTCCCTGCCCAATGCAGGATGTTGAAATTAGATGATCTTTAATGTCCCTTCCAACCCAATCCTATGATTCTATGAATTTGCTGTACTGCTTCTAATTTTGCAGTCAACCACATATTGTCTTAAAACCACATAGTCAAATAGATATTTTCATGCTAGCACACCTTTAATTTAGGAAGAATGTTTTTCTCTGTCAGTAATCCTTTTAGTCACAGCTGTTTATCCTAATGAAATGAAATAGTTCCCAGTATGCTGAAAGTCTGTCTAAAATGAAATCTAATCAGTTTTTAATTAACTGGAATTTTCAAACTCGCAAGTACTCTTTATGAAGTTTTATTCAAATGAGAATGTGGATTACTTTTCAAAGTATGGAGTTTGGAGAAAAGACAACAGAAGAGACAGTACAGATAAAACAAAGCTTAGCAGAAAAAGTACAACGCATACATAAAAAATGCTTATGGGCTATGCAAGGTGTATACCTACATCTTAACTATGTATTAATCTGATATACACACTTTTACAGCTGTTAATAATTATCATTATCACAGAATCGCAGAATCACAGAATCACAGAATCACAGAATAACCAGGGTGGAAGAGACCCACTGGATCATCAAGTCCAACCATTCCTACCAATCCCTAATCCCTATCTTAGCTTTTATGTTATTAACTAATAGGGCTGATTCTCCTATTGAGTTACTGTGTATAGAAGACACAGTAAAAGCATGGCACAGAGAGCACCAAGTGTGACATCTCCCAGGTGAATTGAGTGTCCTCTTCCAGAAAGTACTGCAGATGCTGTGGTTCAGCAAAGCACTAAAGAAGTCTCTGGGGCATCATGAAATGGATAAATAACTTTCAAAGCCTCATGAAGCAAAAAACTGCATTATTACGAATTTTCCTTCCTGGATCAATGGACAGACAAATAGAAGATCATTTGGAACCAGAGTAGAAGGTATATTGTTATTTTGTTTGAAAACAACAAAGCTGAATGTTTTCCATCCAAAACCTTATGATCATTTCTTCGCAATAATAATGAATGATTACATTCTATGAAACTGAAAATCTAAAATATAAAAAGAAGCAACTATACACTTCACTAAAAATGCACTATAAAGTAGTTCTGGAATGTAATAGAAGCATGACCTATATCAAAACCCAATACTATAAAATCACATTAAATATAAGATTAAATGAAAAATTAAAGAGTTATTTAACATATATTTTAGAAAAATAAAATAAAAAAGTTTTAACATCTTGTTTTGGAATTAAAATTCACAGTGATCTCCTAAATATTTTGTTTTCAAACATTTATCTTCTGAATTATCATATCTATGTAGCTTTCCCCTTGCAAACACATATTTTGTTGAACATGCATGTAGTTTTTGCTCTGATGGTTAATAATTCTATTCTGCCAATAACTGGGCAGCTTTTTAAAAAGCCAACCATTCACCATTCCCTCTGATGCAAATTCTCAATATACTGTACAATCAAACAGAGCAGGAAAGTATCAGTCTAATTCTTGATGCAGACAAGATAAGACAGACGGATTCGAAGGGCTATAAATGTATCTGAGTGAGCCTTCTAACCAATAAAATCTAATTTACTTCTTTCAGGCTCAGGTCTAACTTCTTTCATTGTATAGGTCCAGAAGGAACCTGCAGTTAGGTTTTTGGCTTAGGTTCAAAGAAAATCATAGTTTTGGAAGTCAGGATTGCAGAGTCCTTTCAATGTTCTGTCTCTATCCATATGAGGTGAATGTCAGCCCTCTGGTCACCAAGTGGATGCTTTGTTAGGCAATAGCCACTCTTTCTGTCCTCAAGAATATGGGTGGAAAGAGAGAAATCAACCATTTTGCTATTTTTCCCAAGGTTAGAGCCGCATTTCTGCAGAGTGGCAGTGACACTGCCTGCACTTATCCTGGAGTGACACAGTACAATTCAAGGTAGTTTAGGGGTAGTAGATGACCTCTCATTAAGCTTGGAAATACCTCTGTCTCTGGTAATTTGTCTTGGCAAACTAGAGGAGTGGACAAGGATGCTCAATTTGTCTCTACACCCCCATCTATGTAGTGACATTCCCTGAGAGAAGGTGATTCTCTGCAGCCAGCAATGTGAAGGGAGTAATCACAGTGAGGAGGAAGCTCTTTGTGTTTTTCCCACAGACTGCTAGCAACACGGGCTTTTCTTTTAGCAGCGTGAGAGAGACTATGTGATGATCACCAAACGAGACTGCAACCAATAAGCATCCGGATGAAGGAACTAGGAAGGGGCAGCATTGGAACAAGTAAAAAGCAAAGGAGTTTCCTTCCTTAGGAAGAAAAGTAAATAGTTGGCTTGATTTAAAAAGCTCTAGCTTCTAAGCTCTAATTAAATCTTCAGATGAAGGGGAATGGGAGAATGAGGAGAATGTAACTGAAGAACTTTCTTCTGTAAAAGCTGCGCAGCCCAGGGGTCCCATTCATCTCCAGGCAGTCATTCAGTCCTTAGCCATTACAAAACGAGTCCAGTCTGGCATCAGCCTGCACAGCTCCTGGCTGCTCATTGAAGCCAGGCACAAGCGCGGAAAGAACGTGTGAGCCGGATGAAAGGTGCCTTGGCAGATCTGCATGGGGAAGTAGCTGTCACCCATGATGTACCAGTATTGGCTTTCACGAACAGCAAAGCTGTTTCTCATCTTTCAGATGCTCTCCACAGCCTCAGTCCCAAGGCTGCTGTTCACACACTCTTCACTGAAGTCAAGGAGCAGGTTTCCATCTGAAGAAGGGAGTGGATAGAGAAACTGCAGGACTGGAGTCCAGTTTCATATTGTATAACAGATCTGCTTCATAGTATAAATATTGCCCCTAAGCCTTGGCGGTCTGTATCTTGGAGTGTGGATGAGATCTGAGTGTTCATCTATGCAGCCTGCCTGGAGAAAAGATGATTCTTTATTGCAGATGAATATACAGACAAAATATTGCTTAGAAAGCACCAGGGCTGAATAAAGCACACGGTGGACTGTGGCATTATGGAAATGTAATGGGGAAAGTGTGTGGGGAATGACAGCCACTGCTATGGCATAGCAGGTATGTGGAAAGGGTGTTAAATTTGCAGGGGGTATAGGTTAATGCAGAGGAATCCCTAATGCACACTGGATACACATTTCCATTTTACCCTTATTAACCTTTTTGCTCCATACTGAAGCGTGAAGGCACAAGCTGTGGGTCACCTCCAGTTAAATTGCATCCAAAACTCATCTCTGTATGTAAAGTTCTTTTCCACAGTGCTTCTAATAGCAGTCTGAAAGTCAGAGAGAGGTAGCACAAACCATGCTTCATGTGTGGTATATCTGACTGCCTCCCTTTTGGGCAAAGCTGCCTGTTTGCAGGTGGTACAGGCAATTAAGGGTTTGGGTAAGACTGTGACCTCAGACTGGAGCTATGTGGCAGTGGATATGTAGTCTGACATTCCTTTCTTCACAAAGGTTATACCCTCCCCTACATAAATATATTGCTACTCTTGCTGTATATGCCTTCTCATGGCTGCCAAGAGTAACTATTCTTCAATAGAGTTCAATAACTTTGAATGAACGCATAGGTATTTATCATCACAGGTCTGGTAACAGAAACTTTTCCCCATTAACACATTTGTTTTGAAATTTCTTTATGGTATTAGGAGAAAAACTGCCTCAAAATTTTTTTCTTTCTCCCTCATAACATTTCAGTTAAAAATAAATGAATAGATAAAGAAATAATTATAATATCCTAAGACATATTCTTGTTTTGTCTAAAGTGGCAATTGAAAGTAGTCCTGGAAGATTTTTATTTTCTTTTGATGTTGTCTTGTTTAGATCACTTATCTAGTGGAAGAGACAGCCTATGGGGAAAAGGAGGAGAGAAAGTAACATGCTAACATACAGTATTTAAAGACAGAATCCAAATGAGTGCTGCAGTCTTTTTTTGGGTAATAAAGGAACAACTGATGGAGTAATAATATACTTTAAAAATCAGCCAATTTCCAGATACAATAATGCCCCAAATGCTATAGGGATTTTTCTGTATTTATTACGTAAATCATGTATATGCACATATATATAAATGAAACCAAGCTCCATGCCAAATCTCCAGGCAATTTTTACAGTGATTAGCAGGGTAAGGATCAAGTACAGGAAGTTTCTTAACTAAGAAATAAAAGAAAATTGGGGATAACAGTCCTTTTACAAGCATAAAGTACCCACAAAATGCATATTCTATCCTCAGGCAGATAAGCATACAGGAAGACACAGCCTATCCTGAATAGTTCACAATAAATCTAGAATCATAGAAATGTTGGGCTTTAATGGATCTTCTTGTTAAACCACCTGCATTGAAGCAGCACAAAAAACACTTGCAGTACCCTGTATATTAGCTGTCCTTGAAAATCATCAGTGAAATAGCTCCTCAAGCCTGCCTAGGCAGATTTTTCTAGTATTTCATGCATATTGTGAAGGTTATGTTATATTATTCTACTTAAATTGTCACCTGTTCCATAAAACTTCTTATTCTGTCTCAAGAACTGTGAACAATAGCTAAACACTGTCTTTTAGTACAAATTGTATGCATTGGAAAACTGTTAACTGCATTTGACAGTGTTGTCTTTTCCAGATTGAGCTCAACTCATTCAGTTTAATCTTGCTGTTCTTGTCTCACTCACTGTTTGTCTTAAACCAATACTAAAGCTGACATAGAGCTTATATAGAGCCTTGCTATGGACAAACAGCATTGAACAATGAAGAATGAAAAGAAAAGCCAACTTTTTCTGACAACCCCACCATACACGCCACTGAATAGCAACTGGTTTGTCTTTCTATTGATCCAATACTTCTATACAGATGAGGCCAGTCCCTTCCCTTCACCCCGAGTTAGCAGCACAGAGTGCACAACATTGCTACCCTCACTTACACAATGTGAGAACCTGCCCCACAAATCTCTCCGAGTTGTAATGAATTTCTGTATTGCAGAAGAAAGTGTACTATGTATCTTGCAGTAATGAAGCTCTGCATACTGTAAGGTATTCCCTGCATCATCCAGCCATCTGCTTTCATTTTTAATAAACTTTTATTTTTTTTTTACTGCTGCAGAGTGCAGCATCTTCAGATTCATTGGTGCTAGTAGTGGAGAGGCTATGTAAACTAAATCAATAATGCTTAAAATTTAATTAGGCAGTTGCATCTGAAGAATTGACTCCAAAGTGTACGTGTGATACATCATAATACAGCCAGTACTGCTTTAACTACAGTGATATGAAAGTGCCAGTCGTTTCATTGTAAGCCTTTGGCAACATGATATTCTTCTGCAGAAGAAAAAAAGACAGAAGACAGAAGAAAAAAAAAAAAAAAACAAACCCAAAATCCAGCTAGGCGCTCTCTGCAGTTTACTTTGAAGTGTTAAACATGCTTTGACCTTCACAGCTAAGCATCTCTTCAAGCCCTACAAAGCATTCATAGGTTTCTGATCCTTGAATGTTTGATTTTCCCAAGGTGTTTGCCTGTCCTTGCAGAGAATTATCGTTGGAATGGAGAGCGGAAAGGAATTGCATGGGGGATAATTACAGCTTACTGGAGAAGGGAAAAGAAATATTCCAGCTTATAACAGTGCTTTAAACTCTGAGCAAGGTGGCTTCTTGAGAGCTTTCAACTACTCCAGCACTTTGGGAGGGTACTTGAAGCTAGGAAGACACTGTGACTCCTGTGATACTTCATGTAACACACTGCATCAGTGGGCTTTGCAAACAGATATCTCAGAGACTCACACATACGTCAAGGTAGAATTGTAAGGAGGCAGTTCTAGCTTTTAATATATTCAGTTCTTCAGTTTTAAAAAGAATCCCTTAAACCCCTTCACAGTTGAAAATTTTACCTATATGTCTTTTCATACTGAACTTGGCTCTTATTCCAATTAAGAATAAGAAAGAAGAAAAAAAAATAACAAAAAAGAATATTGTGTCTTTGAACATAATGCATGAACAGAACTTTCATACAACTGTAAAATATTTAAATGGAAGTTTAATATATTCTATAATTATTATAATATTATAAGAATATATGGGAAATTTCCTAGAAACATAATTTAAAAGAACTTGGAGCATGCCTTTGTCACAGCTCTTTCAATGCTCTATTTTTGTGTGTTCCAAAATTATTCTTTTTAACAGGTTTTGCATTTCTTCACATTGTGCTCACTGTCTCACCCTCTGTTAACACTACTGCATTGTATAGGTGCTTGAGAAGAAGAGACAGCTGGTTATAGTAAGGTCAGCTGGTTATGTTAACAAGCTCCTTGATGCACTAAAAAGCCAGAGAGAAGTGGGTCATGTTGTAAACATTAACATTAATTCTCACCAGAGGCTGTGGAAATATGTGGGTCACATCACAAGATGCTTATTAGAAGTATCCTAGAGCAGTAATAACACCTGATCTTGCACATGATTTCTGCTTCTTGCAAGGAATGATGACAAACATCCCTCCTACCTACCAATCACTCAATGATACAGACACAAGAAATGCCAGTCTGAATTGTTTACAAAAGGAACAAAATATTCATACTTTTCTTAAGATCCTAAAAAAGTAAAGAGAAAATAAAAACTTCTTATAGAAGCTCAGAGAAATATAGTCAAAGTTGCAGAAGTTGTCAAGACACCTTATATGCTGGATAGAAGCCCTACCAAGATGCATGGCTAAGCAATTACTGACTACTTTCAAGCAAAGTCAGTATTTTTCAGTTTATGGATACATAAATTTCATAAACAGCGTTATGCTTCAAAAGTATTTCTACTTTGAGTCTGTTTTTCTGATATTCATTTTAGTTGAGTTGGTCAAGAATTTTTTATCATATTTTCAAAATTTAAACATTTTTGCAGTCCACAGAGTATAAAATCTACCACTGCCTCAAAAACTGCTCATAAACTATGTTTTTAAAAAAATGCAGGTTACAGTATTGCCATAAAAGACACTTTCTCTTCTATTTTTAAAGTACTTTTCCATTGACTTTTAACAAAATAAAATTTCTCTGTGAGCAATCTGCTATGAAAAATAGGTATTTTGACAGTTTTTGTAAGATGTTCTGTGAAGAGGCATTTTTTTTTTTGAGGATTCAGGATTTTTAGTGCAGAGGGGGAAAGTCCTGGAACATTTCACTAATGCTTCTGAGGTATTTTTGTTTCTAGAGTATATTTGTAGATGGTGCAGAATGTGTCAGGCCAAGGGAGTAATTGCATGGGGTTTTGAACTATAGCTACTCTGCTTTTCAGCAATATCTCTGCATAAAAGATCCTGATCAGATACTTCTACAAGAAAATAATTTGGAGTAAAGCAGTGTTGGGTGAAAACTAGGAATTCCGTGGTTACCATACAAAGACTTTGTACAGAGTCTGTCCTTACTGTGGGCAGCAGAGGCTAGATTAGGTGTCATCTGTCCTCCTACCTCTATCATAATTGGTGATATAAATGCATGAAACTAGAGTAAATGTCCTACTGTATATGCTGGTAAATTAATATTAATGGCCATGCTCTTTGAGTATCTAACCAGATCACAGGGATAGGAAGGGATAGGGTCATAACTCTAGCTCTTCTCCACAGCTGTTGGACCCTCGATAGACATCAACATATTGATGTTATATGTGTGTTTCTTTTGTGAAAGTAATTGCATGACTACTGTTTCCAAGATTGGTGGCCTTGGGAATATGTAATTCAGAGATTAAATTTCCGCTGCTTTTTTCCAACCTTACCTCCATACATTAAAAAAATTACCAGTGTTTTTTTATTTGGCCTTTACAGCCTGTTTACAAATCTGCACACTCAGCTCAGGTTACTTGACTTTATGTTTTACAAATCTGCACACTCAGCTCAGGTTATTTGACTGTATGTACAAGTAATTTGGACAAACATTTTGTTTCCTCTACATCATAAAATACCCATCAAGCTTAGACATGCACTCCTGATCATTTTTTTCCCTTGAGGTTTTTTTCAGCCTTACTCCATTGTCTCCTTCCTGTCCTCAGTCACTTATTTCCACTCTTTCTGCTGTTTCCAGCTGACACATTATATATTTCGTAAGCCATAGGCTGTTTATTGTTTCTACAGACCCACAAAACTGTATCACATATATGTTACACAAACCTTGGGAGATGTGGGAAAGAAATCAAAGAATCACAGAATAATTTGTTTGGAAGGGATATAAGGAGGACGTGTGTTCCAAAACCCTGCTTGGATCAGGGCTAGTTTCAAAGTTGGATCTTGTTGCTCAGCAAAGAGTATCTCCAAAATCAGAGGCTTCTCTATGAGGTTCCTGCTCTGAGAGGGTTCTCTTTTCTTTGTCTGACCACCCTTTTGCTGAAAATATTTTCCTTAATATCTAAAAGGAATTGCATTTTTCATAATAGATATTCTCTTCTTTTATAGTCTAACACCTAGGAGGATCTGGCTTATCTGGCTTTGTCTTTTCTACATCCTCCTATCAGCCAGCTGAAGAAAGCAATACTTTTCCCTTTAGTATTGCCTGTCATGAGCTCCGTGTCATAGCTCTGTTATTTGTATGATCTCCTCAACTGCCTGGTATCATGCTACAGTATCTTCATTATTAACTGTAGCAGCATTTTAGGCAGCAGAAACATAGACAGTAAGACTATAAAGTGTCTCGTGCATGGCAGGAGACACACTCTGTGTGTCTATATGGAAAATCAAAGCAGCTGGACTTACAGTTTGAGAGCTCTCTGTTGAGCACACTGATAAGTTACTTTTGGGTGCTGAAAAGTCAAAAGCAAATCCCTGGGGCTGCACCGAGGTGGTTTTGGAGAAATATAGCTAATTTATTCATAACAAAAGCCTTGAGCACACATGAGATGTGACAATCAGGGAATCAAGACCTGGCAATCAGGAATCTAAGTTATTTCAAAGTGTACATGTACCTACTGCTTTTCTGGTGCCAGTTTAACCAATCAGATTTTAACTGATTTCTTATATCTTCTGGATAAAAAATTTTTACTGTTTAGCTCAGGCTACTGCAGCTTATACTTTGTTCTGGAAGTCTCTGATTCTGAATTTAGTTCATAAGTCAAAATTGTTGTTGCCTTGCACATTCCTGTACTTCAACTGTATAGTGCAAATGCTTTCCAAAGTACCATGAAAAAAATTAAAGAGCAGGCTCCTTAGGTAAAATAAGAAAGAAAATCTTAAGTAAGAAATCACTCTTCAAAAAAGTTGCTTATCTAAAAGAACTACATTTAAACCATTTTGGTTAATGAGATTCAGATTTTTTTACAGAGTGCCTTGCTATTGTATTCACAGTTTTGCAAACTTAGTCATATATATTTGTGCATAACTGAAACTTAGGGCCAAATTTACTGCCAGTATAAGCATACACAAACCATTTATGCAGCTGAAAATTGTTTACTTTTGGTGACTGAATTAATTCAGTGAGATACTGCAGTCTGCCTTCTGCACTCATGGAAACAAATGCACATTACAAATATAACTTGAACTACTTACAGACTTTGTTCACCTATATATTAACCATAACTGCTAAAGAAAAGACCATCAATAATAATTGTTTGCTGAACCCATAAACTGGGGAAGGAGTCGTCCACTGCCTTAAAGGAGGTTTGTTATATGATTGCTTTGAAGTCCACTGACTCATTGTAGTAGTTGTGCAGCATAGCAGAGCCTCATCACACACAAGCTGCACTTCCAAGGAATTCAAGAACCTGATACACAGATATAATTCTGAGTTTAGAGATCTGCTCAGTTAATATTTGACCTTGCTAATGCTGAACTCTCTAAAATCAGGGATTAAATTTCAATGGACTTAATCTGAATCAGAATTTTTCCCACTGTATTTGAAGGTAGTAGCCTGAACCTGAGTGAATTTTCCTTTCATAAAAAAATAAAAAGAAAATAAGATCAGAAGCAGATGAAATTCTCAGAAATACTTTCTCTTCATTAGAAAAAAAATTCTATGGCAGTTCAAAACAGACCTGTCCTGGTATGTTAGTGGGATATGAACACTGGAGACTTGCTGTAGGAGGTCTCAAGAATGGTGTAACTTTACACTTTTAGAATCATCTGCTTGCAAGTTGCATTATATTTGATTAATTCAATGAGATTTCATAATCAATTGGAATCTTCAGCCTTATCATCTACAAGAAAAAAAGAAACAATTATAAAAAAGATAGGACTGAGTACTTTTTGTTTTTCCAAAGAAAATCTTGCCTGGTATAAGGTTTACCTGTTTATTAATAATGGCCTTGAGAAACTGATTAAAATGCTGCTTCAGAAGAAAAAGAATATAAGATTTCAGAATCATGAGAGAGCCATTTTAGGGATGTATTTTGGATTGAAGGATATATGAGTAACAAAGTAATTAAATACAAATTTAATCTGTGTTGGTTTATGTTCATGACACAACAGATGAGGCATTATGAAACTGTATTGGTGAGGTAGAAATCTCATTTAAATATATTTGAATAACTTATTTCCTGAAGACTGGATAAAAATAGGACAGACTGTGTGTGGGCTATATTAGTGAGATACATTCCCATTCAAAACAGACGTATTTCATCAGTTTCTCCTTTCAATAATCCAATTGTCAGTTTGATAGCCCATAAAGAAAAAATGTGCAGAAGTGATAGGAAATGACTTTCATTCCTATCCTGGCTGCTGAGTTGCTCTGTTTCATTACTTTGCCTTGCAGATGACTGACAGCTCTGTAATCAACTTCAGGCTGGATTTAGTGGTTCCATGTCCTTTTGTCTCATTAATTATTGAAGGCATTTTTCTCTGCTGAGAACGGCTGCTGTGTGCCAGGTCTCTGTATTCATGGTGCTTATATCTGTGTTTCTTGGGCAGCAGCAGAGTTGGATGTTGAACTAGGAGTCAGTCATCACATGCACACAGACAAGAAAAGATGAAGAGACAGCAAAATAACATAAAAGAACTGTAGATCTGTATGCAAGAGGCCCGGAGCAGCTCCACTGTTATCTGTGAGGTCCCAGCACACTGTATTCAGAAGCCAACCAATTGTTTACAAGAGAGATTCTTGTTTTTCAAATGCTCTTTTTTTATTCTAAAATGATGATAGGGTGTTTATTTTTTTACTGTTAGCTGCTCTACTTGCCCTTTTGTTGTTGTCTGCTTAATTGGAGGGTGCAGAAGAAATGGATGTGTTCCTAAGAGATCCCTGCAAGTATGAGTAGTGTACTAGTAAAATGAATGCCCTCTAAATGTCATTTATACTTAAGATTATATTTTTTCTAAAATATTCAGTGAATGCTAAAAAATGCCATGACCTGAGTTCTTTCCTGGGAGAGCCAGAGACTGATCAAATAAATGTGCCTTTAGAAATAAATCAGGTACCTGTTATCTCTTCCACCCCTTCTCTGAATCAGGTGATGTAACTGAAACACAGTACTCAACAAATGGATAGCTGTCTTTGCTAGGCTATAGTTCCCAGTCTTATATAGAGGCTTATATACAGCCTTCTTAGTTCACATTGTCATAGTATTGCATTGACACAGCTGTTTGATTGGATGATGTGTCACCAGGAGAGCTGAAATGTAAGCTGAGAATCTCACATAACATCTACAAATATTTTTGTAAACATAGACTAAATGACCTGTTCACTGGGCTATCAGTTCCTACTCCCACGAACTCCAATCATTTCCTTCATGCCTGCATAGACATATTGATAATTTCTCAGTGCATCAGTATCTTGGCTATAAAAAGGGAAAAAGCGATTTCTGACTTCATGAATATCTTGCATAAGCAAGTATCCATGCTTGGTTGAGAATAGAAATTTCATTTTAAATAGGTTTCAAAATTGTTATTCTTCTAAAATGAACAGAAGCCTAAAAAATTGATTAATCAAAAATAGGGGAAAATGTCTGTCTAAAGATTTTGAATTTGATAAACATTGAAAAGTTTGATTTTTTAAAAATAAAAAACTTCTTTAGATAATTAAATAGAAGAAAAAATTAAATGCTTTCATTTGACACTGCCAGACACTCTAATTTGTATTGTAAAACAAAAAGAACAATATCAACATATAGATACTATTTTGATAAAATATTTTTTCTAATGGATTTTTTTTCAACCAACTTTAATAAATGAGTGGAGACATAGCCCATAATTTACCAGGTCTTCATTCCACTTTTGCATATAGTTCTGCCTGTTGTCATGAGAACATGAGTGTGGGAGAAACCCCTGATGTTACTGAATCCAGTTCCTCCTCATATTTGCCACAACATTGTTTATCTCAATAATGGGTAAAATAAATAACTGACTCAGGAATTTCTCAGCTATTAAGAGAGTTATAAGAGCATCTGAAAACAAGATTGTTAATGCACATCTTTAGGGGAAGGACTGACGTCTAAACAAATTCAGAGCTGAATGCACTGTAATGAATAATTCCTGGAAAGATAAATTATCCATCTCTACAAGATGAACAAATACAACATTTAAAAAAAGAAGAATTCTCTTGTTTTTTTCACTATTTGTGTGATTGACTGAATTTGTGTATAAGCAAATACTGAAGTGTTCTGAAGATATTGCAGAATTTGGTCTATGACTAATAAGTTGAACCAGATGGAAAACACTTTCAACAGCTTCTGGTACCTGAACATAAAAAACCAGTGTTATTGGAAAGGCACTATGTCAGTGGGACTTGTGAACCTAAAATTCATTAATGAATTTTGTCGAAGTAAGAAAGAAATACATGTTCGCTAGCACTGGAAAGAATAGTATTTCTTAAAGTATACAAACTCTGCAAAACCAGCTATTATATGTAAAATCATTTCAATGTATCTTGCTGCATAGTGTCAATACTGCTACTAAATGAATGGATTGTTTTACCTACAAATATATTTTTACACGTGAATTACGTAAATATGTTTTTTATATATCTTCAAATAACAGACTGGCAAACATAGTTCTATATTATTCTTATTCAAGGTGATATCTTTAGCCATTAAAGTTGTTTCTTTGTGAATATATGTGCAATGTTTTCTCATCCTAGAAGCATAAATTCTGAAAGTAATGTAAAGAAATTTTTTTCAGTTTCTTCATATTCAGTAAGACATCAGTGATTGTCCAAACATGAGGTTAAGAGGGAATAAAATATCTTTACATAATGGTAGAGAATTGCCATAACAGATGAGATAGCTTTGCTAATGCTACTTTTTCTTCCTGCTACTACAATGGTCACATTAAAAAAATAAATAAAATTACACCTAAATCATTCTCAGTTGCATTTGTTTGACTTCGAGCTAGTTAGCGCAAGTGATAGCTTCGTGCCAAAATTATATTTCCTTCTTGGAAATCTTTACCAGTTACTTTCTTAATGGATTCATAGACATGGAAAAAATAACCTGTTGACAAGTGAAGGTGGATTCTGATTGAATAGCTCCATACAAGGAGTCATGAGAATACGGTTGATATCTGAGCACACGGTTGTAATATTTGGATTTTAAAAAGAGAGAAAAGAGAAAGAGAGTGCTTCATTTCAGAACAATGTCTAGCAGAAGCCATTATTTTGTGTAGATTCTCTCTCCACTAACTGAAAGTCAGAAACTTCATTGAGGATTTCTGGGACAGCAGGAGGAATCCAGAGATGCTGTCCGGCATTGCCTGTGCTACGTTGCCTTCCATATATAAAAATATAAATAACTCCTTCAATATGAAAGAAAAAGGTATTATTATCATATTCAATTTGCTTGCATCATTGAGAAACCATAATCTTCTCCATCTTGAAGCTAGATACTCTGCCGGTCCTCTGTACTAATATTGACAAACTCATCAGAAATAAGTTTAATATATTTCCTTTAATTTCCTATTTAAATATAATTAAGGACAGATTACATATAATAGCTCCTGTGCTAATATAATTTTAGTTGAAATAACCTCTTTTTTTTTTTTTTTTTCCCCTCAGAATTATGCAGTACATTCTCGTTGAATGCTCTCTAGGAAGGCCGGAATTACCTTATCTGAAACATCTCAGGATCACATCTGTCATTTAAGGATGCACCATGCTGTGGCCTGTATTCAACCTGCTTCCAGCTGATCCACTGATTACTTTCACCCTCAGTGTTATTTCCAGCTTATAAACACACAGTTGAGACCTACTTTTTGTGTAAACTTAAATGCAGCTCATTCCATTCCCACGGTTCAGCTTTCGGAGTCATCACATTTTTCTTGCGTGATATTGTATTGGGTTTTCATGGCAAGATTTCGATATCAGGGCTGGGCGAGGGGAGCTGCAAAGGTGGCTTCTGTGAGAAGCTGCAAGGAGCTTCCCCCAGGTTTGACGGAGACAATACCACTGGCCAAGGCCATATTTGAGAATGAGGAAAACAAATCTGCTGCACAACAGCAGCCAGAAGAGAGGAGCAAAAATACGTGACCATGGTGAGGCAGGCTGAACCTCTGCAATCCGTGGAGGTCCATGGTGCAGCAGATATCCACCAGCAATCCAAGGAAGATCCCACACTGGAGTAGATGTCTAAAGGAGGCTGTGACCCCCATTGAGAGTCTGTGCTGAAGCAGGTTCCTAGCAGAACCTGTGGCCCCATAGAGAGCAAACCACACTAAGGCAGGTCTTCTGGCAGGACCTGTGACCCTTTGGAGCACCCATGATGGAGCATTCTGTTCCTGAAGGTCTGCACCCTATGGAAAGGAAACATGCTGGATCATTATGTGAAGAAATGCAGTGTGTGGGAAGGACCCAGGTTGGAGATATTTCAGAAGGATTGTCTCGCATGCAAACGACCGCATACTGGAGTAAGGGAAGAGTGTGAAGGGGAAGGAGCAGCGGAGGAAAAGCGTGATGAACTGACTGCAACCTCTGTTCTGCACTGCGAGGGGGAAGGAGGTAAGGAATTTGGGAGTAAATTTCAGCCTATAAGAAGGAAGGAGTGGAAGGAAGGTGGTTTTAAGATTTAGCTTTATTTCTCATTATCCTACTCTTACTTGATTGGAAATAAATTAATTTTCCCCAAGTCAAATCTTTTTTACCAGTGATAGACTGATCTCTTCCTGTCCTCATCTTGATCCACAAGCATTTTTTTATATTTTCTCCACCCTTTCCAGGAGGAGAGGGAGAGAAAGAGCAGCTTTGGTGGGCAGCTGGCATCCAGTAAGGGTCAGCCCACCACTGCTAATCTAACAGCTGAGTAGTGCCAAAACTAATTATCAAAATGCAACTAATGATGTTGTTATAAAGGTTATTATTTATGGGCAAGTGTTGCAAATGGCATAATCAAAACTTAAAGACTGATTTTCACCTCCTTGTTTCTGCAGAATATTAGAGAGTCGATGACCTTCACACTCCTGCCAGAGAAGCAGGATTCAGGCCTCTTTCTCTTTGCGAAATGGGAAGTTTATGGAGATCAGATTGAACTTATAAGGATGCTACTCTCCACACAGGTTTTCAAAATACATTTATGCATGTAGTATACACTCATAGACTCCAGTTCTTTCTGGTAAGCTTGCAATAGTCTGGACATACATATTTCAGGATGCCAGGGATTTTGACATGTGGGTATTTTGGCTTCACCTCTCATATCTGTGTTTCTAAATGTAAATCAGTGACACTTAGAAGAGGATGAAGGTCATCTAATATTTTTGGACCTAATAAAAGTTCTTGTTTTGTCTTTCCTAGTCTAATCCTAAAAATTACCATAAAGCCAGTACTCCTACAGTTACAGTTAAAGAGAGAGAGGCAGGATCATCATAGCTTTTCCAAGCAATATTTATGAGTAGAGATTAATTCTTGCATGCTGACATAGGTAGAAGCACTGGACTCAACAATGCTCTACTTCTCTCCCTGTATGTATAGAGCCCTTAAGAATATTTCCTATAGTAAGAAGCTGCCAATATCAGCTGGCAGTAGCAGTTTTGAAGGTTGAATCTACCTTAAGCTCTGAGTCCTCTTCATGGAGCACTAACAGATAAACGAATCTTTGACTTCGTGTAACAAGACAGAGTTGAATAATCTGGTTCTCCAAATGAATAGAATATAAGGTTGGGAATATATCAACAACGGTTCTTAAATACCAGCACCTATTTATTTAAGGTAATTTTCTAGATGAACTGTGGAAAGATCAGAAATAATGATGGGAAAGTAACAGTCTGGAAACCAAAGCGGGTGTAAGAAAACTGTAGATGAAACAACATATGAAACAGAACAATTTTGCATGAGAGGCATAAACAAAATTTCATCTACCTGTGCTGTCAGCAGCATTTTATTAATCTCCTAGTGTGCAGATTGATTCCCATCAGAAAACATAATTTTTCCTCCAAATAATAAATAATTAAACTGTTTGATACATCTAGGAAGTAGGTGTCATTACTGTGATTTTCTGCATATGGCAACCGAGGTAGAAAGACCTGTAATGGGTTCAATAAACTATGGCCATTAGTCCATTCTTTGGCTCACTTTTTTCTCATATTGAAGGCTAAAAATGAAGTTCGGAGGGCCTTCCACTAGGAATAAATCCAGAATATTGACAAATCAATGATGCAAGTCTGTTTCATGGTTAGCTCTTCCACTGGCTTTTCAAAGAGAATGGTGAGTGAGATAGTGGATATGACCTTGAGATGGTGGGTAGAATTAAGCTAATTGTCTAGATTTTTTCTTGCAGCCACTGGAGGAAACCTAACATCTGCATAGCACAGTTTATCTCATCCTAAATCAGATTTCTAAATTGATCGGCTGAATCATGCGTTATTTAACATATTTCCTTTTAGGGACTACAAAAGGTAGCTGGAGTGATAATTCAGATATAAACATCGAAGTTGCCGCAGGCTAAAATTAGTGAGCTGAAACACACCCACAAATACTAACCTATTCTGAAAGTCCCAGAAATGCCCTATTTAAAACAAAATCAAATCAAAATCAGTGTTTATTTCCACTTTGAATTTATAGTTATGGTATAAAATAAGAATACCCATATCCGTTCAGTATCCTTGAAGCATTTAAAAAAATACATATGTGAGTATAATTTAATATACTCACCATGAGTGGACTAGTGAGTTCATTTCTTTTATCAAGTTTCATCAGTTTTCTCATCCGTACCACCCTTACAACTTCTCTATTTATTTTCAAAAAAACATTGCTTCTATCTTCAAATATCAAAAAACAATGGAAACATAACTCTTGAAAAGATCTCAAGATACCATATTTTAATCTATCTCATAGATATGAGACAAGATGGGTATAATTTAACTGTTTTTGACCCACACTTTTCCAAAAATATTTTCTGAAAAATTTTCAGTTGAGTGCATTTTAAGTCTTCCTTGGATAACCAGTTCCACTGCTTAACTCCCTTGGAGTCCATATGTTTTTCTTACTACATTTTCAGAAATTAAACTAATTTCTGTTTCCCTTATCCTCTGTGGATGTAGAAAGTAATTAAACACTACCTTTTTTATAACACAATTTTATGTATTGAAGATAACCATCCTGTTTCAGTCTTTGTCTTTCCTCGTGTAGGTAAAGGAAACCAAATTTTTTTGACCTTTCCCTATTAGTCATGCCTTGTAAGCCATTTTCCTCTTATTGTTTCTCCTTCAAACTTTTGGGGCTACATATATCTTCTAGTATAGTGCTTAAAATTCTACAATAACTTACTGGAACCATGGTAGGTGAACTTTCGTCATATTTTTCCCATACTTTACCTCTCTCATAGACTTAATGATCAACCAGTTATAAATTCACATCTCTGTTGACTTTTTTTTCTTCTCAGTAAATGCTGTCACTCTCAGGCCTCTCTTGGCACACTGCTGCCTCATTAAATGTTCCTTTTTTTGTAGTTACACTACATGATTTCTTCTGCCGGGATACAATGCCTTTCACTTCTCATTATTGAATTCTGTCTTGTTACATTCCATCTTATTTCCCCAGTTTCTCAACAACTTTTTGAATTTTGGTGCTGCTTGTAGGTTGCTTGAGACCTCCTTCTTGGCCCAGCTTCAATTCACCAGTGCATCACAGGTTAGGAAAGAAACTGATAATATTACTGAGCTAATCAGTGTGTGAAATACAAAGTTTAAAGCAATGGAAGAGAGTGAAAATCATTGCTAGAATTAATTGGGGAAAAAAATACTTTGAAGATAGCTGTCCACTGGGAATTCAACACTTAGATGATGTTTCTCCAGTTGTGTTCTGTCTCAAAATATGCAGTAACTACTTAAGAAAATGGTGATGTTGCAAACAAAAGACAATATTAAGCAGTCTCTACTTCTTTAGTCTTAACATCTCTGTACTGAGAACCTGTGTCAGCCTTCTCTGTGCCAATGTGATGAATCTATCTCAGCTGGTTGATTATGCTGGGATGGGAGACCATTTGGGATGTCCAGTAAAGTGACTGATGTGTGTAGTTCTCACACCAAAACAAACAAACAAAAAGCACATATTGCTTAAGGCAGAGCTATTCATGACAGAAAATTATGAAAATTTACTATTTTAGCAGGGTAACTAAGTGTTATACTTGAGAAGTTGATGACATTGGTTATAAGCTCATAGGCAACATGCAAATTTCTCAGCCCATCAAGGTGTTAAAGAAGACCCGCACAATAAATCTACCATATTATATCAAGGATTATACAAAGACCACAATTTTTTTCAGTCATTACATTTTAAGATGCAGATCTTGAGCTACAATGCAGCTAGGAACAAATTTTCCATATGAGTTTATGATAAAATAATCAACTATAAAGTGCTAGTTGCCTTACTGAAGGACACAACCAAAGAGCAAAAGCGTGTTAAAAGGGAGTAATATTTATTAATTATATATTAAATTGCAGATTTTATATTTGCATTTGGAAATTTTATTCTGGATTTACAACAGTAAGTCAAGGATTCTGGAACTCCTGAGAGCCAGTAGTCACACGGCTGTTGTGAGAAATCAGCCACTAACAGGTAGGAGATGCAGACTCTACAACTAATAAAATTGTAAAAAAAATTAAAAAAACCTCATAAATAAATTTACTTTCTATACCTTTACTTAAGTCACTAAAGAAAATACTGAACTGATCAGGAACTGCTGCATGCAGGATACAACCTGAGATATTTTCATAGCCCAGCAATAACCATTAACTGTGGTTTGAGGATGATTTTTATTCAGCCAACAGTGAATTCATCCCATCTTTTCATATCAAATACTTACGCGGCTCCTCCCTACCTAACAGAATTAAATCTAGAATAGTTAGTTCTTCAATAAATTCTTTTCTTCAAAAGAAAAAGTTTGTCTCAAAAAAGATTTTGTGACATATTTCTATGTTCTACCATACCATTTTGCAAAAACCTCTAGATAATTCAGGGACTCTATTGCCACCTCATATGCTTTTTCTGTAATTACTTAAACCTGCACAATTTTTCCCTCTTACTAGGCAGTCTGCAGCACATCCCATACATCTATTTTTCTCCTTTTACATTTATTCAGAATTACTCGGTATCTTTTTCTTTTTGCTATCACTGCTTCATGAATGACAGCAAATACCAACTCTTCTATATGTAAAAAACACGTTAAATTTTCCTCAAATATTAAATTCTTCAAGGTAAACACCTCAGTTCTATAACTTATTCTAATTTTGATGGTGTTCCAAGATTTTGAATTTTTCCAGTTTACTCTTGTTCTCTGGACATTCCTGCATAAATACCTGAACTACTCATGAGGCCTTTCTCATTTTACTACTCAAGTTTTCAACTAGCTTCCATGTTCATAACATCCTCTTTGAATGTTGTGAAGCAATCTTTAACAGATCACTTAACGCTGATGTGCTCATCTACTCTTCCTCCTTAACAGCAGGATATCCAGTGTTCTTTGTGGAAATTCTTCAATGAATACTGTCAAATAATCTCAGTGCCAGAAATGTATCTTGTATGCAATGCCTTCCATGAGAAAATCTTCAATAAGCAACTCTAAGATGTTCCTATCTGCCTGCAGATGCCATTTTATTCATTTGGGAGAATAGACAAAGGTACCTGTTGTTATTCTTATGCCTTCACCTTTGTTCTCAGAATTTCAAACTTATTTCAAATTGGCTTAGGGTCATTGATACCAGTATGGATACTGGACTTAAAGTAGCACTGATATTTTCAAGGTTTTTGCAGGAGCTTGAAGGTCATCAAATTCAGATGCTTGGGTATGTCACAGCAAATTCTATTTGCAATTAAAATAGTGAGAATAACAAGAAGATTAATCACTTCCTGTGGTGCTATTACAGATTCATATCAATGTAATTGAGCTCATAATCTGGCCTGTTGACAGGTGAGTTCATTTATAAGGAGTGGTTTCATCATTATTTTTCTTGCAATATTTCTTTTTTCAAAAAGGATTCCTTGATTTATTATTCTTGCATTTCAAATCCATTATAAACATGCATAAAATTAATATCATTACTTCTAAAATAAATGTTTACTGGATTTCCTTTCATCTCTAATAAAAAGATCACTTCTATCTCCTCCATCTTCCTGTCAATACACAACTAATAGATGGAAATAAGTGTCCTCATACGTGTCTGTACTGATACTTGGTAAGTATGGATGAGTTTCTTTTAGCAGAGTAAATGAACTCGGGCAGACTGCTTTTGGTACTGGATGCATTTCAGCTATAAATATCCTCTACTATGAAGACGTGCTGTGGAGGGAAGAGTTACATTAAGTTACACGGTACAAGGTTTTTCAGATTTGGCAAACTTTTCTACCTTCAGTGTTCAATTTCACTGATTATCTGATGTCATGAGCAATAGTTGGGATCCACACATGAACCACCATAGCCAGATACAAAGCCAGTGCCTGAATGGAGCCTCCCTTCATTTTGTGGTTATTTGTTCAACTCTGGCAGTGTAACAGGCAAAGTAAGTAGTACAAGACTGTGTTAAATTTTGCATGTATCAGCAATACTGTCACTCAAAGTTCAGAGAAAACTGGAATCACATAATTACATCATAGAATCATAGAATAGTTTGGATTGGAAGGGATCATGGAGGTCATCTAGTCCAAATGCCCTGTAGTGAGCTGGGACATCTTCAACCGAATCAGGCTGCTCAAGCCTCATCCAGCCTGACCTTTACTGTTTCCAGGGATGGGGCTTCTACCACCGATGAAGTCCTACAAAAGGACATCATTTAAAAACAAAATTGTTGACCCAGAGTGAAGTATTCTCAAATGAGATGTTCTGACCTGTGCCCATTCCCAGCCATTAGGTTCTTCACTGTGCACTTGTCTTGTTGCCTAATAATTGTATATATAATTATATAAACCCCTGTAGACTGTGAGATCTTTGTGGACTAAGTGCAAGCCTTCTGGTATGAATTTAGTAAATGAAGTTATACAAACTTGAATTGAGCCATAAATAGATGTTACCTCACTTTCCAGCTAGGCTGCAGCAAAACACATGCAGGTCTTATTGTTCTCACAGGACAACAATGCATTATATCAAGCACAAAAGAAGGCTACTCCCAGATGCTAGAGAATCACTTGCTTTAATTATCATTTTTGATGGGAACTCCTTAACTGCACTTCTGATTGCTTTAATTGAAATTTGTGTAAATAACATACATTAGACAGAAAAAAAAAGTTTTGTCTTATACCCCTGTTGTGTCCAGAATAACTACAATTATACAGTCTATTGGTAAATGAATGCTTATTTCAGTGAGTACTAGAGAACAGAGAGTAAGCTGTTAAAACAAAATCAAATGAAAAGCACTCATTATTATGCATTAGACTTTTTAAAAACTCAAACGTATTCCCCCATCTCCCTGTAAAACCATACTGCTAGCAAATTAATTTTAAAAGAGATAAGCTATTACGTATAAAAACAAATCTCCAACAAACTATAAAAGTTGTTAGGTAACAGTGATGTCAAGACTAAACTATTTGCATAAACCTGAATCTTGGCCAGCAGATGATAAAATCCAACTCCAAGGTCACAAACCTTTCCAGTGTGGTCAAGGGGAAGCATATAGATTCAAGTCTATCATAAAAGAAACTGTAAATCTCTTTAGAACAACCATTCTGAGAAGAAATTGCATTCTTCTGGCCTTTTAAGCTTAGAAAGTTCATCTTTTGATTTCCTGTTTTTCTGATTTATCGAAACATCCCTCTATTCATTGTATTGAGAATGTTTCCAAAAAAAGGCTAAATAAATGTTGCACCTTTTATTTTTATCACTGTAACAAAGTGATATTATCCTGCATGTTCTAATTTTCTGTTCAAACCTTTGAGAAAAATCCAATTTAGAACAAATTTATCAAGATTCGAATTTTAAGACTCATGTGAGAAGACAGAATCCTTAGTGCAATAAATAGCCACAGGAAACTGTATGTATATGTGACCACATGAAATAGTACAATGTAGAGTGGTAAGCTCTACATGATAAAACTTCTCACTTTTCTTTTTCATTGTTCCATATGATCTTAATACTATGGAGGGCTTCTAGACTTTGTTTCAAATACTGTATCTCTGGCATGTTCTCTGGAAAATATTTGGAAAATATGCCTTCTTTCAAAATTCTTGTATGGTGTATCTGCATGGTCTTTCATACTGAGCTCCAGTCATTTTCTTAAAATCCTGACTTCTTATTGTATGACTCCATTACAATCTAGGAGTCCAGAAAAACATTAAGAGCATAGGTATTAATTGCATCTGATTATCAGCACTATCCACATGCTATCTCAATGGCAAACAAACATTTGAGACGTCTTAAGATATGACCTACAGGTGCTTCTCCAAAAAGATATGGTTTTTCATAGATCCCTGCAACTATGAAGACATCCTGGATACCATGAGAAGTCTCAGTTTGCACAGGACACCTTAGATGACTGACTGATTTCAAGGTCTGAGTTAAGAAAGTCAAGAAAGTTAGGAAATAACTACTGAATTTTTTCTAATGTAAGTTTATTTGGTGGTTGCATTTCTTTACAGGCTTCACTAATCATACTAAGAGAACTTCTTTAATTATAATCACAACCTAAGAACTTAAATCACATTTGGACAACTGGAGAGACACTTTAGTATGGGTGCCTTATTCTGGGTTTCACTCTAAATGTCAGATGCTGAGTTCAGTAAGGTTTTAGATTGTTTCTCCCACTAATCTCAAAAACAAGCTAATAAAATTTGTACTACTTAAAAAGATTGCTGAACTTCAGTTTGGAACCAGAAACAATTGCATAGCTCACTATTAATTATGATGATCACCTATACGGACTTTATGACATGTCCATTACTAATGTGTTTTTAGGAACAGTCTAGAAACATAATTGCTAGAAATGCTACAGAAGTAGAGGTGTTATAGCTGTGAAATTCAGGTAATGTAACAAAATGAAGTTTTCCAGGAAGAGGTAACATCTTCCTTTAGACCTAAATATTTTTCATGATTAGAAAAATGGAAACCCTGAGTAGACTTGTTTTTATGTGCTTCCAGATGAAAAGTGTTGTGACAATATCATACAAGATGGTATGGTTTGGGATTTTATTATTTGGTTTGTTTTTTTAGGAAAGTTGTGACTAGACAAATAGTTGTGGTGCCTCCAAGGGCCATTTTTTCAAGAATTGTGTTATTAATCTGGAGACTTTGGTGCCTAAGAAGAATGTTTTCCTTGTTTTACCATCAAACTGTGTTTTTCTAGATCACTTGAGGTAATTTCACAACACACACTTTAAGAATTTAATTTCTGCTTATGCTTCACTGAAATCATATAAATACTCCTTTGGAACTTGCCTTTAGCTCTTATACATTTTAATGCAAATTTACAATAGAGAATGTTTTGGTTTTTCTTAATTAGGTTTATAGAACTTCAGACTCATTTAAATCTATCCTAAAATAAATGACATAGTACCCAAGTGACTTAAATCAATGGTTCAGTTCACGGCATGCATGCTGTACTCAGATGAACTACCCACAGGAATTCTACGCCAAGAAAGAGCAGCTCATAGAGACGAAGAAATTAAAAAAGCTGAGCTAGAGAAGCTTTAATGCATTCCTATTTATAAGTACTATTTAAATTATGATGGAGTCAGCTTTTGCGCGTTGTGCAGTGTGATCCACTGCAGTTTGGCAAACTGCAAAGACAGGTTCTGACCTGAGGCCTGTATCCCTAGAGCCTTACCCTTTCCTTGCAGCACAGCTAAACAAGCTTCAGCTTCCTTCATTCCTCTCAGCAGAGCAATAGATTTTCACCTCCTTTTTGTCCTTCTCTCTTTAGACAATACTGCTCTTATCCTCACCCACAGCTGTCTGCACAGCAGCTAAAGGAGTTGGCAGTTATTGATACGTTCCAGCATCTTCACTCCCCAACAGCAACAGACCGTATTGCTCTTCTTACTTTCTTGCAACCATCTTGCTCATAAATCTTTCCTCTCCTTTATCAAAAGCAACATTTTCCTTCCTGCCCTTAAATGCAAACAAGGCCAGACAACAACATCAGTCACATACGCCTGCTTGCTACCAAGGGAAGTCAAGCTTCTGCCATGGTGAAGATGTGAAGGAAGGAAATGGGATAGGACAGGTGACAGCTAGATGGGAGTGACAGCAGCAGTAACTGCTGCTGGCAAGAGTCACTGCCTACCAGCAGAAGCTATTGTGTACCATTTTCAAACCATCACCAGTGACAGTCTTGCCATTTCTGGCTAGCTGAAACAGATATGAGAGACAGAATTCATCTATCTAGGCAGAGATAACTGGTGCAACAATCACTATCTATGTGACATTTTTCCCCTCTAAGTGAGAAAACATTGGACTCTACAGAAACATTTTGTGGGCCAAGTCAACCCGTAAAGTGCTCTTTGGATTGCACTTCAATATTACTTACCACAGAGACCAGTATAAGTTTCTTGTCTTTGTTCCCTGTCTTGATTAATATTCAAAGAAAACAGATCTGTATAGACAGAGATGGCAATGTGTGGTCTTAGCTAGTGACAACCACACCCTGATTTCAAGGTAAAGTATTGCAGATGTCTGGGCATAACACGAAGGGTGACAAGAGCACTAGAACTGACTGGGACTTGGTTGTCAGTTAGTGAATAGCTTAGGGAAGGAAGAAATTATATTGTTTTTATTTCTCCCTTGAGAAGGCATTCACTTTTAGCAGAGATCCCAGATGCTCTTGTCACACTTAGATGGATGTTCAATGAGAATGGGACAAATTCACAGAAGCAGTGTGTTACGCTCTTAGTCCTGCATTCTTCCCGGCATCCACCAAAGTCATTCTGACTGCATAGCTATTTATATTTTACTAACTCTTTTTACTGAATGGAAATATTAAATTGCTGGCAAATATTTATGGCAGAACTGGTAGAAAGCTGTATGTGTCCTGACTCTCAGCTGAAGCTGTCAAAATCCATTCCTTTGGTTAAGTGTTGAAGTGATCCTGGACTATTTGGTCTGACGCACACAATCCAGTTAACATCATGAATTATCATTATCCATAGAAGCAAGAGATTGGTATTGATCAAACATGGCTTTTGTGCTTTAAGTTGTGAAATCTGATTTATCACCTTGGCCTTGACAATGTCTTACTTAAAATCCCTTGCAAGTTTGACATTTAATATCCTTTAAATGAAAGAGTATTTAACCTGGGGAGAATGCATCGAACCACGAATCTATAAAAGAACCCAATCTGGAAATTGCAATTCATGGGCTTGCTGCCTAATTTCTTATCAGTGCTTGGAGAACTCAGAGCTAGACAGATCCCACATGTAAATATTACTGCCTCATTTTTTAGTTTGGGTAAGCAACTACATGGGAGATCACAGGGCATGCTAAAAACTGATTAGCTTCCCATCCATGTTATTTTTTTAAGGATTAATTTTGAGGCACCCCAGCTTCTGAGTGAGAAGTCATGGGCCCGTTATCTCCTTCAAGTGATGTTGCACTCAACTTTCTACTCCTCATGTTATCCCATCCGTTCTAGAAAATTAAGCAGTAAAAGCCGTCTCTAGAGGGTTTGGTTCAATTCATGAGTGTTCATGTTAATGTCATATAGGATGTTGCGATGTTATTTATTCTAGTATCTTGTATTTTTGAGGCCTCTCAAAATGTCGGAAGCTATCATCTAGGAGTTGTGTGATTCCAGATTCACAGTAGCCAAATACTTGTTGCTGTATTAGTGATTTCATTAGGACTATGCCCCAAACCAGAAATCTATCTACATTTGTAGAAAAAAGACCCTGACTTTTAGACAGTGAAAAGGTGAATTCCACAGAAGTCAGTCCCCAATCTGAGTTTCATATGTTTGTGTATTTCATTTTTCCTAAAATATCTTTGTTTCTATTATGGTGGAGTAGACCTTCCTTTTTATCTTTAACTTGAACCAACTGAAATAAACTGCAACACAGAACAATTAATTTAATTGAGATCCTTTCCCCAAGTAATAATGCAATTATTTGCAATTTGCTTAGCACTTTAGGCAAGGAGTTAATTTCTTTGTTTCTGTAGCTGTGCCCAAGCATAACAGTAGTTACCCCCAAAGGGCAGTAATTGCCTTTATTGCAGTCATTATATCCAGCCTGTGCTCTTTTAGCTGAACCTTCCTCACATGTAATATGTATTTTTTCTACTGCAGCCAGCTATCCTGCTAGAAGTACTGCAGGTGACATTTGTAGCTCAGAGGTATGTCAATTTTTTAGTAAAAGAGAAACATGGGTGTTTGTCCTGCAGTCTTTGCTCCTGGATGTGTTACCTAGGTTGCTTTAAAATGAAAGGCCCTCAGAAGGGTGTGGAAAATATATCCAGATATGAAAAGACATTAGTTGTTCTGAGCTACCTTATCTGGGATCCAGACACCTTCTGTGTATGTCCCAGGGGCAAGGTTCAACCTGTGCCCTCAGCCCTTGCCTGAGTTGTGTTGCACATGTCCCTGTGCTGGTCCTTGACTTGTTGACTGGATCAACAGCAGATGTGACTCATTGCTTCAAGTTTGTCTGATACTCACTGGGCTTTCCCAGACCTGTTGCTCTGACCGGTCCTGTTCCTCCCAAATGCCCCAAGACTGCCTTTTCAGCAAAGATGGCACTATTGTGGGTTCCTGGCTTATCTCCCTCTTAGAGCAGTCCTGTTCCTGCTGCTCCTGATAGTATGCCTACTATGACAAGACTTTTTAAATGATTGTATTCTTCAGCTAGGGACTCTTTAGCTGCCCAGAGTAAGATAATTTTTTTTATTGATTCAATATCTGGATATTTCTACCTCAAGAATGCTTTACTAGCCTGTCTCTGGCAGATATTTCTTTTGTTCAAATACTTTCAGTTATCAAAAATCCAATCAAACAAATAAACAACAGTTAAAAAACATGTTTGTGTTACTTAGTATGAATCAAAGCAATATATTATTACATGTGCATTAATCAGATCCATAAAGATTAAGTACAAACAGGAAAACATTATTTTGTGAGAGAATGAAAGCAAACAAACCTCTTATGTGTCACATATGTCAACAACCTTAATGCCAAACTGAAAGGAAATCACATTTGATGGTTGATTCAAGCTAAGCACTTACTTTTCCAGAATTTTGACAGCCCTAGCAAATAAGGCATAGTCTCATAAGAGACAATTTAACAGTAAAAAAAAAAAAACAATACGCAAGCCACATAACTTCCACCAAGGCAAACTAAGAGAAGCAATTGTTCAGGCTCTTGAGTACAAGTGTACCTTGATGGGAAGCCTAGAAAGGAGTCATTTTAATGAGGAAAGATGAAAGACATCTGAACTATTCTGTTCTGGAAGGAGGGCTGAAATATGAGAGTGACCTATGAAGCCATAAATAGGATGAGGCAGCTGCATGAGAGATTGTCTGTTTCTCCATAGCTCATAAAATAAGGAAATCCACTGAAATGACCAGGCAGCAGTGTTGTGAAATACATTAAATAAATGTAAAATACCAAATACATGCACAAATATGTGGTGCCATTTTAAAGTGTTGCAAACTTTACAGGTGGGTTTCTACTTTTCTTTTAATCTTGAGTTTGTGATATTGTTCTCTCCACAGACAAATTCTAGGTTAGGGAATCCTTAACTAGGAAATTATTTCATCTACTCTGCAAATGGCAGAGAATAACACAGAAGTTAAATATAGAAGATGTATTAGAGGAGCCATGAGCATCCTTAAGTAATTATTGCATCAGTATCGGGGAATTAGACAGCTAAAGATAACCAAATGAACATGCGGAAGTTTGAATATTAAGACACAAAAGGATTTAAATACTTGCCAAAGGCCATGAAGAGTATCTCCAAGAGTTCCAGGTGTATCAAAAACCTATTTTGCTGCTTTAAATGGAAGTTCATTCCATCTCCAGATTTTGCCCCATCATTATTACTACCATTCAAGAAGCAGGACACTTCAAATTATAGACAGAGGAAATCTAAATTTTCAAAGCATTTTTAAATTCTTCTCACAGTGAACAGCAGGTCCATGAAAATCATTGTCAAATGATAAGGGTTCAAACAAGGACTGGATATTCATGTAGATAATTAGAATCAAAATTACGTGGGATTCCTGTAAGCCATACAATAATAGAAATGTTAGCAAAGAATTTTCCTCTTGAGTTGTTTTTTATCTCTCATTGAGACACGTGAAATGTTCTACTCACTGAAAAAAATATTCACCGGGCCCAACATGACAAGGCCTAGATTCCTAACAGTCATAAAGTTTTATCAACCCAATATGTGGCTTGTTTGTCAAGGCCTTCCCTTGTTTTTATTGTCCCTGACAATGTAGTTACTTTTTTTTTCTTTATTAAAGACTAGTGAAAGATGAGAAATTCACACATCTGACACATTCTTAACACTCTCTCATCTTGATAGCTTTGTCTTTTCTAAAGAATGTCAGTCAGTATGAGCATCTTTAGGTGGTAACTTTCAATACACGTTCTGATATCAGTCTCTCAGTGGAGCACACAAAAGCTACACATATGTGGAGATGAACATGACTGTAACCAATGGAAAGAGAATAAGATATTTAAACCTAGCTCTCCTTTCCTCACATATTCTCTCTTTCCTTTCAGCTCAAAAGGATTACACTTTTCCTTTTCTTCCATTGTTTCTCCCAGTGCAATACAGATTTCTGCCCATTTTTGTGTCTTTAGTCCTAATTCTCAAATTTCTGTGTTTATCTGCACATTTCTTAAAAGATAGTAACAATGATCAACCCTTCATTCTGCACAAGGGGCTCTCAGGGTGGTACTACAGCTCCCTCCACTCTGTCTTTTCCATGCACTTCTCCTTGTAGAGCTAATTCCTAAGAATTGGCTTTATGTTAGTCATCTGTTTGGCCTCTCTAGTTTGACCTCCTTTCATGAGATTAAATGTGTTCTGCAGGGAATCATTAACTGTGCATCAAACACATGCACATCTTTCTTGCTTCCTTAAACATTTATTCCTTATTGGATAAAATTAAATTCCTTGAAAAGTGGGAAACTCAAAGGGAATTAGAAATATTTGAAAACAAGCAAGTCTTCTGTGCTTTTACAGATGCAAAGTTCACTCCAGTGCTTTGCTCAGAGAGGAGAAGGAAAAGAGAGCCTGCAGTTCATACAGAGACAACAGATAAAATAAGCTAGAAAGAAGAACACAGTCTGAGAGGTTGGCCTCTATTCTTTTGAGGCAGCAAAAGGGTTTGAATTCTGGAAGTGTTTAGGCTATATTATGCATGTACTAGAACACAGGCTGAATTCAGCTTCTGATGTATCATTGGCTCCTAGCAGAGAGATAAGTGTGCTTTTCTGCTCTGTTATATGTAGTTTGGGAGCCAAAATAAGGTGATGCCAGTAGGAACTTAAAGTCAGACTGAGGGCAGAAATCACCATCCGTTATAAACCAGCATTTTTCCATAGACAGCAGAATTGTCAGAAATGTAATTGCTAAAAATTATTAACAAATAACTGCTGAGTTATATGCATTTCTGATGCAGATACTGTTTGCACTGGAAGATAGTCATTGACTCAAAGGCAAAGTTCAGAGGGGAATATAAATATATCTTCTTTGATATGCTGCACCAGCCCAGTCTTTTTCATGAAGTAGATTCATTCACATTTTAGAGATTGATTTTCAGGGAAATTTAAATAAGCAGTTAAGGTCTTTTCCCTTAGGTTTCTAACCTCAGTGATTTATTGCTAAATTGCCTTCCCTTTTACAGAGGGCTTTAATTGTTTTTCTGATAAGGACTTGGAAAGATATCACAGAACCACAGAATCACAGAATCACAGAATAACCAGGTTGGAAGAGACCCATCGGATCATCGAGTCCAACCATTCCCACCAATCCCTAAATCATGCCTAAGTACCTCATCCACCCTCACCTTAAACACCTCCAGGGAAGCCGCGTCAACCACCTCCCTGGGCAGACTATTCCAATGCCTAACCACCCTCTCCGTGAAGAATTTTTTCCTAATCTCAAGCCTAAATCTCCCCTGGCTGAGCTTGAGGCCATTCCCTCTGTCCTGTCCCCTGTCACTTGGCAGAAGAGGCCAGCTCCCTCCTCTCCACAACCTCCCTTCAGGTAGTTACAGAGAGTAATAATGTCTCCCCTCAGCCTCCTCTTCTCCAGGCTAAACAACCCCAGCTCTCCCAGTCGCTCCTCATAAGGCCTGTTCTCCAGCCCCTTCATCAGCTTCGTTGCCCTTCTCTGGACTCGCTCCAGAGCCTCAACATCCTTCTTGTGGTGAGGGGCCCAGAAGTGAACACAGTACTCGAGGAGCAGTCTCAGCAGTGCCGAGTACAGAGGGAGAATAACCTCCCTGGACCTGCTGGTCACGCCGTTCCTGATACAAGCCAAGATGCCATTGGCCTTTTTGGCCACCTGGGCCACTGCTGGCTCATGTTCAGTCGGTTGTCAACCAGCACCCCCAGGTCCTTCTCCTCCTGGCAGCTTTCCAGCCAGGTTTCTCCTAGTCTGTACCTCTGCTTAGGGTTGTTGTGCCCCAAGTGCAGGACCCGGCACTTGGCCGTGTTAAACCTCATGCCGTTGGTCTCAGCCCAGCAGTCCAGCCTGTTCAGATCCCTTTGCAGAGCCTCCCGACCCTCCAGCAGATCCACACGTCCACCCAGATTGGAACTTTCATGAGACTTCCTCTTATTTTTCAAATAGCAAATTAGCAATCACAAACTGAAATGTATAAAGAAAAGGAAGCAAAATAAAGATAAAAAAATGTTGTTAATTGACACAAGTGACGATTTCCTGGAGATATGGAAATATTGTTTGTTGTGCAGACACAAATTTTGAGTCATCTCTTGACAGTCAGTATTTCTGTTGAAAACTGGATTATGACTGGAGGAAATAACATAAAATAAGGAAAACATGACTGTCTTAAATATACACATATTAAGGCCCTGCAGAAAGTCCTTGAATCATCATGCTGAAGACCCTCTAAGAAGTGTCTGTTTGTGTCTGAATGCTTGTGCTTGTCTTGATGCAGCCTGAGATGTCACAGCTCAACCTGTGCACATCTATAATGTCATATGCTTTTGATGTTGATCAGCAGGCATCAGGAAACCACATCCTGCTCCTAAGAGGAAAAAGGAAATGACTGAAACATATTTAAAAGTTCACAATGTTCTAGGATTCCTTTAGCTGGTAGAAGGTTTAATTTGCTGTATAATAGGTCTTCAGTCATAGACATCATTTAGCACATACTAGCACAGATAAGATCTGCGTAATGCAAAATAAAGCTGCTGGGCACTTTCTGTTTTGGTGTGTTTGGGTTGGGTTTTTTTTTTTTTTCATTGCACTGGGCATGCATCTGTAACAATAATGTTTTTCCTATACCACTGTCTTTTCTTGGCTATCGTGTCTCTCTTCTTATTTATGTTCATTTTGTTAGCAAATGATTCTTCTGTTTATGTTTCTATACGTAACTATGTCCTCTGTAATGCTATTCTCTGAATTTCTTTGTCTTGACAGAAAAAAATGGATCTTACAAACAATTCAACTGTTCCTGAAGACTCAAAGTAGTTATGTTGTCCTTGGACAGAACAACAGTCACTTTTAACAAACGTGGACTGTGAATGTTAGCATATGAAAAATGAGCTTTAGGGAGCATGGTATAAATGGTATGAAAAATCATATTTTATAAGGAACATTTTTTAAAATTACAAATTTCCTTTAAAAAAACCCTTCAGCCTTTTGCATGTTTATAATTATTATTTTTCATATTAAGTCATAAATAATTGAGAAAGAAATGTATTTCCTTGAATCCTGTACCACAATATCTTTTGTTGATGGCAGCCCTGTAACAGCTGATTTTGCTGAGTAAGCATATTGGCAAAACTCGTTTTGGAGCGGGATGTTCACCTGCATATTTCATGCTGGTATGCTTTAAAACAGTAAATGCCACACATCACCTGCTTTTGGAGCACAGAAGTGAAAAAGAAAAGAAATTGATCTTTTAGCTTCTGTGGTGAAGGCAGTTACCATTTTACCTGTGCTTTTGGGGTGTTCATGAACATACCTGATTTTTTAATCAAATTACTTAATATTTTACTGGTGATGGTGTTTCAAACACAAAATCCTAAACTCAGTTTTGATGTAAATGGGTGCAATTCAACTGTTCAGCTATGTAACGACTCTAAACTATGTCTGTGAGATTGACTTCTTATTGAAACTCAAACATGAAAGGGAAGCACATCAAGGATGGAAGAAAAGATGAAATTAATAAAGCTAAAACCTAACCTAATTGCATCTGGCTAACAAAGACAACAAGAAGGGCTCCTGTAAGAGTGTAGGTGACAAGAGGAAGGCTAGGAAAGATATGGGTGCATTGCTAAAGGGGGTAGTGCACCTGGTTACCCAGAACATGGAAAAGGCTGAAGTACTGAATGCCTTCTTTAATTCTGTCTCCTAACTAAACTGGTCTTCAGGAACCCCAGGTGCCAGAGATCAGAGAGGATAGTTGGAGCAAGGAAGATGTATCCTTGGAGAAAAAGGACTAAGGAAGGGAATTGTTAAGCAAACTGAACATACATAAACCCATAGGCCTTGATGGGATGATGAAGGAGCTGGCTGATATTATTGTAAAACTACTTTCTTTAATCTTTAATCAATCATGGAAAGTGGGAGAATTGCCCAAAGACTGGAGAAAGCTAAATATCACCCCTGTCTTAAAGAATGGCAGAAAGGCAGCACAAATTACAGGCCAGTTAGCCTCACCTTGATCTGGGAAGATGATGGAGTAGCTAATCCTGGAAACCATTTCCAGGCACAGTAAGGACAAAAAAGTCATCAGGAGTAGTCAGCACAGTTTCATCAAGTAAAAGTCATGCTTGACCAACATCATAACTACTATGATGGAGTGACTGGCCTAGTAGATGGGGGAAGAGTAGTGATTATTGTTTACTTGAACTTCAGTAAGGCCTTTGACAATATCTTCCATAAGATCGTCATAGAGAAGCTGATGCACAATCTGGTTGAGCAGTGAGGGAGACTGAAAACTGGCTGAATGGCCAAGCCCAGACCATGATGTTCAGTGGCAAAAAGCATAGTTGGAGATCAGTGACTAGAACTGTACCCTGGGGATCAATACTGGGTGCAGCCTTGCTTAACATCTTTATGATAGCGTTCTGCTTCAGAAACTGTCAGCCTCTGGCCTGGACAGGTGCACACTCTCCTGGGTGGAAAACTGGTTGGATGACCGGGCCCAGAGAGTGATGGGAAATGGAGTTAAATCCAGCTGGAGGCCAGTGACAAGTGGGGTTCCCCAGGGCTCAGTGCTGGGTCCAGCCCTGTTCAATGTCTTTATCAACAACCTGGATGAAGGCATCGAGTGCTCCCTTAGCAAGTTTGCGGGTGACACTAAGCTGGGTGGAAGTGTCGATCTGCTGGAGGGTAGGGAAGCTCTGCAAAGGGACCTGAACAGGCTGGACTGCTGCGCAGAGACCAGTGGCATGAGGTTTGACAAGGCCAAGTGCCGGGTCCTGCACTTGGGGCACAACAACCCTAAGCAGAGGTACAAACTAGGAGAAACCTGGCTGGAAAGCTGCCAGGAGGAGAAGGACCTGGGGGTGTTGGTTGACAGCGACTGAACGTGAGCCAGCAGTGTGCCCAGGTGGCCAAGAAGGCCAATGGCATCTTGGCTTGTATCAGAAACGGTGTGATCAGCACATCCAGGGAGGTTATTCTCCCTCTGTACTCGGCACTGCTGAGAGCGCACCTAGAATCCTGTGTTCAGTTCTGGGCCCCTCACCACAAGAAGGATGTTGAGGGTCTGGAGCGAGTCCAGAGAAGAGCAACAAAGCTGGTGAAGGGGCTGGAGAATAAGTCTTATGAGGAACGACTGAGAGAGTTGGGGTTGCTTAGCCTGGAGAAGAGGAGGCTGAGGGGAGACCTTATTGCTCTCTGTAACTACCTGAAGAGAGGTTGTGGAGAGGAGAGTGCTGGCCTCTTCCCCCAAGTGATAGGGGACAGGACAGAGGGAATGGCCTCAAGCTCCACCAGGGGAGATTCAGGCTTGAGATTAGGAAAAAATTCTTCACGGAGAGGGTGGTTAGGCATTGAAATAGTCTGCCCAGGGAGGTGGTTGACTCGGCTTCCCTGGAGGTGTTTAAGATGAGGGTGGATGAGGTACTTAGGGGAATGGTTTAGAGATTGGTGGGAATAGTTGAACTGGACAATCCGATGGGTCTCTTCCAACCTGGTTATTCTATGATTCTGTGATTCTATGGTTCTATGATTCTATGAGGTAGAGGGTACCCTCAGCAAGTATTCTGATGACACCAAACTGGGAAGAGTGGCTTATAAACCGGAAGGTCATACTGCCATCCACAGGGAGCTCAGCAGGCTGAAGAAATGGATTGAAAGGAACCTCATGCAATTCAAGGAGGGATATGGCAAAGTCCTACACCTAGGGGGGAGCACCTCAGTGCACCAGTGCATACTGGGGGCCTCCCAGATGGAAAGTAGCTTTGTAGAAAAGGACCTGAGGGTTCTGGTGAACACCAGGTTGAGCACGAGCCAGCAATGTGCCCTTGCTGCAAAGAAGGCAAATGATATCCTGGCTGCATTAGGAAAAGTATTGCCAATAGGTCAAAGGAGGTGATCTTCACCTTCTGCTCAGCACTGGTGAAACCATTCCTGCAGTCTAGTTTTAGGCTCCTAGGAACAAGTGAGATGGACATATTGGAGCAAGTTCAATAAAGAACCACAAAGCTGATTAAGGGACAACAGGGATCAGGAGCTGAAGTGATTTCCTTTGTGCTCTCCTGGTCTAACAAAGGCTGTACTGTAGTCCCAGCTCTGAAGATTAGACACATCCTGATGAGACTTAAGGGAGCCTTATTTGTTCTAGAAGGACAGTGTAGAAGTGGGTGCTAGGTTTACTGTTACATAAATCAACTCTCAGCCTTTCTTTCACTTTTTATTTTTCAGAATATCCCTCTCACAGTAAACTAAAGGGGAACCCTATATTTTCACACTCCCATCATTTGCTAAAATTCAGAATTGTCTTTTGTGAGACCATGGGTGAAATAACACATCTGGGTTTCACTTTATAATGTCCTTGCTGTGGATAAACCTCTTTCTCCATCTCCCTTCACCAGGGTTAAGAACAGACAGACTGGACTAGACAAAGCCAAAATAAAATTCTGATGTTGAGGGAAGGCTGGGCTCACAGCTGGGAAGTTCATGGGGAACATAAAAGGGAAGGAAGGGATGCCACTGATGGTGGAGATGCATTCAGGGATGTTCAGGCTCTTTCTCTGAAACTATTTGGAGATGTTATGTTGCTTCCACCTGGGAAACCTTGGAAGACCAGAGCTAACCAGGGTTAGCTCTAGTAATTCAGCTCACAAAGTTAGCTGCCTGGGTTGTATAAATATTTGTTTGACTCAGCTCTACACTGTTCTTAGGATCATGTTTTTGATCAATTGTAAAATTGTGACAATTGGTATATACAACATAAAAATGATGTTTTTCTTTTGGATGATGAGCATAAAACTTTCCTGAATTTTTTTATAGCATCATTTTCACTAAACTGTAACTGCAGGTAGCCTCTTCATATGTGCAGTCATTTTCTAGATAAGATCAATTTCTATATATTCCATAGTTCTCCCTAGTTAGTTTCATTGAGTGATGTTTCTTGTATATAAACAAGAAAAAGTCCCTCATATTTCATTTAAATCTCTGTGGCAGTAGCTAAACCCTTCATCTTCCTGTTGTATATCTGAGGCAGAATTCTGACCTCACTGAAATCAGCAGAGCTTTAGCTTGTGTTCAGTGGGATTAAGATTTGGTCCCTAAAATTTCTGATTTAAAACCTCTTTAAAACCTCTCTAAGTCAAAGAACAGACTATTATTGACTTCTGTAGACCCATAACAAATCTGTAGACAAATAGCTGTGCTTAAATGACAAATAATTTAATCAGAGAAAAATAGGACCTTTACTAGGTGACTTGAAAGGCAATCTCCTTTAAGAAAAAAAAAAAAAAACAACAACCTTCACAATCTCTTCAGTTCTTTGTTCTTAAAAATTTTATGGGGACAAAAATCTCTCTCTGTGACGTATTAGAGATGAACATAGAGATGTGGATTAGAATAAAATATGTCCATGAGTTAAATTTCTGCAGTTCTACAAAGCAAGCACTGCACGAGTAATGGTTACAGTACAGTTATTTAGGTGCAATCCCTTTTTAATTTTAGAGCCTTTAATTACATCTGCCCTGCACCTTAGAGAAATACACTGAGGACTGATAAGGAATCTTGTTTCTAAAAGAAAGTCAGAGGAGGATAAGCAAAAACCAATGCGACTTGTATCAAGTGAAGTGCTCTGTAGAATGCAATTAATTGGTAGATAAGAGACCCATGGCTGCTTCCTTCTTAAGCTAAACAGTATCAGGGTTTTTAAAGGTTTTTTATTGTATGAATAACAATTTTTATCATGTTACTTGCTATTTATATCTTTTATATATCCCATAACTGACTCAATACCCACAAATATTTCTCCTTCATTTCTTTTCTTTGATTACTTGTGCTTGCTGTCAGTGATATAGAAACATTTTTTCTTGTTATTTCACCAACAGAATGTTTCAGAGATACTGATAAAGGCCTTTTTTTTTTCTTTTGAGGGCCTTAGTTCTGTTTCCAGGTGCAGATTTTTTAGAATCTATTGTTAATTCCCATCTTTCAAGTTCCTTCCGTCTTCAACTAATGAATCACACAGATTGTACCAGACTCCTAGGTGGAGTTGTTCTCTCTCACATGTATCCTAATCTGTTTCTACTGTGCTTCTTGTTGCCTTTTTTGTTTTGTTTTGTTTTTTTCTAAGGATGTTCTGTAGCTTAACTTCAAACTGTCCTTTCAGGCTGATGCTAAGTTTCATCTATATTCTGTTTCAATTCAAGAGATAAATGGAGGTCTCTGTTCCTGTTCGGCTGTCTCTGATCCACCTCTTCTGTACCTGGTATGGATGCTCATAGTGTTGGCTTTTATCTTTCATCAGCTTCTTGTGGACACCTGCCATAATCCATTCCTTTCATAATGCAATGCTGTGGGGAAAATGTTTTATTCTTTCTTCATGTTTGCTTATACCACATGTCAGTATTTGGAGATGGAAACTGTTTTTCCAGTTCTCTATCAAATCACAGGCAATGGGCTGGACTCTCTAATGTAGGACAAATTTAACTGGAAATAGTGTATTCCTCTGAAATACATCTGTGTTTAGCATTAGATGAGGGAGAGATCTCTTATTCACTTGAAAAAAAAAACCAAACAAACAAAACACCAACCCAGGAAAAACTGTGGAGGTAAACTGCTGAGGAAAAGTTTGCAGCACTTGTTTCCTTAACTCAAGAACTAAAGTTGTTTCTTCTACTTTTAAATGACTGGAAACAAGGAGGGACCGTAAGAGCCATAAGCAACATTTACAGAACATTTACAAGGGCTCCCCTGTACCTGTTTGAGTTTTATTCCTTTTCAGAGGCTTAACTTTTTGATGCTATCTTGTAAAGCAGGTTGGAATCCTGGGGCCAGCCAGGAATCTTACAGTTATTTTAGTTGGAGCACACTGCAATTGTCCCAAGAGCAACTCAAAACCTTTGCCTGGCCCTGTCAGGGCCTCAGTAGCTGGTACAACAGTTGGAAAAAGTCAAGTGGCCTTCATTTGTCTCATCAGTTTTCTGGCTTAAGTATTTTGTCACATCCCATTAACATTTAACCAATGATATTTCCCTGGAATAGACGAGTAGAAGATTGTATGTACATTTCAGCTTAAGTTTACACACTTGCTCAGTGTGCAGTAAATGGCATTTAAGGGAATGTTACTAACATCGTCAGGAAATAAAGTTCAGCTCAGAATTTAACTCCCAATGGCCCAAGCATTTGAAGTCAGATCAACGAAAAGAAAACAACTTTGAAAAGCTGGCCTTTTGTATTGATGACTGAACATTACAAATCGAAAGAGCCCAAGTCTGAAGGAAACATACGATATTTCCTAATATGTGAGCATAACGGCTTCGTGGGACCGTTTCAGCTACACTGCAGCATCCCTTCTGGCCTTCAGCAACGCTTGATGTGGGAGGGAGACTTGCATCCCAGATGTTTATATTAATAAACTTTTAGTTAAGGCAGCATGTACATCCTAAAAAATATCTCAAAGTCAATCACGGTGTTTAGTGGATGATGATTTGCCCTTGTTTGATTTTTCTGCTTATTTATTTATTAAATTTATCACTGCCACATATGACAGCAGACTGAAAGGTAAAAATTCCTCTCTTAAGTATGGATTTTAAAAAAAGCACAAGTGGAGTATTTTGATGATAGGGATGTTTTTGGGTTTGTTATTTAAACAAAATTCCCTTAGAGGCTTTCCAAGGAAATTTTCAACAACTTGGCTCTGTCTGGAGGAAGAAACAGCCATCCCAATGAACGTAGAGAGCAATAAGCTTTGCCTAAGACCTCTGACTCTAGCAAGGGTAGCAGAGGAAGGGTTGTCATGGTTTGGCACTGCTCAGTGTGTCACCTGCCTTGCAGAGGTGTCCCTGGAACCGGGGGCGGCAGAGACTCCCCAGCAGCCCCGGGATCACGAGAGGCAACAGTACCACCTGGTGGCTACCGGCACCTCTCTGCTCTGCACACACCGAGTTTTGGGAACCAGGTTTGTGTTTCAAGAAACTGCTGCCTATCCTACCTGCCTAGGTGGCTTTTATCCTCCAGCGCTGCCCAGTGCTCTGTGTGACAGGAGAACTGAAGCTTCTAAGTGCTTTGTGAGAACTTATCTGGAGAACTGTGTCCAGTTCTGGAATCCTCAACATAAAAAGGACATGGAGCTTTTGGAACGGGTCCAGAGAAGGGCTACAAAGATGACCAGAGGGCTGGAGCACCTCCCATATGAGGACAGGCTGAGAGAGTTGGGCTTGTTCAACTTGGAGAAGAGAAGACTCTGAGGAGACCTTATAGCGACCTTGAGTACCTGAAGTGGATACAAGAAACCTGCGGAGGGGCTGTTCACAAGGGCTTGTAGTGGTAGGACAAGGGGGAATGGGTATAAACTGCAGAGGGGCAGATTTAGACTAGACATAACAAAGAATTTCTTCACCATGAGAGTGGTGAGACACTGGAACAGGTTGCCCAGGGAAGCTGTGGCTGCTCCATCCCCGTATGTGTTCAAGGCCAGGTTGGATGGGGCCTTGGGCAGCCTGATCTAGTGGGATGTCCCTGCCCATGGCAGAGGGTTTGGAACTAGATAATCTTTAAGGTCTATTCCAGCCCAAACTATTCTATGATTCTATGATTCTATGATTCTATGATTCTATGATTCTGTGATTCTATGATGCTGTGATTCTGTGATTCTGTGATTCTATGATTCTGTGATTCTGTGATTCTATGATTCTATGATTTATGTCCAAGATGCAAACTGTTGCTATTCATATTAAGATCCTAGAGGATCAGCCAAGAAGCATCCCAGTTCTGGGTGCTGTACATAAGGACACAAAGCCAGCCCATGTCTCTCTGAGTCAGAAACCTCCATCAGCCAGCCAGGCTGAAAATTTCAACAAAGACATGGTGAGTTAGCTGAGGACAAACCAGTTTTAAGATCTTTAGTTCTGTAGTATGCTGGTGTGTAACTCAGTGTGGGATGTCCACTCTGCATTTATTCAGCCTTTCTGAGAGAGTGGCAGGCTTCTTACTACTCTGGGTTTAAAAAAAAAAAAAAAGAAAAGAACAAAAAAAAAAAAAAAGAAGAGTGAAGAAGCATTATTATTGTGTAGAGGAGAGGCTTTAGCAAAGACAAATTAAAGAATTTGCCCAAAAGCACAAGAGAGACCTGTTCTAACAGCAGGAATAGAATAACTGTGTATTAGTTGAACCTAGTGCAGTAAACACAAGTGTTTGTTTTTAACTGATGTAAGTCCTCTGGACTTGAGTCTGCTCTGGGTTTAGAAAAGTGGAGGTAAGAACAGAATTTGCTTGATAGCCACTTATTACAGCATTCTTCACATCCCTGAGGATTATCATCAATCAGCCTTTCGAGGGTATTCTCACAGAAGGGAATGAAGAGCAAATGTATCATCCCCTGCGCTGTTGTATGACTAACCTCTAGCAAAACAGAGGTGAACAAGTGTTTGATCTGCTGTCCATGATAAAATATTTCAGGGTCACTGACTAACACCTTTTCTCTGGAAAGTGAAGAATGGTAGGAAGAAATGTCTCAAGAGACAAATTCTGTTCTTTCCAGATCTGTCTGAGAAGTCATATATATCTGATTAACTCTTTCCATATAATATAATGCATGGGCACTCTTAGTTTGCAACAGGACTCCTGGGTAGTTTGGGTATAATCCAATTGTGAGTTCTTACTTTGAATGTAAACCTGACCTTAACACCCAGTTCACATCCATATGTATACAAGTCTTGACATTGCTGAATATCCAGAGCCTATGAAGAATTTTACTTTTCAATTAATCAAGATTTTTACACTCAAAACTTTCTGTTCAGACTGGTTTATTTTTTTTAGAAAAACAAAGCAAGAGAAAACAAATTGCTGTGTAGACAGTCTTAATAAAGAGCATGTGGGAAGTAATCTGTTAGTGTCAAAACAAAATTAGACAGGATTTTTTAACACTAAGTAAATTGGGATACATTAAGTACTTTGGATGAAGTTAAGATGACAACAAAAGCCATAATAATTTCACCGTCAGTTAAAGGTGCAGTTGCCAGAAAATTGAAAAATGTAGGGAAATTCTCTGTAGTGCTTGAAGAATCAATGTTGGCCATATGTGGCAGTACAAAGCTGATGTGGATCTGACTGATCTTTCCACTGCAGTCTCTGGTGTGTGAAAGTCATTCTGAAGTTTAATTGAAGTTGGAGGAAGATGGCTCCTGGGAGAAGGCATTTGTTTTAACTTTTTTTCAGGAAATGAATGAAATCTTTGATTTTCTACATGCAAAATAATCAGGCATTCATAGATAAGATGGGCTATTAAAATTATTAACTTCTTCAATTGTGGGGAAAGTAAATACTCAACCAAGGTAATACTTCAAGTTGTTAAAATTATTTCACCATTAATATGAAGAAAAAATTAGTTTCCTTATGAATATAATTGAAGATGGAAATTCTAACATGACCTCTGTCATCATGCCTATCAGAAAGGTGCTTAAAATTGACTTGAACATGACTGTACTATGGCTAGTTTTCAAAAGAGTTGCTGTAAATTCACTGCTGCTTTGCTATCTGCTGTCTGCCTCATTCTGTGCACTTAAGAGTACAAGAGCTTCTGCTCAGAGATCTCCCTTTCAAGATGTATGTGCTGATTGATGAGAAGCTCGACATGAGCCGGCAATGTGTCCTTACTGCCCAGAGGGCCAATTGTATCCTGGGCTGCATCAGAAGAAGCATGGCCAGCAGGTTTAGGGAAGTGATTCTGCCCCTCTGTTCCTCTCTTGTGAGACCTCATCTGGAGTAGTGTGTCCAGTTCTGGAATCCTCAACATAAGAAGGATATGGAGCTGTTGGAATGGATCCTGAGGCAGGCTACAAGGATAGTCAGTGGGCTGGAGCACCTCCCGTACTAGGACTGGCTGAGAGAGTTGGGCTTGCTCAGCCTGGAGAAGGCTCCAAGAAGACCTTATAGCGACCTTGAGCACCTGAAGGGGGCGTACAGGACAGCTGGGGAAGGACTGTTCACAAAGGCTTGTCATGATAGGACTAGGCTTAATGGCTAAAAATTGGAGAGAGGTAGATTTAGACTGGACATAAGGAAGAATTTCTTCATGATGAGAGTGGTGAGACACTGGAGCAGGTTGCCCAGGGATGTTGTAGTTGCTCCATCCCTGGAGGTGTTCAAGCCCAGGTTGGATGGGCTCCTGGGCATCCGGATGTAGTGGGATGTGTCCCTGCCCATGGCAGGGCTCTTGGAACTAGATGATCTTTAAGGTCTGTTCGAACCCACACTATTCTATGATTTTATAATACTCTCTAGGTGGACATATAAACAGAGTATGTAGATCTGCTGTATCATTAGTACACAACTTACCTATTGTGACCACCTGAAAATCCTTTGTAGTGTTACCTGTGTCATTCATTAATTTTGAGGCATATCCTTGTTCCCACATTTCTGTGGAAATGTGCAGTGGGAAGAGAGTGTTTTTACAGAGACTGAAATCCTGGCTTGGATTCAGTGATTGAGTTTTATTTGTTTGCCAGGAAGCCACCATCAAGGACCCCCATTTCCTCTTCTGTAAGCAGGGACACTGCCAAGGATTTCTAGTGGTAGCTGCTCTGACATCTGCCGTTGGAAAGTGTTAAGCATATATCACCGTTGTATCATTTCTAAGGAATCAGACCTTACCGGGACTCTGTTTTCATTCTCTCATTCATCATTCTTATGACAACCAATTCACACTCCCAGCCTATAAACCAACACAGATTTGTTTTGTTCTACCCTGTAAGTGACATATACTGCTGACTTGAAGGCTGTAATATAAACATAAAGTTAATAATATTCTTATGAAAGGAATATAGTTCTAGGACACACACAGTTATATAGAGTTCCTTTATTTCCTTTTTTCACCAGTGGAAGACATCAGTTTATGTTATAAAGACATTTCTTTGTCTTCAGCAAATATTTGTTTTGTGCTGTGTGAGGAGAAATATTTTAAGCTAATGATTTCAGAGTAAATAAGTCACTGGTTTACAAGGATAAATTACTATTTCATTATAGCTAAAATTGAATATCTACCTAATGTGAAATTTGATTTTGTGAATTCTGTGTTATTTAGACCTTGCGTATTTTTTGACAACATTAAAGTTAAAAATCCTTAAATTTGAAACATCATTAAAGGCTGTAGACATTTAAAAAACAGTGTTATAATGCACAAACTGGGCTATGGAAAGGGAAACATTTTATCAATTAATTTTAAAATGTTTTCTGAGACTTCAAATAAAATAATCAATGAGAAAAAAGTGATATAATAGCAATCTCATCCTTATTCTGTTTTGAATTGCTGAAAAACACTGAACAGTCTCTTAATAGCAGAGATGTTCTTGGAGCAATATGGTGCATTAAGTCAAGAAGACCATGACACCTTAAAAAAGAGTACAGGAGACACGCTCATTTAGCTAGATATTAAAGACTAAAGAGATTGTTATTAAAATAAAAATGCTTATACCTTTGAAGATATATATGCATATACTTAAGTACATAGACAGATCATCATTGGAATGCCCAAAATACACTTTCTTGCTATAATGATAAATAAGGGGCGAGTAATGTTTGTTTCCTTTCTTATATCTTGGAGCTCCCTAAAGAGTTTTGTTATCTGCGTTGTACAGCTCAGTCTTGCCTATTGGTATTTTGGGATCTGATGGTTCCTCATGATTTGAGGACCTGCAGGCACAGTTAATCTTGTATTTCTTCCTTCTGCCAATACTTGTTTTTTTCAATAACAGCTCTGCAATTCTGTAGAAATTACTTCATAACAGCAATGACATAAGGAGTCACGGCATCCATGATATACTTACATAAAAATACTCTGCTTTTTGGCTGCAAAGGCTTTTACAAGTATCCTTCTCTATTATGGTATGTTTTCTGTTTTATTAAACCTTCTTACACACATTTGCAGTACTTTTGTTTTACCATTAGGCTGATACCATCTAGGCTCATTCTAAGCTTTGTATTGAAGAATATTTTGGAACTTTAGCAGTTTAAAGTTAGCTGGTACTCCATTTTTAGAAGTTTCATTCAGCCTTGATGAGTAGACTCAGAGGAGACAAGTGCAGTTCCCCTGCCAACATGGAAGAGCCTGTTCACATTAAAAATACTGGATTCTCTTACCTGACTTCTGCTACTAATCCATGAATACATAGTTAGTCCTGTTGATCCTGTCTTATCTGCCAGCCCCACAGAAACGTATGGGAAAGCTTAGGCACTCCTAAGTGGTATTGAGTGTTATCATTAAGCAAATGAAGTGAATGCTTAGACACCTAGCTCATTCACACTTCTCAGTAGATAACCATCTTGAGGTGTCTGTCATACAGGTTCCTACCTGTTGATAGAAGGTAGCATAAGTTCACGTTATGATCAATAGAAAACAGTAAAAGTAGTCAACAAAACTCATTGTATGATTCTGACCTCTGTTTGTCACTTAAAAAAACCCCATTATATCCCCTAGCTCCAGTGTTATATCTGCCAGTAAGGTAGATATTATAAGGTATTTTATCTTTTTAGGTGTTTCAGTTGATGTTAGATCTCTTAGCCTGGGCAATTGAATCAAGTTACTAATGTTAGACAGATCCTGCATTTCCTAACACTTGCAAATTTACCTTTCAAAGACATATTGATTTTTACACCTAGCTCTGAGTATTCGGAGTAGAAATAGCCTTACCATGACACAATCTGAACTTTACCTGTGTTCCAAGTGACCAAGTTTTCTTTTCACATACTTGACTATATCTTCATCTATCACAGTAATTTGTGCAGATTTTAAATTTATAATTAAAATGGTTGTTTCTGATGTTGAAAGTAATGATTCAGTCACAGTGTGTAGCTCCTCTTGAGAAAATCCAACCAGAAAATATTTTCTAAAGTATCTGTTGGTGGCAATTATCTCTGTGTTAATTACAGAGCCTTCTCATTCTGTAAAGCACATGTACTTGTCCTTCTTCATGGTTAACTTCAGTCTAACTCTGAAGCTTTTTGGAAAATGGGTTTGCATCTTAAAGCTCTAACAGTCCTACATGATATCAGGACATTGTTGAAGTCTGCCAGTTGCCGTTGCATTGCATCTGCTCTTTAATATTTCTCTTTCATTTTTCAGTTTCTTCGAGCTTTGCATTTGTTTTACCTCCAATATTACTGTGAATCCATGTTTTGAAAAAGCTCATCCAAAATTTTTCTCCTCTAAATATGTAATATGGTCTGTTTATTTTCTGGCGAGTAAAACAATTTAGTATTTTATAGATTGAACAGAGATGTTCTATCTCAGGTCTCTAAGCAACATTGTAATCTGTTCTCAAACTAGGAATTCCGCAAACCCTTCAAAATTGCATGCTTGCCTTCATACCCTTTGGGGTAACATAAATGATTTAAAAATCTTTCCCTGTTTTTGATTTCTATGGAAACTGATACAGTTCTTTCCCTTTCTGGAAGGACAGCATTATTTCAAATCTATTTAGAACAGTTAGATAACCATTTATTGTTCTTTTTGTAAGCTCAGGTTGTTAAGCAAATTTAACACTTCAGACACAGCAAATAAGATTAATAGAAAACTTTTACTCATGTGAGTTTCACCAGTTCTGCATACTTTCTGAAAAAAGTAGATTTTATCTTTGAATCTCTTTTTGTCATATATTACATTCCTAGACCGTTTCAGCTGCAAAGGAAGAGCACTACAGAGCCATCTAATAGCAAAGGGATGCTGACTATTTTACCATCTTTCTCTTCTCTTCAAGCACCTGTACGCATCTCTTACATCTACTTACATCTAGTACCACTCTGTGCTCAGATTTTCTGTGTAGAGTTTATAGGCTTAAACATAATAACAAAGAACTGAAGGACACAGGAAAAAGCTTGAAAGGGAGAGAGAGAAAGAAAGAGAGAAGTGGTTATCATCGGACTAACTTTTCAATTTAAAACTGTTAAAAGCGGAATGTTCCAGAGTGTTGGATTTCAGCTTTAGTGGCAAAAGTCTGAACATTTTTAGAAATGACTATACATAGAGCTAGCATATATTTTGAAGAGAGATGCTAGACAGTTGCCTTGGGGGAAAAGCTCAAGGGAATAGGAAAATTCTAGGATGTATTTCATTCTAAAATGCTTCCCCCGATCCCTTTTATTTTTTTGTAGTTCTATGTCATTTTTGCATCACTGTGCATGAATATGGATGGCTGAATAAAAGAAAAGCTTATAAATATATTTTTATATAAATTCAAACATCCATAAATAGATGTATTTGTATATATGAAAAAGGGGATATGGCAGTTTGTTTTGTCACAGTGTATTTCTCACTGGTTGAAACAACCTTTTTTGAAAAACCTTAGCCAAGATACAGAAACACACAGAGTTTAATTGGATAACAACAACACTCTCTATATTTGAATTATTGTACAGAAGATAAATGTCTATTCATAATTGTTTTAATGCAAATTAGAAAAGGATGTGAAAGAAGAGTTTTCCAGGTTTCTCTGCAGAATATATATGAGGCTCTAGCTGTGGAGGACCAATCAGTTAACAATGTGGGTCCTGGTCAATCTACACCAGAGGAGGGGCCAATACCCGAATGACACCCCCCAGTACTGCTACAATTACTAAAAAGAAGGAAAGGTGAGTCATAGTTGTAGGAGACTCTTGTTGACGGGAGCATCACGGAATCAAACACAGAGATCAATATGATCAGCGAGTGTTCAATTTATTGAGCTTAGCTGTTTCTTTATAAACTCTTTTTGGTTACGTAACTGGGTGCCCATGAGGGTATCTACAGCGTATTATTGGTTAAACGTAACTGTCCATAAAGCTATTACTAACATATTATTGACTAAACTACTGCACATGTTAAGAAACCAAGTTACACTAAAATTAACTATGTTGATAATTCTCTTTAATTGTTTTTCTTTCAGCTGGTACTCATTCACATTGAACCAGCTCTTGTATTCCTTCCACCTGCTTATCAGAAGGCTGTATTTCTCCTCACCGAACTGGCCTTTGTTTATCTTTCAGTTCTCTGTTTCAAGGCTGCCTTCTCTGTAAAATGTTCCCACAGACTCCCTGCTGAGGGTAATAGAGGGTCCGATATGTCAAGCATGCCCTATTCATAAGGAAGTCTGTTGTCTCCCAGGGCCTAGGTTAGGGATACCACTACTAGGGGAGCCCTCGTGTCTGCCTTCCAGTACCTGAAGGGACCTATAAGAAAGCTGGAGAGGGACTTTTTACACGGGCATGCAGTGATAGGAAGAGGGGGGAGTTGCTTTAAATTAGAAGAGGAAGATTTAGATGAGACATCAGGAATAAATTCTTCATGGTGAGGGCGGTGAGACACTGGAATAGGTTGCCCAGGGAATCCGTGGATGCCCCATCCCAGGAAGTGCTGGCCAGGTTGGATGGTGCCTTGAGAAGCCTGATCTAGTGGGAGGTGCAGTTGCCAATGGCAGGGGCTTGGAACTAACGGATCCTTAAGGTCTCTTCCAACCCAAACCATTCCTATGATTCTATGAATCTAAATTATGAAGGAAAAAGCTTTGGTCTAAGCTTTATCTGGAACATTTTAGAAAAAGCATTCACCTACTGTTGTCTTTGCTACCTCAGTCTTGTATATAAGCACAATTGACAGCTTTTCATTCCTGAATTCTGCAGAAAATGTATGACTTTTAAAACAAACTCACACACCTTTCTTTTCATTACAACTTTCCCACTGTGTGTATTTGTGTTTAAAAATATTACATCTCAACATTTCTTGTCTACATAACCATATAGATACATGGTATATATATTTTCTTTTAACAGTGATGTTTTATTTCTCCCTCAGCAATGGTCATCTGCGTTCTGCATGTGGCAACAGTCACAGGAGGGATAAATATGGAACATCTGCCCTTTTATAGTCTCCTTAGGATCTTTTTCACAAAAATGGATTGTCCGTTTGCCATTTTCTTTTCTCATTATAACCTTTGTCATGTGTGTGGGCTCCCTGGGCTCTTATGTCTCTTTCTTCATGAATTAAAGGGGGAATTCTCCTCTTCTTTGACCTTTTCAGTATGCTGCATTTCAGTAGGGTGGCATTTCCACTTGTTAAGATTACAACCTGCACTGACTCATCAGCCAATCAAATGCCAACTGTGAATGTAAAATCAATTAGTGTTGCTGTCAAATCCAAACCTGATCCAACATATTTTAGCTTCCTCTGCCATCATCCACTGACAGAATTAAAGCTCTACTGGCAAGAGTTTATCACTAAATAGGCCTGATCATTTACACATACTGGAGAGCATTTTACTTAGAATCACCAAATCATAGAATCACCGAATCATAGAACCATAGAATCATAGAATAGTTTGGGTTGGAAGAGGCCTTAAAGATCATTTAGTTCCAGCTCCCCTGCCATGGGCAGGGAGACATCCCACTAAATTGGGCTGCCCAAGGCCCCATCCAACCTGTTCTTGAACACCTCCAGGGATGGGGCAGCCATAGCTTCCCTGGGCAACTTGTGCCAGTGTCTCACCACTCTCATGGTGAAGAAATTCTTTCTTCTATCTAGCCTAAATCTGCCCCTCTCCAGTCTTTACCCATTCCCCCTTGTCCTTTATGCTAGCCTATTTGACTAACATAAAGATGAACCAACTTTATGCATATCTCAGAGCATGGTGTAATGGGTAATACAGGAGTTAAATTCAGTGTTGTCTGTCATTTGTGTGACTTTCAGTAAGACACTGCATGCTTTGACTTCATCCTCCCACTCCTCTCTATGAGAGGAAAATATTTAAAACCATGATTGTTAAATTAATAGCTTCCCATCTGGTGGAAGAGAATATTGGACATCAAAGCTTGACCTGTGGAGGGCTTTCCTCTGAACTGTTTCATATTATTTCCTACTAGGGTTCTTTGTTTAGCACAGTGTTAGTAACTTTCAGACATGGATGCATTGTCCTGAATTTTAAGTATACTCTTGATACTCGTATTTCCTATTAATCAAATGTTGGCAGCTTCCTACTCAGCAGGCAGGAAAATTAATCTATCTTATAGGCTTTATATATCTAGGCTGTACATACAGTAAACAAGGAGATAAGGATGTCTCACCTGGGCAGTCTTTATAATTATGTGTTATCCTGTTGATCAGCAGAAAACTGGCCTTTGTGGAGAAAACTCTTCCAATTAGTTCTCTAGATATCCCTCTGTCACACCAGGCTAGATAACGTAATGTATCTTTTCTTGCTTTGTTTATAGGGCAGTTAGAAGTCTGGTCTAGTTTTCCAGCTTTCCTCTGTGGACAACCAGTAAAGAGCATATGAGAGGTAGACTGACTCTCACTTCTAGTAGATTGGTTCTGAAGATGGCTCCTATTGCAGGAATTATTGTGCTGTTTAAAGAGGTTCTTGGAAGGGAAGAGGTGATGATGAAGACATTACAGAGAAGGATGAGAATTTTACCTTCAAAATATTCCTGTCAGTGGTTTCAGACTTGTTATTCTGTTGATCTGTAACAATATTTATTTTTTAAATGCTATGCCCCCTTATGTCTAAAATGGTTATACAAAAATGAAGTGTTACTTCATTGTGGTGATTTTCAGGTCTTCGGGCTGTAAATGTGAGAAGTGTTTAGTATGCTCTTCAGAAAGTTATGGATAATATCAACTTAAAGATCAGTGAAACTCTTTCCAAAAAATCCTGTTGGATATCTGCAAGCAGTAGCAACCAGAATCCCTGTCTGTCACAGAAGGGAAATTACAGATTTTTGATCAAAAGACTGAGTTTTTCCTTGTCTTGTGTCCCTTTTTCTCACCTCTAACAGAAGAGGAAATGAATACCCCAGGGTATTACTATCATTCCTCACATGTAGCAAATACTCTTACATAAGATGGAAGGTATTTTGAGAAAAAAAAAAAAAAAGGTAAGATTCATCTCAACTACTGTGAAATATCTAAAAGCTAGGGAATTACTTCTGGAGTGAAACTCAGACTGGTAAATTTAGATGTTTGTAACCATGACTTGAATCTCAACGAAAACCTCATCTTAAATGTCTGTTTTAGACCAGAGGAAACACACCACAGGTGTGTGGTCTAAAGCATTTATATAAACTCCTCATCAACAAGCTACTAAAATAAAACATGTAGCCTTTAGATAAGACATCTTAGTTTTGCAGATAATACCCCCAAAAGCCAACATGATGTTTGAGGTGAAGTTTCCAAATATGACTTGCAGCAGTCATCTTACAAAACTTACACACAATGGAAATACCCTCGAAAGGTCTAAGTCTGATCCAGAGCCCTTCACTATCAGTTACAAATTGGTCGATTACTTTTGGAGAGGTAAGTAGCTAAGAAAGAAACAACCTTTGCTGTCAGAATCCTATTCTTCAGAAAGCAGAGACGTCTCAAGGGAAGAATCATGTGATGAGATATATTTTTCCTGTCTCTGTAATTTAGGACCATCTATCATTTACAGACTGGTATATTGTAACAACTAGAGCATACATATTATCTGGTTAATCAGAACAAACATTGCTGACATACAGATAACTCTCCCTCGGGGCTGTCATGGACAGTTCATTGATCAATTGAAAAGACATTTTCCCTCCCCAGCATATTTTAGAAACTAAGATTTAAGTCTGCATTGCACAGGGGATGAAAGCACAATATTTACATCATTGAGCATTATTGAGGTTTTCCATGCATCAAAGTCCATCATAAGATTCATTGAAAAAGGATAACTTTGTACTTCAGTTCTCAAATTTGTTAATGTGCCATTGCTAATGGACATGTTGGTTTTCTTTTTTTTTTGTAAAATATGAGTGGCCTGTATCACAGTTTCTAAACCTCTTTTCTCTGCTGAAAATACATGTATTGTATGTATTTTCCTAGTATGACTTATACAGATAGTGGTAGCCCACGTTTATAAGCATAAGACTTTAAAATAATATTAAAGATTCAAAATATGCACAAATAAATCATAGCTGTTTAAGTGTTGCATGAACGACAATGTGCCTCCAGCCAGGGCACAGCCAAAATTGTGGATGATCTGAGAAAATTTCATTACTGTATAGTAACTGAATCAGGGCCAATGTATTCTTCTGGTGTCATTTGCTTATTTCTATAAATATTAGGCTATTTGATTTCACTGATATCACAAACATAGTTATCTTTTTGCCTTTGCTTTTCTCCACTGATGCACAGATACTGCTCTGGCATGGTAATTCTGTTGTTAAGACACAGCCTTGCCTCAGTTCCCACATATCATTTTTGAAGCCTAGGAAAGCACATTGGTCTGTTCCTCTTAGCAGAAATCATTAAAGATTGCTAATGTTAATTGAATCATTTCTTTATAGATAGATCTTTTCTTAAGTTACTATTATTCTTGAGTGTGTGTTAATGTAGATCATACACTTCATCAATATTATTGCTATTAATACTAATCAAAGAGACTGATAATACAATTACAGTAATTGTAGGGTGGCGTCCATTCTCAGGTAAGTCCCACAGGCTTCTAAGCAATAAACTATTATGCTATTTTTTTCCTGAGAACAGTTTGAAAGCATTTCAGGAAATATTTTTGCTCATTTTTTCCCCCTCTTTTTTAAATGCCCTTTTTTTTTGGTATCCATTAAGTGCAATAAATAAACGGAGTGACAGAAATTGCATTGCACTGAGTATATTAAGAGACACAGAGTAGCTAAGCTTACAAGCCATGCAGGTGTCATTTATGATTTCAAAGCCAGAGAAGAAACAAAGAAACTGGAAAAGAGAGGAAGGGAAGGAGCTGGTTCCATTCCCTTCAGGGTGGAATAAACCTATGGTTATCCATTTTCTACACTTTGGAGGGAGTTCCTGTTCAAAAAGGCTTGGAAAAATCAGAGGAGGGAAGAAGATGGTTCCTGTAAAATACACAGGTCTCAGTTTATGCTATAACATTCTGGAGTGAGAAAAGAAACAGTGTATTTCAAATTATCAACAGAGGGGTGCCAACAGGCTGATAGCAGGGAAAAGCTGATGCCCTGGGATTCTTATCTTTGATGTAAAGAAGATTATAATGATGGTACACTTAGCGCAGTTGCTCCATACTTTTTATAGCACCTTTTTCGGTTGTAGTAGGAAAGAAAAAATGGTAGAAACTCCAGAATTTATACATTTCACAATCACATGGATTGTTTCTGTAAGTAAAACTTTCTTTTAGATCTACCTAAATCTAAGACTTTGGGATGCTGGGTCTGACTGAAAGTCCATCTCTAGTAGCCTGTTTCCAGTAACAACCACAAGTAGAAAGAGAGTGTAGGAATATATAAATACAAAACAAGTATGCACTGATAATTCTCCTAAATTCTCAATCAGTTTTTGACAATTTTAGGTGTAGAGACTTTTAGCTCTTACAAGTACTACAATATAAGCATGACTGAGGTCTTTCACTAGCCTCTAGTTTAAAGAATAGTCTGAAATATCAAAATTATGTCTATAGATATATGTGCAACCTTGTACTCCAGTCACAGGTTCCTCTGCTCTTCTACTCTTTGTTTATATGAATAATGAAGCAAATGTATTAGTTGAGGTAATTTTTGTCTCTAATCATCAAACTAAAATGATACAACTTAAAATAGACGTTCCTTAATACCTTTCCAGAAGTTTCCATTTTAGAAAAAAAATATTATGTGGTTAACTCAGTCTCGCACATGATTCTTCTTTTACATTTAAGCCCCTTCTAGCTGTTTATCAGAGTCTAACTTGTGTCACATTTTAGCAGTTTCTGTGTATATTGGGGTAAAATAGGCACCACCAACACTGATCACCATCCTAATAAAATTACTGAAGTAAAATGTGAAGATTTGCCTTCTGGAGTTACCTGTTTCTGTGCACTGGCTAGGAAGGAAGCGTAGTTATAAAATACATTATTCTTGTGCAAAGGTAGATTTTTAATCCTGATATCTTCTATTTGAAATACAAGACAGGCTGACGTTACAAGGCTCGGCAAAAATAAACACAACTGAACTGGCCAGAAGGCTGAGTTGCATCAGCCTGTCCCTTGTATTCTTCTCTGATGTAGGAGATGTATATTATATGAACAAAGATAGAGATCTTGCCAAAATCTTCTGGAGGAAGGAGCAAAAAATTTTGTTCTGGGTTTTGGTCCAACTCCTATCCCAAATAATTCATCACTTCTACTTTAATCTAATTCCTTGGCCCTTTTCACTCATTTTGCTTACTTTCTAATCCACTCACCTTTGGAAACTTCAGAGGATTAAGGCTATTTGATTTATAACTCTGGGTTTCTGATCTCTAGATTCTTTTCCTCATGATCAGATATTAAGCTGTGTTTCTACATTTATTCTGGCTTGAAGATCATTCTTTTCTTTATGGTTACCTGCTTTCATACACCTGACTCTCTCCTGGCCCAAGCTGCAAAACTCAGCCTTTAAAGGCTCTGCAAAGGAACCTGAACAGGCTGGACTGCTGGGCAGAGACCAACGGCATGAGGTTTAACAAGGCCAAGTGCCGGGTCCTGCACTTGGGGCACAACAACCCTAAGCAGAGGTACAAACTAGGAGAAACCTGGCTGGAAAGCTGCCAGGAGGAGAAGGACCTGGAGGTGCTGGTTGACAACCGACTGAACATGAGCCAGCAGTGTGCCCAGGTGGCCAAGAAGGCCAATGGCATCTTGGCTTGTATCAGGAACGGCATGACCAGCAGGTCCAGGGAGGTTATTCTCCCCCTGTACTCGGCACTGGTGAGACCGCACCTCGAGTACTGTGTTCAGTTCTGGGCCCCTCACCACAAGAAGGATGTTGTGGCTCTGGAGCGAGTCCAGAGAAGAGCAACAAAGCTGGTGAAGGGGCTGGAGAACAAATCTTATGAGGAGCGACTGGGAGAGCTGGGGGTGTTTAGCCTGGAGAAGAGGAGGCTGAGGGGAGACCTTATTACTCTCTACAACTACCTGAAGGGAGGTTGTGGAGAGGAGGGTGCTGGCCTCTTCTCCCAAGTGACAGGGGACAGGATGAGAGGGAATGGCCTCAAGCTCCGCCAGGGGAGATTTAGGCTTGAGATTAGGAAAAAGTTCTTCACGGAGAGGGTGGTTAGGCACTGGAACAGTCTGCCAAGGGAGGTGGTTGATTCACCGTCTCTGGAGGTGTTTAAGGTTAGGGTAGATGAGGTGCTTAGGAGCATGATTTAGGGATTGGTGGGAATGGTTGGACTCGACGATCCAGTGGGTCTCTTCCAACCTGGTTATTCTGTGATTCTGTGATTCTGTAATAAATGCTCTTTCATGAAGTAGATATGATTTGTGCTAACCTCCTAAATGCAAGGAATTTCAGAAAACCTGTGTAACATTTTGGCTGGGAAGACAAGCCCAAGTTTGAGAGCAGATCTATTACAACCATCAACCAAATTTATATCAGATGATAAGCAAATGCCTTTAGAATGTACACATCATGATTAAGAGTCTTAAAGTGGTAAAACATGTAGAGTATAGTCAAGAACCTGATAAAACTCAGAGTTTTCCACCACCATTTTTAACGACATTGCTAACACACATGCAAACACAAAGCAAGAAAAAACAACCCTAGGCTTTACTAATAGTTAGAAGTAGTTTTCTTTATTCTTTTTAAAGAATATTTCTACCTCAGATTATGGAATTCCATTAGAATGCTTTTCACAATCCAGTAGGTTTATGGCCACAAGACAGTAGCTATAATTTGTGGGGAAATATCAATGTGTTAATGTGTTGGATAATATTTAGCATGAATAAGATTATTCAGGCTTCTGGGAGATGAAAAGCTTGATAGACTGCGAGATATTAATAACACTGCACTTGTTTTGGTGGCACTGCCAGATTGCGACAAACTCATTTCAAACCATCTCAGGAGATAAAATAGTCTATAAATAAAGATTCAATTACATAGTACCTGAACTACATATTGCTTATAAGCTGTAGACTGAGAAGTCTTAAAATAAAGTACTTATAGCAAAAAATAATATGCTGCTTTTTAAAATTTTTCCTTCATTTTTTTCTTTCAGGAGACATACGATGTAAAATACTGGTTTAGCTCCTCTGGTTTAATTTTTGAAGAGAGATTCCAAGTAAGGAGCAACCAGATCTACCTCATAATATGTTTAAATGTTTCTGCTATATGTGTTCTCTAATAAAAATTAAGAGTTTCAGTTTAGACTAGAATTTGTGTGAAGATCCAGATAGATAATATTGTTGGAGAATGCATGGCAGCTATATTTCATCAACAATTTTAACTCCACTTCCAGGGTTTAAATATGGCTGAATCATGATATGGGTTTTGATCCAGTTTGAATTTCAAGTTCTGCATTTCTTTCCGTAAACTGTGTTGGTTGATTTACTCAAATGAGCAGCCACATGTACAACAGCCAATGGCTGAAACCATCTCCTTTGGAGGCCTCTGTAGCTATCAATAAGATTTCATTTTCTCTTATCACTGACGTCTGAAACTACTGAATTCAGACTAAGTAGGATGAGCCTTCTCATTTACTTTTTACAGCGCTAAGGGGCATGGTTTAGTGTTTGATAGGAATGGTTGGACTCGATGATCCGATGGATCTCTTCCAACCCGATTATTCTATGATTCTATGATTCAGTTTTTAAAATGAAATTGAATCTTGAAACAGTGTACTTTCCTTTGCTAAGTCTATGGGGAGAAAAAAGTAAACCAACACACTATTTTCCCCCTGTCAGTTTCAAATTTAACAGAGCATATGCAGATTTGCGTGAAAAATAAGCAAAGTTTTTTAAAGGTAGATACATCTATGACTAATATTATTAAGAGAAAATCCACTGAAACCATTCAGTGGTACCAGATAATGTAAAAGTGCTCAAGCACTGGCACAGTTCAGTAAATCACCCTGAACAAAGCTTGTCTGCCTATATTACAAGTGGGAAGCTGATTGCTTTATAACAAGGATAACTCATTTTTTCATGTTTCTATTTTGCATCTTGGATCCCTGTGCTGTACACAATATGTAGCCATGTATTTAATTTCTGAAATTTCTTTATTGAATGTGGTGTTAAGCATGAGGTGAATCAATATTTTTAAAGATTTTTATGCTTAAAATATTTCTCATGTTTTTTTTCCTATACTTAATTGCCAAAAATTAAAAGATATTTTTACTTGCTAATGTCATTCTGTGGTACCTCTAAGCTTCCAGTACCTTCATTTCCAGTATGGCCAAGACACATGACCCATTTTGGACAGCTGCACATAGATGAACTTCCTGACATTTACTGTTTCTTTCTTTTTGTTACAAGCTCAGAGCCTGTAGAACTATAACTCTTAGATGCTTAAATTAGAGGTAGTACTTCTCAGGCTTACCCAAACTGTCTGTGTAGCTAGGTAGCACTTGATCTCTGTATTTAACTAGGTGCGAATAGTAGGTGAAGAAACCATAAGTGGTGAGAAAGGAGAAACCTCTCCCCTTATTAACATAAGTCACAGCTTATATCAGTGAGCCAGGCAAGCATAAAAGTCATGATTCAGCCTAAAGACACTTTCAGAATGTACAAAGGCTCTGTAATTTTACAAAACCATACCACAGCTGAAGTTGGCAGGCACTTCTAGAGATCATCTAGGCCTGTCCCCCTGCTCACAGAAGGGTCAACCAGAGCAGGCTGCTCAGTACCATGTCTTTCAGGTTTTGAATATCTCCAAGGATGGAGAATCCACAACAATTTGAAGGGTAACCTCTAAGACACCACTGATAAGGATGAGACCTGAATCAAGTTCTATGCATGTCTTAGTGTATATGAGCTCCATAGAGATTTTCGTGCCCAGGTCTGACTGTGGGCCTCAGCACAGACAGTAGTAGTCTCATCTAATTCAATTACATTTTTATCTCCCCAAACAACTGACACAGTGGAGGTAAGAATCACAGAGAATAATATCCTGTAGTCAGGAAATTTTCTATAGAAATAGTGCTAGCAAAGACAGATGTAGCTGTGTTGACATCTCTCTGTCTTCTTTCCATTGTGGATCAGTTATGTGTATAAGAGTAATAGATCAAATGTTTAAAAAAATATTTATAAAATATTGTTTATCCAAACCATCCAATATGTCCCTTTTGCCAAGACGGTGTGTGAAAAAGAGCTTCTTCAGTAAGAAATAATTCAAAAATCATGTTCCTACATGATCAATTTCACTTCATTCTCCTTGACAACTGCTATTCTACTTCTGCTAAGTATAGCTTTGTGAATACCTTTGAGATGAAATCTGCTTCTTCATGTTGTCTGGCCCTGAATTTCTGGGCTCTGATATTTCTTTGGAGCTTTACATCAGTGGACTACTCTTATCATCACACATGGAAACAGTATTTAAGGGGACCTCGGATGTATTACAATGAGTAATTAGAAGTACTGCTATGGGCAATAATATCCTTGCATGTTGTTACTCCATTTCAATGATTTGTATTTGAACACAGAGAATTTGAATATATAAGATAGAGACAGAAACTTCTGGAGTCTGATTCTGTACCACTAGGAAGCACCTACAGCAATCCTCAAGTTAAGTTGAGCAAGATCCAAGAATGGCATAGTTCTATTAGTCTGTTGCAATTCCTGTAGCCCTGCTTTCGGTACAGATAAGCGGCCCCAGGACAGAGATTCATTGGTGCAGCCAAATGGCATCCTGCTCAGGAAATTTTTCAGCTGGGACTAATACCTGGCAGGACCTTACTCTTACAGTTTATAGTCCTTGTGAGAACATCACTACACATCTTGGCAAAGTTGAGTGGCAAAGAGGGTTGTGGGGTTTTTTTGTTTGGTTTTTCTTTTTAATTTAACAGATTTCTTTTTTTCTTTAAAAATATTATCTAGGTTTTAATTTCCAGACTCCTTCACCTAATATTAGGCACCTCATGAAGATCTCTAAAAATCAAGAGACTTGTGGATCCTTATACTGTGATATAAGGCACTTTAAATCCCCCACTTTTAGGGGAGTCTTGCCCTTGTGGCCAAGAAGGCCAATGTTATACTAGAGTGTGTCAAGAAGAGTGTAGCAAACAGGTTGAGGAAGATTTTCCTCCTGCTCTGCTCTGCCCTAATGAGGCCACAATTGGAGTATTGTGCTCACTTCTGGGCTCCCCAGCTCAAGAAACAGATGGAACTACTGGAGAAGGTCCAGCAGAGGGCCACAAAGATTATTAGAGGACTGGAACATCTCTCTTATGAGGAGAGATTGAGTGAGCTCTGTCTGGTTGGACTTAAAATGAGAAGACTGACTGGGGACCTTACCAAAGCTTATAAATATCTAATGGATAGATGTCAAGAGGATGGAGCCAGACTCCATGCCTAGCAACAGGACAAAGGGCAACAGGTACAAACAGGAACACAAGACATAAGGAAACACCTGAACATGAGGAAAAACTTCCTTACTGTGAGGGGGACAGAGCATTATAACAGGCTGTGCAGGACCCACTTTTCTAGCACAGAGCGGAACGGATTTCAGAAAGCCTCTTTTTTATCTTATCTGGTGCAATCTGGTAGGGAGGATCAGGAAGAGGGAGTTGCCTTTTGGGTGAATGTAGTTATCACTTCAACCAGAAAGAGAAACATACTAATGTGACATTTAATTGTTAACATATTCTTTTGCCAGTTATCACATTCTTTGGCAATGCCTGGGCATATTTCAGGGAATTTCGTGTGTCAGGGACTTTTTCAGCAGTGAAAAGGTTACATCGTTTGGCTCCCTTCACTACATGCAATTCTTCCAAATATCTTAACAAGATTTGCATCACCCCAGCACATATAAAACATGCCCTCAGTCTCCAGTTCCTGAAGCTACAACACTGTCCACACATTGTTTCAGTTTCCTTACCCTGAAAAATCATGCAACAAATATTAGTTGTGTCTTAGAATAACGGGAATATGATGTGAGGTCTAGAAGAGACTCATTGAAGTTTTACAGACAAAAAAAAGACTGATTCCCAATTGCTTAAAGTAAAGAATTATTTTTGCTCTTTTTTTACTTCTCATAAATAATATAGCATTAAATGATGACTGTGACTGTTACTACATTTTTTAAATGTATCTGATAGCTTGCATTATACTTAGCAATTTTAGTGTTGTAGATGTTTTACTGGGAAAGGACATTGCAGTAATTTGTATTTTAAAGAGGTTTTCAGTGATTCATGCTATGCATGGATGTTCTCTTAAAATTATATTCTTAAGAAATCCCCAGCTCTCTACTAAACTTTTGTTCAGAGAAGTTTATAAACAACAAAATGTGAAGTCAGGTATTCATTTATGGTATTGATAGAAATACCAAGGTGAGAAAGCAGGGGAAAGACAAACGAAAAAACTCAACAAAGATCATTCAGATAAAATCTCTGCTGCAGTTACCTGAATGATGTTAGGTGCAAGCATGACAGAATGATTGCATTGCCTCAACACCTGATATGGTGAAAAGCCAGCTCTATAAATATCAGTAGCGTGAAGGTCAATATTTATATCCAATGTTCCTTCACATTTACGTTTAAGAAATAAGGAATTTATTTAAAGAGCAGTTGGATATAAGTTCCTTATATCTGACATAATGCTATTATTCCCTCCCCAAAAAACCAAAAGTATAAAGCTGTATGTCTCCTGCTTTTGGTAAAAGACAGCTGGAAAGCCAAAGGTCAGGTGTCTAATCAAGATACCACCTTTGTCATCACAATTGATTGAGAATGTTTTTTTTAATGTGACCTCTTGCAAAACCCATCACAGAAGTTGTGTCTGTCCAGGTTTTATTGAGTGGAAAGTTGCAAAGATTTTTTTTTGTCTCCTATCTCTCCAAATCTCGGAAGGCTTTGCCATGCAAAAAAAAGGACTCTGTCAAAATGGCTTTTATTTGATAGATAATTTGGGATTTTATTCTTTCCTTCCCTTGTCCAGACCCCCACCTTTTTCTGTTATTAGAAATAATTGAATCTAGAGACCACAAAATTCCTCTCAATGCCAACTACGTTACCAAAAATAATACATCTTCATGAAATGTTCTGGCATCAGCAAAGCAGCTCATCTCAGTTCAAGGAATTTCATCAAAATACTCTCTTCACTTCAAAACAGTTTTTTGAATTGAATGCCAAACATGGGTTTTTTACCAATGTCTTGCATGAAATCAGTGTGAGGGGAAGAATGTTACCCGGTGTTTCTTCCCCTTTCCTCCCATAATAAAAAAAAGATCTTAAGAGTTTAGGAAGAAACAGCAGTTTTAGTAGTCCGAGTACCTTTTTCCCATCTCTCTCAAAATGTCACACCAGGTAACTTCTGTCACTCTCTTCTTCCCCAGAAACTGCAAATAGCCTCTACACACAAAATCCTTTTAGTTTCTCACTATCCTGGAAATAAAGAGATTAGCAGACAATTGACCACTCATAGATGAACCCAGATGGAAGGTTAAACAACAATTTCCTGTTCTTTGGTAAATCCTGTTTATCAAATCTCACACCTAAAACTGACATTTCAGCTGCCAACCAGATAGCTCATTTCAAGATGATCTTTGTGAAATATAATGGAAAAATCCTTCTGGATAGCGCAGGGTGGATCAAGCATGATTTACTCTCATTGCCTGAAGCTAATTTACTTGGTGCACAAAATAAAATCCATTTTTCTGTGATTTCACCTTCTCTCTTGAAAAGCTTAATTAGACCATATTAGATGGAAATTTTTTGATGTTTCTAAAAACACAGTTTGTATGCATTCCCGTCAGTCTTTTAATACTGTCATCAAAAAACTCATGCTACGTATGCTTCATCCATGGGAAGATCTAAGAGTTTTATTCCTTAGGCAGTTAAATCAATATGAGACTTTACAGCCATTACAACCACAATGAAACAATGGCCAAACATGCTGTGAGAGCCTTATCAAAGTTCCTAAGCTTAAGTTAATTTGATTGGTCATAACACTGAAAGGAACCCCACCTGATCAGATATACTATGAACACTGACTTTCACATGACAACATCAACTGAAAAAAACAATATATATTGGAAGAAATTCATATTATCTTTCATTGTAGACTCTGCATCATTTTATCTCTGAACATTTCCTTAAATAATATGCATTGCTATGTTAGGAGTCCCTGAGCAATTTACAGCTATGATTTTCCTTATTAGTTTTCTGTATTTTTTACCTATGATTCATGAGTAAGAAGCATGCATAAAGGAAGCCGTAATGAAAAACACTTAGAAACATAAGCAGAGATATTGTGTCATTAGGGTGCCTTGGTCAGATTCCTGAGATTACTTTAGCAGTTAGTTTGTAACTGCATACAAGCGTGAAGAGGAACCATGAGGTTTATTTCCTGCTGTTGTATACAAATATCCACATGATTTTTGTACCAATTGAATAGCCAAGAACACATGAAATTCTTTATGTACCACATCTGGGCTTAGGCCTTCAAAGGCCCTTTGAAGTATATTTCATTGAGCATTTCTGCAAAAGAAATTAAAATGAAGGTACTAATGGAAAGCCTGGATTGTTCTTTTCTTTGGTGTATCAGGAAAGTGGTCTTTGCTTGGGACTAATGTGCAGAGTCAGCAAAGACAGTGGTATCTCTCCAAGTTCTTCCAAAAAAACACAGTTTTGATCCACACATAGCTGTGTTCTGCCTTCCATAACACAGTTTGAAATCCACCTCTACAAAGTCGGCCCATTCTTTGAGTTATGCTACTTTGCTGGTATTTGCTTGACTGCAGGGTTCTAGCTTCCTTTTACACATCACCAGACTTTTGGGTCTCTGAAAATACCACTTTTCCTGCCTGCCTCCTTCCTGTTTTGAGAAAATGAAAGCTCCAAAAGAGCAGACAGACACCTTCTTGGAACTGAGCTGGGAGCTATGCATCTCTGCCACTGCTTGTGGTGTTCTCTGGATCCAGTCACAAACAATTTACAGTAAACACTTCATTCTTCTTCCTACTTGAATGAGATGTGGGACTGGTAATAGGTCCTAGGACAAGTGATGTGCAACAAGTGGAAGAAAGATGAAAAGTTGAGTTCAACCTGGAAGACGCATCTTTAATATCATTGAGACTGCCTGACCAAACCTGCTGTATGACATTGGCTTTTTTTATATAGTCACAGACACTGTACATTGAATGGATGTTCAAGAGATGAGATGACATCAGAAAAAAAATACAAGCCTGATTGAGGGTCAAAGACCTGAAGTCAAGGAACATGGTTAAAGTGAAGGAGAGGGCATCTTGTTCCAAGAAGAGTGAGAACCCCTTTTTTAATGGGACATATGTCTGTGATGAAATTTTATTTTTATTTGTTTTTACTGATGAGCTGTAGTGCAGTCCTGGGCTAGGATGTGTCAGGGATGTGGTAGTCTCAGTAATACATAAGACTCCCACTGAAAATTAGTATGGCTTCTACCAAAGTGGCACAGTGATTAGCTGGTGATGGACTGGTTGGTGACAGCCGGCTATGAAGATGTACATTGATGTACTCTGTGTGAAACACACATAATAGCTGAAGCTGCTGTTCCACTGTCTGAACAGTTGAGCTCATTATTTTCCTGTCTTAAAGAAAAGTGAATGCTGTACAAATTTTGATTTCTGTTAGGCTCTTGGTCATTCGCAGTACAAGGTGTGCCAATGAGGGTTTCCTTCCTTTTTAAAAAGAATATGGCTTGACAGCTAAAATGAATGTGAGAAATTTACTTTGGGAATGTCAGAATCTAGTTAATGGATACTGAAGACAGATATGGCCCTAATTAAGATTAGGAGAGACACCAAATCTCTGCAAAGTATGATAAGGATGGGTAAGAACAAGCTCTCTCAAGTGAGAGGCAGAAAAGAAGCAGACCAGCTGCCCTACTATAAGGGTGGGCAAGGAGACCTTGTGACAGCCAGGGTTTGAATGAGTACTTGTTTATCTCTGCTGTGCTGTGTTACATTCAGAGAGCCACTCAGCTTTCTGTTCTTGGCACTCTATAAAGAGAGGGTGTTTTCAGAAAGGGAAGAAGGAAAACAAAAGTGTGAGAGGAGCCGCCAGTGTTTCACAGAATCACCAAATCACTATTTTGGAAATGACCCACAGGATCATCGAGTCCAACCGTTCCTATCAATCACTAAACCATGGCTGCCAACTGCTCAGGATGAAAAGGGATGTTCTGATTTTAAAAAATTGTGTGCAGATTCCCTTATCTTATTTTTTTATGGTTTTGTCCACCATCTGGCAGTGACAGGATTAACGTTCCCCTGCCACTAGTTTTGATGTCTGTCTGTTACCTTAGCAACTGCTGCTGTTGGAAGTGGGGCCACCAGCTGATGCCAGGTTCCTCCTAGTCTGGTGGAAGATTAAATCATCCTCCTCTTTCTCTTTCTTACAACTTTACTAAAGTGACTCTGCAGAGGAAGATCTTGCATGCCCTCGTGCCCATCCTCCAACAGTCCCCCAAGATATCAGGCAAACCAGGGGACAAAATGTTTCCCTGTTAAGGCTATTGAGTATAGCAATTTTTAAACATGACATCTATAGTGCAACATGGTCTTTGGATCATTAAAGTTTAGTGGAGTGTGTTTCAGTAATAGACATGCTGTCCCAAGCAAGCCTATTAACATTGGCATTGTGGCAAGGAATGAGAGGAGAGCATGGTAGTAGCTAAGACATTGGTACATGCTAGATAAGAGCACAGTTTTATTGTGGGTTGGATTGAGTATGGATGTTTGCCTCAGTTTCCCCTAAATTTAATACTCATCTGCTTCCTAAAGAACTTATGGTATGATATAAAAGCTAAGAAGTATCCTGACTAGATTTTTATGACCTCCAGGTAGGCTTTATTTATGTGTTTTTCTGTGAAGAACAGAAAATGGATTGGTCTGTTTAGCAGCTCCAGAAGAATAAAAATATTTTTTCCCCTTCACTGTACTCTTAAAATCAATAACTAACGGGAGGGGATAAGGGAGGAAAGAAAGTAAAAGAAAGGATGAGGTTTGTTTTGGTTAGTTTACAGCAAACTTTTTATCTTTTTGACACACTGATGTGTAGTCATCGGAAATCTATCAAATTACATCTCCTGTCACACATAATATTCATTGTGAAATACATCACCTTTTACTCTTCAACAGTCTTTGGGAAGGAGTTTACTGACACTGCCAGCAGGGATGAATGATCCATTGTGGAAGCCAAGTGCTGGCAGCCCTCCCATAGAGCACAGGTGATAAAGTTGCACTTTGAGATGTGACAGCTGGCAGTAAGAGAAAAGAGGTGACATCAGTCCCTGTCTGGTAAATCTGCAACTGGAACTCATTTTGTACCCACAGAGTGTTTATAAGATCTAGATCAAGACAGTGCTTTCCAGTTCCCATAGCTCAGAAGAGTGGGCTGTATGTAGTGCCTGTAATTTAAACTATAGCATAGGATCCTTTGCAGGCAGAGTTTGTGATGTTCTTAAAGCATCCAGGTTAAACAGAGGCAGAAGAGGGGTTTGTATGAGCTTCCACCTGTTTTTATGCTGCAGTTGTTTGCCCAAGACAAATGGTAGTGTTCCTGCTTGAAAACAAGGCCTTGTGAAGAATTAGTGATACAAGTATGTATTCAACTTGTGCTGATTCCTTCTGTATTCTTTTCAGAGAATCTGATTAATAACCATCCAAAACTAGTACATTCCCCAAACTTTAAAAGGAGCAGAAAGACGACTCCACTCAGTTTGCTCATTTGGATTCTCTCTGTGGAGAACAGAAGAAACATTACACATGTATTTACAAATGTGCTATGTGTTGATCAAATATTAACAAAGATGTCCAGTACAGAAATCAACTGGAAGCAGTATTTTGACAGTTGTTTACACAATCAGAGAACAAGGTAATAATTTCAAAATCATCTCATTCCTAAAAGATAAAGAGATAATTTCATTCAAATTTATTATATGAATAAAGCCACATTACTGGTAATGGCTTCTGTGATAGTATTAAATACCTGCAATCAGATTCCATAGATGTAAATTGTGTGGATGGGGCACAGGAGTGTAGAGCACAGGGCAGTTTTTCTCCTCTGTGCTCAAACTGTTCTCAATATAAAGAACAGAAATCTCCTTTTTTTTTTTTCTCCATAATTTTCCATCCTCTCTATTCTCTTCTGCTCTTGTTTTGTGAAATGGACAGGGGCATGAGTTAGGGTGTGGGAGGGAGACTTACCCAGCTAGTTGCACATGCTGCCAACATCGGTGAATTTGCAATACTGTATTTTGACTGGGCAGACATTTCAAAACTTTCATTGTCTTGTCAGATTTTGTAGATGTCCTGGGGCAAAATACTTTGAGTCATGGTGTAAACTAATGCACACTTCCTTCTTGGCATGATATTTACTTTGAAAGGGAAAACATCGTTTTTTGATGTGTAGTTACACAGTCAATAGCTATGTTTTTCTGCACTATGGGAAACAGATGCCTGTTTACTGCTACATCTATGAACCTTCTCTTCCTTATTTGTGGACCATGGGGAGTAAGAAAAATAGGGTAGCAAAGTCCATTTGTGAAATGCTGGTATGAGATGCCAGAGAACAGCTTGACATGGAGACTACAGATACAATAAAGAGAATTTCGAATTTCTTCCAAGATCTTTCACAATAAATAAAAGAATCCCAATGAGATGATCTGTCTAGAATTTAAGATACACAACAAAATAAGAGACTACTAAAAAATAAAGAATCATCTCAGGTCTGAAAGCAAGTGGTTGATGAGAAAGTAGAAAACAATGTCTACCAGGTACCAAGCCTGTCTTTTCTGTTAGAAAGATCCTCCAAATGCTTGCCTTGCACTGAGTCCTGTACCAGGGGATCCTTCTCTGTCATGGAAGTCAGTGAGACCTCCTGCAGGAGGAGGGTTCTCCTGGGTACAACTCTGACAAGAAATTAAAATGGAGAAGACTTTGAGAAAACTCCAGCCATTAGCAAGCAAAGACTGTGACTGGTGTAAAGTTTACTCACTGAGAGTAATACCCTTCCTTGTATGTGCCAAACTGCTGCATGACTTGTAACTATAATATAATATAACAATAGTATAATCTGTGATATGCAATGGACATTATGGCTACCTGTAAATACACAAACATACAAATATATGTGTCATAAAATGAATACTACAGTTACTGCATGTATATGCGCACTGCCGCTATATAGTATTTAAATAATTTTCATAATAACATTGGGCCTTCATTATGGATAGGAAATCATTTATTACTAAATAAATATAGAAAATATATCATTTGTTAAAAAAATCAAAAACTCGATAGTTCTGTGCAATTTTACTATTCTCTTTTTTTTTTTTTCCTTTTTACTCTTTTTCAGGTGCTCACAGAAGGACATCTAATGTGTAATATTGCTCTAAAAGTAATGGGACCTCTTCCAGACAAAAACATACGTGACTCATAGAGTGTGCAACCTGTCTGTCTTAACCTCTCCTCTTCTGCTGTTTACCCTTTTGGCAGGTTTTATCTCTATGTGGAGATTTCAAAACTTGTTCTACTCTCAGATAACCACACACAGACATGGTACGCAGTGGCTGTGGCTCATATAATATTCTCTCTTTAACACCTCTTTGTATTTGCACTGTAGACACACAGGTGAGTCGAAGTCTCAATGCTTTTGTAGAAGCTTACATGAGATGGATGTTAAAAATGTGCACCTCGTTTCACATGAGCAGGTGCTTATTGTGGACAAAAGCATTAGTAGCTTATTGGTATAATTTCTTAGAGGAAAAGGCTAGTAAGCAGCATGAGCTTTTGTTCACTGCCTATGTCTTTCTAACCAGAATCATATCTGTGGAGGAAGTGGATATCTGGGATTAAATCCAATGTACCTGAATAAGAATTCTAAAACCTAGGGTAGGATAACATAGCATACAATAGCAGGTTGTGTGTGCTTGATCTACATTCCGTGTAGGACAGATAAAATAAATTAGTAAATATAAAAGTTTATAGTCAGAAAACACATAACTGCTGAATCATTGATTTTTTAAAAAAAAATATTCCCAGGAGTTGAGCGACAATGTGTACAGCCCTGACAGCTTAGTACAGAGGCAAAGCAGACAATGTGATTTATAGCCCAAAGTTACTCTAGAGATCATCATTGATCTGACCTAAATTGAGAATGTTATTGAGATTTTGAGTGGAAACAATATCTGCATCAGTAAAACCACCTACAAAATTGCTGGTTTTTCGTTCTGCTATGGGAAACAAGGGGTAGAGGAATTCAAACCAACATTTTATACTTTTTTCATCAATGCTACAAAATGCTCTAAGTGTCACACTATTTAAACACTAGAAAAAAATAGTTGCCAACAGTCCTGGTAGTATACAACTACATTTAAAAGTTTTAGACAGATTAGAATTCTACAAACTCATTGTTTACCATTTTCTAATTCGAAAAAAAAAATATAAATCCTTTCTCTGTCCCATCTCAAGCATAAGGGATTAAAATGTCATGCTTTGTCATTTTCAGCTTTCCTATCTGTTACTGCAAAACTATGATAACTGAAGTTTCAATGAAACTACAAAAGTAGATCTATAATTTTGATGGAAAACAAGACTTAGATAACAAGAATCAATTATAACACTCTCATTTTTGGAATGAGGAATTCTCACCATTTCAGAGGCAGGTTTGAACTAGCAGTTTAGTGGGAACAAATCACATGTCAGAAATTAGAAAAATGACAATGAGTATTTAATTCCTTAGAACATAGAAAGCAACAGTTGTTTGAAGGTAAACAAGCTTCTAAAATTCCCTGGGATATACAAAGCATGTGAGCATTTGAGATTTTTGTTTGATTCTTAATATTGAAATATCTCTTAATATATTTTCATTCAATGCTTGTTTCCACAGAAGATGAACAAAAAGCCAATCAGGAACTCCTGTGTTTTCAGGACAGACTTGACCAGTTGGCTGAGTTAATCCACAGTCCTTCCAATGATGTCCATAGATTCTGTAAATTAACTTCTTAATTTACATTTGTATTACAGTGTATCTTTTGGTAAGATGAACAAAATTTGCCATAAAAGCATTAAGTATTGACAGCATATCACATTACATGGAATACAGATGGCCTTTTTTTCTATATAGGGGAGGATAAAATTAAGAGAAAATGAAATGTCCAGTAAGCACAATTTTAACTGCTACATAGACTCTACAAATTAAGTTGAACTCTTTCTGACAGAAAGACAGATTAGTTCCTTCCTCAGACTTAGATTTTTTTTAGTTTTAAACTACAATTTTTTGTTTATATGTGGTTTTGGGGATGAGGGGAAGATACATATTCATTTAGTCCTTCATTTTTTGAGAAGTTTCAGCTTTCCTCCTTGCTGAGGCAGGTTGTGCCAATGATTCATTACTCCTTTTTCAAAATGTGTGATTTCTTTCTGGTCACTATCCAGCCGCATCTGTTAGATTAGACAGTTCCACCAAGAGAAGCATTCCTCATTTGTGAATGTCTGCAGAATATCATGAGATCTCTTCTTTTAACTTTCACATTACTGAAATGTATTGCTTTTCCCTCTCCATCAGGTTTTCCTTGTTTGAGTACCATTCCATTGATGTATCACTTAAAGAAACAGAGATATGTAGAAACAATCCTCTTGGTCATAAAAAGTGACTGCACCAGTGCAGCAGAATTGCATCTGTTCAATCACATTTAAACCACATAGGACCAGTAAGCTCTATTAAACATTGGTCCTTATGATGTGAGTACTGAAATAGTGGGCCATGTGCTGGAAGAGTAGTTGTTTGAGTCAGGGGAACTATAAGCCCGACAACCACACATGTTAAACATTTGGTCTAGTGAACAATCTTCCCTCATAACAACAGATTACAAAGCTGGGAGATAGTATCGTTTGTCTGGTAGAAAACATCACAGACTGTCAGGTGTCATTTCCAGTAAGTTATGCTAGAAATCTTTCATTGAGGCAATTTAGAATAAATCAGCTTTGACAGAGATGTAGTCAAGTGGGCTATACTAGTAGACTTGGGAATCCTGGTATTTGAGGTGATTAAAGACTCTTGGTAACACATACCATTTTACATTTTCAAGAAATCCCAACTATTTTGAAAACACAATACACTAATATGAACTACATACAAATGGAATTTCGTGCACTACTGAAATGCAGAAATAGCTCTATGATATTTGGCAGATGGCAAACCATACACAGCAAATACACAGAATAATAAACCTAAAAATTAACAGAACTAATACAACATTTCCCAGGAATCTGCCCAGTCTATTGAATGAATATGTGTATTATTCAATATGTCTGGCAACTTCCATGCAAGAGGGAGTTGCTTTTGGAGGCAAGAACTGTTGAATGATGTGTCCCAAAAATGTATTTCAACCCTTTACGTACATGCAGATGGCCAGACCAATATAAAAATTATAATTAAAAAAACCCCTCTGATTACGCCTACACTTTTTTGCTAAACCATGGAATGTATTTGTCTCCCAGTTCTTTTCTGCAAGGTTTATTTTCTTATAACAGAAAAAGAAAATACTCTTAATAGAACTGACTGACTCAGCAAAAGAAATGATGTTAACACTCTAAATCACTACAGAGTTCATACAGCGCTTCTATGCATTTTTGAAATGCTTATGCTCCAAAATCAAAGAAGATTGATATGCTAGTCATGATAAAAGTAGTTTGAATTTATAAAGCAAATTGTGGACATTAGACCTGGAATGCCAGAAATGTGAAGTTTCTTCTTCTGCATTGTTAAATTAGGTAATCTAAGGTGATTGATAAAAAATAAACTGGTAGAAGTTCTTTATCATTCCCATATTGACACTTTCAAGCTGTGTTTTATCATTGAAAATTACTGTATGATCACAGTGTATTAAGCTAAAATTTACTGCCAAAATGTCTTTTTTGACTGTCAAACTTTTAATTCAGATATTCTTTTCTCTTTAAAATCTATGGCTTTTATGCTTTTACAAAAATTTCCAAGTTGATAGTATCATTCATTTATTGTACTGTGATTCCCTGAAACAAATGGATTTCAACTCCATTTTTCTAATTTCTGTGTGTGTAACTGAACCGGGAGTTTGTGGTGGAGTCTACGGGCTACTTTTTGTTTACTATAAATGTCATTAAGATGTAGAAACCAAGCATGGACTGGTTCCTTAAGTTCTGGGTAAATCAGTCTTAGTACAAGAAGCGTAGAATCATTAAGAGTCACTCATTGAAAAGGAGTGCAGAGAATGCTTGTCACTACTTTTCATTCCCTTATAATAAGTTTCATTTATTTTCCCCATTCCTGATGTCTGGTTTTCTAAGCTGTGGTTTAAATTTCCAGTTTCATGCATCCTCTGCAGCATCTAATCGACATTGATTCTCATTTCCTTGACACCTTCCCAAGCCTCAGCTCATCACAACACTGCTGGACAGCTGTGGATCACACTTCAGAGAACTTCGCTAAATAGTTGAAAGAACCTTGAGAAATTTCACAGGGCAGACTCAGGTAAAATGAACAAGGCAAAGCTGAAAGAAGTAATATTGCTGAGACAGAGATAGGTAGCACCTCCAGAATTTAAGAGAGAAAAAAAAAATCACACCAAGGGACATCATTAAATTCTACAGAAAAAGGAAAAAAAATAAAGCAAGGAGTTGCAACACGGCAACTCAGCACTAGCAGGATATGAACAGAAAGTGATGTAGTCCAGACAACCTTTTTGTATTCTCCACATTTCCAGTGACCTATAATTCAGAGATTATCTTCAGAGCAAGAGGTGACAGTATTTTATTCCTACTTTCTCATTGTAAGCACTTAAAATTGTTTATTCATGAGTTACTTTTCAAGGTTAAGCAGTAATCCAAGAGGTTGTCTGCAGTTGTAATCTAAGAGAAATAAGTCATTAACAAATCTGAAATACAGCAACCGACAGTTTATTAGCATTTAAAATGTGTGAAAACAAACCAAAAGATAAGAAATAAGTTTGGTGAAATTCTAGAAGCAGTCAAAAGAGCATGAGAATGAAAATTTTCTCTTTGCTTGATCTTTTTCATTGACTTGGGTACAGCTAATGAGATGAAGCTAAGGTATAGTTCATTTTTGAAGCTGAGGTTATCTTAGAGACTTCTATGATAACAGTGTACCCAGGAGTTGGTTTCATACTGATCTTTCAGAGTCCTAATCCAAAGGTGTCTGAGGGTTTTTCACATCCAGTAAGTTTTACACTGGGCATTCACAGCTTCTATTCACAGTTAGCTTTTCACCAGATGTGCTAAATGCAAAGCAACATGTGTAAATGAGCAGTGAAATGCAAGAGAGCTGAGGGGCAAGGGTGAAAACCATATTGGGGAAGAGGCAGGGGAATTAGGAAATTGAAATAAGCAGAACGAGGAGGAAGAAAGGATTAAATGAGTAGCAGATGATAGGGAAACTAGGGAAATATGTTACTCAGGTTTTGTTTCTGCTTTCAGATAGAATGTTTGATGCGAGTTGCTGTCCTTGTGGTGGTACTAAAACCTGAAACTTGACTGACAACATAGGACTTGTAGTGCTGGACAGATACAGCTGCCAATGTGCAGATATTTTGTTTCACTGGGGATAAGGACAGGGATCAGTCAATTCAGAATGTGATGTTTTCAGCTGTGGTAGAAATAATTTTCTTCATAGCAGGTAGTATGGGGCTATGTTTTTTATATTCGTGCTGAAAACTGTCTTGATGATAGAGGGATGTATTCATTATTGCTGAGCTGTGTTTACACAAAGTCGTTTTCTGATCCTCATCCTACCCTGACAAATGAGTAGGCTGGAAGTGCACAAGAAGTTGGGATGGGACACAGCTGGGACAGGTGACCTCAACGGACTAAAGAGATATTCGTACAGCAGGGCATCATGCTCAGCATATAAACCTGGAGGAAGGAGGAAGGGAGAGATGTTCAGAGTGATGCTATTTGTCTTCCCAAGTAATTGTTATGCATGATGGAGTCCTGATTTCCAGCAGATGGCCTGCTGAGGGGAAGAAGTGAATGAATTCACTGTTGTGCTTTGCTTGAGTGTGTGGTCTTTTCTTTACCTATGAGAGTATCTTTATCTCAACCCAGGAGTTTTCTCATTTTTACTCTTCTGACTCTCTCCTCCCCAACTGAGGGGGAGTGAACGAGCAGTTGTGTTGTGCTTAGTTCTTGACTGGGATTAAACCATGACACACAGTAAGCAGAATTATATTTAGATTCAAGGATAAAAACAAGTTTATTTTTAATTTTTAAAATAAAATCAGAGACTGTTTCCTCTGTGTTTTCTAAGTGAATGACTATGAATTATAAACTAGAATATACTCTGTGATGGAAAGTTCTAGTTTCTAGATAATGTGCAGTCAGTACATTTCAGTATTACTGAATATATTTTTTCTTTTGCAGGAAATACGAGATAAAGACCTGCATCCATCTCTAAAATTGTTTCAGGAAAATAACCCTGGATCTACTCCTAAAGATGGGCATTTACCCAAGCCAAGAGAATGAGTAGAGTATAGTGTGCCCTAGAAAAACAATTGTATTAGTACAGTTCAAACTTCCATTTTTATGCTGTTCTTCACTGCCAGTCCAGACCTACATATTCAGAGAATTATACCTTTATAGTATATTTCCTTTTCCTGAACTTTTGTGGTTTTGTCAAAGTAAATAATTTCTACTAGCAGTTCAAGAAGCATCTCTGTCCTTGTACAATTGCATCCAAAGGGATGTAACCAGTAGCATAGCTACTCAGTACAATATTCCACCTCCCTTTTAAATAAGTACACTAGGTAAACCATTTTAACTTAAAAAATTAAATATTAATTCATTAATTAAAATTATTTCATTAATTTCATTCATTTAAAAATATTCATTCATTAATTCAATTCATTAAAAAATGAAAGTATTCTTAATATAGTATGGTTTCACTTGCAGACAGTTTTCAAGTAAAAGTTGCACTTTATTAATAACTAATAAGAGCCTTAAACTTCAAGTATTGTATTAACATAAAAATGGTATAGCAGTTTTGCATAAACTTTCTTAGAATTACATACCAGAGGAATATTTAGGCCATGTTACATATTCAGACTGTAGGTTTAGTAGCAATGTTAACTACTTAAATATAAAGCATCACATTTACAGCTGTATTTCTCTATTTAAATATTTGTTTCTTTCCTTCTCTTCCTATATTCTCTTGTATTCAATGCAAAAAGCTTTAAAGGACCTGTACAACTGTTTGAAATCTCTTTACAGCCACTTAAGACAAAATTTATTGAAATCTCAGTCTAAGGAACCAAATAGGTATTTTCTTAACTACTTGAATTTTCACAGTCTTCCAAATCTGCATTGTAAGGATTATATAAAAGTAATCTCTAGCCCCATTACTCTTAAATAAACATAGAAAATTATGCCTGCATGGTGTATAACACGATGTTTCACAAGCACCTTTACAGAAGATTATGGAAAGTAAATAAGGTTACTTATGAAAAATTTCTAACACTAAAAAAAATCTAGCAGATGCCTTAATACTTTCAGTTCTTGTGCAGAAATTGAAATGGCAGGTGGAAAAAAAAAGACCCAGAAATAAAATCTTGTACACCTGACAACAGAAGCAGCTCATGTCTGAGACAGCCAGCAAGCCATACGTTTGCTTTATACTGTTAGTGAACATTGTGCTTACAATATTTTAGGTGGCATCTGCCACAGAGTTGCATTTTCATTACATGTTCCTTAGATAATTTTTTTTGTATAGCATAAAATTCCATTGTCATGTCACAGGATATTGTCAGCTGTAGTTATCAGAGTCTGTTCTCAAGAGATGTTTCCTTCAGAGTCGTATTTATATTTTAGGCACCACTTAGAGAAATGAAGTGTCATAATGTTTAATAATTGCTTAGTCATTATCTTAATAGGCATAAAACATGGGGTGGATGAAAATACACAGAGAACTGTGAGGTACTCTAGTGCATGTAATGATTTAGAAACAATGACTTGCTCAGATAATATAAACACATGGCACTTCTTTCTTTAAATAGACAAAATTCTCAGAAAAGAAAGACTGTATGTTACAGATACTGAAGTACAGATGAATAGCTTTGCACAAATAGGAGCATGGGAACAAGATGGACTAGGGAAAAAAATGTAAAAATTAAGTTTCAATAGAAATTTAGACTATCCAGAGAACATAAAATTTAGTTTCTTAATTAAGAGTTGGGGCCTACGTATAACCAATCAGCTGCTGCCAAACTGTCAGTCAAACATGCTAAGTCCAGGGTCTCTGGTGGCAGCTCTTCACACAACTTTCAAGCCATGAGTAGTTGGCCAATCATCTTGACCAACAGCCTAACTAGTTTTCAGTTTATTGTTTAAAATGGACTGATAATTTCAACCAGTTTCACGAAAGATTTTTCCCAGTTTTTGTTTTGCTAGTGATAATTCAGGGCAAACTGTTGTGAAATGAAGTCTAATGAGAGAAGCTGAAATCCTAAAGAAGCTCTAAACCACCACCACCAGCTCTGTGGGGTAGCTCCTGTAAGTAGGAAAGACAGTTAATTGTACATCAGTATTAACAGGAAATAGCTTATCCGATCATCTAAAAAATAAGATTGTAATTGTATGCCTGTGTAATACTGACACGAAACAGAATATGCAAAATAGATGAAGATCAGAAGAGTGATTGAATTTTTTATAAATTTATATTAGGATTTTAACAATATTTTTCAGAGTTCTCTTGGGATATCATAATATGAAATGTTAACATTAAAAAAAATACTCTCGAAGACTTAGGTAATTGATATTTTAATTGGTAAACCAGTAGAAAATCCATGTTCTGAATTGTTAAAAATAACTTTTCATTCAAGTTCACCAGTGACGTAAAATTTTCCTGCAACTGTCATTGGTTGGATAAAAAAATTACTTTAATTCTGGTGGCATGGCAACAGATCTGTGAATACTGCAATATAACTTTATTTATAAGTGAGTTCTTTCTCTATAAATTTGCCTACAGTATACACTGAATAAGTTACTGATCTGCTTTCTCCAGAGGAGTCAACAATTAAGGCCAATGGATCAAATTTCAGACCTTAATCTAATTGAAAATATAGGCCATTAAACTGGTATATACAGATCTTCCTTAAAGCTCTTTATGCATCTATCATACCTATTCAGACACACATCCATTTCTCAATATATAATCTATCCAAAACTTCTTTATTTGCCACATTAAGGCAGGCACTAAATCTAAGAAAAATATCTTGGTCTGAGAGAAATTAAAAAAACAAGAGAATGCAAAGAATCTAAAATAATGTTGATCCTCACTGTACCAAGACACACAATGTATGTTCAGCTTATGTTTAGCCCCTTGATTTAAAAATTGAAACTAGATTGTGCTAGTTGTGTTTCCCCATAAATTGGCAGAGCTAAAATAGTGCAGAAACCTTGATTTACACATATAGCTCTGAGTTGGATGAAGCGGAACGAATGGGTTGCACAGTGGGTTTTACTCTCTTGGCTCTGAGGACAGGATTTTTGTAGTGTTAGTTGAGTCTGTGGGAATGACTCTATGGGAACCTATTTGCATATAAATATGCAGTATGCTTTATATTCTATGTATTAGATATATTTTATATTCAAAGTAATAACGAAGAAACATTAAAAAAAGAGGTGATTGACTTCTTGTATTCTCAGTAGCAAGACACAGTATAGATGAATTTTGTCACTATCCATTAGCATGGTAACTAAAGATTAAAAATAGCAATAGGCTGGGATAGGTTAAGTGGATATGAATGCGGCAGAATACTGCCATGTCAAATTATAGCTATGTTGAAGTCACAGGAAAAGCTCACCAAGGCTAGTTATACGTAACTCAAGAATTTCACATAAGTAACTGCAATGCGATTTTATCTAAACAAGTTTTAAATTAATCAGCTCTTCTGCAAAGAGCTGGTAGTACAACAGCGTGGGGATTGAAAAGTTTGATATCTACTTATGTGGCTGGCTCCCATGCAGAGGGCTGCAGCCTGAACAGGACCCAGATGAAGTCAGATTTATTTGTGCTGTCCTGTAGATGCAATAGAGATTGCAACGGAGAAACTGTGAACCTTTGGTAAAATTATCTTGAAGACAATTATCTAAGTTTGATTAGGGTGTCTCAGACTCCTTGCAGAGAGAATGTGTAGATGTTGGGCTGCAGAATAAAGCAGAGAAGTCTGGCCATTCTTCCATCACGTCTGAAGACAGGATGGAGGAGGTGGTACAAATTTCCCCCAAAAAAGAACTCCTGTCAGTAGACTTTGAGGTAGGCGTGGGAAGTTCATTTCAGCGGACAGCATGTTAGAAGTTTTGGAAGAACTGCACCACACTTCTATGAAATATCACACTATGTTTAACTGTCTTTGCTAGAGAAACCTGTGAAAAGATGCAGCAAAAGGTTAGGATACCTTTATTGCACACACTGGAATATGGTGCAGAGGTCTTGGAGCAAGCAGAGAGGTAGATCACAATTCTTTGTGGTTCAACACACTGATGATCCTGAAGCGGTACAAATGGGTTCTTCTCTCCCTGACAAAGTAGATGGTAGGACATTTTTTGGAAGCAGCCACTACACAAGGAAGTCAGTTCTCATCATTTTGTTCTCTAAACCATGAAAAGTGGACTTCTCAAAGTATCAATTTCAGCATGAAGTGCATGTGTGTTTGTGTGAATGCTCTCAGATGTCTTATGACTTCTGGTTGGTGCACCAGTTAAAGCTCTTGTAAAGCTTTTGTTCACTTTTCGTCTCAAGAGCCTTCTTGTCTTCTGCAGTTAAACACATAACAGCCAAGTTTTATAATATGCCTACAATAGTAATCCTTGACACATTTTGAGCAAGCTTGGATACAAGATATGTCAAACCATATGGAAAGAAGAGATTTCACAATTTTTAATTTATTTCTTTAGGAAAATAATTTTTTTGCTCACTGAACTTTGATTAACTCAGTTTTGATATTCACTTCAGACTTATATTTCATAAGTTATATCTGAACTCTACAGTAACTTCTGTTTTCCAAAGTATGATTTTTTTTTTTCCACAAAGCCTATCAACTACCAGAAATGTAATGAAAACCAGCACATTTAGGTGAGATCTTTTTGGATTTAAGCAGTATACCTGGAAACCACAGAGTGTTTGTAATTATGTTATCTAGATCATGAAGAGGCAATACTTTCTATTAATAAACCATTCAATATAATAATTCATCACCTCTGAAAGACATCTTTCACAGAATCACAGAATAACCAGGTTGGAAGAGACCCACTGGATCGTCGAGTCCAACCATTCCCACCAATCCCTAAATCATGCTCCTAAGCACCTCGTCTACCCTAACCTTAAACACCTCCAGGGACGGTGACTCAACCACCTCCCTGGGCAGACCGTTCCAATGCCTAACCACCCTCTCCGTGAAGAACTTTTTCCTAATCTGAAGCCTAAATCTCCCCTGGCAGAGCTTGAGGCCATTCCCTCTCATCCTGTCCCCTGTCACTTGGGAGAAGAGGCCAGCACCCTCCTCTCCACAACCTCCCTTCAGGTAGTTGTAGAGAGTAATAAGGTCTCCCCTCAGCCTCCTCTTCTCCAGGCTAAACAACCCCAGCTCTCCCAGTCGCTCCTCATAAGATTTGTTTTCCAGCCCCTTCACCAGCTTTGTTGCTCTTCTCTGGACTCGCTCCAGAGCCTCAACATCCTTCTTGTGGTGAGGGGCCCAGAACTGAACACAGGACTCGAGGTGCGGTCTCACCAGTGCCGAGTACAGGGGGAGAATAACCTCCCTGGACCTGCTGGTTATGCCGTTCCTGATACAAGCCAAGATGCCATTGGCCTTCTTGGCCACCTGGGCACACTGCTGGCTCATGTTCAGTCACTGTCAACCAACACCCCCAGGTCCTTCTCCTCCTGGCAGCTTTCCAGCCAGGTTTCTCCTAGTCTGTAGCTCTGCTTAGGGTTGTTGTGCCCCAAGTGCAGGACCCGGCACTTGGCCTTGTTAAACCTCATGCCGTTGGTCTCAGCCCAGCAGTCCAGCCTGTTCAGGTCCCTTTGGAGCCTCCCTACCCTCCAGCAGATCCACACCTCCTCCCAGCTTGGTGTCATCTGCAAACTTGCTAAGGGAGGACTCAATGCCTTCATCCAGGTCATTGATAAAGACATTAAACAGGGCTGGACCCAGGACTGAGCCCTGGGGAACTCCACTTGTAACTGGCCTCCAGCTGGATTTAACTCCATTTACCACCACCCTCTGGGCCCGGTCATCCAACCAGTTTTCCACTCAGGAGAGTGTGCATCTTTAGGTTCATCTTCAGTCCCTGAAGCCCATAGTTCTTTGGAGTAGAGACACATTACATGTTCTGCAGTGCCAGGATCTGTTCTGGTACTGCACTTGCAGAATGCAATAAACCAAAAAAATTATGACTTCAAACAAAAAATATTTTGACCTTGAAACCCAAGAATGAATACCTAGACATTTAAACTAGTAGTTAGAAATTTTGCTTAAAAAGATGTTGGCTCCCATCAGAGGGCTGTGAGCCTGAGCTCCTGTCCCATTTCTCATACTCAGCTGAAGCCTGGTTTTCATTGCACAGGCAGCAGAGATGGAAAGAAATGAAGTGCTCTCATACAATTATCTTTTTCACTTGGGTTCAAAAACTCCTTAGTATTTAAGAAAGAGCTGAATCTTATCTACAATAACTCTCTATAAATTTATTCCATTAAACATGTACTTGGATCTTCAGCTAGGGCATCTCCTAAGATTTCCGACTGTTTAACCTATTACTTCATAAGAGGTGAGTGATAGTCTCTGAAAAACTGCATTACAGTATAGAGGTCTCTGCCTTTGTTTTATCAAAATTGATTGATATTATTTGTCTTGGTTTTTACCATGCAGGGTAAAGCTGAACAGTGACTAACTGTAGTATAGTTGGTCCGACAGTAACAGAGCTTCCCAAGAGAAATGACACAAATCCATGAGAAGAATGGTAACAGAACCTGATCACATATGACTAACTTAGTCATTTAAATTACAGTTTTGGTTGAATTGCAACTAATGAAAATTGTTCCTGACCTTAACTTGTATGCCTATTCAAGTTAGTTATTATTCCTGTGACTGCATAGCCTACAAAAATCAATTACAGAATGAGTGCTTACGATTCCTCTCTCTTTTTTTACTGTAAATCTAAAAGAAAACTGAAATTAAAAAGTGTCTTATGTTCCTATTACCTTATAAAAACAAACAGTTAGATCTCTATAACTTCCTTGTGAAAGGCCAGAAGAGATACATAAAGGAAGTAGGTAATAAAAAAGCTGATTTTCAAAATATTAATTGCAGATAACAGGAAAATCTCAATGTTCCAAAAATAAAGGAATTGTCTCTTGTAATTTAGTGATCTCTTTCGAAAGGCGTATGTCAGAATCCTCCTGTTTCACACAGGAAAGGGTAGACGTGAAACTTTTCAGAGACTGATGAGACTTCTATGAATATCCTCAAACCTAGTCCTGAAATCTGCACTCACAGTGATTTTTCATTTAAGTCAATGAAAATCATATTCACATTTAAGTCACATTCTTAGATGAACAGAGAGTAAGTGTGTGCAGAGGATCACATCCTAGGATGCACAAGTTCCAAAACAATGGTCATGGGATGGTGGTCACTTCCTATTGTGAAGCCTTCGTATAATTCATTCTAATGTATAGTGGCCAGAATATTTATTTTATTTCAAATGATCTAGCATTACAGCAGAAAGTATTGACTCAAGTTCAATCCTCTTTGAACCATTCTTTCATGGTGTTAGTCCTCCTCTTTGCCTTCTTAATCAACTGCTCCCACCAGAAGACCATCAGGAGTATGTGTCAGAGAGCCAGATGAGTACCTGAGATTGATTCCTGAAGTAAAACATAACAACAAAACATCTGAACTATTTTAGGGAAAAGTTTATTTCAAATATTTCCAAGGTGTGAGGTTACTGCAGCAAAATTAAACCCCATGGAGTTAGAAATTCTAACACTAGAGATCATAGCTTCCCTGAAAACCTTGGCTCTTGCCTGGACAGGCATTGGTGAAACAGAGGGGAAGATGAGTAGAAGAAGCAAAACAACTGAAACAGAGCTCAACACATATTTTTTCAATTTATGTGGTCTATCTCAATCTCTTTCAGAAAGTCTGAGACAGAATGAGCATACTTTTCTGAACTGGTACATCAGAAAAACATATCCTGTCTTGGAGACTGCTATGTTTCTCTAATAAAAGTCAGTGTCACGTGACATTCTCATCACTTTCTCAACGCTAGTTTATCATGGTGTATAGTGGTGTATTAAAAATAAATGTCTGTCATAATCTGAATGTAAAGAGTCAGTTTTTAAAAAGAAAAAAAAATACCATACAACTGTGCAGCACTGAAGGTAAAGGTTTAAAAGTTCTGAAAATTTCAACTCAGTATTTATTTGGAAGTGATGAGTGAAATCTGAAGTTTTGGTTAGCCATGAATTTACTGATACTGCAAGTAAAATTACTTCTGTAACTTAAAATAACGGTTTTCTACGAAGTTAAGTTGTGCAAAATCTGAAGAGTCCCTTGTCCTGAGAGCAAACATGAAGAGTACTTTGCTCTTTTAGATTAGAATTTTAAATTTCTGTAGTTTTCATTTTTCCTGTGCATCAATGTGTCTGGCAGCTTTGGCTTTAGCCTCCTGAGGTGAGCTTGACTTACAGCTACGCAACTGTCATCACTACTTTATTCACATCCCTCACCTCAGAAGGCTTATTCTGTGGAAGTGACACCTCCAGCATGCATGCAGCCAAGGCAGGATCATTCCCTCTAACTACACAGTTGGTCTCAAGATCCCTAGGCACATTTAACAGCAATTTGCGAAGGAAAGATATTGCTATTAACCATAATAACATGAATCAGAATTGCCAATGTTCATCAACCTATGAAGCCTACTGATATTTTTCAATTAAATGAGAGACAGAAAGCTCAATCAATTTAAATTGATTTGATCTGAAGGACATAGCTGCCTTTTAAATCAACTACATTCCTGAAACTGTGATTTTTTTACTTCTATAATAAGTGAACAAAGGCAACTAGTTTCAAAAGATACTCTAGATTCCTCTGTAACACTATTCCCTTTTACACAGGATTTATCTACAATATGGTTTTATCTTTAAACTTCTAAGGGCTACTGATGAAATAATTTATTAATGAAATGATATTCCTGCAAGGTCACTACCTAAACATTTAACACATGAATTATCTGGGAAATAGAAATTGTCACTTTGAGTAGATGGAGGGGACTCTGATAACCAAATGAAACTCATTAAAAATGTCAGTTTACCAAATAAATAGACTAAGAATAAAATAAGAGGTGCTTCTCATCACCTGTGAATATCTGCTTCAGTTGTCTTAAGTTACATGGATTTTACAACAAATTGCTCTACAGGTTTAAGATGCCAAGCCTAGCTTAGTGCAGACTGGTTGAAGACCTAGAATCAGCATGAGAGCACAGTCCTTCCTCCTGTCCATGTGCAGGAAAGCCATGGCAACCCAGCTTTGAGTCTGGCAGAAGCTGGTAGCACATGCCTTGTCCAGGGACAAGGAGCTGTGGGTCATCTCCTTGCATGAAGGAATGAGCCCCCAGCTCTGGATCAGGTGCACAGCATGTTGCCTGCAGCAGGTTTCCACCATCTGTTTGCTGACCCACATAGCAGCCCCTCAGCACATCTTCCCCATGGTGGAATTCAGTGGAGCAGGGGTTAGTGCCTGGGAGAAGATACTGGGTTTGGTGCGCTACTGTGTAAGGCAGCGATAACATTATGTTCCCACAGGTGTCTAAAATGCACTGGTTTTCCTTAAAAAATGGAGTAGTGCAGGCAGTGAAAGAAGTGCACTGTACCATATCAGTTATAACACCATTTGAGTCAGACCCTTGAAAATACGATTCTTTTACAGGAAACTGATGTGGTGGGGTGAATACATGATTTCTTCTAAGGAATTTTTACAGCATGTTTTAGCTTAACTCTTATACATCATTAATGTTTGTCCAAGCACACAGCTTTCATCCTTCAGTGGAAGGACAGAGTTGCATTAGATAAGAGATCTGTCCAAGGCAGCAGATCGAGTCAAGGAAAAAACACAGACATTTTGCTCTGGTCCTGGGATATAAACTCTAAATTAAGAATCAACAATATACAAGACAGAATACATTCAACAGGGCCAAGGAAAAACTAAGAGATGCAAGCAATGGGTTTTCCTGTTTTCTGCAAATTTTAAAGATTAAATTGAGAAAGAAAAATAAATTCTCATGTTACCCTTACAAGACTGATAAGGTCCACATTAGTTTATACTCCCACTTTTTACAGCATCCTCTCAAAGAAAGATGTAAACTTTAAATAATTTCTTTGTGCTTATCCTGAATGATCTTTCAATCATTGCTTTGCTTAGGAGAATTTCTTCTCAGGGAAGAAATTACTTAGAAGAATACAGAAATCTATATAATTTTCAAAATATAAAATATCTGTCTTTGCTCACTGAGCTGTAAGGATTATTTCTTGCTTCAGAAAGAGGAACCTGCACATGAACTGAAGCTCCATTTGACAGTGGAGGGAAGGAAATACCTGCCATCTGAGTTACTCAGCTTCAGACTTTAAATTATTCCCATCATCTGTAAATTAACACTAAAATTGGTGGAATGTTGATAGGCTTCACTGCTGGAACAGCAAATTGTTCTAGTCCTAAGAAGGCATTAAGTTCCTGGGTACTTACTGTATTACCTCTTTCCTTACTCTTGTGACAGTGCAGAACAATCAACAGATTAGAATGGCAAAAAGAGGGGTGAATGCAAATACTCAGTTCCTGATGGGCTGTTATTTAAGGTCAGCCCCATGGGAAAATTCAAAGATTTAGGACTGAAGTCCTATACTTGACTCATGTATACAGCCAGAGGTTGAAACACCACCCATCAGCTATGTATCTGGCAAAACTGACTATCATTGTTACTCGGCTTTACTGCCTGACGTTGTGAACAGTGAATCTACATAGATACAATGGGCTTGGAAGAGTCATACACAAAAGAATAGGTGGATTCATAACTAGGGTAAAGAATTTTGAATGTATTTGCTTGATACAAGTTCCATTGCACAAACTGTACATGCTATGAATAATTCATGGAAAGGTTGGAAACACCCTTTTATCTAAAGGATATTGAGAGAGAAAGAGATAGATAGAAAAGGATATAAAAAAAGATCAAAACAAGAAGACTGTTATTGTTACTTCCCTCCTATCTTCAAGTAATGTGATAATGAGTACTTCAAGACCACTTTTAGAGCACTCCACTATACCCCTATGGTCTTAATTTGATTTGCCAATCAAAGGTTTTTCTCTAGGTGTAGCTTCTAGCGTTACTGCATGATATTAGCCAGAAATCAATTCTGCATTTTAACTGTTTAATGATTCCTGAAACAGTGTATTTTTCAGTAGGGAAAATATGTTTGCAAACAAAGGAATATATTTTCCAAAGTTTCTCTTGTCATTCCATGTCAAAACTCGTTTCTGTACAGTTTGTATTACTTAATGTCATGTATGGGATAAAAATAGGCCTTGACTTTCTTTGGGTTACACAATTTTGCTAACTGACTTCAGAATGTCAGCTATGATTTTTATGTCTATAATAAATAACAAGGGAATCACGGTACTTCTGGTGTTAAAAATTTGTCCCTTATTTTGGATGGTAGAAGAATAAACTTATCAATGATGTCTTGGACATCTTTTGAAAACTTTTCTGGACAGGTGTTGGCTGTTTTTGTTGTTGTTTATGTTTTTTTTTTTTGCTGGAGAATATAAACTTGTTAAAAATATTTTTTATAACTTTCTGAAAAATGGAGGACTTTATATATTTAACAAAATACAGCTAATAGACTTGAATGTAAAAAAATCTTTGTTCTTCATACAGAACAGTATTTGTTCTTAGTAGAGAACACAACAAATAAATTTTTGCCTTCCCTTTCAAAAAAATCCTGGATCTTTCTGTAGCAGCTGCCCTTGCCTACACAAGAGAAATTATATTAACATATCTCAACAGGCTGTGGTTATACGCCTTTATATTTTTCATGCTAGCCCATCTCTTCTGCTTATTTAACTGCTTCTATCTGTGGCACATTATTATTATTAATAGGAAGAGTTTAAACAATATAGAAAATCCCATATGCAAGGTTTGACACTTGGAACCAGAGACATGAGCGTTTAGCTCCCAAGATCATAAAATTAAAAGAAACTTATTGGCAGGAAAGAAATCATCTAGCAGTTTGGAAACGGTTTTCAGATACAGCAAAAGACAGAACTGTCTCTGATAGAAGATATTGAATTTATGTTTAGTAATGAAGAAATGATTTCTCAGGTTTCTATAGATGTGGTTCTCACCTAATCTGTAGCCAGGAGATCATCATTAGTTCAACAATGTGGTTTGCAGTGAGTTTTAAGGACAAGAGCAGTGCAGCAGCCAGTGTCCCTGTGTCGGTGCAAGCGTAGTTTCTCTCACACAGTTTTCTCTAAAGTAGAATACATTACCAAGTGTGCAGGTTACAATGTGAACATTCTGGTGCACTGTTCCATAAAATAAAATTCCAATACCAATAATTTTTCATGTTGTTTTATACTATGTGGGATCTTTTCTTTCAAATAATTATTTTCAATTTTTTTCTATCTTAATACACAAAATCCTCATAAAGGTTAGCCATCTAGCCAGCAATTACCTAGTATTTTAAAAGAGATTACCAGACAAGAAACATTCTAATTGCCATAATTTGCTTTTGGGAATATGTGTATGGAGTTTAGTGAATTAAACAGGAACTACATTTAAGAGAAAAATTTGGCCTTAGCCACACTGTGAAATTAAGCTAAAATTATTTCATAATATTCCAGGTCTTCTTTAAATACACGTTCTTACATTGTAGGATTTTTAAAAAACTTTTCTTCCAATTAAACTGCAGAGATTGAAGGCAGAAGTCTAATAGACAAGCTTTTCTCCCAACATGATCAAATTTGATCTGTTTATATTTTCCAAATGTCCTTTATATACTCCAAAATCATGTAATCTAATCAAGTCTAATCTACCTAGTCAGTGTTCTTCTACTTTTGCTTGATGAAAAATAAGAAATTACTTAGAAATTGTCTTTGTCTTTCAACTATAACATTTCTTTGGACAGTTGGTTTATTTTATTTTTTAGTACTGTCACTATCTATCACTTCCATTCTGCTCTGGTAGGGATTAATCAATCTCATATTAATAAAAAAAATATCTATCCACATGATTTCCTTAAAGCATTCATGTAGAATGCAATCACTTTTAAACCAACTTTTTTAAAGTTTCTTTCTTTCTGAGGCTTATGATGCAAAGCCTTTTGTAGGATAGAAATTGAATGTTCTGCTAGAAACTCAGCAGAAATTAGAAGATCTTTTCTGAGACAAAATGCAATTGATTACTTCACTGATCATTTCACATCTCACTGTGTGAGGCAGCAGCTCCTATCTAAAATGAAGTTAGGTATTTAGTTAAGCTAGGAGCTCAAAGAAGCAGCTTCTTGTGTATGCCTGTCTTCAATACTTTATCAGTCTAGTTTTTGACCTTGTCCTGGCCCTGCGTACCCTTTAGTGTCTGCTCACATGTATCTTTGGCATATGTATAGTACCCTCTTGATTTGCCACATTATTGTGTCTGTTCATCTTGACTATTTTCACAGCATCTGTGGAGATACTGCAGAGAAATATCATTCCCCAGAAATGTCCCAAGCAAGTCAAGACAACTTCAGGAGTTTTTTCCCCCATGAATTCTATCTTGCTATGAATAAAGATTTATCACATATCTTTTACTGAAAGATGATTTATATGCAGCATAATTTGAGAACTAACTTTGAAACACATGGAATGAATTGCAAAATAAACTTTATTACAGGTGTTTGAATTGTACCAATATACAAAGGAGCTCCCAGCTTCTGTGAAGTTATTCATGTAAGCCATTACTGACTAAACAATGTCAGAGCTTAATAATGTACCGTGATATTTAGCATATGAAATCACCCTGCTTGAAGGTTAATTAAGTTAATTTTGTTTGATATTTTGTGCTGGCATTCCATCAATCTATTAGAGTTGATTTTCATTTTAGGTGTGTTATATCTTTGTCCATTCAACCTAATTTATTGTTAGGTTAGCTTTCCTGTTTGTAATGCAAGTTTTTAATGAGGACAATGATCTTGTATCTGTCTAATACCAATAGTGTAAGAGTATGCTGAGGTGATTGATACAATCTCCACATAAAAGAAAAACAAAGTCTCTTTGACTCTTGTTATCCATCAGATTACTGATAAAATATTTAAAAATGATAAAGATTTTAGAGTTTTTACTACCTTTTCATTAAACCCATCTTTACCATCTAATACTTAATAAATGCAGTGTTAGGGTTTGGGGTGGGTTGGTTGGTTTTACATATTGTTGGTTTTGTACACTACGTCTCTGGGACAAAATTCATGAAGGTAATGGCTAAGACAATCTACTTTTCTTAGACATCCTTAGCAAATTTAAATCCAAAATTGTTGCAAGATTTCAGAGACCTCATAAACAGAGTAATAAGATAGGAAGAGCAAAATGTTTCTCTAGAAATAATCTAGAAAATCAGTTTCAAGTTTGGGTAATTTTATTGCCTGAATAGACTACAGAAAGAAGAACCTGCTCTGGAGATATAGTTATCTGATCTAATTTTGGGTTGAGACTGGCACAGTAAACAAGAAGTGCTATATATTTTGCAATGCTTAAATGTGCCTTCTGAGGCAACGCTGTTGGAGTCCAGTATCCCAAAGGGTCAGAAATCAAGCTCAGGAGACGTTCATGACATTTTGTTTCTGAGTATGGATTATTTTTGTTTGTATTAAGAAAAAAAAATCTGTATGAAGAAATCTAATGAACAGAAATAAGCTTATTTTATATTCCAGAACAATATATGCCTCACTAATAGATATTAAGTTGCTTTTGGAAGATGATCGTTTTCTTTTTGAATGGATGCTGGGCATCATCTTCCCTCATTTTATGCTGTCGCAGAACGCAATGTCTTTCAGTAGATGATTCAGACAAGTAACCTTAAGCATTTGCATTTGGGGGGAAGGTTTCCAAGCTCTCACAGCTCTAATCAGTCGCAGCTCATTGCTCCTAACCTTGTTTTCTCTTTCAGGGTGGATTTTATCAAGCCTCCTGCTTATTTCACAGCCCACATGCTTTGCCAGCTGTCCTTGCATAATGCAAAAATCAAGGCTGTTACCTATTAAAAAATGAAAGCGTCCTTTGAATATAACATTTATAGAACCTCTTTTTCCAAATTTTTAAGATGAATATTGACCATAAACAGTAGAGGAGATCATAAGAAAGAAATTAAGATACTTCTCAATTTTTGTCATTTTTTGTTTTAATACTTAAACCAAGCAAATAAAGTGTATGTAAACTGCTTTGATGGCAAATCACCTTCTGTCAACAGCATGTTTCTGCTGGAAGGAACTTTTGACACTTGTCATGCTTGGGATACCTAACAGTCTCTTCTTTCAGAAGAAAATTTGTTTTCTAGTAGAACGTTTGCTCTAAAACTGCATAAAAACTAATGGCTGCATCAAGCTGTGTACATTGCCGGAAGCTATAGTCTGCTAGGAGAATTGCTTTTTATTTGGAGGTTTGATATCATCTTTCTGTCAAGGGCCTCACATTGGCATTTGGCAGCCAGGACAATGAGTTCATTGTGCATTTTATTGCTGGAAACCTTAACGCCAGCCTGTGGCTTTGTCCCCAGTGGAAGCTGATGATTTTAACAATGATGCTCATTCTGAAATTTTCTAATCAAAAACTTTATCTTTGTCAAGTTGCTGAATGCCTTTCAAACTTGGGAATGACCATTCGGAATAGATAGGGCAGGTAGTTATTGCTTGTATTGGTTCTGAACTATTACAGTGGTGGGCTACATAGCCCAAGCTGGGATAATAATGTAGTAAAATGTCCTTGGAAGTCAAACATTCAAGGGAGTTGGAGAAAATTCCCATTAAGAAATAGAAGTACAGGACAAATTGTAAATCAAATTTTCAGCTCCAGCAACAACAATAAAAATATTGCTATATGGGAGCATCTATGCATTTCTTCATAAAGTAATGCTCTGCAGGATAAATACTGGTCTGACAGTAGTGAAACCAGCGGAAGGTAACCGTTTAAGTAGTGGAGACAGCTCTCTGGTGACTTTTATTTTCAAAACAAACTGTAAAACCACCTTTTCTACAAGAACCAATAACTGCTTGTGTTTTGATGCCTGCAAACCAGAAATGTTAGGTACTAGCTGTCAGATTTCTAATTCTAAATTGATTCTGGGCTTTTTCATGGGGACACATTGTCGGAGCATAGTGGGGTCAGCAGCAGCTCTCTCAGCTGGGGATTGGAAGGGACTCTTGAGGGTGGCATAGCAGGGATGATACAAGGGCAGCTCCTTCCCTTGGCAGTAGTTATCTCCCTGGGGACAGGGCTGGGACATTGGCCTGTGGGTGGGATCAGTCCTGGTGCACAGTTGGGGAGGGCAAGGCTGGAGATAATGTCCTGCAATTTCTCTGGGGCAAGGAGTGACAGTCCCCAGGGGACTGGAACGAGGTCCTGGGGCACAGGCAGGATGAGAAGAGTCCTAGGAGGCTGGGAAGGGATGTTAAGACTTGTTGATGCCCTCCAGGACTTCACAGATGGAGAGTGGAATTAAAGTGCTAAAGAGTTTTTTCTTTTCATACCTCACCTGGACAGGTTTGAAATGACACTCTCAAGATTTCTTCAGTAAAGAGGGTTACAGAAATGAAAGGTAAAGGACAAGAGAGGTCCATGCAGATTTCTGAAATTTCTCTCAGGCAATGTTGTCCCTGTCCTTTCCTGCCACTGCCTGGTATATAAATAACAAAGCTTATCCTTTAGTTGATAAGATCCTAAAAAGTAAGTAAAATTTAAACTAATCTTACTTAACTGATTTCCTTACCTAAGCCCAGCCCTTAAGGTAGCCTATGCTCTTGACCTTCATATCTGCAAGATATCAACTTTCTTTTTATGCTGAATGTGTGAATTCAGTATTTACCTAAATGTGATTTTACAGCAAATATACAGGATAATATTTATCTTTTGTTATAAGCCATTTATTGAGAATATGTGGAGAACATCAAGTGGGACACAAGTTCAACTAAAATAAATAAATAAACAAACAAATAAATAATAATGTTTAAATTCACATACATCACCATGCATAGACATAAGGGTGAACCTGGTGGTTCTGGGAGCCAAAGCAAAGAATTTTTGCATTTTGGGTTAAAATCTTTTTTTTGGTTCTAGTCTGGATGAGATTTCCATCTTCTTGATGCTTCTTTGACAGTTTCACTCTGAGTTACCTTTTCTTTTTATTTTCTTTTTTTTTGTCTGAAAAAAGCATAATTTATGGTTTTTTTCTTTTCCTCCTTATTCAAACTTAAGCCCTCAGGGTGTTTTATGCTTAATACATTTTACTGAAAGGAAGTAAAATGACAACTTACTGTGCTGTGCAAGGTAAGGTTGAGTCCATTGGAAACAGTTGCTTGTTTGCTTGTTTCTAATACTCAGATCTTTCGGTTTCCTTCTATCTCAGCTAAAGATCTATTTATAGGACACACTGGCTACAGAAGAATCTCAGGAAGTTCAGCAATGGACAATTGAAAAATAATCAATCGTACTAACATTAGTTGTACAGCTAAATGCTTTGTATGCGATTTTTCCTGGTTTTGTTTTCAAATAAATTGCTCTCACGTCATTGTATACTTTGAAGTTCGAGTTTCAGGTTTATATTTTTGTGTCACTAATATGATGAATATCTTATTGAATTTCAAATTGTACAGCTGTCAGTTGAAATTGTGGACATTTCTGGTATCTGGCAATAACAATAAAATATGGATTTTGGTCTATGTTTAGTAATAAATATCATATTTATGCATTACATATTGTATTGTAAAGGCATTCATGGTAAAGAAATGTCTAGATCATCTGCAATGCCTAGAGAATTTAAACAACTTACAAAGTTAGCATAAAATTCTTTATTTAGATGTGGAAATATCTGCTGTGTAAGAAAACCTGCAATGCTGTTAAAAAAAAATAAAAAAAGAAGAAGGAAGTAGTTTAAATCATTTCAAAGCTAAAATATGTTTTTCAAGGGCTTGTTGTGAAGACACTTGAAGTCCCTGTATTTCAGTATATGGGCCATTAGTCTGGCATGTGAAAACAAGTATATATAAAATGTTTTTTGTCTGAATTACTATTTTGAGAAGGAAAATTTGCCTTCCTGTCCCCTGAATTTGTGTAGACAGGTTCCTGAAATTTTATCTGCTATAGGTTCAGGCAGTACTGTCAATATTTATTGTAGAAGCCCTTCCTGTGTCTCTTCCCTGAAGGTTCAAGCCTCTGGAAATGTTTTTTCTTTTCCTCTGGACCAATTTTCAAGCAGAAAAATAATTATCCTGAAATAGAAATTCAACAGAATTCTTTAACACATATCTAAAAAGAAAAAACAAGTTATTTAGCCCAATTTAAGGAGCATAATACTAGATGTTAATGCTACTTGAAAGTTCAAGAACAATGTGTTCAAAGAAACAGAGAAACAATAAAGCTGATACTGCCTTAACTGCCATCATTCCCTTAACAGAGAATTTCCCTGGGGTTTGCAGCCATCTAGCAATATTACCTCAGTTCTCTGCACTGAATTTAGGCCCAAGGACAGCTGTATAACAAGTTGATGAAACAGTTCACTAAAAGGTAAAACAACTCTTCATCTGAAAAGAAGAAACTTCATGTTTTCTCGTTTTCTTCCCATTTCTTACTCTGTACATTCAACAGACTGTTAATAATTATAAAGTACATAGAAATGGAGGTTAGTGTTTGTGATGCTTTAAGAAAAGGAAGAAATTATCCTGTATTTTTAAGGCACCTTACAGAAAGCACCACACAATTAAAAGTCTTGTTTATGTCCATCAGCATTGAGTAGCTTCATTATAAATGGTACAACAATAATTCAAAACCTGAACTGATGGATTATTGTCAATCACTTCTTGGTGTTGCATGACTAATTTTGATCCAGTGGGTCTCTTCCAACCTGTTTATTCTGTGATCTCATTGGCAAAATGGAAGTTTTATTTCTCTTTACAATGGGACTAGGATTGCACTTCAGGATTGACACCAACGCTGAGCACCACACCCTCACTGAGGCAGGATGCCTTCACTCCCCATAACCAACCCAATAGCTTTGTGGCCAGAGTCTTGCTGGCAAGGAGGCAGGTAACAAGTGGCATATGGAGTTGTCTTAAGCACAGTTTACGTGCCTGGCTTAGATTCAGAATGAAATTGTTGCCAAACCACAGAAAATACACGTGTTATTCATGTTTGGAATGGGAAAGGAGGAGGACTTGGCAGAAGATGCAAGACACCACAGGATCAAGATAATAACTTGTTCTCAGGTTAGGGTTGAGATCCAGACAGGCACTTATAACCCTAATATGTAGTTTGGGTGGAATAAAGGCTCTTGAGTCCAAGTGGTTAGGGCATGTCCTGGGAATCCAATGCTCAGTACAACCATTTGTACGCTTTACGCATTTTGTCTGGTGGTGCTTCAACAGAGTTTATGAATAGTATCTTAGCATTCACACTTCTCCACAAAGAGTGTTCTGAATTCAGCCGCTCTGTTTTGATTTCTTAGGTTCCAGCATGGCAAGATTTTCAGCAGAGTTGTCCCACTTCGAAGAAATAATCTTTCAGCGTTACGTGATGGTTTGTAGTTTCCAGGGATGGAAGGGATTCAAGTCAGAAACTCAGCACACCAAACTACTTCATACTTAGGGAATAAGCTTGAATACATAAATGGTTATTATCTAAGTTTGTAGATGTTACTGGTTTGCTTAAGCACTCTAACACACAGCTCTTGCTTATCTGTGAAAAACAATGCGCATAGACAAGTGTTGAATGGGTTTCCACGATGTGTTGAATGGGGTGGCTGAGCTGTTTCCTGCTCAGAATGTTGATAGTATTAATCCAGGACTCTTTCTGTTCAGTGTATGAAGAATAGAGATGCTCAGGTGAATAGCAATAGTGCCAGTCAGTAAGCCAGTCACAGGCAGTGGTACCAGAGTGATGCTTAACCTTTTGTCACTGTGCGCCTGGGTCCACATGAACAATCTAGACAAACTTTTCTATTATAGCTACATTTCCCATATATTTTTCTCTGTTTTGAAATCAAAATTTTGCATAAATATCCAATTCCTTGAGAAACTTTTGTCTAGTTACCTTCATTGTTTCTTAACTAGAATTGTTTCCAAGATTATGGCAATCTACTATCTAATTGGACTAAAGCATTCAAGTGTAACGGGAGAAAATAAAAGAAACCAACAGAAAATTAACTGCTTATGCAGATGAGTACTCTGCATTGATAATTTTATAATATAAAGTTACGTATAAATATATACATAATACATATAATTTTATATAAATATAAACATAATTATTTAATAAGAATGTCAACAATTAAAATACCATATTTTTTACATGGTGCAACATTAAGTGCCAGAAGCAAGAATCATGTTTTTATCAGCTTAAAATTATACATCTGACATAGTTTTAAGTACCACTAGAAGGCTATGCTTTCCATATTCAGGAAGTATTATATTTTCCATATGTACTTAAAACATACAAACTTGGAAGAGTCATATAGTTAAACAAACATAATAAGGTATGAAATCAAAAAGTAAATGGACTATTTTATTATGGGAGTAGACCTGAAAATGTAAAAAAAAAAAAAAAAAAAAGGAAAGCTGAGATATATCTGAAGAACAGGATCAAAAGTAAAGCTTTCAGATTCTAGAAATCCTTTATGAATTAATGTTTCATAACCTGAAAGTTCATCCATTATTAAGTATTAGTGGAGAATAAGTTAAAAAACCTAATGTATGTCCAATACTCCACCTTGCTATATTAAAGGGAGATTATCTTGTTTTCCTGAAAAATATGAACAGTAGTTCTCACAATCTGGCAATTTCTTTCCTACAAATGACAGTCTGTTCCTGTCAGTACCTGTTAAGCTTCCCTCCTGAAATTTCTTTTCCTACTGAAAAATTTGGGAAGTTCAATATCGTGTATTCAAACCATCTAAAGAGTGCTAAATTAAAAAAAAAAAAAAAGAAATAAAGAGAATGTGAAGAAAATAAATGTGAAACTGTTTCTTTTGTGCTGGAGTTTAAAATTATTCAGTCCACACACATTTAAGAAGGAAGATCAGAGTATAGTTCCATATGGGAATCATTAGCCTGTCTTCAAGAAAATGAGTTCATCCATCTGTAAATATACCTATGTATGTGACTGAAAAGGATTTCAGATATAGCACTTGCATCTTACTTTTATAACTCTCTTCTGCATTAACACACAGGGTTAAGTGGTTTGGACTTTGGATCCATTCTGCTGTAGTACAAGAAAGGATTTGCCGCGAGAACTTGAGAACTCCTGTGGATAAAGAGATGCTCAGTTGCAGATGCTGAAACAGTTCCAGTGACTTTTGCCAACCATTATGGAGAAAAGTTTTCATCATTTGTGGAAAACCTAGAGGAAGTTTTCAACTCTATGGATTTCTGTGTTCTTCCACTTTAAGTTATCACTACTATAGTCATTAATCCTCAACTTTTCTTTCCAAGGAAGGCATTATGGATGAAGCTATGCATTCTTCACAACAAAATATGAATTCACTGTTGGTGTGACACCGACTTACTTCAGAGTACGGTGTTTCATTTGCTAAGCTTATGAAGGGTAATCTAAAAAAAAAAAACTTTATGCTTGTCGGTTTCCTTATTCTCTGGATCATGACATTATGTACTCTCTTCCAGGGGCAATCATTACCCTATTACTCTTTGATAAACTAGAAGAATGACTACTTCCTCCATGATCTTTTAAACAAACCTGTATTTTTTATCTGGGACCAAGTTTAACCCTTGCTGTTATGCTGTTGGCCTCCAGGTCATACTGGATGCTGGCAAACCACTTACTGGGAATCAGCTGGGTTGTGTGAACATCCAAGCCATGCCCAGTTAGGCTTGCTGGCTCAGGTCAGTACCATTGTAGAGACCACTGTAATATTTTAGACCTACAATCAGGGTTATTCCTTGGCAATATCTAGTACACATCTAGCCATAATGTCTGGATGTAGATTCAAATGTTAAATAAAAATGATCTGTGATGCTAAAACAATAGGATAACAGTAGGCACAAAGGAATTAAGATAAAGGCAAATTTAATGTAGCAACTAGTGATTTTTTAAAATAAGTAATAGATATTTCACAAGCAGTGGTTTTTCTATTCATTGGAAACAAAAGTTTCTTATTAGGAATTGGGTTGTATTTGGACAGGATGCAATTAAGTTTTGAATTTTCTCTTGTTCTATAGTATAATACATAGTTTCTTCTACATTTTTAGTCCCTGGTAAAAGAGGCCCTTTACTCTTCTTGTGAGGCATCAAAGTAGATATATTTACACCATGTTCATAATAAAAAAATAAATATCCCTACAAGGCCTGATCGTGTAACACTTTCTTGCATGAGTTGGTCCATCAGCTTACGGTGATGTTTGATCAGGAGTCAAATTAAATCAGAAGAATCTTTTTGATTAATTTCCATGGGCTTTAAAGTATATTCTTTTGTGCCAGCAATTCTTCTTTGAGTAAAGTATCCAAAGACATGTTAGTGACTTCAGGTATATTTTGGCATCTGAATTAGCTTTCATTGCAAAGTGTTCAACAGTGAAAAGCAGTAAAACTTTCTGTTCTTTGCCAAAATCAATATCTGTGCCAAGAGAGTTCAACAAACTCAAAATCATATCGAAAGATTAGGCCAGGTATATACAAATTTAAGTCAAACACCTATATGGAATACTGATTTTGGATTCTAGCCCTTACAATAAACTCAATTATACTGCAGAAATAAAAATATATTTATTCTAAAGCCAAATTTAAAAAGAGATGGAAAAGGGAATAAAAGAAGAAAATAATTGTAGTTACCCTTAGAATAGAAGATATATTTTCTAGGGTACAGGTCTTGGAATTCATTAGTTTTAGATGGGGATTCAGTTGGGGTTTGGGGCTGGATTTTTTTCCTTTTATTTTAATCAGTCAAACCTTTTATTCTTACAGTAAGCTTCATTCAAGTGTTTCAATATGTATTTGGACCCTTTTAAACCTCTGTAAAGCACACTTCATTTAAAACAAGAGTCATACAACTTTTAAGTTAAAGTTGAGGTACAGAGAAAGTGGTATATGATGAATCTGAGTTGACTACCTAAGTCAGCTTACTCCTTTTCTTTTTCTTTAGGTGATGTACTCAGTACCTTCTATGGATTTCAGTGAGTTCTCTTTGTGAAACTAGGGGTTTGGGAGTGTTTGTTTGGTTTTGGGGTTTTTTGGAGTTCTTTTTTTTTTAATGTTGTGAATGTTTCTTTGTCTTGACTTGAAAGAAAAATGTTGGAAAAAACTGACTTTGAATTGCACATGCTACGTATCAACTCAGTGATCAGACATTGCTTTTGCTCACAGGTTGTAGCTACTAAATCTTGTTGTCACTCATAGTTTAGAAAACACAAATAATAGTTCCTTTAAAAGTGAAATCTTAATAATTTGAGTGCTCTTTTTTGAACAGAGAAGAATTGGCATCAGTTTACGTTTTGATACATAAGAGGTCATGTGTTCTCCAACTTTCCCATAGTATATCTTTTTCTTTTCTGTGTACTTTCCAATGTATACGTTCTCAGACTTCTGCAGTGTTGACAACAACTTTACAATTCATAGATCTTTTTTCTCTTTATTTGTAATTCTTTGAGTCAGCTCAACACCTGCCATAGAAATTCCTTACACAGAAGAAAGTATTAGTAAAGAAAAGTGTAATGTGTTTTCTGTCCAAGCCAACATCCGAATATTCAAAATTGCCTACATCCTGTAATCATCAGCATCTCAAAAAAATACCAGGAAATCCTTCAGATTTGCTAGTGAATGTCAGTCAGACAGTGGTGATCTAACAGTTTGGACTGTTCCAATTTGATTAGATGGTTGAAAGCTAGTGTTAAGATCTGCCATTTGAAGGCATGAATTTTACTAATCATGTAAAAAGTATTAGGCTATGTATTTTTGAGTTCCAGACATTTAACTCTTTGCAGATTACAGTTAGTGCCAGTAGCACTGATTTTTAAATTACCTTACATTTTCCACTTTAAAATTCTGTTTTCAGACACATTACCTGCCTAAATTTTAACTAGATGGCTGGTAATTTAAATATCAGGTGTCTGCCTCAGGCTGACATTCTCAAGAACGTATCAGGAAATTTGTTCAGTAGCTTGCTGAGAACAGGCTCAGAGGACAACAAAACTTCCATGGAAAAATGTTAAATTAAATAAAATTTATTTTATTTAAACTTTCAGGTAAAGAGCTTTTGATTTTTCGAGTCAGCTGTCTTGGACACCACATTTTGCCAGAGAGAACAAATAAGCATCTCTCAAGTATTTCTTGTGTCAGACTAGAAGAATGATGCTTAGCAATCATTTTGAGTGACAGATGTGGCTATCTGTCTATATGAAAAGAATTAATGGTTATTTTGTAAAGGTAGTTGAATGAAAACATCCATTCGATCACTAACTATATGCTTGAAATTGCTTCTTACCCATAGAAATACAAATGATTGTAAAAATCACTTATACGATGTTAGCAACATAAAATAGCAATCTTATCAATACTTTTAATTATATTGTGCCATAGTAAAACCAGAAATGTTTTCAATCTACCTTATCCAGGAACATAATGGACATACACATCCACTACAAAATTCTGATTTCAACAGAAGAATTTTTCAAAGATGATAGCTGTCCACTACATACCATACCTCATACCTGCTCTCTCAGAACTCCAGGAAAAATGGTTTTTTGGTTAAATATTGAGATACTGGGTTAAAAATTAGGAAACTATCGATATTTAGAGGTCTGCTACATGTTACCCAAAATTTCTATGAGCTTGTTGCTCATTTTGTTTGCCAAAGGGAAGATTTTTAAGCTATTAAGTGTCATGTGAGGTTGAATTTTTGTTAAGCACAGATAACAGATGAAATATTTTGCCCACCTAAGATTGGGCTGGTAGCTTACACACAAGCTCCTCCTTGAGGAGCTGAGAATTATTACAGCAGAAGAGAACCATATTATTTTTAACCATAGAATCATAGAATAACCAGGTTGGAAGAGACCCACAGGGTCATTGAGTCCAACCATTCCCATGGATCACTAAATCATGCCCCTTAGCACCTTGTCCACCTGTCCCTTAAACACCTCCAGGGAAGGTGACTCAACCACCTCCCTTGGCAGCCTCTGCCAGTGCCCAATGACTCTTTCCATGAAAAATTTTTTCACTGTATTTTGCTACATTTTGCCTACGCCAGAACATAGCTCTGAATTTCTGATAGCTCTTCTAAACTGTTCTTAACCTGAACTTTTCTTGTTGGCTCAAAATATAGAACACTAGGTGTCTTTTTTTTCAGTAACGGCATAATTCAGTCCAAAGACTGTGTAATTCAAAAGTCTTTGAAGTGAGCTGTGTACACAGATGGGCTAATCTCTTTCCTTAAATAGCTTCTAGGTCACCCCAGAGTTCAGGGTGAAAGAAAGACGAGAACTTATTTATCATCCAGCTTCATATGCAGTGTTTGGCCTGGGTTAACGGAGACAAGGAAAAAAGGAAAAGGTGCAGAGAACTGCATATCCCTCACACGTGTGTCCATTTCTCTGCTATGTCCATCTGAAGGGAGAAGCTACAGGATATGTAGCTTTCTATTGCTTAAACCATTGTTTCATTCTTTTAAAACTCTTCCTAATGTATAAGAAGAACAAAATAGAAAAGCAGACTAAGTTAAATCACATAACAAATTGCCAACCCCATTTTCTACTTTTCTTCTTATTGGTAAAGTGTGCTCTTATCAGGCTGTGAAGTTGTTGCCAAGCATGTAAAACTATTAGAAGTAAATGAGGGTTTTCCAGATGACACCCGGAGCAACACCCTTCTACCCCAAAAGAAACTCAATTTCATGGCACAAGCAGGAGTCTTTCATTTAGAAAAAGCGTTTGAGATATTGATGCCTAGGGGTAGTAGAACTGGAGCATGTCTGACAGACTGATAAAAATGGATTTTTCTAAGCCTTGGGAATCTTACGGAAAAAAATCTTTCAGCTGCAAACCCCGTTATCATATCAAGGGGAGTACAAAATCAATATTTCTGCTAATTTACCCATGTAGCACACTGCCAATTACAAACACATATACAAAAAAAAGATATAAATGACTCAATGTGAGAAGATGGCATAGGGGTGAGTGGGATAGGAGACATGAAAATTCCCTATGCTCAGAGAGGAGTGAAGGGAATACCTGGTTTTATCAAACTAAATTAAAAACTGGAGGAATAATGGAGGGCGTAAGGGAAGTTCTGTTCAGTTGTGTAAAATGGCCTGTTTAGTTGTGTAAAATGGCCTTGTAAAAAAAAACCTTTCATGAGTGTGTGTGTGCACGTGTGCGCATGCACATGCAAGGTAAGGATGTGAGGGGAGGATTTTGAATCTATCTGGAATTTTAAACACTCTTCCTATATATGTCTTAGGAAACAGAAATCTTTCTTTATTAATTCTAAATTGAACTTCCAGAACTTTTCCAAGAGAGTGATGTTAATCTGTGTTTCTGGAGCCATCTCCAGAAGTCATGGCTGCTTTTTAATTTAAATACAAATCATTTTTCTTTGAATTTTATAATCTAAAATATTTCATAGTTGGGCAAGTTGGATAACACTATAAAGTAAATTCAGGTTGAACTGAATATTTTAGAGGAATTTCTCATTGCTTAATATCTCATGTCATTCTTGATTAGCCTGAAAACTTTTTCTGGCAGATAAAGAGAAATTGCACATATTAAGCAAATCTACAGAACAAAAGTTAAATGCTGATTTAACGTTTGTAATAATGCAAAGAGCCTCAACTACTTACCTGTTTGGAACAAACAGTACCACATGGCCTGTGCTCAGTCATGGATCACTTATTGCCAAATACTAACAAATATTAAAAAAAAAAAAAAAGAATTTTTTGGAAGGTTTTTTTCTCTCTGTGCAAATGCTCTTCTTTCCCTGCTGAAATGTGTCGTGCCAAATCATGGGTCAGCCTGGGCTGAAAAAAAGCCCTGCTTTGGTTAGTAGAGAATTGTGAGATAACTCCTAGTGAAGATTTGGATTCCTGAACAAGAGTTAGCTGTGACTAGAGATAGCAAATTCGTATGTAAATGGAGGGAAAGCAAGGGACATCTACCTACATTAAAAATACCAATAGTATCTCTAGCATTTACTTATAGACTCACTGATATTTCAAGTAAGCTGAGTTTCTAGATAAGGATTCACTGTCAATACTGATAACATTCATTAGTTTGTAATATATCCCCCTACTGCTTTATGCAAGAGTATAAAGAACAGAAATTTAGTATCCAAGGGAGAAAATAACAAACAGAAGAAAATCCCATATAGCAGTTATAATGACACATGACATAGAACTCTGAGTTAAAGTTACTATTACAGTTGCAACCCAATTTCATTGTACTTCGCATTAAATTCTCTAAATAGGAATATAAAGCGTGGATCTCAATATAATAACTGTGCCACAGTATTCAGGCAAAGCAGGATGTGATAGCTGATTTCAAAATATTAGTATTTCTGATTTGTCTGCCCTTATTCAGAAGGGAGTGGAAAAGAGACCTTGTACCTCTGTCATAGTTTAACCTGAGTTGGCAACTGAGCACCACGCAGCTACTTGGTCACTCGCCCTCCAGCTCCCCGGTGGAATGAGAGGGAGAATACGAAGGGTAAAACTGAGAAAACTTGTGGGCTGAGATAAGAACAGTTTATTGATTTAACAATAGTAATAGTAATAATGAAAAGGAAAATTACAAAACCAGATAGAAATAAAACCTAAGAAATCAAATGATGCAAATGAAAAATAGTTACTCACCATACACTGACCAATGCCCAGCATCAGATGGCCCCCAATCAGCTCCTCCAGTTTATATACCAGGCATGATTTCATATGGTATGGAATATCCCCTTGATCAGTTTGGGTCAGCTGTCCTGGCTGTGCCCCATCCCAGCCTTTTCTGCTCCTCCAGCCCTTGCTGGCAGGGCAAGAGAAGTTGAGGAACCCTTGACTTAGCATAAGAACTGTTAAGCAACAAATAAAACATCAATATGTTGTCACCATTATTCCTATACTAAATCCAAACTACAGCACCATACTAGCTACTATGAAAAAAAATAACTCTATCCTAGCCAAAACCAGGACAACCTTAAACATCAGCCTACCATTATGTGTAAAAGAAGCAAAATATTTTCCTTAGAGTGCAAACCATCAATGACAGCAATGATACTTCTCTATAGCTTTGAATTTGCAAGGTCTTCAACACAGGCAGACCCCTCTGAGGGAGCAGTACCATGGCTAAACTTATATCTGTACCACAATGTATAGATTACACTAGCAACTACTGGGTAGTGCAGTTATATGGTAACTGATCCCCTCTTAATTTTGGGTCTTACAGGCAGATTCCTAGGATTTCAAATCTGCCGTCCAGAAAGCCAAAAATGTAATTTGTTATAAACTGGCATTTTATAAATTTATCAATAAGATCTTATGATGGGACTAATTCATATTACAACAAAAGGAGATCTATTTTATCCTGTGGTCTGTCTTAGCATGTACAGGATGGTTGCTGTTTGATGCACAACAACTGACTGGTTGCCTGACTGCTTCATTCCAACTTCACTTTGGAAACTATTATTCCCAAAGAGAAGAAAACAGACAACACCATTAAAGGCTGAAGATGAAGATAGCACCTCAGTCCCTGTGGAAAGGTGAAGCTGTCAGGGGGAAATGGACTTTTTAAGTTTCATACCTGCAGGTTCTTGGTCTTAATGAAAAAAGAAGAATATAGCCATCAGTGCAGTCAGCAAACATATCCATCTCAAACAAAACGATTGTGAAAAATTTCAGCTCCATAACCCATACTGAAGACAAATTACTCTTCCACCTTTGTTACTTTGTATCCTGAAGATAATTTGAGAATGGGAAAGCTGCCAAAGAGTGACGACTGACCTAATAAATGGGATAAATCTGACACTGCTGTTGTCAGTTTCCAATCTTGTCTGACAATGCATTTAGCTCCCATAACAGGGCCAAAATGAGGCTTGCAGAACATCAATTCCATTTAAATGAACACAGGAAACTGCTCCTCAGAAATTCTTTGTGTTGTCAGGACTGTAACTGCAACAGTTTTTAGAAAATTGCCTGCATTTATGAGGAATTCAGCCTTATCAGTGTCTGAAATGACCTTTCTTGAAACTTTCATCCAAACAAACTCTCTACAAGCAGACATCTTGAAATACTGAGCATGGGTCAAAAGCAAGAAAGAGTTCATTGCAGTAATTTCAAATGAATGTGTTACCAGAATCACAGTATCAAGTTTCAGGCCCTGTTTCAAGTTTCAAACAGATTTTTGTAACTTGATTCAAGTTTCAAAAACAATCAGCCCCTTCCTATTATAATTGTGCATCACTGTAGGACATTGATGTGGTACAATGCAGTGTAATAATCTGCAAATCAGTAGAATTGTGTTACCTTTCACTCTTTTGTTACAACTGATGCAATGAAGGACTGAAAGTCTGAGAACAAAAAAATTGCATACTAACTAGCTTAAAAATATGTGAGAGAGGAACTGAGTTACACTTCATTTCCATGGAGCTGGGGAAAAGCAACCACCAAAAAATGGAAGAATACCCATGCATACTAGTGGGCAATACTGGCACAAGAGCAAACATGTCAAGGGTAAATTTTTGTCAGGAATTATAATTCTAAATATTAGGGTTTTTTTATTATAATCCAATGATTTTTTGAACCAAATTCTTTGACATGTTTCAGGAAAAAAATAATCTTTAATATTTTTTGAGGTCAATTTGTGAGGTCTATATGATTCTTAAAAAAATAATAACAATGGATTCAATGCCATGGCCTAGACCCTTTAAGTCTTTTGGGTTTGAGCGGGTTTAGATTGTTTTACAAAAAGAAATACAAAGTAGTGAATGGTTGTTTCTTCAAGACTGTTTCTGTGTTTTGCCAATATCTATATGGCTTTGGTCTTCCAAGTTACAGTACATTTGATGTCATAAATTACCCATGTACTTTCCAACTTGTCTGAATCACAGAATCACAGAATCACGGAATAACCAGGTTGGAAGAGACCCACCGGATCATCGAGTCCAACCATTCCTATCAAACTCTAAACCATGTCCCTCAGCACCTCGTCCACTCGTGCCTTAAACATCTCCAGGGAAGGTGAATCAACCACCTCCCTGGGCAGCCTCTGCCAGTGCCCAATGACTCTTTCTGTGAAAATTTTTTTCCTAATGTCCAGCCTAAATCTCCCCTGGCAGAGCTTGAGGCCATTCCCTCTTGTCCTGTCCCCTGTCACCTGGGAGAAGAGGCCAGCTCCCTCCTCTCCACAACCTCCTTTCAGGTAGTTATAGAGAGCAATGACGTCTCCCCTCAGCCTCCTCTTCTCCAGGCTGAACACCCCCAGCTCTCTCAGTCGCTCCTCATAAGGCCTGTTCTTCAGCCCCTTCACCAGCTTCGTTGCTCATCCTGACATATTACCAGAGAAAGCCAACTGAAATAGAACAATAAAATATTCCCCTGAGGGGAAATATTCCTTTCCGATACTTATACTACACATACCCATTTGTTGAGGGCTTATACAACTGCTTAGGTTCACAGTGTTTCCTGCAGAGCTCTGTTTCCTTAGACATATTGAAAAACTGTGAACTACAATAGCAGTGCCAGCAAATACAGCTTCTTTCTCATAAGACTGAAATGGATAGTGTATCATTCCTTCCAAAAATGCAGTATCTTTATATTAAAGAATCAATATAAATCACATCAGAGCCCACTTTTACCCTCTTATTTATAAGTAGCAACATATTATATTTCATATTAAGCTAAGATAATTACTTTTGTTTTGATATATTCATATCAAGAGTAAGGACAGTTGTAGGCTTCCAAGCAATAACACTGCACTATTTATGGACACACCAAACCAAAGTAAATTGAAATGCCACAATTCTTTCTTCAAACTTTATTTTTTCAGAAAGCCATATAGGACTGTTATTTAAAGATAAGCTGCCTTCAAAAAATAAACTGACAGATTTCTCCCTAATTTGTGGAAAACAATGATAGAATAATACATTTTTAGTGGGTAAACTATCACAATTCCATTGATCTCAGCTGACAGCAACATCCTCTCTTAGTTGAAGGCCTTAGATACTCAGCTTACCCAGCAGCGGGTATCCTGATGTTCTGTTTCCTCCAGTTGCTTGTACCCAGACATATGAGCCCCAAAGATTTGCAGTTGCATCCTGGTAGCTGGAATATTTTATCCAGTAGCTGGTACTTTTTTCCTACTTATTGACTAATCCAGCTTGAAGGTCACCAGATTTCACACAAACCTACTCTGAACAGAGAGAATACTTATACAGAAGATCATTAGAAAGAGGATTTAGGGAGAAGACAGGGTAGACTGGGATTATGAAATGTCTCCAAAGCCATCAAATGTTAGCATCTCCACATTGCCAGCTCTGTGGCTTTGGATCCTGTATCTCAGTCTTTATTCACTATAAGGTTTGTTGCTTATTCTTCTGACCAATGGAATGAACAAGGCATAGATGTATGAACTACTATCATGAGTCAAATACTTAGTACAGCCAACCTCCTCTCAGAGGAACCTGGAGAAATGTCTGCTGCATTTCCTTTCCATCTCTCCTTTATTTTCCACTTCCTCAAGAAGTGGTAGTAGCTTTCTTGTTTCTTTTTCCCACTCCTTGCTCCACATCCAGCTTTTTCTTCATTCTTGTATTCTTAGAAAGTACATATAACAACATAATGGTCAATACAACTGTAGCAACTTATCTTTATTTTCTCTCTTTTCTGAGTTTGGGCACTGAGATACAAAATGGGTATTACGGAAAGTGTGCGTTACTCCTCTCAAATATCTCTTTCCATTTCCACATCCACCATACTTATAGTTGAGGGATATTTTATTTCCAAAAAAAAAGTGACTTTAGTTAATGAATTATGAAGTGCTATTCTCAATTTTCATAGAAATTATGCATGATACATGATGATAAACTTGTCATTTACCAATGACTAATTTGTCACCAGGACAGTCAGTGGATCCTGGTGGAACAACTATATTTGAGACATTAGCACATAGCTGGTAAACATACTGCAGGACCTATGGGAAAATTGTGCTCTTCTGGAGTGATGCATGGGGCCAGATCAGTTGCAAAAACTTAACAACATTTGAGATACTTTTGGATTTCAAAAACTTCCTTATAGGCATGGCAAATATGATGAAGGACCTAGAGGAGACCCACATTTTCTGAAAACTGAAACAAAAAAAAAGAAGGGAAAAGCATTCTACTGCTATCAACAATTGACAACATAAAATAAGCAATCAACGAGAAACTCTTAGAGAAGAATAATTTGTCTGCCCTGGAGGTAAAATGAAATCCTTAGACACAAAGTGGTGAGATTTAGGCAGTTGAATTGAATCCCAGACTTGCAGTGACTATTGTGGGATCTGTGGCATCCAGGTAGAGACATAAATGCAGGTGTCACTACTTTGAGGTTTGAGATTTTTCTTAAGTAAGAATTTCAATTATTATAAACCATAAAGTTGTGTAAAATGCCCCAAATAACCACAACTGCATTCACTAACTGGCTCCTTTGCATACTGAATCACCCATGATGAAATGTATATTTTCAAAATAAGTAACATTGAACTAAAAGTGAACATCTTCTGTCTTCAAATGGATGTGAAGATCTGAGGATGAGACAGGCATAAAGAGATCTGACTTCTAACCTGGAATCTTATAAAGAGTTTGTAAAAGTTTCTAATGTCTTCAAGGAGAAAGGATGAATGGTTTTCTCAGTCTACAGTCTTACTTTAAATCAGGATGGAAACTGAAAATGCTCGGGTAGACTAAAGGTCTCTAGGAGTGAAGTGTTTCTTATTTATTGCTCATTGTTAGCAATCCTTTGATTTTGATGACAAAGTGACTCCATAACCTCTACTTTTTAATTTTGTGAAAAAATAGTCTTTTTTTTCTTATGTGAGATTTTATAGTTTAATGTGAAGTTAAAAACAGAAATAGAAAAGAAACATTAAGTCAACCCATGGATAAGGCTTGAAATCAGATCTTCTATAAAACCCAGTCATTAGAAGGACAGTTGAATCACTCTGATTTATATTATTAAAAAAACCAGCTTAACTAGGGAGTCTTACTCTAGAATCCTGGTGTAGCTATTCCAGATTTATAAAATTGATAACAGTACTTGGAACTTCATTCTTCTTTGGACAAGCCAATTACTCTGCCTGACTTCTGCGACTCCTACTTATTTAACATGGCAAGTCTGAGACTAATATTAAAAATAAGAAAGAGAAGAAAAAATAAAAAACCAACCAAGGATGAATGATTGTTATGAGGAGAAAAAAATATTTTGTTTTCCCTGTACATCTATAACTTCTGTTGTAATAATCCTACCATTCTTTGAAAACATTTTTTCTAAGACAGACAAGTCTGTAGATTCTGTAAAGAAAGGATGTAACCTGTACAGAGCGTAACAGGAAGATGTTATCAGAACAGCAAAAATCCATTGATATTGAATTTAAGATCTGCTGTTACTGCAGCTCTCTTCGAAAAGGCATAAGTGAAAATGTTCTCTTTCTCGTGAACACAAAATCACAAAATATTAAACGCAAATATTTAAATAAGAAAGCACATTCTAGCACAGCCTTTTAGGTTTTATTCTGCTGCTACCTGAGTGTTTTCAGATGGAAAAATAAAGTATTTTCAAACCAGACAAAAGAAACCCCTAGAGAACTACACAGTTTTAGTGAGTGAGCGGTGCAGAAAGCAGAACTGTACAGACATGACTAAAGAAAAGCAAGGAAGTTTTGGTACTTTTTTTTTTCATGAAGCCTGTATAATAGTGTGATTCTTGACAGTGCAAGAACAGCTCCCTCACTTCATATAGACTGGAGTAGCTCCAGTTGATTCAATGGGCTCACAGCCTCCTTTGGACTAAGAGCTTTTCTTTGCTTAAAGCTGTAGATGTACTTATCAGAAAGTTAGATCTCCAATAGTGTTTTTGTTTTGCTTTTTTTCACCAGTTCATTTATATTTTTTCCCCTGATTCTTATCTCTTCTCTTGAATATTATAAAATCAAGTAGGGTGTAGAAAAAGATGATAAATATGAGTTTTTTTCCTGCCTCCAGTTTTCACACGGGTCATATAAATACAACAGCACAGGACTCAAACCAGTACCATGGAGAGCCACCTCTCCATGGCCACATCTCCCTATCACTCCGTGTTTCCTCCATTAATCTGTTTGTTTTCAGTGGATTAGGTATTGTTATTCAAGCGATAACATTAGGCAAACACCACATTAGCCACCACTTCGCAATTATGACAAACTATGGTCCTAACAATTTAGTCTGATAATTCTACTAAATTTTGCCCATCTGTGCAGAGATTTATTGATCTTCATTACCTAAACAGATAATCATGAGTCAATTAGAGCTGTTAGGATCCCAGATGTCTCATTTTTAAAAGATACTACCAGCTTTCAAGTTACTGTTTTTTGATAACAGAATAACTAACGCTATAATAACTAATGTAGTTAGTTATTTTTGGACAAGAAAAGGGTGGACAATGGCCAGTTCATAGAATGAGAAATCAAAGAATGAGACTGGCAGATATGAAAAAGTAGTAAAATGTCGGATCTTGGAATGCAAATTGCTTTTTAGTTCAGTATCAGATATTCTTTATTTGCTTGCTTCTTTTAATCTGCCAGTCTTTGTATAATGTTTCTGTAATCTTTTCTGAAAAGAACATCTTTGAACAGAGAAAGACTGTCTTATTCTAATTATTAGAAATGTGCAAAAACCAAATATTATGTGTAATTTTGGCTCAGTCTAAATTCATCCATCATCTCTTTCCCACCTGCTAATCATCCCTCATCTCTCTCCCACCTGCTAATCAAAGGTAGACAAAAGGTCTAGTCCCTTCCCACAGATTTCTTAAATTATGTTGCCTCAGTATAATCCCACTTTAAATTGCAGACACATGGTAGGAGAATGTATCTCAAAAGGAAAATCTCTGCTGAAGAGTATTGTGTTCTTATTGAATAAATGTTAACTGGAAACCATGCGATTTTGACCTAGTTGATTTTGGCAGTCTGATTCTGTCAGTTGTTTTTCTGAAAGAAAAATTATCATAGTAATTACAAATTAAAGAAAGCTAAAATACATGCCAGCTATAAATGGTCCTGGAGCTTCATGAATTTTAAGAGAAAAGTTATTCATCTCTTTAAATTTTCTGGACAGAGCAGATGTTTTCCTTCAGCTGAATAGACAGATGTATAAAAGATATTTAAGGGCTCAGCCTTCATCAGTTTCAATTCCAGTTTCATACCTAAATCATTGCTTCACTTTTTCCCCTTGATCTTACTGCTTTGTTTTCTTGACAATAGGAAAAATCATTGCTCCATTTTGAGTTTAAATACAGTAAAAACCAAAAAGATGCTTAGGAGTCCTATTTAAACCTGAATACTAAAAATTTTTGCTTTGGTCTCTGAATCTCTGTTTGGAGATGGTAAATCTATGCATGTTAACAATCCTCAGGTATAGAATGATACCTCAAAATATGGCAAGAATCTTAAAAAGTTTGAAGACCAGTGGATATTTTGCATCTGTGAAAAACATTAGTAAGAACTGGAAAACTTGAGTTTCTTTTCAGCCTATAACCATCATATTACTTTAGGGACACTTCTATCATATAATTCAGAGGGAGAAAACCTGCTTTGTTTTCTTCTTCATCCCCATAATTTAAGCAAGAGTCTGAAAAAAGAATCTCTGGCAAAGCAATAGACAAGCTGTCAATGAAATATACAGACAACTTTACCACGTTAGTAAAATTCTGCACAAGCCTGTGATATGCTGCTATAATTAAAAGAGAACTACAATGGAGGATTAATAAAAGAAATGCCATCTGTCAGTGTTTTTGTTTGAAAAAGACATCATATTAAAGGAGCAGGAGTTACTGGAACAATCTGAAGGAAGAATAACAGGACAGCGGTGCAATAGCACCATCCATGAAGCAGCAGAGAGTTATAGACTCAGCCTGGCCTGGGTAAATAGTGTCAAAAGACAGGCAACGCAGAACCGTATTTTCTGCTGAGATTCAGAGAGGGAACCTCGCTTTTACAGAGGCAAGGTATCACTGAATGGGCACTGAAAGGACATTTGATTTGTTTTGGAGTGTCTGCTTCACATATTTAAGCTCCAACAGCAGAAGTCAGGCTGGCAAAATTTTAGGGAATGAAGACAGCTAGTTTGTGTGGTGAATGAGGGTCCTGAACTGTGCTTAGAGCTGCACTGAGGACTACAACAAATACAGCCTTGAATAGCAGTTCATTGCTTTTGTAGAGCAGCTTGTTACAGTTAGCACATGAAAGCCACACCTGGAATGCACTGCAGAGGCAGAACAAAAGTATATCAGTTTCAGAGATGACATAACTCCTCCAAAATCCAACAACGTGGACACGAAACAAAGTCATTCTCTCAAAATTCCAAATTAAACATAGGAAACTGAGAACTTAGATAAATCCAGACTCAGTCAAATTTAAAGACCAGTTTAAGTGACTCAGTTTATAACAGCTGTGGTGCTTATATCAGAATTTCTCAGTTTTTCATAATTAATGTATACACACAACTATATATCTTTGTGACATTAAAGTGATTTAATGTGTTTTGGGTTATTGTGATAGCTTTGGGATTAAGGAACTTGATAGTGCTCTACCTATTTCTATCAACAAGGAAGGCTTTAAGAGAGATATGGTAGCTAGGGATTTACATTTTGAACAGGCTACAGGAACTGTCCCTCTCCAGAATGAAACGGAATCGGATCTGCACATCCCAGTATGCTTTTAGAACTTATTTAGACAAAGAAGTTGAGTGGCTTTTTGTTTTTCCTACATAAATCACATATTTGATTGAGGTTGTTTACTCAGTAATGGGAAAATTGCAGAGTGGTTTACTATGTTGAAACATTAAAAAATGTGAAGAAAAATATAAAAGAAAAGGAAGGATCTCCTTTCTCTGTTAATACTGACTTGAGATTGAATTATAGGAAAGTTTTGCAATGTCAGACACTAGAAGAAGTTTCTAGAGGAGGTTACAAATTCTTTCTTATAGAAGCTTCCATGAAAGTCAACACAAATATCAGTAACAGATAACAAAGTTGAAGTTGATTCTGTCATCCAGCAGAGTCATAGATTAATATGGAGAACCCTTCCAGCACAGCTTTCTGTTATTATTACACCAGCTTCTCCATTACATCCAGAGTTGCTCATGTATTGGCCCATGCCTGTCCACTTACTGCAGACATGAGAGATCTGGGCCTTACTACTGAAGCCTGATCCTTGGCTCCTGGAATATGAAGGCTTTCAACCAAAAAACAAGTGGTTTTTGAGGGTCCTGGATCTGCAGTGGCAATCTCTTTAACTTCAAAGGAGCTTCCACAAAATGGACTGCCAAATCACCTTGATGTTTTTAGTTTGGAGGACTGATTCTTTAAAAATATGTTTATTTATAGTGTACCCTTGAAACATTAGTAGGTCTGAAACGTTCTGGCTCTGAGATAGTCTTGCAATCTTATCAGTTTCTACATGAAGCTAATGTTTCTGTTTGTTGTCCAGTTAAATACTCAGTTCATGGAAGCAAGCTGTAAATGTTGGGGTTATAAGGCAGAAGGAGTCCTAAGCCTGAAGCTATGATATGGGCTTTCTATGTCAAACCATTACGCAATTGTGCAATGTGATACGCTCCCTGGCGCAAGTACAGCTCCACAATGCCTCTTGTTTTATGACTTCATACACTGGACATCACCTCAGGTACTGGCTCAGACTCAGAAGAACCTGTAGGGAGACTGAACATGTGCAAGGCCGTTAGTGTTGGCCTGCTAAGAGTTACAGATGTGATTGATCTTACTTCCATGTTTTTCATTTAGTCATATTTTCTGGCCCATTCTGTTATTGTGAGCTGAAAGCAATATTTGCATCAAGGCAGATGTTTAAAACTTAGAAAGAAAAAGACTGGAATTCCTACACTTTTCTGGATCATACCTTATTCTACGAGTTTTTTGGGTTTTTTTTTTTTTGGATTCATGTTAATTTTACTCCATCTATTCCTGTGCATTTCTTAATGCAACACTCCTTTTATTTACATTTTTTTCTTCAATTCACCTATTACCTTTAGGCTAGAGTTTTTCCTAAGGTTACGGGGATAAACAAAGATTTCAAGGGCTGGAACATATAAGAAAATAAGCACTTGCAGTTGTTTTCAGTGATCACAGAAGACAGAGAAACAGCACTGGAAGGCCATTATAAGGTCTCATCGGAGTCTTTTCTTCTCCAGGCTAAATAAACCCAACTCTCTCAGCCTGTCCTCATAGCAGAGATGCTCCAGCCCTCAGATCATATTTGTAGCCTTCCTCTAGACCCATTCCAACAGTTCCATTCCCTTCTTATGTTAAGGATTCCAGAACTGGACACAGTACTTCAGGTGGGGTCCCATGAGAGTGGAGTAGAGAGGAGTGGAGTAGAGTAGAGCAGAGCAGAGCAGAGTAGAGGGACAGAATCACCTCCTTTGACCTGCTGGCCTTGCTTCTTTTGATGCAGCCCAGGATACAGTTGGCCTTCTGGGCTGTGAGTACACAGTGCTGGCTCATGTCAAGCTTCTCTTCAATTGGTGTACCCAAGTCCATCTCTGCAGGGCTACTCTGAATCGCATCATCCCCATCCTGTACTGAAACCGTGGATTGCTCTGACCCAGGTGTAGGACCATTCACTCAGCCTTCTTGAACCTCATGAGGTTCACACAGGCTTAGTTCCCCAGCTTGTCCAGGCCCCTCTGGATGACATCCCATCCTTCTGGTGTGACAACTGCACCACTTAGCTTGGTCTCATATGCAAACTTGCTGAAGATGCACTCAATCTCACTATCTGTATAATTGATGAAGATATTAAACAGCACTGGTCCCAGTACAGACCCCTGAGGGACACCACCTGCCACAGATCTCCACCTGGACATCGAGAGATTGACCACTACTCTTTGACTGTGACCATCCAACCAATTTCTTATCCACCAAACAGGTCACTCATCAAATTCATATCTCTCCAATTTAGAGAGAAGGATGTTGTGGGGGACCATGACAAAGGCTGTACAGAAGTACCGATAGATTACAGCCATTTGCTTTCCCATGCCCACTGCTATGGCTACCCCATCACAGAAAGCCACTAGGTTTGTCAGACAGGACTTGCCTTTGGTGGAGTCATGCTGGCTGCCAATAATCACCTCCCCATCCTCCATGTGCTTTAGCATAGCTTCTAGGAGGATCTGTTCCATGATCTTCCCAGGCACAGAGGTGAGGCTGACAGGTCAGTACTTCCCAGGGTCATATTTTCTACCCTTTTTAAAAAATAGGCATAATGCTACCCTTCTTCCATTGACCAGGGAAGTCACCTGACTGCCATGACTTTTCAGACATCATGGAGAGGGGCTTGGCAACCACATCAGACAATTCCCTCATGGCTCTGGAATGCATCTCATCAGGTCTCATAGTTGTATATATGTTCAAGTTCCTCAGGTGGTCACAAACCTGATCCACCCATGCAGTGGGAGAGCCTCTACACCCCTGGTCCCCTTCTTGTTGTCCATTGATGCAGAAGAGGTGAGAAGAGCAGTTTTTGGTGAAGACTGGGGTGGAACAGTTGCACCTCAGCCTTCTCCTTGTTTGTTGATACAAGATCACCATTTTCAACCATCAATGGGGGGATGCTTTCTATAACCTTCCTTTCCCGATTAATGTACCCGTAGAAGCCCTTCCTGTTAATCTCCACTTCCCTTGCCAAATTCAGCTCCAGCTGTGCCTTTGCCTTCCTGACTTCATCCCTACACAACCGAGCAGCATCCCTATACTTTTCCCAGGTTCCCTGTCTCTGCTTGCACTGCCTGCGCAGCTCCCTCTTGGTCTTCAGTTTGTGCAGCAAGTCTCGACTCAGCCATCCTGGTCTCTTCTCTTCCTGCCTATTTTCATTCATCTGGGGACTGAGTGCTCTTGTGCTTTATAGAAAACATCCTTAAATATTCGTTGGCTCTGTTCTGCTCCCTTGTCCCTGAGGACCATATCTTAAGGGGTCCTACTGTCTAACTCCTTGAAGATCTGGAAATTTGCTTTCCTGACCAGTTTTGGTTTTCGTTCCTTGCACTTTTCTATAATCTTCTCATAAATTGTGCTTTTGCAGATGCATATAAGATCACCAAAACATTTTTCAGGGCAGACACGTGTCTTTGTAGCACCTGAATATCAACGTGAAAAGAGTAGTCCAAAGATTTATTTTAGCCACTAGATGGTAGCAAAACTGCACAACTGCGGGAAAACAGCCTGAATCTCTGCAGTGAGTTTATGATAAAAATAACCAGAGCTAACTGGGTGACAGGTGATCATCAAGATGTAATTCAACTTTCAAATGAGTTTTACTAGCTATAGTATTTCACCCCACATAAAAACTGTTTCTGTGTTCTGAGTCTGTGTCAGCACTCTCTGAATTTCAGACTCTAATTCAGAAGTTTTGTTGGATTTTGTTTGTTCATTTGTTTGAAAGAAAAGAAAAGGGAGAAAGAGAGTGAGACCAATCACTGAACGTTTTATGGATCTCTGGAAGGACCATAATGAACACAAAAATTAGAACAATAAAATTCATAAAGTAAATATGTAATTTAAAAAAACCAAACCCCAAGACTATTAATTATGAGTTTTTAAACTCCTGTATTGTCTTTCAGAGGTACAGAATCTCATTGGTAAGCTTTATTTTCCATAAGTATTATTAATCCCCTCAAATAATTTGTTAGGATATTTCATCTATACATCTGTTGAAAAAGACTGTTCCTTGTTTAAAGAACATGGTACTGACTGCTCATGCTAAAGGGAAATGTATTGAATCTTAGGCAACTTAAAGATTTGTTGTAGTCTGGGTCTATGATACATCTCAAAGCCTGTACTTCAGGGCTAGTTTAAATACCTAAAAATCATGCAGTACATTCTGGTAAAATGCAGACTATCCACAGATATAAGATCCCATGAAGCAATGAGGGATATCACATGTGCTGAAGAAGTATCTAACACATATCAAGAAGTGTTTTTCTTGATTTTTAGGGCCATTTATGAAGTACTTCAGCATCTGTCAGATTTTACAAATTGGCTTGTGAAGACATGGATGACTTTCCAAGCAGAAGGGAAGGCTGAAGAAAAAATATGTGCAAATACTTTGGCTTGAAAGGCCAGAACAGAATGTTGCTTGTGCTAGTATCTCTGGAGTAAAGTCCTTGGCTGTTCCTTAAATCAATGATACTGCATCTGAACTCTCAGAAAGTAAGGCTTTCCTGCACAAAAACTATGAATTTTTATTAAAATAAAGTTAGTAACTTCTCCCCCTCCCAATCTTCTGTCATTAGGTTTGAATTTTAAAAATCTATTTACAGTATAAAGCATTTAAGAAGTTTATATGCATCTGTGTGTTATTATAATAACTGTAGTTCTGGATCAGTTGAAGGATTTATCAGTATTAGATCTCTTTGGGTTTTTTTTTCCTCTATCTCTCAGTAGAATGTATCAGGAATCCTTCGGTAACATTTCTGAAAAGCACTAGATAAAGCAAACACAATTTATTGTGAAAAAAAAGAATTAAAATGGTGAAGTATTTTAAGGCTGTAATAGACTAGTTCTCTATTTTCCTCCTAAACTTCAATAATTCTATTAAAAACTTTGCTTGTTAATCTTTTATGATTCCCTAAAGTTGAGAAGCAAAACAAAGCACTTCAGGAGGGTGAATGCAGCATGTTCCAAGTTTCATTCACTGCATGAAAATTTGGTGATGGATTTTGTCCCACGACAAAAAAAAAAAAAAAAAAAAAAGATCCTTTACAAAACCATCATTCTCCCAGGAAAAGTTAAAGTTTACCATTGCACTTCAATATGAATCTCTATGTAACTTTTAACTTATCTTGGCCAGGACAAAATGACTCAACCACATCAGTGGCTCTCTCATCGCTCCTATTAGATTTCAATCTGCTCTCTGAACAGCTATCTGTGAGTGCTCTCCTGGATGAGAACAAGAACATTCCCCTTAGCACTCTTCTCTGCCGCCAGCATGGAAAGTACCTCTTGATTTATCCTCTAAAGCAAAATATTAAAGACTTTTCTTTGCTGTAACTGTGGCCAACAAAAAGTGAGATCTTGTATTTGTGTAATTCCATAATAGATATACGGGGACCTAAATAAAAGGAAAGTTAATAGTTTTTAAAAGAATTATGCCATTCACAGGACAGTTTTGGAGAGATAGTGATGTGGGAATTTCACAGCAACATTTTGAGGGACACATTTGCTGGCTTTCTTGAGCAAACTTCTCAGCTCTGATAAAAAAACAGAGTTCTCAGGACTACTAAAATGCTTGCCAGCTTCAGATCAGAAGTGAACATGTGGAACCCACATGTGTTTACAAGTTAGCTGGGGCCTATGAGAGCCTCTGGCTATTTATTCATGTGTCCATCAGTACCCTGCCTTTCTCCAAACTAGTCGTCAGGGTGCTATCCTTCTCTTGAGCTTCTGAGTGCTTATATTTTTCTTGGGTTTTCTGTTTTTACAGGGAGAAAACAATAATAATTAAATAAAACCCCTCTCAACACCATCTTACCATGGTTGATGTATGAGCTATGATTGTTGATATCACTTCATTTCTATCACTCCTAGTGCTTTTGCTGTCACATAGATGCACATAAGCAAGAACATTCCTTTCATACAGACCCAATTTCATCCCAGCTTTACCCAGGGAGTCATAGACAGGGATAATATCTTCTGATTATTACAGTTAAAAGGAAATCAAAGATTAAGCTATTCTGCCTTTGGGCCTGAAAATTCCTGTGTGGCACAGTAACATGCTGTGAATACATGCCTCTCCAGGCAATTTGACTTTTTTTTATAATATAACAGCACCAACTTGCTTTCCTTACAATGTTTTACTACTCTGGAGGACTCTAGTATAGGAGTCCTTTAAGTTAAAATTGAAGAAAGAGCGCATCTTTAAATTTCATATTCCAATTCTGTAATTACCAAAGGTTAATATAATTAGAGAATATTCAACATGAAAGAATGGACAGAAACTGCAGCCTTTTCCTATCACAAAACTGTGACCCTATGACCCTCTAGGATGCAGATGAGCACATAGGTAGAAGAGAGAGTTAGCTTTTGGAGGATTACGTGACATTAATCTCCATTTCAACTAAGAAATGCCATCAAGGACAAAGAAAAGTAAAATTGTGGTCAACAACATCTGAAGTCTCATCATACTAGTCCACTCTTTTAATTTCTTTTTATTTCAATGTTTACTATTTTCTTCTTTCAGCAACCTTTGTGGCATTTTTTCAACTCTAAATTCATAAACAGAACCATTTATTTTAATCATGTCTTTACTTTAGCACAAGTTGAACACCATTTGTAATGTTCTCAAGTCCTGCTAACTACAGCAGAACTGCAGCAATGGTTTAATTATTTCCTCTCAGTAATTATTTGAGACAAAAAAATCCCTGAAAAGTCTCAGATCCTCTACATTAGTTTTAGAAATGGACTGTTTGTAATGGATTCTAAGCAGTCAGGTACTCCTACTGGAGTAGTCCCTAACCACTATCTAATAATGTTAGCAAAACGTGAACATTTCTGGCCAGCCTTATTGCAATACCAACAAAGAATGTCTTTGATGTTCCTTTGTATTAGGTATCTCAGTTCCTGTTCTTCAGGATGAACTGGAAATAGCCATCTTGCCTTATAGATGCACTTGCAAGGGCCTTCCACAGTTTTGTCCCACAGCACTCAATAATCCTTCTCTGAGGAGAGGTAGAATGTCTGGAATGGACAGTTTATGAGATTTCTTAAAATGGAAAAATAATCAGGAAAGCATACTGGATCACTTAAACAAATCTCTTCAGGGAAAAGATTTTTGTCTCTAAAAGTAACAAGCCTGTTCTGAGTGATTGAGTTTCCTGACAGTGTCTTGTCCTGAAGATGTTATAAAGGATATTTAAACTCACATGATACTCATCTCATGCATCCTGAGCATTAGGGGAGGGAGGACATATTACAGGATACTGAAGAAGAACCTTTCTGCTGACCATTAATTTTTAGTAAGTCTGAAAACTCTAATGCTTTCCAAGTTTTCAGGGTGAGGGGATGGGTACCAGCACATTCCTAGATTATCATCTCCCCACTTCTAGGGAGTAGATACAGAAAAATCTTAAATATCCCTCTGTTATTGTAGTATCATCTCAGCAACTCACAAAACTTTTCAGGTATGTGTCTTGAGGGCACCTTGTTAACTAGAGAAGGGACTGAGATATACAAAGATGTGATCAAGAAAGCAGGAGAAATCATGCCAGGAAAATAATTAATTTCAGGCTTTTAATCACTGCATTGACTATACCATTTGTACTTGCTTGAGGAATGAAACATAAAACAAAGGAGGCTGATCTGTGAAGAAATGGAAAACATTTCTCTTTAACTCAAAGAATTCCAATATGATGATGGAAGAATATACTGATCAAACAGGTTAGACAGATAGATCCACTTATATAAGTTGGTAAGACTAAAAGTACTTTACTAGCACAGCTGCTGCTGCCGCTGTCTCTGTGGCATAGGAGATTGCCTCATCTCCCAAAACCCCAGAGTCAAGCTTCCATAAGAAGCAGAAGACCGTATTAGGTGGTTACAATGATGAAAGTATTTATAGCAGATGATGAGACAATCAACCACAGTAATACTAATGGTTTTTTTGATGGATGGACACCACCCCTGATACTCTTGAAGTATATATTAATGTTTTTCAACATCTGTTACCCATCTTCTTGATGGTGGGATATAAATGGACTGGTTTTAGCTTCTTTTTGTACTGGCTAGACCTACATCTCAAAGGCCACCATGAACGGCACTTTTGTACTACTTTCAGCGTAATTATTCTTGGGTATCTGTAAATTAAAACCATGTAAGAAAACTACAGTCTAGTGGCATCTCAGAAACACAGGCAATTAAAACAGTCATTATGTAAGATGGAGTCATAGCAATGACTACGGAATTTTGGCAAACAAATTTTCACCTTAAAAATTCATCCTCTCTCTTTACCTTTTTTCCTAGTCATATTTCAATGAGTTAAAAATCAATGAAAGAAAGACCTTCTTGTGTCCTGTTCTTGACATTCATACAAATACAATCAAGAACATTAGAACATTTCCCATGCCAATCTTCAAGTAATTTTAGAGAGTGCTGACAGTGCTCAGACTTCAGGGTTTGTTAAGAACCGGCAGGAAGCATGGGACTAGATTTGGCACCTGAAGATGCAGATAGATACTCATTAGAATTTCTATAAGTAACTGTGTGCTCAACTATCACAGCTTCTTATGAATTAATTATCTGGTTATCAAAGAGAATCTCAGTAGCTGCTCATCCTTAAGGCCTTTCCAAGACAGCTAGTCAAGGAATAAGTCTTGATGACAGAAGGTCTGCAGTTGCCATGTATTGCTGAAAAAAGAGGTTTTGGACTTGAGAATGTAATGTTCTGTTGCCAATTATATACCCAGTCTGAGCTGCTGACAGTTTCCTTTTCCTTTCACACTTAGACAACATCTCTGGCTACAGAAAATGAAGCAAACGCCTCAGGAAAGAAACAGAAATATATGGAGGGGAGTGGGAGGGCGGGCTGGGAGGTGGAGTGGAAAATGAAGGTCTGAGCTAATTCTCTGATGCCTGGTATATTAAGAAATTAAGACAGAATCTTCTGGGTCTGATTTATGAGGGTATTTTCTGGGTCAAAATTAATTTCTGAAGATCATCATCTACGCAAACAATAACAAGCAAAAGAAAGCAGGATTCGGGAGTATAAAATAGTGTATTTACTTTCTTCATCTTCTGAAGCTACTTTTCAGGCTAGTGATGGGGTTTCTTTATCATACAGGGGAGCCATAGTACTGCTGGAAGGAATAGCTGGAGACAACAGGGATTAAAAACAGGCAGAGAACTGAAACCACACAACAATTCAGAGCTTTAAAATACACTAGAGAGAAAAACATTGGAAGGCAAAAAAAAAAAAAAGAGACACATAATTAATTAGTAATGTCCTATACAATGAAAACATTGGGGGATTTAAAACAGTGGTAGGCCCATGAAGTTGGGTTTCTATGCTTACTAAGCATATTTTGAGGAGAGAAAGAACTTGCGTATAAGATATTCATGAGTTAATGTGGGGAGTTGCTTGGGGAAGGCAGTTTTCCTTCCTTTAAAAGATTTTGCTTCTTTAGTCTTGCAACTAATGAGAGCCAAATGGTTCCTGGATGTATTTCTTTCATAAGGTCTGTTCAACAAACTTTAGAACTTTCACCTGCTGTAATCTTAGTTGAAATATGGCTTGCAAAGAGGAGGAAGAGTGCAGCTTCTTAGAGCCTTCTGGAATGAAATCTTTCAATTTATGGATAATAAATCACTTAAAGCTTAAAACCACATTTAAGTAACACCTCATTGAGCCTTTTTAAAAACATTTTCTTTTGGTCTACCTCATGTATAAATAGAGTGGAATAAAAATGATTTGTCTTGTTGATAATGAGACTAAAAGTACCAGTAGCAGGATAATAATATATGCTTTCAGAAAAATCCTGTTAATGTTCTCTAAAATACTTCCCATTGTTTAGGAAATGGAAAGCTATGTCTTTTGCTTGTTTTACTGAAGGAAGGAAATATCAAAGGAGAAGAGTATGTTTTCTAAGGGACAGATTTATTGGCTAATACAGGTAAAGGACTAGGTGTTTGAAGAAATGTAGAGGAACACTTTCAGGATAGTGTTGTCACAATGAAAGGTCCTAATGTCTTGCTCTTTGGGGATTACTGATTTAGACATCTCAGGATGAAACTTTTCGTGTTTTCGTTAAATACAGAGGTCCATGACAGATATGCCAGAGTCCTCTCTTTTTATTATTCCTCTCCTTTATTTTTTTATCCCCCCTCTAGACTATTCTGCATTTAATTTTAAATCCGGAGTAGACTTTTAGAAGGTATTCTCACAGCCAGACTCATGTTTTTAGAAAAGTCTGGAACTAGGGATTTTGGAATTTCAAAATTGTAAGTACCAAGGAGGAAGGGAGGGCTGGTAAATCAGTTACAGCTGTGAGAGAGACACAGAGGAAAAGGCTGCCTCTTCTGAGATTGGGGCAAATTGTTTTGATGGAAGTGTCTGCAACAGTAAAAGATTCTCATCTATATCTGGTTCTCCTATAAAAACACATTTGAAAACAAAACCTCTGACAAATATGAAAATATTGAAGAAAAAGGAAGAAATATTACGAGAAATAAAAGATGGGAAGACAGTTAGGGAAGAAGAACCTCTGAGTAAAATCTTTCCTCCACTGCCCTACACTGCAGAGAAGTTTCACAGTACTATTTTGGTTGCTTATTTTTACAGATATCCCAAAGTTTTTTAATATTAAAATTACTCTTTAGACAGTTAAGTATGACCGATGTCTCAGAGATACCCTTATATATTGTAAGTATATTGAATAAAAGATCCAATTCTTCCTTTGAATTATATTGCACAGATTTCTGGTCTTCACAATGAAAAGATCACAAAAAGTTTCAGCAAGGATGTCTTGCTGCATTTACCTCTAGGGTAAATTCTGAAATATTGCGGTGTCATAACAGGGTTGAAGAGCCAAAGCATTGCTCAGGCATTTCTGAGAATGAGCGTCTCCCACTGAACTTGCTTCAGAAATTTACGAAGTAGTCATGGTTATTTTCCTATGTCAGGGCATAATGAAGCATTTTACTCAGTCAAGACTTCTAGGAAATGGGACTGAAAAGCAATGAGCCATACTTAAGACATAAGACACACTGGCAATATTCATTAGAAGAAAGTCAGACCTTTTCCTTGGAGATTCAAGGTACACAAGAGATAAAACCAAAACCCCCATACAGCTGCCTTCTTTCTGACAGTTTTCAAGTTGCTTCATCATGCACTAAATCTAACAGTAATTGTGTGCAAGTCCATGGAAAAATGCTAATTAAAACAATGTACCTATTGCATACTCTTATGCCTTCCAGGAAGTGAGAACACAACAAGCAGCTGCTGTTCCAAGTTAGTGCACGAGAGGATAAGAGGTAATTGACCCTGCAGTTGTCAGGTTAATTCACACAGAGAAGACTCTTGCACAACTGGTGCTTCATCTGCTCTCTTATAAATAACAACTGTACCAGAAGCACTCTATTTATATAAGCTATTTGTATACAGTCATGAAGACTAATTACTTAAACAAGGAGTTCCACAAGCACAGGAAATAAGGAAGCCTTGTGCTTCATATATTTCTGTCATGCTTGACTGACTTCAGAGCCTAAGACAGCACAGGCTCCATTTGAAATCTTTCCTGTGTTTGAGATGTGCTTAAAAACTCTTCCCATGTGGGAGAGGCGTGAATACGAACATCTCCTTTTTTTCCTCCATTAAGTATAACACACGTTCTCTTGCTTTAGCTGGTCATCCATTTTCAGAAAACAGGTAGAATCATAATTATCTTTGATATTTCTACTCCTCTGCTGAATTCCTTTAATAAAGTATTGCTTTCACTGGGAAGAAAAAGCAAGCGCAAAATTAGGAATACACATGGCCAGGCATACTGACAGCAAAAGCCTCACATTACCATAGTCAAGTTAAAACCCCCACATGCCTATGTCAGATAAGATAGTTTTCTTAACATATATGAGACTGTTGATTTTACTCCAGGGGTTTAAAAAAAATAAGTCTTTCTGTAATAAGCAAACCCACAAAACCTTGCACAACCCACAGAGGTTTAATTGTAGTCAGCATACAGAAGAAAGCATGTAGGCCATAAGATGCTGGTTGGGTGGCTTTTAACATCCATTATTCCCTGACATAGCAAGAAATGATACTTCTCCTCTCCAAGGTTCCCTCCAAGCAGCGCAAGATGATTTCAAATTACTGCATGCATATCTGTGAAAGAGACCCTAAGCCACAGTGTTTAGAGTCAGACATGAATCTGAGCTCCCTAAAAGTGCTTATGCCTGTGGTTTTGGTTCTATTTGTTATAGAGATAAAATGACCACCTATGTGTATTTATCTAGATCCTAGTCTAAATTTTATGCTTAAAAGTGGGCAGAGATTGTGTTAAGATTACCAAGCAAACAAAAAGCCTTGGTTAAATCAAAGTTGAAGTTTGCAAATATTATTTATCTTACGGGAAAAATTCAGAAGAATTTCTGTAACATAGACAGGAATTGTTTAACAGAAGTAATAGAAGAAAAGAAGAGTTCTGCCTAGCCCTTTGGGTTAAAGTCATAGTCAATTCTCACTAAGAAAAAGAAATTTTCCTTTTTTCTCTCAAAAAAAACCCCAAAACCATACCAAACAAAAAAGCCCTCATAAGATTATAGGGCTATATTCCAAGGCAATTTGACATCTACCCATGTCCACCAGCACCCCTTACCTCTAATGAACCTTCAAAAGGCAAGAACTTATTTTCATGAAATAAATTTATAAAAAACTCATTTTGCAAATACTTACAGCAGACAAGTAGTATATGTTTTTCGGAATACTGAGTACCTCCTAGAATACGTGAAGTTGATTTGATTTAATAATCAAGACATTGGTAAGGAATATAATTAAAATTCATTAACACAATCCCATCTAAACATTTCCACATTATATGCTCAGTGGTATAAATTCATGCAACACTTACCTACTTTATCTATTATTCCCAAAGGGAAGCTTACACTCTTACATCAGAGCAAGGGAGAAGCATATCAGTTATACCATCTGATGTATACAGTAATGCTATCTGCAGCTGTTCATTTTTCAGCTGCTCTTAGGAGCACTTTCTTCTTAATTGGGGAGTTGCCTCTAGTGACCGTGTCATCAACCCACTATGAGTAAGAGTTAAATATCTTTTATGTTAGCTCAAAGCCTAATATTTTAGATAGGAAGCAAAAAGTTAGATTAGGTACTGCATTTTTTACTTGCATGGCTCCAATGATATTACTCAAGATTCATGGCATTAAGTGGTGTTTTTCCATTTTTCTTTAAAGTATTTGATCTCAGATTTACAAGACTCACAGTTTTCATTTTCCTAAGAAGTTGTTTTACTTCTGATTTGTTTAAAAGTTTGTCTTTGTAGTGTAGGAGCAGAGGCATTAAAATATAATTTGTGCTAAACCACATATTTTAGGCTGATTTTTACTGTACCTGGGGCTCAAAAATGTCATTATTTAGTGCTCCTGGGTGCTTTGATACAGTTATATAGTTACACAGAGGATGAACAAAGTAGCTTAGCAGGGCATAACTGAGCAGCTGATGGACTAAACTTACTTAATTTAGGCATCAGAAAACTCTTGAGCCCAAACACCTGTGTTTTTATGATAGAGCTCAAGTATTCCATCCTTTTCTTAAGCTCCATGCTTTAGAAACATAAAGGAATAAAAAGTTTCCTGGTACAGAGAGGGAGGAAAGGAATCAATCCACTTTGAACATATATTCACTTCATTTACTGCTAAATAGTTAAGAATGTCTGTATGTTGAACCTGGCCAAGGCTGACTTAACAAATGCATTACTCATTTCTGATTTTGAAAATTTCTGCAGCAAGTGTGAACCTTACATATGGATACTGAGATTTTAGGGAAGTTAAAGCCACCTAATCTCCTCTCATTTTGCAATGGCATCAGTTGCTCCATGGATGGAACATGTCAGTCTTGTATCTGCATCCTAAAGGAAAACAAAACCCCATAAATGGAATAGGACACTCAGTTTGGCATAACTGTATCACCACAGAAAATGATATGAAACAAGCTAATATGTCAATATAGATTCAAAGTACGAGCAAGAAATAAGCAATCCAAATAGCATATACATTCGTACAGAAATGAAAGAGGAGGCAGGAAAGGTCTTCAACTACCTTTGAGAAACAGTTATGTGACCTGATTTCATCTCTCATTCAGAGCAGAAATGGAAGTTTTCTTGAGTACATGGAGAAAAAGTCACCCAGAGAACTATGTTTTACGACATCACAAAATGATCTAGCATATTATATGCTACAGAAACACTCAATGATTTTTCATGGAAAATTCTGCCACTTCAAAGTAACTGTTGCTCTTTACTGTTTTGGGGGACAGCTTTACAACTGTTTTTATGTCTTAATATTAAAAATTTAATGGAAAACCACAATATTTGCAGCTAAGGAAAATCCTTTCCAATTAGGCGTTGCTCTTATTTTTGAGAATATCTGTATGTGAAAAAAAAAAAATTGGTTACTCTCTTGTGTGGCTGATGTTAGCTAAATAGCTGTTAGGACAGGAAGGACCTGCTGACAATTATTAATCTGCCTAATCATAGAATCATAGAATCATAGAATCACTAGGTTGGAAGAGACCCACCCAATCGTCGAGTCCAACCATTCCCACTAATCCCTAAATCATGCCCTCAGCACCTCATCCACACTCACCTTAAACACCTCCAGGGAAGGCGAGTCAACCACCTCCCTTGGCAGCCTGTTCCAATGCCCAACCACCCTTTCCGTGAAGAATTTTTTCCTTATCTGAAGCCTAAATCTCCCCTGGCGGAGCTTGAGGCCATTCCCTCTCGTCCTGTCCCCTGTCACTTGGGAGAAGAGGCCAGCACCCTCCTCTCCACAACCTCCCTTCAGGTAGTTATAGAGAGTAATAAGGTCTCCCCTCAGCCTCCTCTTCTCCAAGCTGAACAACCCCAGCTCTCTCAGCCGCTCCTCATAAGATTTGTTCTCCAGCCCCTTCACCAGCTTTGTTGCTCTTCTCTGGACTCGCTCCAGAGCCACAACATCCCTCTTGTGGTGAGGGGCCCAGAACTGAACACAGGACTCGAGGTGCGGTCTCACCAGTGCTGAGTACAGAGGGAGAAGAACCTCCCTGGACCTGCTGGTCACACCGTTTCTGATACAAGCCAAGATGCCATTGGCCTTCTTGGCCACCTGGGCACACTGCTGGCTCGTGTTCAGTCGCTGTCAACCAGCACCCCCAGGTCCTTCTCCTCCTGGCAGCTTTCCAGCCAGGTTTCTCCTAGTTTGTACCTCTGCTTAGGGTTGTTGTGCCCCAAGGCATTTGGCCTTGTTAAACCTCATGCTGTTGGTCTCAGCCCAGCAGTCCAGCCTGTTCAGGTCCCTTTGGAGCCTCCTGACCTTCCAGCAGATCCACACTTCCACCCAGCTTGGTGTCATCTGCAAACTTGCTAAGGGTGCACTCGATGCCTTCATCCAGGTCATTGATAAAGACATTAAACTGGGTACATGCCTAAGGTACATGAGTTTTTCTTTCACATATCTGTTATGCTTTAGAGCCTGTACCAAAGCAGTGAAAACACATATAAAACAAAAATATTCCCTGGACGGGATCTGTGGCTCAAAAGAAACTTTTACACAAAACTGAACCTACATTTGGCAGAAATTAGAGTAAAGACAAGACAGCCTGAAACTGGAGTTACTAACTGTGAGTAAATCCTGGCATGTTTCTTATATTTCATATTTATGTCCAAAACTCTTGTTTATTGATCTTCTTAAAAAACATTTGTCTGGTGAATGACTTGGAAAGAAGAAGCAGATGCTCTAACTGACAGTTAGATACTCAGGATGTAGCTTCAAATTAGGTAGAAAGGTGTTTGTATCTTTTTTTCCTAACATTCTAGTTGGATACATGTAAGTCTACTCAAGTTGTTCTCCCTGTATAAAATAACTGCAAAAGAGTATTTTTGCTGCATTATTTTGCTTTCTGGTTGCCTCAATCCAGTTTTCCAATGTTTGTTCTTGGTTTCACCACCAAACTGAAACATCAGCTGCTTGTAATACCCTGGTCTTTGCTTGTTGTTTAACCATAATCACTGATCTTAAGAACTGAGTTTTCCTCTTAATAAGACCAAATGTGTATGCATGAAGGACTTTGCCTTTATTTACTTAGCTGTCAACAGCCTGAAAATTATATGACTTCCAAGGCTGGTGTAAACAGTGCTTGAACACTTTTTTCTTGACTGCAGATACCAAGAGTGTACTTCAGTTAGTTAAACTGAGAGACTACTTTTTAAAAAAACGCTATTTCTTTAAAGAAAATTTAGTTCCTGTAAAACAGGGTCCATATTTGAAAGACTATTGTTTTGAGCCGTAGACTTAGATTTTGGAAAATGATTGTAATGAAACATGATTTGTGATAACAGGCCTGTTCTTTGTAGATTTTAAGAGCACATTTACCACAAGGTGGCAAACTATGTCTACACGTTTAAATTGAAAACAGGATTGTATAGGTGTCAAAATATTTCTGAAAGCCTTTTATTTCCTGGATTCATGTGGAAAATAATGCTGTATCAATACCTGATGTATCTCTCACCTGATATGTGTAGAGAGGAGGAAATTTTGTTCTTATGAAGCAAAACCACATATAGAGGTGGGAAAGAGGCATTCATCATGCTAATTCTCTCAAGTCACCACTTAATTCACAAAATATGCATTTAAATAAAATTTCCTGAGAAAGTACTCTAAACTGCATAAGAAAAAAAGGTATGAACCTATGGAAGTAACTACTAAATTTGTGAATAATAACTAACATTATTATAGGTTTGGGCTTGGTGGAACTAATATTTGCGCTAGAGTCAAAACTTTTGCAAATTAATGGGAAATTTTGAATCATCTTCCCTGGTAACTGGGCTTGTATGTCACACGAGGGCACAGAAAGACTCTTCAGAAAAATCTCATTCAAAATAAAAAAAGAGTAATGAAGAAACAAACTAAATTCCATAGCTAGGTGATGCTAAAATATGCATGTTGCAAAGATAAGTGTAAAGGTACTAGTTAATTTGATTTATTTGTGTGTTTTAAATAGAATAGAGAGAAGGTAGGTGTCACTATTATTGAAGTATCCAGGAGAAAAACAAACAAATCAACAACAATAAAAACATCTACTTTTTTTGTCTTTAATAAAAGGCTTTTACAATAACAATGAATGTTTAGTAAAGTGCAGAGATCCTTGTAGAGAAATCTGTAAGGAAGGAAGAAGTCTGGACAGGTTCCACTTCTGCCTTTTATTGGTTCATTACAGCTGCATTTAGTGGCCCAGTGTTTGATAACTTTCTGATTGTAACCATCTAGATAAACTCATGCAAATGTAAATAGCAATGCAGATAAGCCACTGTTCTGAAGCAAAGAGCAAGTGCAGTTTGAAGAAAACTTTCTGGTATTTTATCAAGGGATAACTAATATTCGTCAGGTGATCTGTTGGGTATTTAAAGAAAACAAGTCATCCAAAAAGGGTAAAAAACAAAAACAAAAGTAGAAAATCTTCTGTCTCTTCTGGGAGGAAAACCAGAATGTGAATGGAAAGGAAATAATTTACTCTTGGAGCCTAACATTTAGATGAGGGTCCCACAGTCAGAAGCACTGAAAGAAAAGTCTGAGATGATAATTCCTTCCCCTCCTGAGATTCTACATTTAGGGTTTCTTACCTATCAGATTTGGCCTCATTGCACAAGTAATCCAAAGTGAACTCAAGGGAGAAAACCTTGAACTAGTGGGAGTCATGTTAGGCTGGCTTCTCAATATGGAGTAAAGTGACAGACCTGCTCTAATGGCTCTACAAATGATCCATGCAGGAGTCTTTAAACAGTCGTTGACAGTTAGTGGATCTCTCCTTTTCATTTTTGAGGCATCCCAGTTTTAATGGAAAGTACAGGAGAAAGAAAAAAAAGCACCTGCATCCATTCCCCAGAGTCTTACTTTATCTGCCATGTCAAAACTTCATAAAATGTCCAAACCTTTTCTCACACTAAGGAGTTAATGTCAAAGATGAAATCCAGCTTTAAGTCTTTCAGACTTGGTGGTTAAATGAAGACTTGAAACTTAAAAATAATGAAGTCAGCAGTGGATTAGTGTCATCTTGCTGTTGATAAAGATTCACAGTCATCCTTGGAAAGACAATTTTGGTTCACTATATGAATGTACTTTTTGTAAGGAAGACTTTACCCTGTGTTATAGATTTCCAGATTTTAGTACCTAGAATTCTTGCCTCTGGAGTTCGGTTGCTTAAAAACCCAGTGTCTGAGGAGTTGACAGATACTGAGTTATTGCTTAAAACTGCAGTGCAACACGTCTCAATACAAGGACAGCTGAGTGTAGGAATCCTTAACTACTGATGAGCAACTTAGAGGTGCCAGCACACATGAATTGCTGTAACAGACTATAATCGCTATGAGTCAATAAAATCTGAAACTCAGGACAGGACTTTTGCTCAAGAAGATCAGTATGGCATCAATGCAGAGCGTGGGGCATGTGGCTGTGATTTCATCTCTAAATATTAATTGAAGAAATCAAGTCAACAGGTAGCAAATACATACGTTGGAAGGAACTTAATGTACTAGCCAGCTGCAGATGGAAGTTTTCCACTTTCTTGTGTCATTACACTTACGTAACCAGTGATATCACCTGACCTTACTTTCAGCAGATTCAGCTTGCGATCTAGGTGCAGCCAGCACTGAGCAGCAGCTGATGCCATTAAAGTGTGAGAGAGAACATAGGACAGTGAGTTGCCCACAATAAGAAGATGGAAACAAAGAAGTGATTCTATGAAAAGGCGCAAGATCCGAGGGAAAAAGGCAGATTCAGATGATGGTAAATGAACAATACTGCTTATTTTAAAAAACCAGCTGTACTTAACACTTCTGCACTTCACTAATGGAAATACAGCAAGCAAACACTTTTTAGGTGGCTGAACTGCTGTGTATGAATATATCTTAGCCTATACCTTGCCATATATCTTCCTCTATCCCAGGGAAAGCCATAGCTTTTCCTCACAACATACTTGTCCCAGCCCATGCCTACATGCACCAGCTCATAAATATTTGTGGTGTTCCTATAAGTACTGTGCCTGGTCCTGCCCTCAAGTCTCCACACCCAACAAAAGAAGCCAAAATGAAAGTAATCCAAAGATCTGGGATCTCTAAAAGAGATTTGAAAGTTATGACATATACAAAAAATGACTGTGATCTTGATTGAATTAAACAGACAGATGTGTTTTGAGACTTTGCTCCTTGTAAAAATTCAGTTTTGCTTTTCTTCAGTTTTAGCTACACTCTGTTTATACTTTTGGCCACACATACATATTTTGATAGATATAAAGTTACATCTTTTCAATTCTATTTCTCTCTGATTAGCAGCACCATGTGATGCCTGTCTTTTTGCACAAATAGAACTAATTGTTTAAATATCACAGAATCACAGAATAACCAGGTTGGAAGAGACTCACCAGATCATCGAGTCCAACCATTCCTATCAAACACTAAACCATGACCCTCAGCACCTCGTCCACCCGTGCCTTAAACACCTCCAGGGAAGGTGACTCAACCACCTCCCTGGGCAGCCTCTGCCAGTGCCCAATGACCCGTTCTGTGAAAATTTTTTTCCTAATGTCCAGCCTAAATCTCCCCTGGCAGAGCTTGAGGCCATTTCCTAATATCCTGTCCCCTGTCACCTGGGAGAAGAGGCCAGCTCCCTCCTCTCTACAACCTCCCCTCAGGTAGTTATAGAGAGCAATGAGTTGCTGATTGAGTTGTTTTCATGATTGTTTTTTGTTTTTTTTTAATTAAGAACATTCTTGTAAACCTTCCAATCACATCAGTTTCATTAATTTCCTCTGGATTTACCTGGTCAGTATATAAAGGCTTCAGCAGAACAACATCCATGCGTCTGACATTTAGATTCAAATTGCAGTTCTTCTAAAATGCTTGATATTCTACCTAGTTGTAACTGTTTTTGTCATCTTCAAATGTTATTGTTACCAAAAAGCGTTAAGCTGAGGCTTCAAAATTTTTACAAGTTGTTCTTTCATTTCAGCTGTATTACTCATGCCAAATAACTGTCCTAGAGCAAGTACATGCTGAAAGAGAAGAATGTGTGCTGGGAGGAAGATCTGCCTCGTGTTCTGTTCATTATGGGCGGCAACCCATCAATCAGGCACAGCCCTTGAGAAGGCCTTCAAAGCAGATAAACTCAGTACCAAACACACCCAAGACCTGGGCTTCCCAGCACAGAATTTCTTTTCCTACATAACTCAAAATAGTGTATACATGTGTAAAAATTCAAAATGTTGCATGCTAGAATCTAAACAGCAGCACTGAGAGAAATAAGAAAGGTGATTTTGATCTTGTGCTGATTTGTTGGCAAGATTTTTGTATGGAGCTTTGCTAAATTCAAGTGCAGAGTTCAAACAACAGAATGAATTCATATTTTCTGCTTATAGGTACAATTTAGCCAAGAAATATATCTATTAGAGCATGTACTGCCTAATGTCTACTATAAGAAAGTCCAGTTGAGTCCATCTTTTTTCTGTTTCCATTCTTTGTATTTCTGGATAGTACTTTCTCCCCTATATCTACAACACAGATGTGCTATTAGTTCTGCATTTGTTATAACATCTTGTTCTCATATACTGTTTTCCCTAGTTAGAGTTACATAGAACAGCTTAAAGAAGGTACTACTATTGATGTCCTTTTTGCATGGATGAACAACTTCAGAATTCCATTTCTTAGAAACATTTCTTTAGAAAATACATCTTGTTCATATGAACTGACATTTATCTCTACTCTGTCCGGTATATTGACCAAATAGGTAGGAATTGTAACATTTTCTATTAAAGCAGAAAAAATAATCAAGCCATGCTAGAAAAGTATTTCTTTAGGCTAACAGTAAACAATCTGATATTATTTTAGAGAAATTTGGTTAATTTTGCATTTAGCTGAATATAGATAACAGGAACATAATTTATTGTAAATTCCTGTACCCACAATCTTAGAAAGTATAGGGGCCTAGAATAAAGAATAAAAGAAGTTACTGCATGTGTACACAACTTCTAAAAGATCTTTATGCATATAGGCCTTACATAATATTTAACGTCTGTGAAATACAGGTACCCAAGTCCCATTTCCAGATCTGGCTTAAATCACTTAGGCTATTTTGTTGCGTAGTGTACAGAAAAACTTGGAATTATTTCCATATGCACAAAGTCTGAATTTGATCCTTCACCTCACTATTTGAAATTTTTTTCTTGGGGATGATTTTTAGGGGACAAGTGATTAATAAATTAAAGCACTATCAGCTCCTACAAAGGCTAGAAGGGCCTCAGTGTTGTAGCTCTTAGACGAAAGTGTCAATTATTCTACTTCAAGTACTGTGATTTATTTCTGTTTTAAACAACAGTGGACTTTTATTGCTTTTGGCAAGCAGTGAACTTCTCTTTGATATAACACAGTCCCTAATTTTGCACACAAAAAGGGTTTTGACATGAAGATCGCAGTATCTTTAGAATAGCTCTTAGAAAAAACAAAGGAGTATTAGGCTTTTATTTTTTGTTTTCACCACCAATCACAGATCTAAACCTGTCCATGAGAATGTCTTGACAGAAAAGAACAGATAAGGAAGGTTTGTTCTTTGTGTGGTGGTAGAAGATCATAAAATACCCTAGTAACGGAGTTTAGACTTACAAAAAAACTGCTGTTTGTTAACAGTAGAGAAAAAATATTTTCCCCTTTAATACACAAACTGATGAATTTCAAGAAACAGACTTTTGAAAAATGTAGGAGATCAGTGAAATCCTCTTAAAAATTCTGCAGACCCAGTTTCTGACAAGGTTCAAATGCTAATGAGTAGCACTTTCTAAACTGTGGTCCAAGAGTCTGTTCTGTGGTCTAAAGCCCATGATCAGCACATGGAGGACAGGGAGGTGAATAGTGGCAGCCAGCATGGCTTCACCAAGGACAAATCCTGTGTCACCAACCCAGTGGTTTTCTATGATGGTGTATCCACAGAAGTGGGCACAGGAAAACCAACGGATGTGATCTATCTGGACTTCTGTAAAGCCTCTGACACAGGTCCCCACAACATCCTTCTCTCTAAATCAGACGGACATAGATTTGATGGGTGGACTGTTTGAAAATAAAGAATTGGTTGGGCAGTAGTATTTATAAAGTCAATGGCTCAATGTCCAGATGAAGATCTGTGACAAGTGGTGTACCTCAGGGGTCTGTATTGTGACCTCATGAGGTTCAACAAAGTCAAGTACAAAGCCCTACACCTGGGTCAGAGCAATCTGTGGCTTCAATACAGGCTGGGGGAAGACGTGGTTGACAGTACCCATTGTAGAAGGACTTAGGGGTGCCAATTGATGAGGAGCTGGACATGAGCCGACAGTGTGTGCTCACAGCCCAGAAGGTCAGCCATATCTGGACTGCACCAAAAGAAATGTTACCAGCAGGTCGAAGGAAGTGATTCTCCCCCTCTACTCTGCTCTCCTGAGACCCCACCTGCAGTCCTGTGTCCGGTTCTGGAATCCCTAAAGTAAGAAGGATATGGAACTGTTGGAACAGGTCCAGAGGAGGGCTATGAAGATGATGATAGAGCTGGAGCATCTCTTCTATGAGGACAGAATGGGAGAGTTGGAGTTGTTTGACCTGGAGAAGAGAAGGCTCCAAGGAGACCTTACGATGGCCTTCCCTGAAGGGAGCCTACAAGAAAACTGAGGAGGGACTTTATACAAGGGCGTATTATGATGGGATGAGGGGGAATGGCTTTAAAATGGAAGGAGGAATATTTAGACTGGAAATTAGGAAGAAATTCTTCACAATGAGACACTGGCACAGGTTGCCCAGGGAAGCTGTAGCTGCCCCCTCTTTGGAAGTGTCAAGGTCAGGTTGGATGGAGCTTTAAGCAACCTGATTTAGTGGGAGGTGTTCATGCCCATGGCAGAGGGGCTGGAACTAGATGATCCTTAACATCCCTTCTCACCCAAACCATTCTATGACTATACATTTCTAAAAGATTTCTGTTTTATTTTATTACAAGTAATGACTCTAGTAGTACCACTGCTCTGGAGTTAGTCTGCAATAAAATCAGAAGCCTATTATGTTTATTACAATATAAAAAATATATAAATAGAACTCTTCCCCCACAAATCTTAAAATATAAGATAACACAAATATTTTGGTGCAATACTGAAGAACACGTATTTTGGTGTTTTGGCATATGACTAAAGCAGAAACCATGCACAATCATCTTTCATTTATTGGGGCTAAGGATGTGTTAATTATTGACACTGCAGCTAAGTAGTTCTTTACATTTCTATGTCAGGGAACACTGATTGATGACTTTAGTTAGGGATCTATTTGTTCTTCAGCATAATTGTGAACTTAAATAAAACCAAAGGACCTCATTGTGCAAAGAGAAATTGTGAAGTCCATATGTTCAATACAGTTTAGAAAATAGTGTTTCTCCACATTTCACCAAAATAGGTGAATGAAATAAGAAGAAGGAGAAAAAGTTAATGGCACAAAAGGCACCTCTGCTTCTGAAGAAACAGGTCATCACTGAGCAGATATTTTGGAAATCACATTTTGTGGAAAGATTATAATATTGTTCCTTGATCTAGAAAGGAGAGTGGTGTTGTGTCCTACCTTCCATACAAAGCCAGGCATGCCTGAAAAAGTGCTAGCCAAAGCTAAGGAAGGACTGGTCAAGCACTGAAAGTTAGGTGGCAGATGGCTGAGAAATTGTAACATGATGAAGAGGTGCGTGCAAGTTTCTTCTTTTTCCAGCAATCTGAAGACATGTTTTGTTATGTCTACATCTTGTTCAAACACCTTTGGTGGCAGAACTTGATCAACTATTGTTTCAGATCAGAACGCCAGTGGAGTTCAGAAATGTGTACCAGTAGGGGTCAGATAGCTGCACATAGGCAGAGAGAGGAAGAATGCACTGTCAGAGTGTTCCAATATTATTCCTACATAATTTACACACATTTAAAAGGGAAATGAATGTTATTGAAATATTATATCCAGAGTGGTTTGAGGGTGAAGTGGAAGAAAAGAACAGGCAATATTGTCTCATTCAGACTAATATCAGAAATGTCATATCAAGTTAAGGATCTTCAGAGTCATGCACCTTCATTGGTTTCATATCTTTTAAAGCAAGTGTCTTGTGACTTCCTTGCTTGAAGGAATTCAACATATGTTTTGAACTTGCATAGCCATTTACAGCTATCTTTTTATTCAAGCCTGCAAATATTATGTTGCCATGGATGCTAGCCTCAGATACTCCTGGAGTTTTCTGTACAATTTCAACAAAAGCATGAAAGATAAGACTTTCTTTTAATTAATATTTTTCCTCAAGTAGGAGTTTGTCTGCAGCAGGTACGGACCTGATCTCTCAGCTGTTTTCTCCAGCTACAGGAGCATTGCTACACTGTTGAGATTAGGTGTAAATGCCACAGAGGAGTGGCTCAAGATTGACATATAGTTTTTAAAAGTTCAGGTCAGTAATGGGAAACAAGTTAAGTAATCCTGTTTAAAGGATTTAATATATTAGTAAATCAACAAAAACGAAGATGGAAAATGAAGCAGCAAACCACTCAGCTCTGTGTAAACATCTTATAAGCTAACAGATTTATATGCAGAAAAGATATACAAAGCCACAAAGGGCTTCTCAAAATCATCATCTCTATTTCAAAAACAGAGGAAAATGGAGTGCCATATCCTAGTTCCGCTGAGGTCATTGGAAAGTTTTGTTTTCAGTTTGATGAGATTGGATCTAGACTTAAAAAGCAAGCTGGTTTCCTCATATTACATGACAAATGTTGCTCAAGAGAAAGGAAAAATACAGATTGATTGAGGTGTGTAGGCTATGCTTGGCCAGCTGGCATAGAATACATTGCTGATGATGGTCCTGGGCAGACGGTTGGTTTGGATGTCTGAAGGTTATTAGATTTCTGCTAGCCTACAAAAACATCAAAAAGACATCTGAGGTAACAGTTTGGGGCCAGAACAGACTGATGCTCCTGGATCACTGTGGTTCTTGCCCCAAGAATTTTGCCTTTTAAAAGATTCTGGAAAATAAAGTTCAGTTCCTTCAGAGAACATCTGAAACGAGTGATCTGGAGTCTGTCTAACCTGCTGCACTTGCCCCAGAGGTATTCTAACCTAAAGAGCTCAAGGTCTAAGAATTTCAGTAAGAATTCTAGTGAGCAAATGTGGCTTCTCTACCTAACTATTCTATGCATATATCCCAGAAAATTATAACTGGGCTCAGGAGGGTTTGTGTGCCAGCTGTTCCTGATGTTTGTCCCTCCCAAATCTGGTATGACCTGCCTCTCCCTCTGCAAGAAAGCCTGTTTCCACTCTTATCCAGGTTTCTTACTCAACTCCATCCATGTCTGCACAACCTTTCTTTTCCCATGAGCAAAGCGATCTAACTCAATGCTTCCTCTGTTAAACATTAAAATGAAACATTTTCAAATTTGCCTTTATCTGGAGCCACAGCAACTGGAGGTTGATTTAAAAAAAACCCAACAAACAAAAACCACAAGTCCAAACCAACAACCATTTAAAATCATCTCTGCCCACTATAAGAATAATAGTAATTTTACATTTTTTTGACCTAGAGCATTTCCTTTTGTTAAGCCAAGCATGAAAAAAGCTTGACATTTTTTTCACAGTTGAAAGATGTAATGAAAATACAGCATCTTCTCTTTAGGATTGCATCTTCCCTAGATAGTCTACAGTTCAGGGGAACAGGATTTTTCTGTTTTCTATCATGAGCCATTGTATAAGTAAAAGAACTGTCATTGCAGTTAGTCCTAATTGACTGGAAAGCAGAGAGTTCTGAAAATAGATAATCAGGAAAAAGGCTCCAAAATTAGTAGGCAATAGGAGTTGTAGCAGTTGCAAAGGAAAAAATCTAACTACAAACACGTAGGAGAATAGGTCAAAAATATGTTTAAGAGCTGACAAGAAGGGTGGGGTTGTGTGAACTGGTGGGGCAAAATTTTTGTTATTAGCCAAACCCAAAATTTTGAAGTTACCTTCAAAAGCTATTTCCAATATTTTGTTTTTCTTATTATCAGTAAATCTTCATGGAAAAGAAACATGAACTTTTTAATTGAGAGGGAGTAAAATGAATAGCTTGATACCATTTGTACAGAGGATGACTGCGGGAAAATACTGCTACAGGCAAGAGTAAGGCTAATGTTTTTCAGCCAGCTTGATCATGAAATGTTTACCTAACTTTCAAGACACTTCCCCCCCAGCTATTATAATTTCTTTTTGTGATTTCTCTCTTACCACTGCTTTTCCTTAGATGTCCTGTCGATGTTTTAGGGTTGACTTCAATGTTTTCCCAAAGGAAACAGCTGAAAGATCCAATATGGTTTCTTCTTTAGAAGCCAAGAACATTTTAGCTCTTTCAGCATTTTTTGCATGGAAGTAGGAATAAATGACATGTGGAGACTCCTTCGTATCACTGTTAACAATTTAACATTACTTACTTTCCTCAAATACATTATTTATGTAAGAATCAAGTTTTAAATAAAGATATATCTTTTATCAAAGGTATTTATGAGCAATATTCACTATTTGCCAACAGCTGTAGAGCGTGAACCTTGGAACATATTTAGATCATGCTACTAGAGCCTCAGATGTTATTTTGTTTATCTAAGTTTGCTTTGCATCTAGTTGGCAAAGTTCCAGGCTGTTTTCAAAAGCAAAATAAATTCTAATAAAAAAAAAAAAGTAAAGAACACTGCTTTAACTTCACTTCTTTCTGATGTTCTAAGGGCAATTACACACCCTGCTGTTAAGAAATAGTTGAATAGATACACGAGTCTATCGATGACAAAGTAGGTAAGAAATTTTCTTTCCTGATCAATCCCTCAGTAGTCAGTAATATACCCAGGAGACAGGTTCATTACATGTGAATTTGATCAGGCTGCTGTTAAAGTTGGATTCTGGACAAAATGAACTGCTTGTTGAGTGAATTGCTCAACATCAAAGAGAAGTTTGCACATTATGCTATTTTCTCAGCTCTACCCAATCGCCTTATTTACATATATTCAAAACCAAATGAATCACCAGGAATAAACCTGAGATATTTTCCCCAGTTAAAAGGCTCTAAAAATGAGTGGTTTATTTCTTTTCTGAAATCTCTCCATTACTCTAAATCCTGAATCTCCTCTCCTCTCCTCTCCTCTCCTCTCCTCTCCTCTCCTCTCCTCTCCTCTCCTCTCCTCTCCTCTCCTCTCCTCTCCTCTCCTCTCCTCTCCTCTCCTCTCCTCTCCTCTCCTCTCCTCTCCTCTCCTCTCCTCTCCTCTCCTCTCCTCTCCTCTCCTCTCCTCTCCTCTCCTCTCCTCTCCTCTCCTCTCCTCTCCTCTCCTCTCCTCTCCTCTCCTCTCCTCTCCTCTCCTCTCCTCTCCTCTCCTCTCCTCTCCTCTCCTCTCCTCTCCTCTCCTCTCCTCTCCTCTCCTCTCCTCTCCTCTCCTCTCCTCTCCTCTCCTCGCCTCTCCTCGCCTCTCCTCGCCTCTCCTCGCCTCTCCTCGCCTCTCCTCTCCTCTCCTCTCCTCTCCTCTCCTCTCCTCTCCTCTCCTCTCCTCTCCTCTCCTCTCCTCCCCTCCCCTCCCCTCCCCTCCCCTCCCCTCCCCTCCCCTCCCCTCCCCTCCCCTCCCCTCCCCTCCCCTCCCCTCCCCTCCCCTCCCCTCCCCTCCCCTCCCCTCCCCTCCCCTCCCCTCCCCTCCCCTTCTCCCCCTCCCTCTCTCTCCCCCTCTCCCTCTCCCCTCTTCCTACCAGTGGAATATTTTACTGCTCAGACCTGGATAATGATTGTTCCAAGATGGCCTAGGTGACTGTGGACTGTGATGATACCATGTTTCACAAAAACATAGTCCACTAATATTAACAGATATGACTGACTGAGCAGTGCATGTTGCAAAAGTATCTTTGAGAAGCAAGGCAAATCATGGCATCCTGAATTTCATATTTATAAAAGCACGCTTTTTCAAAGACCTATGCTAGTTATTTTAGTCACATTGCTCTCACTGTAGTGAAATGTAGATGTGTTCTGAAAGTTCAGTGTTTTCACTGGCATTATTAAAATTTATATATCTGGGCCTCTGGTAATACCCCCTTGTGTTGCAGTAAATCTAGCCTTTGCCTGACTTTTGTCTAATTTGGGAAAAACTTGCCTGTTCTTCTGACCATTCTTCAGAGATCCTGAGGGAAAGCACAGGATGCTTTCAGTAACTAGTTGCTTTAGTAACTAGTTGCTTGTCCAATGAGGACAAGATGCTAGCCTGGATGAACATAACAGCTATGTTTTAGTCTACATATTCAATCAAGGCAGCTACCTGGTTTTATTCCTCCAGACCCTCAAGGTTGTGTTAGGCTGATTCTTATCCTTGTACTGTTTGTGAGTGAAAGGATGTCTGTCTTTGAATAGGAAAACTATATTTTTAGAGCACCATTGAATTTAACTCTGAATAGAAATGTTTTTTATGACTTGTGTGGTGATTTGTCAAACTAAGGATCTTTCTGGTGGGAAAATTACTTAATTTTGTGCTTTACCATGCTATGATTATTTCAGTAATACAGCACTACAGCACATTACTGTAACAAATCTGGAGTTTTAACAGTGGTTATGCTGACGTGGTGCAGCCTGGTGTTGCCCTTTCAGCTCACTGCAGTAGAGGATTGTATAACAAAGTAAGAGAGGAAAGTAAATATTTGGTAGAAAGCTTTTAAAACATTGCACTGGAATGAATTCTTGCACCTCTGGCTCTCAAAACTCTTTGTAGTTATAAATGCATCTATACGGTACTCCACTATAGTCATCATCTTGTCTGCTTTGTGGAGGATTAAAACTCAATGACCCAAGAGTGGTGTGTCTGTAAGCAAAGTAGAGAGTCAGGTTCAGTTACTAGAAAAGGTAAAGGAATTTGTCACTGCGCACACTAAATATCTTGGGTAATATGGTGCTTTAACTCATTTCAGATTCATATACAGACAGAGGCGCAAGACGCAGGAGAAATGTATAAGAAATACACTTCTAAAATAAACATGACTCTAGGAAGCTTCTTCCACTTTAAGCACTGATTATTTAAGAGTTAAGGTATGGCTTTTGAAGACATTCAGCAGAATCATAAAAAATATTGCTATTTTTGCAAGAAATCAATAGGACTTATACACAAGGTGCTTTTGAGATCTCAGTGGGTAATTGGACACATAATGTCTTTTGAAATTCAGTCAGTTCCCAAGTGATGAGTCCAAGCTTGAAAAAAAAAGTAGATAAAATTTCTAAGCTGTCTTTTCTATCTTCTAAGGGATTTTTTTTACTCTTTCTTTTTCTCTTTCTCTTTCTTTTTCTCATGGAACTGTCTATAAGTGCATTAACATGGATTTGCTAAAAATAATGTAATTATGCACATTTATAGCTTGAAATTCTCTTTATTTACAAAAAGGAATATTATTCAAATCCTTGTGTACAGTCCCGGAATAATTATTGGATTTCAAACTCCGGAGACCAATGCTTAAGTTAATAAATCCTAGTCAAATTACTTATTTCAGGATGATGATTAAACCCTATTTCACATATGTTTCCAGGACAACATGACATAGGACTGTTCTGCTTCACTGTCTGTATCTTTGAAATGGCTATGTCTGACTTACTGTATGTTCTAATACTCTTAAGAAATCAGCCAGCACACAGTGAACCACTTACTGTCATAGCCTGCAAATTAGAGAGAAAAATCAACAAAATAGCCTTGCTTAAGCTGAAAGCTTTTAACATAATCAAGCTTTCCGGTATACACAGAATACATTACTGTCTTGCAATATATTGAGCCATTACTGGCAAAAGACAGTGCTCAGTCCATTATTTGAAAGAGCTGAACATCAATGATTGATTGACTCAATTCAAAGTCTGGATTTATATCTGAAGTGGAAATGATTTCTTAAGTTTCCTAAGGCCAAATTCATTGCATCTAGATTTCACTGCTTAAATACAGCAGCTGGTGCAGTGCGTAGTAGCCCTAGGTACATAAAAGAGAGAAATGTCTGAAGAAGTAATGCAGATCTTGGGTGAGCTGTCTCAAGGATCCTACCTGAATAAAGTGCTAAAGAGACCACACTCCTAAGATGGCTGTTGGAAATTAAGTAGAAAGGAACTGATAATTTTCCACTATTACAAGTCAATTTCAGAAGCTTTCAGTTCAGTTTTACATAGTTCAAGTCCTTACTCATCCATCACGTTCCTTCAGATGATTTTTTATGATTGGATCAGGATTTTCTCTAGTGTGGCAATATCTGGCTGCTAGAAATAATTTCTATACACATTCTTTTTGATATAGAGGTGACAGTGACTGTATGTCAGTATTCATTTCATTTAATTTATTCAATATGTTGAAATGGGATTCATTCTTTTGTTTTAGGAAGAAAAACTTGAGGTCAGCTTCCACTGTCTCAAAATGGTTCTCTCAGTAATTTTCACTCTTCATATATATGTATGTATAAATACACATACATTTATGTCTGCAAATGCACATATGTTCAAAAACATAATCACAATACAACACAGAATGCCTAATTTCTCTGCATTTGTACACCCCTAGCCTTAGAATTCAAATTAGCAACCGTTTCTGAAAAACTACTCTGATTACATGAAGCAGTGAAAACATATAGTGACACTGAATAGTTTGTAAGGAATTAGAAAGAGGATTTAAACTTGTAAACTCCACTTTGCTAAGATGTACCTGCTTTTGTCTGAAAAGTTTAGATTGAAAATATATATTGCTCTAGATTTTAAAATCTGTAGGTAGGATTTTTGCTATATTTAGTAATACATAAGGTTTTAATTTTTATGCTTCCATGTTAGAGTTTTGCTAAATGGGTGAACCGCAGAATAATCAACCTAGACTACAAGGATACTGTCAGAAGAATAGGCAGCTGAATAGATTCAGCCATGATCATGATGAAATTTGATGACTTCCACAACACCTGTTGTGTGCCTCCTACACTGCAGGCTAAGCGTCACAGGAGAAGTCTTTGCTTCCCACTCACCTGCAGTAGGGTTAATACACCTAAGCAAAAGAGCTGATTTTGCTCTTGTTCCAGCCAGCGAGAGTGCACTCATATGCTGCAGACCGAGAGCAGAGCTGTCGGTCACCACTTTCCACCTTACAAACCTAAGCAGAAAGTGGGAGGAGCAGATTTGTGACACAGATAACACAAACTGAGACTCTTTGAGACGTTCCTATTGAGCATTAAAAGACTTAAGTTCTGATGCTTTAATTTAGAAGCAATTCTGCTATTCATGGTCTGATCCAAGCACCTACGCTCTGAACAGCAACTGAGAAGTGATTGCTAGTTTCTAACTTTTGCTTTAACTTCCGTGTTGAGATGTAACACACATGAACATGTGAGGAAAATATTATTCCAGGCTTTCTTATATTGTGTACACGGTTTTGTTATAGGGTCATTTGTCAAGGTTCAATAACAGGTTTGAAAACTCTATCCTTCTCCTTACAATATGCGTTAGCCTCATACGACATTTGGATTGCTCAGGCTTTGGGGTTAGTTCCCACCTAGGCTTTGGCAGGTTTACATCTTCTTTTGCTGCTAAAGATGAAATAGTGGTGTTAAGCAAGCCCACAAAAAACACAAACACATTTTCAAGTGTGAGATTTAAACCAGTATGGATAAAATATGAAATGAAGTCTTTGACAATGTCTCTGTGACTGACAATGATATAGTAGATTTTTTCTGAAGAATATGTACTCCCAAGATGGTAGCCCCTGCTGCTTATATTTTATTTTTCATCATTCTTATTATCAATGCAAATGTTTACGATTTAAAAGTGGATGTCTAAGGATATGATTTTACTCATTTTATTTAGGCAAAACTTCACACATTTTCTACTTTGTTGATTCATTTGGGTAAAAATTACAGTGTTTTGTATATACAATCAAACATAATATTTTTCTGACTTAATTTCCTACAATTAGATGTAGCTGATGTGACAACAGTTGAAAAAAAAAAAGTCTCTGGCCTTGATCCTAGCAACCAGAGATGCTAGTCCCACTCCACCCTCAGTATGATTTGGGTTACGTTTGGGTGAAGATCACAACTGAAAGATGAGTATGGCATCAAACATTCAAAATTACATGTTTTAAAATGCATGCATGCATGAAGAGTAATGACAAAGGTTTCCTATTTTGTTAGGGAGCCCTCCTCCCTAACAAATGAAGAATTTTATTGATCCTTTTTGGGGAATAAACAGAAAATGAGCAGCAGCTGAATTACCTGAATATGCCCCAAAGAATTGAATGCAGATTTATTTAGGGTTTGTTAATATTTCCTTTTCACAGTGAGCATATGGAAGGCTGTTTCTTCCAAATGACAAAACTGTTACCTGAATTTCAGACATTAACTGGCACAACTAGGTACTTCAGCTTCCAAAAGTAAAGTCTTTAGCCTCTCTGAATATTTCTGCTGAGCGCATATCCTCAGTATCTGAACTGTAAGGCTTTTTACCTCTTGCAGAAGTCCCTTCAGGATTCACAAGAGAGGCAGGAGAACACATATCTTGTTCTCTGGCTGCAGTAAAGCACAACTTCAGAACACACTTAGCCTCTTTTTTCTCTCTTCCCTCCCTACCAGATGACCAGGGTAAGGAAGAAGACCTCTGCTATTCCTCGGGAGCTCTGTAATTAAAGCACACCTCTGGGAGACAGGAGACCTGACTTCAAAGCCCTTCACTGCCCCATATTTACCACATTCCAGCAAAGTGCCAGATTTTTTTAGGCTGGTAGCCCTCAAAATCCTTCCTGTACATCTTTCACACTTTGAATAAAATTATTAAATATGCATTGGAGCCTGGAGTCAGAGTTTTGGGCTTATGTTATCCGAGTGCTGCAGAGTCCTGCATAGGATCATAGAATAGTTTGAAGGGACCTTAAAGATCATCTAATTCCAACCTCCCTGCAATGAGCAGGGACACCTACCACTAGATCAGGCTGCCCAAGACCCCATCCAAGCTGGCCTTGAACACCTCCAGGAATGGGGCAGCCACAACTTCCCTGAGCAACCTGTTCCAGTGTTTCACCACTCTAATTGTGAAGAAATTCCTTCTTATGTCTAGTTTAAATCTTACTTTCTCCAGCTTACAGCCAGCGCTCTCCAACTTACAGCCATGCATGTTCCTCTCTAAAATACGGAAAATCTAGTGCAGACATCCTTGTGGTTTAGGAAGAGTCATTTATTTATATTCATTTTAGTGCTGGCCATGCCAGAGGGATGGCTCCATCCAGAGCTATGAAACATCTGGGCTTTTCCTTAATGTGTTTTGGGAGAGCTGAGATACCTCAACAAATGAACAGTTTATGCCTTACAGGGCTTTTTAACTCAGTCTCAGCATGAATCTTTCACTTCTATACTGAGTTGAAGGTCAGCACTTTCTGGAGCAGAATGGTAGGGGGGGTTCAATCCAGATGATCTTTACGGTCCCTTCCAACCCAAATGATTCTATGATTCAATGATAATAGCTACCATGTAGTTGTCTATGAAGTAATAAATATTGTTTGACTTCAACTGGCTTTATATTGAAAAAACTTCATTCTCTACATCCAGGATATTTTTAATCCAGCACCTCGCAAGCAGACTACAGAGAATTGACAGGTGACTGTAGGCAAGCTGGAAACTAACGTGTAGGTTAAATGGATGCAATGGCTCATTTGGAAGAAATGGTTATATATGAAGAATGGAGGAGGACATAGCAATGTTCACCTTCACAGTCTGGGGTCATGAGAAGATGCTGCATAAAAATTCATCTGTCACTTCTGGCATTACTTATTTAGGGTGTAACCTTTCCCATTCAAAATATAGATCCCCTGAAATAGTGAAAACCAAGCAGACTTCACTTCATGAGAGAGTGCACTGGAGACAAAGGAGTTGTTCTAGGTACCTCTTTACTTTGGGAACCAATTTGAAACAAGAAAATGAGTTCTTAAATCCTGCCTGGCGCTAAATCACAAATCTCTCTATTGATTTGTGCTGTCATGTATTGCCTGCAAAGGGTTTGTTTGGTACAATCAAATCAAGTGCAATTTCTAACTGTTTTTTTAATTATTTTTCATCTTTTCCCAATGCAACTAAAAGAGCCATAGATGTTAAGACAGTGATGTTGTTGTGTAGCAGCAATTTTGAAATAATGCACAAATTTAAACACACTAATTCCCGTTCAGTGATTTCCAGCTCAGGATGTGTGTGGTAGAATTCCCAGGTGCAAAGTTCATCTGTGGTTTCCTTAATAAAAATATGAACTGCTGTTTATGAAGAGAAATGTCAGGGAATTCCTAGGCTGTGAGGCTGTAAGAACCCAAGTCCCTTTTCAAATGCAGGGAAAGGCGAGTGCCTAAGTCCCTCAAGATCTCTTGATATAAGAGGTTTAGGCACCCATATCCCATTGATTCGTTCCTTCTTGCCACCTCCTGGCAGCATAGACCTCTCCTGAGAACAGTGTGTCGGTCATATATATCCCCTCTTGAATGAATGCTTATTGCAGCCAGATAAGGAATATTCCTTTGGATCTGATTCAGATGAATTTTAAAAGTATGATTTTTCTTGGAAGAAACCTGAATCCCTTAACTGTTTTCTCCTGCCACCACAGCACAACTACTGATTTACAGCAGCATGAGGTCTCCTTTTCCATCTACATAATATTTGAGGAAAGCTTATGGCAACATAATGTGTAAATGAGTATAAGCAGAATGTGTTTGCTTTTCCTTCCTGCCTGTCTGTACAGAGATCATCTTGACAGTGTCTGTTTTGTGTTGAATCCTACTCATCAGGGGCTCTTTACAGTGATGTTTGCACTGCAGGTGACAGCTTCTATTTGCCTATGGGGAATATAACTTTACATTTTGCAGCAACTGGAAGCAAGAAAACTTCGCAAATCCACTCCCTCCTGAAGTAAAGAGAGCATCAAAACTGGTACCATCAACTCATTGAATGTTTGCCAGGGGAAGCAGCTTTAAAACCTGAGACAACTCTCCTAAAAAATGGTGCCAGGGAAATGCTGTAAATCAATGTCTTTGGGCAGCCTAACCTTACCTTTTCCCTAGGTGGTCCAGGATTTTTTTTCCTGGGCTGCTCTGATGATTTCTCTGCCTCCTGTCCCGTTGTACGTCTGTGCTGCCCAAAACAAGGTGTGTGTCAGTATCCTGTTGAGTTAATTCTCTGCTCATTTCTGTAATTATATATGTAGGCCCAAGGAGTCAAATATATAAAGAAAATATCAACAATAACAGAAAAAATATTATTGAACTTGAAGAGCAAAAATTGTTCACTTGTTCTGTTTTGGGTTTGTTGTTGGGGTTTTTTTCTCAAATTATTTACCCATTTCTTTTTTCTTTCCATGCCAGTGGTCAGGGACACGGTCTACTGGTCAGAACAAACAGCTTTTGAATTTTTACATTTTCAATTTAAAACATTACTAACATTCACAGGAGGAGAATTATAAGGCTTTTTTTCAACTTCGGGTAAGTTATTGCTTCATTCATGAAAGGATCAAATGTATTTGCTGCAAGCCCAATCTTGCATTCGGTACAACCCCCAGAACTCTATCAACTGTGATGTGAATTTTCATGAACATAATTTTGTGCAATGCAGTTTGGTAAGTCTTTGGGACAGCATTTAAATACTTCATCATAATTCAATTTAACCGTACAGTTAGTAAATAAAACATGGCCATCAATATGAACAGTATTGTTTTTCACAGATATGTTGAAATCTGATGCAACTCATGTTGGTCCCCTGCATAAGTCATTCTGCAGCAAGGAATAACACGCAGTTACCTGGTTTTAACATTATAGGTTTATGAAACTTTCATCCAAATAAACTACATAATTAGATAAACATGTACACTCAGTTAAGCATATTTTACTGATGGAGAAAATTATTATTACTCTAGATTGTATCAGCAGTTAACTTGTTAACTTCTCTCACTCTTACATGGTACTTGTTTTCTATATGGAGTCTGTGTTCAATCAGAATTCAGCTCATTCATACATAATTTTGTCTGCTACACTGGAAAAAAAAGACAAATCGAAAACTAAAACAAAGCACGCACCCCCAAAGTATAAAAGAAAACCCAAAACTATTGTTGCATTTCTGTGTTTTCTGTCAGTGTTCCAGACTGCAGACAATTTATCTCCTTTTCCTTTTCCTCAGACAAGCTAAGTCTCTTTAGTTCTTTAGCCCTGTCAATTTCAGGATTAATTCTTAAACCTTCAATTATATTTCTCACTTTTTTTTCTGAACTCTTTCTAGTAGTTTATATCTGTTTCTTAGAGCAGAGGCACCCTAACAAGATACAATATCCCCAGTGATAAACATGACAAATAGAGAGGTAATACATGCTTCCCACTCTCTTACCTTGGTTTTCATTACCTGGGTTTTTTGATAGATATGAATCAGACTGGGATCATGACCAGCTACATATGAACAGAGTCAGTCTTCTGTTTTCATGGTCACTGGATGACAGGAAGCACTTACATATCCTAAATGCAGTGCATATATTTTTTATTATAAGATGTATGAGATTTTATTTTTGATACTATAGATAATATTAGTAATTCATCTTAATTACCCTTCATTCTCTTTTCACTCACGATTTACCATATGAAGATTTTTAGAAATTGGGTATTTTCAAGACTGTTGATAAAAATATGAGGCAAAAGTGTAGTCTAAATCAGAAAAAAATCTCTAGAAATACACCCACTTGATAATTCCCCATTAAAGAGTGTATCTGGTGACTTGAAAGCTATGAAGTTTTTAATATTCATAGTATGTGATATGTTGATTTTATAACATACCCTATTTGTAGAATGCTATGTGATAACAGTCAAATCCCTTACAATCATAGAATCACAGAATCATGGAATAGTTAGGGTTGGAAGGGACCTTAAAGATCATCCAATTCCAACCCTCCTGCCATGGACAGGGTCATTTCCCACCAGACCAGGCTGCCAAAGGCCCCATGCAACCTGGCCTTAAACATCTCCAGGGATGGGGCAGCCACAGCTTCCCTGGGCAACCTGTTCCAGTGTCTCACCACCCTCATGGTGAAGAAATTCTTCCTAATGTCTAGTCAAGATCTGCCCTTCTCCAGCTTATATCCATTTCCCCCCATCCTATCACCACAAGCCTTTATGAATAGTCCCTGTTCAGTTTTCTTTTAGGCTCCTTTCAGGTACTGGGAGGTCCTTATAAGAGCCTTCTCTCCTCCAGGCTGAACAACCCCAACTCTCTCAGCCTGTCCTCATAGGGAAGGTGCTCCAGCCCTCGGATCATCTTTGTAGCCCTCCTCTGGACCCGTTCCAACAGCTCCATATCCTTCTTACATTGAAGATTCCAGAATGACAATGTTTAAGTATAATGCATCATTTATATTTGTCAATGGGAATATGTAATCTCATCGAAAGACAGTTTGACAAGAATTGTTTTTATAGAGCATGCTGACTGACTTTAATTAAATTATCCTGTTATAGATTTTGAGCAGTAAAGCCCTATATCAGCCATTCTATTATTTTGTCCAGTGTCAATGTCAAACTGTCAGGCACATACTTACCAGATTGGTCTTTTAAAATATTGGCACAGCACTCATTTTTTTACAGTTCTCTGGAATATTCCAATATGTCAAGACTTGCACAAATTATTGCTGTTATTATTGATGTTGGCCTTGCTGTTATTATTTATGTTGGCCTTGCTGTTATTATTGCAAAACAAAACCATTACCACCCCCACCTTGCTCTTTTAAAAGTCTGGAAATTTATCCTGACCTAGAAACTAAATTAACCCTCCAAAACTACCTTCTGTTTATATGTAATCTTGAACTAGAAACTGTCGCTTTTATTATTGTATTACACTGCTTTTAACAGTAAGATATTTTTAAAGTGAACTATACAATTAATTCTGCCATTTCACACTCCAACACAAGAGCTCTAAGACATGCAGTACATGTTTTTTGGTCTAGGAAATCATCACAGTGTTTCTATGATCTGAAAAATATAAATCCAGGTATTCTTAATAATATTTTAACATATGAGCTGGATCTAAGCTGTAGGCCAGATACAGTCCCCATTGTACCCCACCACTCTTATCTTTCTTCACCCAGACTGAAGCAATTGAAACATGCTTTTCCATTTCTGTCTGTGGTAAAACATCTATTTTCACACAAAACCCTGCTTGGTCTTCAGGGAAGTGGTGTACACCCAGTTCTCACCAAACAATGTGAAGCTGGCACATGATTAGCATGTGTACTCTCCCAGAGGAACTGGGAAAGCTTCATTGGTTTCCTTGCTTAATTAGTTAAAAAGCAACTGAATTAATAGAGTATAATTGTATGCGTGAGAGGAACTGGGCACCAAGTACAGAACCTCACCAGACTGCTTCATTCTTCCAACTTACTGTAAAAATCCACTGTCTAGGCCCTTACACCTGAGCGACTTGCCAGTTCTAGGGTGAAGTTCATCCTACTTCAGCTAGCCATGCCATATCACTCAGATGAACTACACTCTGAAATCCATTGTTTCTCTCAGGTTAAAAAGGAGCTTCTCTGTTGTGTGCATGCATCTGGCAGATGTCTAAAATCAGTTTGGATGATTCATGCTTATGTGTCCAATTCCAAAACTGTCAGACACTTAGATGCTGGTACTGTTACTACCAATTTCATGTCTAGAAAAAATGGGGTTTGGCTGGGATAGAGTTCATTTTATTCCTAATAACTCCTGCGTTTTGAATTTAGTGTGAGAATAATGTTGATAAAACATATCCTTTTAAGTGCGCTAGGTAATGTCTATGCTCGGCTGGGATAGAACTAAATTTCTTCACAGCAGGTAATGTTTTTCTAGATTTTAATATGAGGAGAGCACTGAAAAATAGACTGGAGTTTTTAGTTCCCCATGTTCTACAAGCAAGCAGGTGTATAAACCCAGGAGGAGCTGAGCCAGAACAGTTGTCCCAAACCTGCCAACATAAGTAGTCCGTATCATGAACATCATGCTCCATCTATAAGCAGGGAATTTGCTGAGGTGGCTACCTACTGTCAAGGCCTCTGCTCCTGGTGCCTGTCTTCTGGTCTTCTGAGTTTGGTTTCTGCATTTGGTGATCTTTCCACATCGGCTGAGATTTCTATGGTGGCTGAAACAGCTGTGCTCCTTCTGCCTGCTATTTGGCATTCACTGCTTGCAGCACTCATTCTGCTACCACAGCTCAGGATGGGCTGAGTAGTGTTTTGTTTATTGCTATTATTATCATCATAATATTTTTTTTTCCTTTTATTTTTCTATTGAAATTGTTTTTATCTCGGCCCACAAGTTTTCCTTTCTTTTTCTGATTCTCTTCCCTGGGTGGGGAGAGGTGATAGAGCAGCTTCATACTGTTTAGCTGTATGTTAAGGGCTAAAATACAACAGTGGATGCATTTGGACCTTGCAAGGAATACATGAAAGTAACTGTCCATAATAACTTCCAAACTAGATTACATGAGGATGTCTCCTTTTGTGGTTTGAGCAACTTTTTATGAGGGGGAAAAAAGTGTAGTGCAAATAGTCTCAGAAACACCTGTGCTTAAATTTTTTTAAGGGTTTACTGTAGGTTTATCTCCATTCCTGCTACTGAGGGTTTGTATCACTCCTTCATGGCTGTTTGTCTGCAGTATATAACAAGCTCCAAGCTTTGTATGTAAGGTTCATAATTAACAGCAGGACAGTAAAAAATTGAGCACAGTAATGTACCAGCAGGTAACTAATATAGATTTGTCCTACATTCTTCAAAAGAGAATCAGTCTGATATATGCAATGACTTCTTAGAATAAGTTTTCTTTACCTTTTAAAGCTTTGTTGTCTTATTCAAAAGCTTTTCAAACACTTCATGAACTTATAGTTATTTCTTTAAGTGATATTGTGAAAATTAAGGTTTGCAAAGACTTGCAGCCCTCCTGTTTCTTAAATGACATCAGCCTTTCTTTTAAATGAAATAGGATTGTAAATTGTACAGCCCTTATTCACAAGTTTGCCTTGTTATTTTTTAAGTTCTGTAAAAATCATGTTTGATGCCTGGTATGCTTATTTATATGACAGTCACAATTTTAGTCTCATCTGCCTGCACAGGATTTTTCTTTATAATCTCTTCAGACTTGTCTGCAAAAAAGCTAATGACTTGCTTGTCTTTGTTTCTTTGAAAGAACATTTTTTACCTAGCTCTGCAGAGGAAGGAAATGTTTTCTAGTAATTGTGAACTAGATCCAAATCCAGCTAAAATTAAGAGTAAAGCTAGTTCAGGATTTTTTTGGTTAAATGTTTTCATCAGGAAATTCCAATTCTTTAACACTTTTCAAGGAAACATCCTGCTTTCGATAAAGCCCTCATTAGGAAAAGTGTCTCATATGCAGTGCACGAGTTTTTGGTTAAAACCAGAAACAGACACTTAGAATCTGAGTTACTAAGATGCTAGTGGTGAGCAAGAACTAGATCCAAATTCTTCCTTTGCAGCAGGCAGTGCAAACTAAGCTAAAGTTTCTCTTATCCTTCAGGAAGGCATCTAGGTCACTGGTTGTGTACTATTCTTTACTTTCTATTGTGAAGAGGATTGCTTACAACATCCCTAATTTCTGTGAGAAAGAGCTACACCTTAACCTTGTTCCAGAAGAGAGGAACCCTCCTTGTATCCGGCTCATATCCTAGTTTCAATACTTGTAGACAGATCCAGTTCTAGATTGTGTCTAGATTCAGAGCTGCTACTGTGACTTCATGTATTTCAATTTGAAAATAATTTTAAATTCCTCGTTTTCAGTGTATAAAATTGCACCAAAAGGAAAGAGCTTCCTGTAAAAGATTCCCTCTGGTGCATTGCTTTTTGGTCCATCTATCCATCAGTATCTCATCATCATTTTTACTGAGGGGTTTGAAAGAGAAAATTTTAGAAAAACACTGAACAGAAGCTCACAAAGAGTAATTCAGTAATGGAAGATTAACAGTTCATAGGAAGGAAGTTCATAGGAAATGCAACAGAAACATCAAGTGTGGGAGGAAAAGAACACAAGAGGAATATATAGATCAGACTGCATGGGAGAGAGGGTTAACAAGAGCATTAATGCAGTATAGAAACAAGTCTGAATATGATGAAATGTGCCAGAACAGGCAGAGAGTTTTAATGACATAAAAGAATATTATTTTCCTATGATTTTCCTGATAAAATTTGCAATTTCTAAAGAAAGCAGATGACCAAATTAGTCAATTTCTGGTAGAGTTCATGGCACCCTTCCTCTTCGCTTCCCTCTGTCCTCCTAGAAAAGATAAAAGTCTCCACCCTGAACACTTATAGGCTTGGAAAATATGTCTAAATGTGCCCTCTATCACCTTAGAAGTCTGTCTATCAAAGGCTCCCTTTCCCCAGTGACATCTGCCAGAAGCATCAGGTGTACCTTAAGAATAGCTTTATGGAAGTGCAGATGAGGGGGGTGTACCCTCAAAAGCCAGACACAAACCTCAGTGTTTTTGGGGAGCACTGAGGTTTTGTTCAGAAGTTAAGCATTGACTCTTTAAAATACAGCTGCTGTCTTTTCTCCTTCTTAATCTGAAGTTCCTTCAAAACAGCACAGAGACAGAAATGTTTATTTCTTCATTGTATTTGCTTCAAAGAGTCACATTAAGCTTAGGAAATTACAACATTGAGTCTACAAGATAATTGCAAGGTGCCTTGGAATTCTGCCTTACTATGAAGCTCTAACTAAACAGATTCTCCCAACTGTGGGCTGCGCTCAAGAAAATCTTAATGACTGAGAGAATGAATCAGGTCTGTATTCAGTATTAAAGCTGAGTGAAGGAGCTTAACACAAAGCCAAGACAAAGCAAAGTAGTTGAGAGACTGACAGATGAATGAAGGGCTGAACCACTGTTTTTGTCAACCCCTAGGGCTTTCTTACGGTATTTTGAATGTCTGCTGATCAACATTTTTCTGGCTCCTGTCTTTTCTGCTGTCTGCTAGGTGAGACAGTTTCAAATGAACCAAGCCTGTGTGCAGAGTTTAAGCCAGGTTTAGATTCACTAAATTTAAGCCAATTTGCACTAGTCCAGCACAATGGCCCTACTGACCTTTCAGGCAACGAATCCAAAATTTAGACAAAGTGTTGTCTTAAACTTGCCAATTCTCCCTGTATGGAAGTTCAAATATGATTTTCCTATTCATTTACTCAGCTTGAATTCCCTAAAGATGAAGGGCTGGATGTTTTGATTATTACAACATCCTTTCCTTTGGCCTCCAAACATATAACTTTCTGTGCTCAGAGCCATTCACAGTACTGTACGTCATTCCTATGCTTTTACCATGCAACATTTCCCTTTTGCCCTGTCACCAGCTCTCTCTTTTCTACCATGTCTAACAGACGCTGCTTGTCTTCAATTTTAACATCTTTTCCATGTTTCCAGACTTCTTTCTCTTTCATTATCTAAATATTAAGTCTATGCTCATCCAGTGGTTTTGGGGGTTTTCTCTCTGCTTGCTTACTTTCAGACAAGTACCTTCATGTTTCTTCTCATTTTCCATGAATGTCATCCGATTTCCAAACTTATTATACACACAGTGCTCTACAACATTAGAACAAATTTTGATACAGTAGGTTATCTGAGAATCAAGTGTCTAAATATTTCCCCTGTCACATGACTGAAAATATGGATGTTGTGATACTACAATAGAGTCATTTCTTACCTCATAAACAGTTCAGTCAAGTGCTGCATTAAAGTCTAAAGGCCATGAATGCAGTAAGGTGCTTACTGGGTATACTAGGTGATTAAAATACTGGGGTTTTTTTCATATAACTGGGTTTACATTCTTAACTCTGTAGTAGGAGCCAGCATTTTGATCTAATCACAGAATCACAGAATCACTGGGTTGGAGAAGACTCACAGGATAATCTAGTCCAACTATTCCCATCAAACACTAAATCATGTCTCTCAGCACCTCATCCACCTGTCCTTTAAACACGTCCAGGGAAGGTGACTCAACCACCTCCCTGGGCAGCCTCTGTCAGTGTTCAATGACCCTTTCTGTAAACAATTTTGTCCTGATGTCAAGCCTGAACCTCCCCTGTTGGAGCTTGAGGCCATTCCCTCTTGTCCTGTCTACTTGGCATAAGAGGCCAGCTCCCTCCTCTCCACAACCTCCTTTCAGGTAGTTGTAGAGAGCAATGAGGTCTCCTCTCAGCCTCTTCTTCTCCAAGCTGAACAACCCCAGCTCTCTCAGCCACTCCTCATAAGATTTGTTCTCCAGTCCCTTCACCAGCTTCGTTGCTCTTCTCTGGACTCGCTCCAGAGCCACAACATCCTTCTTGTGGTGAGGGGCCCAGAACTGAACACAGGATTCGAGGTGCAGTCTCACCAGTGCCGAGTACAGAGGGAGAATAACCTCCCTGGACCTGCTGGTCACACCGTTTCTGATACAGGCCAAGATGCCATTGGCCTTCTTGGCCACCTGGGCCACTGCTGGCTCATGTTCAGTCACTGTCAACCAACACCTCCAGATCCTTCTCCTCCAGGCAGCTTTCTAAACAGACTTCTCCTAGTCTGTTACACTGCAGAGGGTTGTTGTGCCCCAAGTGCAGGACCCGGCATTTGGCCTTGTTAAACCTCATGCCATTGGTCTCTGCCCAGTGGTCCAGCCTGTTCAGATCCCTTACACTTGGACAATTATGTAAAAGTATTAAGCCCACATGTCCTTTATTCCTGGTGTTAATAATTTTTTATATATTTCTTGTCATAATATAAATTAAAATTCTGTAATACAGCAGAATATTTTGGTGTGATACTGTGTTAAAAACCAGTTGAAAATAGATTTCCAGAACAATTCATATGTCCTGCTGCACTTCATCTATTTCTCAGAGTGGACTGGGTAAAAAGAAAACAGAGTAATATGGTGACTGAGCGGATGGTTCAGATGGCCCAGGCATATCCTGCAAACCTTATAGTCAGGGATTGTCTCTATTATTTGCCTGCAGAGCACTTAACACAGTGGTGTCGTAGTTTGTGATGACAATAGAATACTGCAAAAATGAAAGTCAACATACTACAAAACCTTAGTATCTCACAAATACTTCCTTTCCTTTTGATGTGTCTCCCTTTTAAGAGCTACATACATTCTTGTCATCCAATTTTACCTACTCAGATTTTGATGGTTCTGTATGTGTTGTTCATTTACACTTCCACCATAGCTGAAGTGTGTGTAGGGTACTCATCTCTCAAGAGCAGTTGCCCACATTTCAGCATTGGTGGCATAAACACTTCTAAACACGCCAACGCCTCTCTACTAACTTTAAGTGATTAACTCTAAGTCTGGTGAAACAGTATCCTTGTGTAGTTTGACCAATACAACTCATTCTCTTCATACTGTTAGGCAGCATGAGCAAAGGATTATGCTCATGTGTGAGGCTCTGTGATTCCCCTACCCAGGTACAAGATTCATATGGTGAAATCTCAGCTGCCCTAAAGTTATATGAAACTAAACACTTACTTCAGTGGGACCAGAACTGCAATCAACACAAGAACTTCTGTTATGGTGTACCACACAACCTCTCTCCAAATGATTTCCTGAATAGAGCATGATTTAAAACAGATAACTTCATAAAAAAACCCAAGAACTTCAGTGAAAGGCAGTTGAAAATGTTCCAGATTCTGTTACCTGAACAAATCTGAGCTTTCCCAACAATTTATGATGACAATATCAGTTGTTAACCCACATTTTAATTTATATTATGACTAGAAATATATAAAAAATGATCACCACCAAGAATAAAGTATGTGTGGGTTTAATACTTCTACATAATTGTCCAAGTGTAAGGTATAATATATAAATGCCATCAAGGAGCACAGAAAAGTTTAACCAGTAGCTCTGAATAAACTGCTTAAACTAAAAACTCATGCTAAATCCAACAGCAAAATATAAACCTTGGATTATCCCACCAAGGAGGAACCATTATGGTAAAAGTAATCGTGGGTCCTTGGAATTTTAAGCTGATCTGTAAAGAAAACACAAAAATGAAATAATGTGATTTCCACTGAGTCATAATTAAGAAAACCTAATGTAATCACCCTATCCAGACACTGGGAAACTTGAAAGGAGATTTCTGGTTAAACCATGACATTTTAGTGCATTAATTCACTAGCACATATACAGATTTTGCTGCAGTAATGCACATCAGCTAGTGCTGGATTAGTAGCGCTTACTACACAGTTCATATACCTGGCATAGGTAACAGAGGGGTCTTTCTGAAAGATAATGTGTCAAAACAAATCTGCCATTTATATTCTCTGAAAGGGAAACGTGCAGTCAGTAGCTCTTGGCCTTTCATATGCTAAACCCCTGATATAATCCCAAACACAATAAAAGTGTCAGAATGTTTCCTCTACCCATTTCTAATAGGACATGCATTAATTAAAACAAGCAATGTATAATGGGATGCAGAACTTGCTCAAGTATGCTTATGTATTGAATTTCAGAGACAAGAATTCCTCCAGATTTCTGCTATGCAGTCAAACTTTGGTTTTCTAGGTCTTAGTTTATAATGGGGGCATGGCAGGGGGGTTGGAACTAGATGATCTTTAAGGCCCCTTCCAACCCAATCCATTCTATGATTATAAGATTCTATTATTCTACGATTCATGTAAATTATTGGCTTCTCTCTGCAGTTCACCAGAGTCTGGTTCAGGTCTTCATTCCAGTTCAATATTTTCCAAACTTCAGAGCACCAATCACGTATTTCTCTCTGGATAGAACAATGTTGTTGAGCCTTCTCTGCTCTCCAGAAGTATCTCCTCTATGAACTTCTTGATTAATAGACACAAACTCTCAGTTCTAGTAGGAAAGACAACTTGAACCACATACCTACCCCTCCCTGCAAAGCTCTTTTGATCTTTTTAGGAATTAGAGAGGACTTTATAAATAAAACATTGGTTCTGGATAATATGCATAACACATTTTCCATCATATAAAGAGAAGGAAGACAAAGTGTTTGGCTTAAAAAACTGAAATCTTCCTACCTATTCTCTTCTTTACTATGAAAGAAGATATTGCCTAGCTCATCCACGCTGTCATAGAATTATAGAATCACAGAATAACCAGGTTGGAAGAGACCCACCGGATCGTCGAGTCCAACCATTCCCATCAATCTCTAAATCATGCCCCTAAGAACCTCATCCACCCTCACCTTAAACACCTCCAGAGAAGGCAACCACCTCCCTGGGCAGACTGTTCCAATGCCTAACGACCCTTTCCGTGAAAAATTCAAGCCTGAATCTCCCCTGGCGGAGCTTGAGGCCATTCCCTCTTGTCCTGTCCCCTGTCACTTGGGAGAAGAGGCCAGCTCTCTCCTCTCCACAATCTCCCTTCAGGTAATTGTAGAGAGTAATAAGGTCTCCCCTCAGCCTCCTCTTCTCCAGGCTAAACAACCCCAGCTCTCTCAGCCGCTCCTCATAAGGCCTGTTCTCCAGCCCCTTCACCAGCTTTGTTTCTCTTCTCTGGACTCGCTCCAGAGCCTCAACATCCTTCTTGTGGTGAGGGGCCCAGAACTGAACACAGGATTCGAGGTGCGGTCTCACCAGTGCCGAGTACAGAGGGAGAATAACCTCCCTGGACCTGCTGGTCACTCTGTTTCTGATCCAAGCCAAGATGCCATTGGCCTTCTTGGCCACCTGGGCCACTGCTGGCTCATGTTCAGTCACTGTCAACCAACACCCCCAGGTCCTTCTCCTCCTGGCAGCATGAGCAACAACATTCCTGCTACTCACATTGAGATTTTTTTGCATTTGGTTATACAAGTCAGGAGGCCTGTAGGTTGAAGTGTTAGTTTCCTGAAGATACTTTAGAGAGAAAAACTGTGAAACTTAAAAGGAAATTACTTCATTTTTTCTGTTTTCATATCTCCCTCAGTGAAAGACCTAAATTTAAATTCACAGTTCCTCTGTATCATATAGGCTGATTCACAGTGCTTATTATTTGTCATTATTTTTTTACAATACAGTCAAGTTGTTTGCTATCTGAATTTCATTGAACAAAGTGGATATCTAATGGTAGAACTTTGTTTTTTTCATCTATAAGCCAATGTAGAATACCTCTATAACTGGAACTGTTGCATCAACTGGTATTTAGTTCCAAAATGTAAGTGGTTTTATTTATTCTGTTGTTTAAACATCTGTACTTTAACAAAAAGGAACATGTTTCATTGGACAAGGAACTTAATGGTCAAGCAGATAATTGCTTTGAATTTAGTGTTCATCCATTACCAGGGGCATCCCAAGGAATTGGACTTTATTAAATCCTGGAAAAATAAAGTCTCAAAAGCGTTAATTACCTGAATACAGCAAAGAGGCATTTCAGATTTTTTTCTTTTTCTTTTTTCTTTTTTTTCCCCAAATAAATGTATCTGCAGTCTTTGGCAGTCCAAACTCATACAGACTATTCCCACACAGGAAAAGAAAAATGTAAATTTAAATCCTCTCCCTAGTTTAAACTGGTTAATCTTTTTTATATTTATATTTACAAATATATTTTAAACCAAACCTAAAATTATTCTCGCTAGGATTAAAGTTACCATGGAAGTATTTCTTCTACATTTTAACATCTCTTCTTGCTCTTTTCACCCAGGGTAGTGGATAAGTTACTCTTTTTTCCCCCCAATTCTTCAAAAACTGTAACTGAGCATCACATGTTTAACTGAGGCTTACGATGTGTGCTATTTTTATGGGGTTTTTTTCCAAGCTTAAGCTTTTTTGTCTTTCTGGAGCTTGATTTTGTATGAAAAAAGCAACACTGGAGGTATATAAAGTGAGAAAAACATATTCTGCTCTCTAATCTGTTTGTTTTCCATACTGTACCGTGGCATCCTCCCTGTTTCTCTTCCTCGTTGGTGTTACAGACAGGCTAGATCCAAAAAGAGGTTATATTTCCTCTCAGAATGGAATCCAGATTGCTATGCTAGCTGCCAAGGTTTTCTTTGCAACAGCAAGAAAAAGAGAAAAAGATTATGAAAAGATTCAGAAAAGTAACCCAGATAGTCCCGTGAGCAAACCGAGTTGACTGGGAGATCTAGGCAGCAGGAAACATGTTAGAAATACAAGTAGTATTTTGTCTGAAATTTTAACTCTCGCTGGAGCTTAAGTGCATTACTTGCAACTTTTGTGGTTGCATATTTAGTAGTAAGCAAAAGAAGCCACAAACCATTCTGTGATCCTAGGATTAAGTGGTAAATGACATTTCAGCTAAAACCTTTTCCCCACCACAAAGGAGTAGCCACAATACAATCTATTTGCCTGTGCTAGCTCCTGAATCACATCTGGGTCTTGCTTGCAAGAGTGGTGCTTGGCCTGAGCCAACAGTTCAACTGCTCCTACCAGTGATTTGGCTCTGTAAGTTATTGTATGACAGTTCTTGAGCACATTCCTTGCCTTTGTCACATTCACTAGTGTAGACTTAAGTTGTATGGGTATTTTCATCATGCCAAAATAAAGGAAGTATAAACACCAGTTTCTCTAATTGTGCTGCTTTTTAAGGAGACGGAGACTACAGCTTGTCTCGTATCTACCTGCTTAGAACTTCAGATCTCTGAAGTGTGATTATCAAATTCTATGCTGTTTAGTTCCCGCATTGTACACACATGATAACCCATGTCAGCTAATGTTCTCTACGTTTCTCTGGTGAGATCTTTGCAAATAGCAGTTTGCATCAGCCTCATTTTCCCTAGTATTCACTGCAGAATTCTCTTCTTCAGAGCCTGATGCTGTTGATCATCTCTCTTCAGTTCAGTCCCAACTTTATCTGGGATATATCCAAATTTGGATCTTATAACTTTTGATTTAGAAAATTGCTATTGCAGAGTTATTTCCTTCTTATTGTCCTTCTGACTATAGTACTTCTTCAACACTGAAATCCAAATAGGGAGATTGCACAAACATTGCTTACTGCTGTTGTTACCATCTCAAACGTAGAAATATGGAATATTTAACATTTATGTATAACATTTGAATTAATTAGGGAAAAGTTGAGCAACTGCAGCATTATAACTGTGAATAGAGTAACTCCACATGAGGCTGGAAAAGGCCACAGGTCACCTGTACCTGCCCTCTTGCTCTCAATCAATAAGCATAAACGGAGATTAGGAAGATGTGTTACAAGCATGTAAATTAAAGTTACAAAATTGTATCAGTATATGAAATTATGAGAACATACAAACATTGTATAATTCCACATAACTTTCAGAAACATTGTAAAGAAGTTTATACAAGCAGAGATTCACAATAGCAATTAAAGTGTGATGCGGAACTCTTAGCAAATCAGCTCTCAGCATTCTTAATCATGGAAACTTGGGTTCCCCCTATAACATATGGAGATAATTCCACCAGCAACTGCTTTACATCAAATATCTGAGTTGAGAGATAAAATAATCAAAAGGATATGGTACAAAAGTTACACAAAAATGTGAGAAGTATGAACAGGGCAATGACGGATTGGTTGCTCGCCATCTCCCATTAGAAAAAGAAGAGGATATATCAAGTGAAGCTAGTGATTTAAAAGAAACAAAAGGAGGTGGTTCTCTGACAATGGGTAGTAGTTCTGCAAAATTACTTGACAAAGAATGTTGGGTGCACAAGAAGACTACGTGGATTCAATCAAAGATCAGACAAGTACTTAGAAGAAACATATGTTGGGGGTTACCAAACAGACAAATTGCAGCAGGCGTCGGAAATTCCTCATGTTGATAAGAGTTGGAAGATGAAGCAAAATGATGGGGGGAGTATCCTCTATTTTTGACTGCCTGCTTCCTCTTCCCTAGACATCTGCTTATAAACACCATTCGTTGGTTTTGCTTGTTTAGAAGTTCATCAGCCCACTGGCAACAAAATCTGGGAGACCTTGTCACACATTCTTCATTTAGATCTTTTGAGGGAAATTCAGGGGAGGGAGAAGCCCTCTCTACAGGTGCTGGGCATGCCACACTGCAGCAGGGACATTTTGGATGTACCCAGAGTCCTTGATCCTTGCTCCATGTGACTGCCCAGGGGGTTAGTCAGGGTACTGGTGGCTAAGGAGGTTTTATAGAACTAGTGAGGATTTGAGCAACAACTGATGATGTCGGGGGACATCATAACTTGCCAGCTGTAGTCGTAGTGGCTGCCAGAGCCATTCTGATCATGGAGTAGGGATGAATTTCTCCTTTTTATGAGGCAGAGTACAGGGGAAAATGTATGCTGGGCAAGATCCAGAGAAAATTATCTGCCATCAGCATACCTACTCAGAGCAGCAGGGAGTGGAATCCATCCTCCTCTGACTGGACAACCCTTTGTTTCAGTTACTCAACTTAAATCATTTGAATGACAATTTTATAAATTATTTCCTTTTGTATGAGACCTGCTGAGAAAATAATAAAAAAAGAAATTTTAGGCACAATCAGCAGGCAGACGATGTTCAACTTGTTTACACAGTTCACTGCTGTTTATAGCAGAGAAAATGATGCTATAGCCTCCAGCAAAATCTGTACTGAGCATTCCAAGAACACACCCAACGAGGACCTCAGAGGAGGGATGGATCCAGTACACTTAGTATAGCCAATAATTATCTACATTAAGAGAAGAACAATAGCTTAGTCATCCCTCTTAAACTTGTCACCGATTTAAGGAATGCAGGCAAGGGTTGGCTTCCAATATATGGTCTGGGCCAAGCCTAAATGAGTACTTCTAGTTGATGAAAGCAGGGGGGATACAGTTCTGCAAGAGCTGGACATAACATACCCCTAAACCCTTCCTTTGCATCTTGCTCTGGGCCTCTCTGATTCCCAGAGTACACTGCTGGAAATTAGAAAAGTGGAGACAGACCCTCCATTTTAACCAGTGCAGATATTCTTCTGCTTTTGATAGAGCTTGGTGTAGATACTGAAATTCAGGCTCCCCATTTGAGTCTTTTATCCAAGGCTAAAGATATATTTGAAGTTTTCTCACTTCTTTATTACTCTAGACTGAATGACTCAGATGAAATAGGTAAAGAAATGCCTACTTCTTGCATCCAATGTAGTATTTGCATGCAAAGATTGAGTGGCTCTGTTATGCCAGGGATAAAACACTTACAGTCAAAAGTTTCAATGCATGAAAGTTTTCCTCCATTAAATGCAGTAGCTGCAGGTCTTCTGGCATCTTCAGAAGAAGGTGGAAACTGCATAAGAGTTTTAAGAAAATGCTGATTTTGACCCAGTGCTTTCTATCACAGCAGATGAGAGGATTCAGAGCTGTGCTTGACCTTCAGAATGACCTATTCCTCTGCACAACAGGAAATCCCTTGACAAGCTATTCCAGCAAGGGGCTGGGAATGACAACAGCAGCCAAAAGGGAGGAGAGCTATAGAAAGGTGAGGCAGGGAGCACACTGCAACAGCCCTGAAGGGTCACTGAATATGAAGTGTGCTTTATGTCACTGTGTCAAAATTATCTCCCCATGGGATGGCCGTCTCCTGGCGTACGAACATTATTGCTACATAGGGGACAGCCTACACTAAATCCTTAAACAGGGGAAGTTAAAATAGAATAGATTATATTGTAAGACTGAGGTTAAAACAGAAGAGATCATATGGTAAGACTTCCTCTCCCAAGGGCAGCTTAGCATATGTCTGGAAAATAAAAACTTTTAAAAATATTTCATTTCAAATGTTTTTCCTTATCTGTCCAACATGTTTTAGTTATACATTTACATTGAGCAACAGCTTCCTTGATTTTCCAGTGAACTGTGTTTATACAAACATTATTAACATCGCAAGTTTCACAAGATGAGGCCCACTTTCATCAAACCAGCGCTCTTGTAGAACAAAATTGTTTCAGTTAATTTGCAGTCTTCAAAGCTGAGTGAGCAGAGAACAGGCACATAAAAAAAATTAGCTTCAGCCTTTGATTTCATAATAGCTTTAATATACACATACTACACTCACTAACTTGGAAATCCACCAGAAACATAATTCAGAAAACTATATATTTATCTCAGTGTAGATATTTGTCTCTTATTGTCTATATTTTATATATATATTACATTATACCTGACTACATTAATCCTGATACATAATGCAATGAATTCCTGTTGTTTATACTAATATTGTTGTCTAGAACAGAATGAAACTACAATTGCATTAATTGGGATAAGCACGGTTCATTTATAATATTTAAAATCCAACATGGACCGTATCATTTTACAAGTAATCAGGTTATTTACGTCGGGATTTTCTTTTTATTTTGATATCAGTTCTCTTTCTATTCCATATCGATTTTTTTATTAGTTCAAGAGTATAGAGAGTGGATGAAAATTTAAGGATGCTTCTCTGATGAGCAGTTTGAACAAAATTTCTACAAAGTCTACCAGGACTATGACATTTAAATCTCTTGTGAAGTTATAGAGTTCAATTCGAGTAGATCTCATGAAATAGACTATAATCAAAATCATTCTTACTAGTGGACAAAATATGAAGCCAACATTTGTACTTGATTAACTGTAAAAATCTTGAGGGCAGTATTTATTTTACAGGATTGTAATTGAAATACGTAATAGGTGAGTTGTTTGCTTGTACCTGTTTAAAATTATGAGGACGTTTGTAGTAGCAAAAAAAGATTGTGCTATTTTTCAAAGGTTATAAAATACAGCCAAATAGAAGCAGATATTTACAGACTATGGCAAAAAAATTTAAAGGAATAATTATCAATTAAGCAATTACAAATCTATTATGTTCTGGCTAGACTGAAAGAGAGAAACTATCATTTCTAGAGGTCATGTAAGCTCAAGTTCTCTGTTGGTAGAAAAAATACATAACATTTTGAGAGTTGTATGGAGCTCTAGCCCTTACACCAGCAAATAATTTTCATTAGTGTATCTGCAAAAGTCATCAGCAGCAGAACAACATCAGGCAGCTTGGAGCAGATTTACTGCCCCTGCAACGTTTGCTAGGAAGCAGGGCTACTGCTGCCTATTGACGTGGTCACTCCAGAGCTGTAACCTTCTGTTCCCTTCAGCAGCCAAAACACAGCAGGATTTGCACACGAACGTGTAGTGTGAAAGATGAAGGAAAAGACATCCCCTGCATTACTAAGCTCAAGGCTTGCAGTCAGGATGGACTTGTTATGACTCTGACAACATCAGTTATGTGTGACTTTAGAGTTTAGAATAATCTAGCCTGTCTGTGAATTTTGTAACAATATAGACTGTAGTTTATCATCACAGCTAATTTTGGGCCAGTTTAGGTCCTTGATAAGCAGAAAGTCATATTTTGCTCCTATTTTTCATAGTTTAAATCATAACAACAATCTAGTACAAGGCAATATCCTCGGTAATCTGAATTGGCTTGTCCACATTGAATTAGTTTCTCTAACTTAATTTTACGCTGATTGAGAAGTTTATCCACTAATTTTGCTCAAGAAGGACATAAAGCAGACATGAACTAATACGGTTATAAGGAAGTCCTTTAGACCAACATTTAAATAATGAGTTATTAGGAAAAGAAAAACTTGTTCCAATTGTTGTCTTCTTTCTACTTCATATATACCAACATGTGTCTGATGTTTAAATATACTTTGGTTTTATTCCTTTGTGAGTAAAGACAGTCTCCTTTCAGAGTTTTCATTAGTGCTGATTCTTACAGTGTTCCCACATCAACAGCTCTTTATCAATGTTTCATAGCATCCATGTCTCACTTTCTGTTCAGTAATCCCATTTATTCTTTGAGATTATCTTTTCACTTACAGTGAATATGCGCCTGGTTTATGACTTTTTTCCAAGTTTCTTTTTAGTTACACATAGGTTGATGTAAGCTTTTGGATGAATTTTTCAGGCAATTATCTTCAGGCTAGAATTCACCACACCTTTTTGCTGAGTGGTGTCCTACTTTGCAGTTGTTGCCAACTCATCACATTTTAAACTTGTCATGGGCTGTGTTACACCAGCTAAGAAGTCAGCCCCAGTAATGATTCCATGTGATTACTTGCGGCAAAACCTGCTGCTATTGTATGAAAATGGCAATCTTTGCTGTTGAAAGAAGCAACAGAGCTAAAACACCAATCACCACTAAATTATTACAAATAATCTAATTGTGACTTTAGATTAAGTAAAGGTTGTGGGTTGCACTTCTTTCTCATAAAACAGAAGAGGGTATTAGAAGTCACTCATAAGCAGGAGAAACACATTATTCATTGAAGGTTAGAGAAGGAAATCATTTCGCTTTGACTACAGATGCTGAACAAATGTTTCATTCAATCACAAAAAGTCCCTAGTCAGAATTCTTGTATGGAGGAGGTTGAGTGTCAGCACACTATGACAGAAAAACTGAAGCACTTGTTGCTCCATACTGGAACAAGATCTGATTTCTGAGAGCACAACCCCTTGAAGAAATGCACTGAACTGGCCTTGAATTGTGCACCCCCTAATGTCACAAAGCAGCCCTTTCTTTGTTTCCAGATACCTCTCCAGGAGTACGATAAACAGAGACATCCTGGTTGACCTGTGAAGTCTCAGAATGCAGAAGATACCTATGTACAAACAACTGAACAGAACCTCTAGTCTTTACAAACAAGGAGGTATGAGTCACATTAGCATCAAGGGTCAGGAGTAAATAAACATTACACCTTGAGCATAATAAACTACAGAATCACAGAACTGTTTAGATCGGAAAAGACCTTTAAGATCATTGAGTCTCACACTGCCAAGTTCACCTTTAAATCATACTTGCAAATGTAACTTCTACACATCTTTTAAATACCTCCAGGGATAGTGACTCAGGGATTCAGACTCCCAATAGCACCCATACTCAAGAATAGACAATATACTGAAAATATGCAACGAATTATTACCAACAGACTTCCTATGCTTTTTTCTTAGCTATAAAGATGTAAAATAGGGGATACTGAAGTTGGATGTTGAAAGATGTACTGGCAAAGCTCTTAGACTAAGAATTTTTTTGTTTTTAAAACTTGTTTGTAAAATCCAAGGGTTATTTAAAAGGTTGATTTTCCCCTAAGGAGTCCAAGTGATCGGTGCCAACAGGGCAGCTGTCAAATCCCAGTATTATATATGTTTGTAGAGGGGACTTGGATTAACAGAAAAAATCATAAGACAGCATTTCACTGTTGATATTTCCAAATGGTTTGTGTTAATAATAAAAAGGGGTGGGGAGAAATAATTTCAATTGATTGATATCTGGATCTGGTTTCTAAAATCTAAGTCTTAACAGGACTATTTCTAGGACATGTCACACAGCTATGGCTTTACGTTAAAGGAGATTATTAACTCTTATGGACTCCACAATAGGTAATGAATTAACTGTATACCATTACAAATCTTTCAATATACAAAAAAAAAAAGATAAAACAATTGAATAATCCAGAGGAATACACAGCTTTCATTTATATGGATCTCATTAACCTCATTTAAAAAGGTCAGATAGGATTTTGAATGTTAATGAGTCACTGGAGGATGAGGAATTTAAATGAGATGGATTAAAAGGACAAACTATCTAGAACATCTGCTAACTTACCAGTCTTAAAATAAACTTATGATAACAGCAGCATGTGCAGTCAAATCTGCCAAGTGTTAGTTATTTATTAAGTGTAGTTGAAGATTTTGGATAATTCCTATACAAGAAATGGATATTGTCCAAGAAGACATTTGGTTGAAGGATCAGACAACCTCACCCTTATTAGTCTAATGCTCCAGTCTTTTCACTCACTGGAATCTTAAAATTAGGATGGCAGTAATTAGATGATTCATTACCTAAGTGCAATCATTTGTTCTTTTTTTTTTTTAAGTAAAAAGAATCTTTTCACCCACTGCCTGCTATATAACCTTCTCCTCAATAAGTCAGAACATCAAGAATTTGGTGCACCATATTTTCTTCAACTGTTGAAATCCTGTGATCTTAGACCAGCAACTTCCAAAGGACTGGCTTCATCTCCTGGACAGATAAAAAATCCCCCAGTCTTTAGTACAGACTGGGGCCATAAAACTCGAAATGTCATTGCAGTAAAGGACCTAGGGTCCTGATGAAAAAGAATTTGACCACACACTAGCACCGTGCCTTTGTGGCAAAGGCTGATGGGGTCCTGAGCTTCATTAGGCAAAGCATTGCCAGAATGTTGAGGGTGGGATCCTTCACCTCTGCTCACTGCTGATAACACGTCTGGCATGCTGAGTCCTATGTTGGGCTTCCCAGTATTAGACAGACATGGACTTGCTGTAGCCAGTCCAGCAAAGACCCAAAAAGAGGATTAAAGTATTGGAGACTGAGAGAGCTGGGAATGCTCAGCCTCAGTATGAGAATGCCCGGGGGATATTATAAATGTGTATAAATATCTGACGGGTTGAAAAGAAGAAGGAGCCAGACTCTTCCCAGTGGCATCCAATGAACAAACAAGAAGTCATAGGTGCAAACTAAAATACAAGAAATTCCACTTAAACATAAGAGATCTTTTTTTTCCTTTTTGAGAGCTCAAACACTAGTATAAATACTTAAAGAGACTATGGAGTCTCCAACCTTGGAGATATTCAAATCCTCACTAATATAACCCTAAGCAATCTGTTTAGAGCAGGGTGTTGAACATGATGGTCTCCAGAATTTCCTTCCAACCTCAACCACTCCTGTAAGCCTGTGACTTTTTCACAGAATCATAGAATGGCAGGTTGGAAGGACCTCAAGGTTCCTCTCGTCCAAGCTTTTTAGGTGACATATACTTTAAATGACATGGCCCAGCATCCTGTCAAGCTGAGCCTTAAAAGTGTGCAGTATAGAGAACTCTACCACTTCCCTGGGGAGATTATTCCAATGTTAAACTGTTCTCACGGTGAAAAAATTTTCTTCTGGAATCCAATTGGAATCTCCTCAGGAGCTACTTATACTCACTACCCTTTCTTTTCAATGTGATTCCCTTTAAAAAGAAAGTATCTTCTTAGTAGACACTGCTTATGTACTGATACATGGTAATAATATCTCTCCTCTAAGCCTTCTCCTCTCAACACTGAACAAACCTAGTTATCTCAGCCTTGCTATATATGTTAGTTTTCCTAGTTTTCCTAGTCCTCTGATCATCTTAGTGGCTTTTCTCTGGATGCTCTCCAGCCTGTCCACATCTTTTTTTTTATTGCAGGGACCAAAACTGGATGCAGTTTCCCTAAGAACAGATAAATGTAATCCTTTAAAGGCTGGAGGGGAAAAACATCCTTCTCCGTGCCTCCAGTATGATAGCAAAATGTTTTTCCAGTGATAAATGTGATTCATCACTTCACACAGGAATACTAGATTTTTTAAAAATGATGCCTGCAGACACAGTTAGGCAGATATGCTGCCAACTACATTTAAAAAATGTCGTGTTGTCTCACTGAAGTGCTAAAAACATCAGGCCAATATTGGTTTTGCATCCTGGAATCCCAGGTGTATCAGGCAGTTTCTTCACTTTAAACTCTTGTGATTTTTTACTTGTTAAATTGTTTCTCTGGTCCTGGTTCACTGTTGGCCTGAGCCTCACGCAATCATCTGCTTCACTGAAGAGAAACAATTTTTTCTGCTTTCTTCAGGCAATGGGAAAATGGGTAAAAAATAATCAGACTTTTAAGGCAGAAAGAAGGAAAAGGGCTCTGGAGAAAGAATTAGTGCTCAGAAGTAGAATTCGAACTTTGAAAACCACACTTGTTAACTAGGACCAGGTGCCAATATCCTTACTGCCTCTTCCTTCCAAGGTGTCTTCTTTATATTGCTATAATCTTAAAATGCATTCTCTCATTTGTTTGATTTGGCAAGACTGAGTGGAATTATCCATAATTGTGATTCAGAAAAATGAATGTTCCTTCAAATATGTTTTCTGAGATTCACCATTGGTGCTGGTCAAATTCTCTTCTTGTCACTTCTTTCTTTTACAATGTGACTACCAGAAGGATATCAATCAGTGTTTTTGCCATACCTAAATGGTTAGAGCACTGTCTGCAGAATTTGCTGAGCTCTGTTTCATTTCCTGTTCTGTCTGAAAGGGTCCAAATTCAGTAATTCTCCATCCCAGGGAAGTTGTTTAACTATGAGGCTGACCCAGGAACAGACACTCCTGCATCCCTCCTTTTAGTACTAGGCTATTAAGCAAATAATGAAAGATTTATGAGATTAGCAAGCAAAACATTAAGTTCAGTCTTTCAGCTAAAAATAAAAAAATTTATTTTGTTTCCTGACTTGGTCCCTGTTTAAGCATTTTACATTAAGCAGAGTTCAATGGAATACAGAAATCCAAGTCCAAAACATCGTGACGTCTTCTATTCAGCAGATATGGATCCTTTTAAAGCCCTTATGAGAAGGAGATCATGATGCCTGCACAAGGGTTAGTTTGCTTTCAAGCACGTAAGAAACACGAGTTCCAGCTCTGCTTTAGGGTTATGGACTCAAAACTCGGTTCCAGAAGACTGTCTTACACACAAAGAGAGGTTAATTATGGAAGGGGTTAACTGTCGTTTTCCAATTGGCCCAGTGAGCGATTCACAGGCCAAAACCAAGTACAAGTGAAATGCAAGCTACTTTCTATTACAACAGTTTGGGGCACAATGAAGACTGAGTTTCTATATTTTTCTTTGTGTTTTTTTCTTTCTTTTTCTGTTCCAATGACTGTTTAATGTAAACTGCATAAATAGCCAGCAGAGCAGGAAATTGAACTCATATGTAAGTTGGAATCCTCTGAGGTGAAAGAAAGTGTGAAACCATAAGGTCTTCTGTTTTGCTGGAGAGTTGTCTGAATGCTCAGCTGTAATGGAAAAGCTGGTATAATGCTGGCACGGCACGATTTAAAAACAACGGCTCTGACTTTTTTTCCCTGCCCAACATTTTCATAGAGCTGAGATTTCAAGTGAATACAGTCTCCTCCATCCTAGTTCTGATGCGGACCACAGCTGGGATAGTAGTGGAGTATTCAGGTCCATACTTGTGATGGATAGGCTTCTCCTTGGCAACTTTCCTCTTATTGTGTAGGTACGGGATTGCTCTAATGAGACACCTCACTCTCGTGTTATGTATACACAAACTTGTTACCCGATTCAGGGCACTCTGTTATAGCTCCTGGGGACAGACACCTTGCAGTGAGGAGTCTGATCCCTTCAGCAGCCCACGCTCCATACTCTGCTTCTGTTTCCTCACCTGGAAGGTGACTGTAATCGTACTTACCTGCATATTTTTAATATATTTGCAGTTCCTTGAAGATTTCTAAATGATGACTTACAGAAAAACATTTTTAATCCCTGTGTAAGTCTCCCGGTCCTCATGAAAATGAAGAACATGCATGAACATTTATATGGGTGTAATTCATTCAGAATTAAATAATACAGCTACAGCAAGAGCTATACATCTTACAAGGTAAAGATCAACAAAAAAAAAAAAGAATTTTATGTGCTGTACTGTTAACAAATCACCGAATCTTTCTCCAGGTTGAGGCAGGCATCTCAAGAGAGGAAAGATATTTCTAGAATGACAGTAAATTAGTACAGCAATAAACACACAGTAATGAATTCCTGGATTAGAAGAACATGGCTCTTCTGCTGCAGAAATTAGCCAAAGACGTTGGGAAAACTATTTGGATGCAGTCAGAAAATATCCCAAATGGCACTGGAATCTAATAAATATAGACAAAGGTTTTAATCCTTATTCCATTGACCTGCATATATGAAGTAGAAAAGGATTTAAAAGGAAAGTGATGTGCAAGAGAAGAGAGGGTGATTAGAAAATACACTTTGAGAACCTGACTTTACATTCATATAGGTACCAGATGGTTTTCTCCTCCTCTAGTGAAATGAAGTCCACGTAAGACATATTGATGTATCACATACAGTGACTAAAACAAGTCCAACTTAAAGAGATAAACTAAAAACTCAATCACTCATCTGATGTCAACAAGCTTTTGCCATCCACTTATTCATTCATTCTTCTGGTCTATTGCTCTCTTAGAGCACCATTTCATTCTTAGGAAAAAACAAAACAATCTTGAACTCATATTTCTAAGCTATTCCTTTTTTAAAGATGCCTGATTTCTGGATTCACTGAATGTTTTTAATTACTGATCACCATCTCCTGGTATCAGAGCAAGCTATCTGATTCTTGTTAATTTTTTTTCACATTTACGATGAGGTTTTCTGGTCACACAACAGATTTATTTATCACACAAGCTTTTCCTTCAAAACTTTTCCTTCAGAACTCCTTTTTTTTCTACAAACCTTACCCCATTCTTCTTTTTCATTCATTCTTTTAATTATTTTCTTTCAGTTGACATTGGGGTTTGTTTGGATCACTGTTCTTCTGAGTCATCTAAATTTTTGTTTCCCACAGCAAATGAGGTAAAAAAAATGGATCCACATACTAATGCAGAAAAAAAAAATTGATTTCTGTTTTTTGTATCAGGCATAATTTTTTTCTGAGATGTGTGACCAACAAACAAGGGTCTTCATACTAAACCCATGCAAATTCATTGCATTCTTTCACATAAGAAACTTTAAAAAAAAATACACTCCCTGCTTCCCTCAGGAGACTTCTAAAAGCAAATAACTAAATTCATAATTTCTTCCTTATTTCTCCCTTATCAGAACACAGTCTAGGTATGTTATTTTTTTTTAAATTTTATTTCATAAAGTTGAATGAAACTACATTTGGGAGGGATTTCAATTACCCCACATATAAAACTTCATGTCATATTTTCATACTTTTCTAGTAGTTGTTGTTATTCTTTAAAAAATTATATCTTTATCCTAAATTCTGTCATTTTGTTGCCAGAAACATTCATCTGTGTGACGCTTTTAAGTGACCAAACACTGTCCGTTGTCTGTTATCCAGGCATATTTGAGATTAGGAACGCTGTCTTCAAGAGACAGATGGAAACAATGCTAAGAGATGGAAAATTACTTTAGTAGGGTTTATATCAGGCAGTAATGCAATGTGACCCTTTTCTGTTGCATTTGCAGGCAACATTGCAACATCCAGATCTAACAGGCACAGTTTGTATTAAAATTGGTAGGAGCTGTTTCAGTGGAGATTACCTTAAGGGCATATATTAGCCTGGTGTGTTTGACATAGGCTTAGCCTTGCATTAGCCTGGCAGAAGACTCTCTCACAATAACTCACCAGGTGGTCTTCAAGTACTTAAAGAAGTGCCAGCTGTTCAGTCCATGTAAATGAATACATCTCTATTGACAGAGGACTGTCATGGTTTTGTCTTGGCTGAAAATCTGGTCCTCGGGCTGCTTTAAGCTACACACTTTCCTTCAGAGCAGCTCCCATTTTATTTACTGGTTTTGATACTCCTAAGGGGGAAAACAAAACAAAATAAAACAAAACAGAACAAAACAAACCAACACAAGTAACATAGACAAAAGATGAAAACTAAACTAAACATCTTCATATTTAAAAGTTAAATTTAGATTTTTTTCTCCGTTAAATTATTCAAAGGCTATTGGAAGAGTCAAGAAGAGAATTCAGGCTTCTAGAGAGAAGAGTTTGTGTTGTGTAAGATTCTTAACAGTATCTTCTATAGATCCATACTTTTATATCCTACAGAGTATGCCTCTTTTTTCAGAAAGAATTTCAGTAGAGAGAGTGGGAAAATATCTTCCATATATACATGCTACTTTGCTTAAGGTATTCTGATATTTCATACAATAAATCTTGCTTTCTGCTGAGTGTGCCCCCTTAAATCAAAGGAGTTTGCACTGGATAATTGCTAACAGAATACATCTATGGTTTTACCTCCATAATTATTTCTTGAAAGAATGAATTTAGAGAAGAAAGAGACACTGAGGATACAGAAAATGAAAATACTTAGACATTCACCTTTTTTCCCCAATAGTTATGTATTGCATATTGCATACTGAAATATGCTTGAACTGTTCTAGAGTTTTATTCTGGGCTGATATGCAATGATCATTTGCAAGGGAGAGAAGTCAGAAGGAAAGACATGCCAAGCATATGCAGAAATAAAAATATTTCCAAAGTGGAGTTTCCTTATTTTTTTAACATTAATTCTAGAAAAATATGTATTTTGGCTAACAGGATTTGCTTTAAACTACTTAGAGGGCAACCTTTAATATGATCTCAAGCAGCCATATACAAGCTGCTATAATGCTACTGATTACACTGGTTTACATCTCTGTTGAATCTGGCCCATGATAATTGTATCACTGTGTAATTAATGAAAGCATAAATTAAGCAATAAAGTCACCAATCGCAATAGCAGGTTAAGTCAGAGAAGAACTGTTAAAAAAGGCTAACACTGTTTTGAAAGATTTAAATTAGTGGTAGATTTCCACTTTTAACAACTGGAACAAGAGGTATTTCTCACTTTTTTGAAACAGTGGATTTTTTCACTTCATCTCATATACTGTTAACATATATAAGTCATGCTAGGTACTAAATTCTGTATTGTATGTAACAGCACACAAGTGCAATTTCTAGTGAATCACTAGTGTAAAAGAAAAGCTTATTTTTTTAATTGAGTCAATTAATTTATATATATGTATATGTTTTTATATGAGACAACTATTGAGAACATATTATTTTGGAAATTCCTTATTCTGTCATTTGTTCCTTAATAGACAGATATTTGTAAATACTCTCATAACTTAGCCATGTCAAATTCTGCTCTCAGGAATGTGCACTCACTGAAGGAGAAAGTGGATGGTCTGTGAAAGGGACTGTGTACTTATCTCTGTATGTTCCTGAAAAATACACTGTCAGGGACATATGCAAACATTTTGGGAAATGAGTGTCTTGTTTTGCATGCCTGAGGATATATCCTATTGTCAGGCATTCAGGTGCATTTTATTGTGTAGTGCTGAACAAGAGCTACTGTGCAGGTCCACAAATGTCACAAAACATATCAGATATCAAACCTGGTCTCCAACTGTTAAGCTGTGTTTTCACTAACACCCCATAGTCCAGTCTTTCAATCTGTTTATTTTGAGTTTTAGTGGTGATGTATTTTTCCAAAAGTCCAGATGGAATTTATTATGATTTGAATTATGATAGCGTTATGAAAATATGACCTATTTAAAGATTATACTTCTTTTTTAACTCTGTGCACAATGAATCCTGTACTTCTTATGACTGTAGAGTTAAAACTAAGGTCTCAAAGAAAAAGAAAAAAAATACAAGGAAAAGTTTAAGGATACATTGATGCACTTGGGAAGCCTGAGACTTATGTTGACTCCGAGTGCAGAGCCCCTGTATTTTTGATAAAGCTGTGTGATCACTTGGTTTGTAGGTTGCAACAGTTCAAAGTATATCATCTGACACTGGAATCTTATGTTTGTTGACTTGATAGCAGGAGTATAGGAACACAAGTTCTTTAGGGTTTGAAACTTTTGGAGACATGGAAGTATAACCTAAGTGATTTATAAAGTTGGTTTAGTTCTAAATACTTCCTCTTCTCATATAGGAATTTCCTGCCAGGGGTTAACTAAAGAGTATGTGACTTGCAAATGCAAATTCAGTGAATTAGCACTGAAACTATCAGATTTCCCTGGGCAGGAATTAGGATGAATTATTAAAGTTATAAATGATCCCTGTTGTCCATAATCCCAAAACCGTCAGCAAAGTATTCAAAGGGTTAGCGTTCCAAGCAGAAAAGAAGCTTCAGCTGTTCCAGAGAAATAATATTATGTCATACTTGCAGTTGTTCAAAAGACCTGGGGCATGGAGGTTTTTAATGTAATGTAAGTGAGGGAGAATGAGTCAGATTCGCAGCTACTGTGAATCAATGCTATTGCACAGGGTTGATTAGATTAGCCAATTAACAACATGTGCTGCTATACTCAGGAGACTGATGATCAGAAGGGATTAAGGAAAATGGGGCTTTACTCTTATGGCAGGTTTTCACCTCACATAAATTTGATATAGAGGTCCATATATGAGCAAGACCCATGAAATAGACTGGCAGTCTAAATTCAGTGTCTATGAAAAGGTACCAAAACTAGAAAAAAAACCCAACCAAACAAACAAACCTACTCTGCAAGTCAAATGAAGGAAGAAAAGGAGGAAATCTATTTAAATCTTCCCAGAATAGGCATTGTCCAAAACCTGTGTTTTTACAACCAAGGGAAATCTGAAATGATAGATCAATTTCTTGCAAATTTTGTTTGAAGTGGGAGCTGTATTTTTACTTTCCTTTAAGGTGTTTTCCATGTTTAAGTTACTTTAAAGCCCTTTTCCTCAATTTAATTACATTTCCAAGAAAAATATTTGGTTATTTTGGATTACTGTTATTTCTTTGAGAAAACCTTGTAATAAAAGTATTCTGATAGTCAAAAAATTTGCCCATATTTCCTCACACACCCATTTCCTTTTCCACTTTCACCCTCATCTATGCTTCCCTCTCCCGTTGTCCTTATTGCTGCTAAGATGCTGAAAACAAAAAGCTGTTTTAACAAATCTGTGTGTTTGAATTCAGCTGAAGCTCCACATTTGGAGTGATGTTACTATCTGATTAAAAACAAAAAAACCCAATCCAAGTTAAACTATAAGCATGGAAAGCGGTAAAGAAAAATAATGGAATTGTAAATATATACATAGAAAGAGTATAGACTCAGTATTGTTGTCATCATGAAAATTTTACACCGATTTTTAATAGGAAATGGAAAAATTTTGCAGTTGAGCTCTGTTTTGCCCAAGAGCGCTCTGGTGTGATTAGAGGACACAGCCCTGACGCCTCTCTACCTCAGTGTAATTATTCTATGTTGCCAAGACCTGAGCTAGATGTTTTGGTGCTTGTTTTGGGGTCCTTATACTACATTACTGTCCATCATGTTTGACTGTTTTAAAATAGATTTATACATGTGTGCATTGCTAGGGCATTTCCAAATCAGATAATTATTTTTTCCTCTAAGTTACTTGGAACAGCTTTCTGGTTAAAGGAGTGCATGCTAATTGTTTTATAAAGCATATTTCCTGCTACTATCTTGATCCTTCTGGAAAAAAATATATTTAGTCCATTTTTGTCAGTGCCATGTATACATTGGGTCTTTTTAAAAACCTGATAACCAGATTACTTGACAAACTGGAATGTTTCCAAGACAGCCATTTCAAGTTTCTTGGTAAATAATCTGTACATTTATATATGTAAATGTGAATTATTTACTTTATAAAGTCTTCTGATCTTCCATAAATCTATGTTCACAGAGTATATTTTAATGCACTGTGCCCCACTTCGTAGGAATTAGCTTATTCATTTCTATTATACCACACATGTAGCCACATGAAAAAGCGTTCATGAAGGATGTCTTTGAAGTGTAGCCATTGGACATCACGTTGACCTGCTTTTGAAAGTGGGCAATGCAAAACATCACTGTTTATTTTCTCTGGGAAAGAAATACAGTGCTTTGTTTAGAGCCTACCCTAATGCGAACACATGCTTGAAAGCCTTTATCAAGTGACGTTTTATCATTAATAGACAAAAACTGGTGAAATCCTACTCATGCCCACAAAACAGTGTAAAAAGTAATAGTATTGTACACGTCACACTTATTGCTCACTTAAAGCCATACCTATATTGGTAGTTGCAGACATACGAGCTAGCTTGTGTCTGAAAGCTTTCTAGTTGCACGCATGTGATGTTAGCCTGAGCTAGTTAGCCCTGGGCAAAAGGGTTTTCCTGTTATCTTGCTTGATTTCACAATGTAGACATATAAACACGCCCATGGTAGAGTCCTGTTCTGTAGAACTTTTTTCTACAGGCAAGGATCACTTTACCATGCACACATCTATTTTCACCAAACTGGAGGGAGATATAATATAATTATTCTTCCTTCTCCATGACAGTAGACATCATGATGTAGCTTGACAGTGTCTCAGAGAAACATCTGTGAATGGATCAGAAACTGAAGCCAAATCTCCCATAGAACCCTTAACCCTTGTCACAAGTATCAAGAGAAAGGTCACTAAACTCAAAGAAACTGCTTTTTTCAAATTATCTAGAACATACTGAAAATCATAAGAATTCTCACTGTTCAGCAGGTATTTGCCCACTCTGAAATGTCATTTTTACTTAAAACCATAGTATCCTTTAAAAAGGGGACCCTTGTTCTGGAAAAACTGCGTTTTAAGCTTCTGATGCAAAACACCTCAAGACTGGCATACATTCAAAATCACACTTTTTGCACTGTTCCTCAATAAGCTAAGTCAAGGGCCCCTCTCCTAACATGTGTGGATATTGGGGTATTTGAAATCCAGCTCCAAATTCCAACTTAAGCCATACTGTAACATAAACAAAGTTAATGGCTTGTCAGCATGGGACTATAAAACAATGTGGGTACTGTCATAATATTGATGTAAGGAAACTTAAATATATAACCATTATTCTGAATATAACAGTGGCTTTTGCTCTTAGGAAAAGTCATCAAAACAGTATGTCCAGGTTATGTAGCAGCCAGAGAAAATATACAATTGTGGCAGACAAGAAATTACATGGAAAAGGAATTGTGACTCTATGCACTGACTTTACGTAGTGCCAAACAGTGACTACTACTTTAAGTGGCATCATCTGAGTTGTATATCCATGTGCCAGAGCTAACGCAATTACAGTTCTACGGGACCAAGGAGAAACGTGTTTGACCTCTGACATGAGAGGGAATGCTGAAGTAGGAGCAAGGCAGAGAATTTGCTCTGATTGACCAGAAGGACTGAAGAAAACAAAACAGAGATACTGCACTGGGCTATAGTATCTATTCTGATTTCTACCACGAAGGAGTTCTTCTCGGCAGTGTACCGTTAGCTGCTATTGAATTGAGGTCAGTTTTAAACACTTGAGTAGAATTTCCTGGGTGATATGCTACAAACCCAAAGTGTAGTTACTGTTACTCATCTGAAACCTCTGTGAACTTAAACAGGAATTCTCAAGAATTATCTTCCAATACAACATAAAATAATTTGGTGCTTAATGATTTCTAACAGTTGGAAAGAAAACTTAATTTACTTTGAAATTATCTGGACCAGGTTGCATATTTAAATATTTCAACCCCTATCTAGAATAAATTATTTTAGTTCCTGAGTTCCTTTATATGAATATTTTATTTTCTCCAAATTTACCATCAATTTGTACTACTAAAATGCCAAAAAATATATTTTACATTTAAAATAATCCTTACACATCTTTATTTTGTGGTTTTAATCTACAGGAGTCACTACTTCATATCTTTTTAGTGAGAAACTGTGGTGAAACAACTTTTTTAATGCACAGCAACTGCTACTCAGTGTAGAGTGTTTGCTTGGAAACATAATCAATTTACTGAGTTTTGTGAGGTGTGCTTTGAGACTGTGTTCAATCTATACCAATGTTTTGATTTATATCAGCAAATAATCTCACTACTCTTGTCTGTGTTACATTAAATTCAAAGATACACATGATGGGCTGAGCTGAGAAAAAGATTTGGACTGAACTTGAGTTTCAGAGAGATAAAGCATTAAGTCTTCCAAAAACTTTAGCAATGATTTGGATTTGGATAAAGTCCCATGTCTGATTACATTTAAATATTTTGACATGCGTTATATTCTATTGTATAAGTTAGATAGATCATAAGAACTTCATTAGTGCTGTTAGTCTATGGAAACATAACAACATGTTTCATCCATATTGAGGAAATTCAGGATGAATAGATCACAGAGCAATTCATGCTAATATATAACACATACACAGAAATTTCTGGATATCTGCATGCTCAGTATGATAACATAGGATTCTGACTTTAAAAAAATTATTACAATTAAGAATTTACAGATGTGCCTCAGGGATAGGCACTAATTACGTGAGAGCTAAGCTTTGTTAAACCCACACTTCCAACTTAGTCACTGAGATGAGTTTTCTGCTTTCAAGGCTGATGTGAGCAAACATTGCGGTAACCTGTCATCATGGTAGAAAAGTATATTTTAAATGAGGTTGAAAAGAGTGGTGGGAAACTTTGGAAAGCTTCTCTCCAGAGTACGAATTTTATGCTGGACAGTCTATACTGACACTGTTCCCTGTCCTAAAGAGGGATTCTCTGAAGTCTCTGGGCTTGTTCACTGTCACCATCTGTGCTTCTCACAAGATGCTTGCTTGTGATGTTGGCCCTAACATGCATCTTGATTTATGTCCTAACACTAATTCAACAAAGGAGGTGTCTAACCTACCTCTTCAATTGCAGTTTAGCCCCTTGCTAAACTGGCCTACAGTGTCTCAAGACAACCAAGTAGAGGCTCTGCACAGTGAGGCATGAGAAGGTTTTAGCTGATGACACTGGTTTACCAGCATGCCAGAGGACACTACAAACAAAATCTGACAAAACGGAAGTTGATCACTTCTGAAATTTGCCATTGGTTTGCTCGAAAAGTTTGATATACTTCTAACATTGTTCTTTACAAACAGCTAGAGGAGCATCTCATCATGTACCAAAAGTGAAATGTCTAGTAACAACTGACATTTAGCTCTCTGGCAACTCACTTGAATGTTGAATGAAATGCTCAGTCTTTAAATTTTTCACTCCATCTGATTTATCTTCCCAAAGAAGACTACAGATAAATTTCATTAAAAGTGAGATATTTCAAATAATATTTTAGTTATGTGAATCTCAAGTTAATTTTTAAAACATCCATGACTATATTATAAAAATTTCTTATTTAATCACCACCAGTATTTCTCATTTTTTTCTTTTTGCACTGCCCTTTACCGATAAATTCACCAGTATTTAGCTGCAATAACTGTTTACTGTAAATATGGATTATCTCTGCATCACAGTGTCACTTGTCAAAGAACAGAGAAAATACCAGGCTAGATTAGATCAGTATCCCTCAACTCTTCCTGATTATTTTGTCCCATATTAATAGGGAGTCTTGAGAGGCTGTGAAAATTCCTGGACAGGAAAAGTATTGCTTATCAAATCTTCATAGTTTTTTCCCTGCACTCTCTCTTTCTAATAATTAGAAACTGTCTTAAATTCATATCACAAAGGGACAGATGTAATGGTTAGCCTTGAAAAGGCATTGCTTGGCTTATATATTGCAAATCCATACACAGAGCCCAGAGTCACAAGGAGAAATTCTAACACTGGCTCCTAAATTAAATTCTGCATATATAAATCATTAGTTTGTTTAAACATGCTTAATTTTCAGGTATTCTTAAGTGTCATTAAATTGTAATACATTAAGTTAGAGCACAGAATCATGTTATATGTGCAAGTCTGTAAAATTAATGAATTATGAATAAACTCCCTAATTGCTCTGAAGTACAGATGGAAGCAATCTTCATGGAATTATAAATAATCACTATGCTTCTGATTGCAACAAGTGGAATTTAAGCTTGCCAAGTAGTCTTAGAAGTTTAATTAAATGTTCTAAAAATGCAATCTGAAGCTTTAAAAGCCAAACTATTGCATAGCACTGAAGCAAATCAAAGCTCTAGATGGGTATGCAAACCAATCTTTGCTGCATGTCTCAGAAATGCCATCATTCTCAGTGTAGGAATTTTGTGTTCTGCAAGTTTAGTGCCTTGAATAAATGTAAGACTTGACATTTGGAAGTATTATTTAGGTGAAGATACACAGATAAGCAAGAGTGATTCTCAGACATTACAGATTTGTATGCTTAACAAGACCAGTAATTTTATATGGTGTTGAGAGAACAGAACCTCTATATAGCAGGAAAGAGTAAGAAATGCCAGATGTCATCAGCCAAGTTTAGGATTTATGGAGCATAGAGGAATATAAAGGAGCTTATATTTAAGGTTGTCCTTTTGCCTTTCATGACCTTATGGATCTGTGAATCCATTCTCAGGGTAACCAGAAAAAATTTTGGCAGAATCTTGGCTCCATCACTCTCCAGTGAACTATCAGACCTGCATAGATATATATAACCTGATACCTTTGCTCCTGATAGACAATTCCTTCCTTGCTGTGTTCTTTGAGTACCACAGCTGAGCAAAGTGAGGCAAATGTAGTGCTTGGATTTGTAAGTAAATCTTAGATCCCCAAGGGGATTTACCTTATATACATTCTTAGATACTTGAGTTAGGACTTCAGTGAAGGTGAAATACAAAACTTGAAAACTTCAATGGAGATAAACTTCATGCAGGTACCTCCAAAATCCACACTTCCTTGATGTATGTCTACTTGACTTCTGGGTTTTGTTTCTGCTTTAAGTTCAGATGGAAACAGCAGTGATCTGAGAAATTCAGAGATTTTTTTTTTTTAGTATGTGTCCAGAGACGTTTGCAAGACTGGGTATCCTGTATGCTTTTTTTTTTCTTGCAGTCTGAAAGGGCACAGATCTTTTTTGATAGACATATGTGTATGTCCAGCAACTTCAGGGCATCTTAAAACAAGATAGTTTGAATCAACCAAGCAACTGAATAGATGCCTTGATGTTTACTTTCTACCTAAGTGTAATCAAGTTTGAGGCAAAAAGCTACTTCCCCATCTGAGCCTTTGCCTGACTGTATATGGCCCATTAAAGTGCCTCTAATGGGTAGAAAGATGATGACTCTTACAAATCTATCTGAGACAAGACCTAACGTGTGGGCATACGATGAGTAAGTAATTGCAGAGGTGGCTTTTAATATAATAATGCAGCACTTAGACCACTCGCATGGGAAGTGAGTAAGATGGTTTCCCTTCCTTCATCAGACAGAGGAGATCAGACCCATATTTCTTCATTCCCAGGGGAGTGGAAGACAAGCAGAATTTATGTCAGGAGTGTTAGTGGGTGACAGCAGAGGCAGCTCCTACATCTCCAGTGGGGCAACCAACACAAGATTTACTTTCCATGAGAGTTAGAAGAAAAGAAATAAGATGTAACTGTCTAATTTAGTGGTTAGGGATTGTAAAAAAAAAAAAAAAAGGAATGGGAGTCACAGGCTTTGTTTCCCCATTTAGAGACCTATTCTCTCCCTTCCAATAATTCAAGAAAATTAGGCTAGAAGTCAAAATTCTTTGTTGTCAATTAAGTGTCCTAATTTACAGTGCCATGGGGTGGATTTTTTCTTGGTTTATATGGCCTCTTTTTGATCTGTAAAATTGCAACATTTTTAAAGGCAAAACACAATTGCAGTAGGAAAGGTGGTGTCATGTTCTTGGATTTGGTTTGTTCCATTCTCCAAATATAAGATGACACCTCCTATCCACATACTGAAAATGTCACCAGACACCATCCCCAGAGTTAATAATGATTGTGGCTAACAGGCAAAATCCAATGTTACATCTATTTTACAATTTATATTGCATGTATATATAGCTGTGTAAATGAGACAGCAATTAACTTTGCATGGCTTAGTAGGACCTGAGGCATGGCCATGGTAGACTTCATAGGACTCCACATGTTCTTTTAGGGCTAAATGTGGGAAAATATGGCCTCACTATGTTAAGACATTTTGTGGTCTACCTCCTGAACTAAATACTAAGCAGAAGGTGTAAAAATGTTTTACCCTAATTGCATTTGTAATGTGGCTAATTCAGATGAATAATATATCCAAAATGAGTGATAGATTTTCCCCTGGAAAAATTTTTGGTGCCTGGATGACTAAGAAATTAAAATGCAGATTTCTTCATGGAAACTGCAAGATTAAAATGTGTATCCACAACTATATCTTTAAAACTGTAGCATGTGTTTATTGAGGAACCATATGGAAATAGTTAAATGTGTAGTTAGAAAGAGTAACAATGCAGTTTGAAAAGTGCATGGCAAAGGCTGTTAATGCCTCATGACACCTCCCCATTTAACTCCAAAACAGTGATCTTCAATTGCACGGGTAGCATCTGAAGCACACATTAGGGTTTCTGTGTTATACTTTAGCTCTGTAGCTGGGTGTAGTGTAACAGAATATCTTTTGGATGCAGTACAAAAAATAAATAGGGAAGTAGGAAAGTCAGAATTGCTCTAAAAGCTCATATTTTCAGATCTGCCTTGCAGGATATTTGGCAATTTCTTCTTTCTGCAGAAGTGACTGTATAATGAAAGTACGAAGTTCCTTTGATCTGAAAAATCTCTGTGGGATTTAATAATTTATATCAGAATTTAACAGCACAGTGGAAACCCTTTTTATATACTGAAGTAATTTTGCTTCTCTTTGTCAGACCAGCTTTACTTGAAACAGAGATTTGCTATTAATGGAACTGAACCATATTTCAACATCTCAAACATTCTGGTGGCATTCATCCTACCATATTTCACTCTGGTCCCAGTTCGACAAAGGTCCTAAACACATTCTTAAATCTAATTGTTTCAACGGGACTGAAGATGGTGTGTAGCTGTTTTATAAAAATTGGGCCAGATTATGAATTCTTCTGTATGATGCTTTGATGACAAAAAATACAGTGAGACAAATCCTTTTTCTTTTATTTTCTGTAGCACATTACTCCACTGGATTGAAATGTGAAATAAGGTACAAATATGACAGCTGGAAGTGGACATCTTCTCATCCTCCTCTGCTTCAGGTTATAGTAAAAGGACTAATAAATACCTAACTGAACCTAGGGAAATATTTGTCCTCATTTGAGACAGACGTTGGGTGTGGGTGAATAGAAATATGTATGTTTACAACTCAATTCACTCCTATGCAATACAGAGTCCAAATTGCTGTACTCCAAGAGTGTCTGTTTTTCCTACCCTACTATGAAAAGGACTTGTTTACAGTCATGTAAGTTTGATGTATGAGGTGACTCACACCCTATGGCACTTTAACAGTAGAGGAGAAGACACCTAGCATTCCAAGGTCCTCCATACCTACCACACTGTCTCTGAGATTGGGTAGTAGCAGATGTGTAGCAAAGAGGAAAGAAACAAAGGCATATACAAAAGCATCCACGTCTGGAAAATTTTCCAGTAATCGGTGGTTTCAGAACTTCCTGATCCAGAATTTCTTTCTGGCAAGTCATGATTAATTACATGAGTTGATTTACCTTCCATTAATTTGTTCCTTTTTACATCCATACATATTTTTGACCTCCATGAAATTCTGTGGCAGTGGGCTTTATAATGTAATTACATGTTGTGTGGAAAAAAATCCTCCACTTTGGTGTATAACTTGCTCCTTAGTGCTTTCTTTATACGTCTGCTAGTCCTTGTGCTGGGAAAGGAGGGAATATTCACTCTCTGTTCATGTTTTGCATATAGCTTATGACTTAAAGCCCTCTGTTGTTTCCCCCTATCAATCATCTCTTTCCCAAGGTTAAGAATATATTTGCTCTTTACTCATATGGAAACTATTCATGTCTAGGCCTTTCTGATGTGAATGGGATTTGGAAAATCAGGATTCAAGTGGGTTTGTTATAAAGGAAATATACTATGGCAGTGGAGCTAGATTTCATTAAAACAATTTCTCCCTCTAACAGTGCAGCAAAACACACACAAATATTGAATGTTTATTAATCATTATGGAGTCTATAATATCAAATTTATTTGGCTATTGTGGATGCATTTTGCATGAAATTAATTGAAACTTCTTTCTGCTTTGGCTATTGGAAAAATAAATTCCCTCAGTAGAAAAAAAACATCAACACACTAAGTTAACTCTCTGTTTCCATTTTCATATGAGACCCTTCAAGTTGGTATTAAGTTCATGGTGACTTCATCTCTGTGTTAGCAGTTACAAATCAGCCAATATCTAACAATCATTTGGTCTTCCTTATCATAGCAAGGAGATTGTATTATGACATGAATTGGTGGACTCAGTTCAATTCCTGGTCATTGTTATTAGCTCACATTGACAGGACAGAGATAAGACTGAACATAAACAAAGGTATTTCATCTCCTTTAAGATATTTTTGTGACTCTAAAACCAGTGATGAGGCTAAACTTTTGTACTGGATTTCTTCTTGTTATTTATTAACTATATTAGTGCAGTTTCTAGAAGCTCACATCAAAAATGGAGTCCAATTGTGGAATTATATGTTGGTCTCCAACTTATTTTGTGCACACATCATTCAGTGAGAAGTGTGTTCTTCCAAAGCAAAGCAAAACAATGTGTTTCTACATTATTCACTAAGCTTTGCTGCAAGAAATACAAGACAATTGAGCAAGACTCAAGTAACACTCCAATACTTTGTTATGATTTTCAGCCGTATTCAGCAGAATAAGGCAACCCTGGTTCACAAACTCCCAAAGTGTAACTTGTAAAAGTGAAATAGAGGGCATATGAGTAACTCTGAAGGCTGATATTTTAAATTGGTAGAGTTCATGCAAATACACAATGATCTAAAAATGAATGCCTTCTTCTCTATGACATGTGACAACTTCAGGTTACTGCAATTTGACTTTCAAAGATTTTGTTGGATAGGAGCATATTCACAAGTTATCTTCTGTTTTCATTTGAATTTGTATGATAGTTAGAGGCCTGCGCTTGTCATCTATATAAAGAAGGGAAGAACATTATTTCCATCCCCAAAAAGCTCATTATTCAAATACAGACAAAAGTTTGAAACAGGCTGGCAAGGGTTTCAGGTAAATGGACTGGCAGTCAGGCTGTGATCTTTGTGCACTGGCAAACAAATACCTGTCAGGGTATGCTTTAGTGTTCGGTGTTTTAGTGTTCAGTGCTTCAGTGTTCAACACTTCAGAGGAGCAATATTCTGCTATGCTGCTCTGCTTCACATTGGAACAATCTTCACCCACGCCTCTGCAGTCAGCATGAGAGCAATTACCAGCTCCACAGCTGTATAGAGGACAGAAGAGTAATCTATGACAGATTTGATGACAGCAGGGGAAATGCTCCTGAGAATTGTAATTATAAGGGCTAACAACAGACCCAGATAGCTTTCGGCTGTCGGGTAGGAACAGGCCAAGAGTGAATGGCTACTCAAGCTTCAAAGATAAGAACACGCTCTGATTCAAGAGCCTATTTCGGTGGGCAAGGCTGTGAACTCTTAACTGCTGTTGAAGACATCCATCAGCCCTTTGACATTAGCAGAACTAATTCTTGGTTAGAGGGGCAGCAATTTGACTCAGTGACACTGATAAATTTCTGTTTGTGTGTCCACATTTTTTCAAGCATGCACAGAGAAAAAGATAGGAGGCGCGGTTGTGCTGAATTGCCTAGAATAGGGTAATTGGGCTAATCGGAGACAAATTCTGTGTGTAAGTTTGTGTAAGAATCAAATCTAGTTCTGAGGATTTACATGTCAATGATCAGCTTCTCGTTGTCAGATTATTGCACCTTAGGTGCATTGATATATGCTGGCTCTAATGTCATTGTTGCCTGGTATGGTTCACATGTATCAGTCTATATTACAGATGAGCATAATGGACAAGGAGAAACAATCTATTTCCCTTTACACAGAAGAAAGCAAACAAGCTAATTTCTGGTATAGAAAAGGTTACCTTTAGGCAGATCGTATATTAAATATGTCAAGCTCTTTCAGACCAGTCTTTTCCTATAGTACTGTCTTAAGCTAAGTGGAATACGTGAGGTAACATAATTTACACATAGTAGTGCAGTTCACAAATTTGTGTCTATGAATGTTCCCTTTTCACTTTACTTTTATGTTCTGTAAATTAATAACCTTCTAAATGCTTACTTACATTACTAACTAGGTAAAAACTGAGTACATTTTACATAAAATGACAGACTGTGTTTGAATGGAAAAATATGAACTACCTAGATTTTCCTAGGTGACTGGAGTGACAATCCCCATGGGGCATTGATTCTGTCACACACCCCTAAGTGTTTAGAAGTTCTGGAGATTTTAGCATCACCTTCAGCTGTGTCAGGAGTTATTCAGTTCAATTCACAGAATCATAGAATCACCAGGTTGGAAAAGACCTCCAGGATCATCGAGTCCAAACATTCCTATCAAATACTAAACCATGCACCTCGTTCACCCTTCCCTTAAACCCCTCCAGGGAAGGTGAATCAACCACTTCCCTGGGCAGCCTGTTCCAGTGCCCAATGACCCTTTCTGTGAATTTTTTTTCCTAATGTCCAGCCTAAACCTCCCCTGGAAGAGCTTGAGGCCATTCCCTCTCGTCCTGTCCCCTGTCACTTGGGAGAAGAGGGCAGCACCCTCCTCTCCACAACCTCCCTTCAGGTAGTTATAGAGAGCAATGAGGTCTCCCCTCAGCCTCCTCTTCTCCAGGCTAAACAACTCCAGTTCTCTCAGCCGTTCCTCATAAGGCCTGTTCTCCAGCCCCCTATTCACATAGGAAGAAGTTCTGAGGACTCAGTTGAGAGTCTCACACTTTAATGTTCTCAGAGTGGCATTTCCCTTCCTAAAAATAGGCTTGTGGTGACATTTGAAACAACATTTTGTATCCAAGACATTTCCATGGAATGGAAGATATGACATTGGTTTTATAAAAGACCTGTACCCTTCCAGAACAACAGCTGAAGACTATGATGTGGATTATTGCACAGTGCCTAAAAAGGCAATTCATGCAAGTAGTTCAGCAACACTTCCTCAACAACACTTCTTCAGCAACCTAGCTTGTATGTAACCACTAAATTCTGGTATCTTAGTCTGGAGCTAACTCTCACCATGAAGGAATACTTAATTAAACTGATTTATACGACAGACTTGTAACTCTGGCAGGAACAACTTTAGTCCTAGAGTGAGGAGAAACACATCAACACCTTGGGATCACAGTTTACCATGGCAGAACAAGTTCCACTTGCAAGCTTGTAGGAATGAGACTTCAGACACCAGGTGTTGTCTGTGCCCAAGGTATTTTCTTCTCTTCTATCCTTCTGCTCTTCAGCTGACAGCAAAGCATCCACATGTTATGCAGATTAACACAGTTATTCTGCAGCTGAACCAGTAAAACTGCTCTGTACATGGAATGGTGATTTTTACCATGTTGGGTTCCTATATTGATTATTATACGATTGGCATGATTTTTATGGTACCAGAATGAGTGTATCACAGACAAAATGAGTGTATTCCTTTGGCAAAATATTTCACACAGTTCTGCCTTGAAGTTAAAGACATCCCTTACGTGACAGAATTATCTTCATGCTTCATAATGTCTTCCAGTGAATTACAAGCAACGGAGAGATGATGATCTTAGCAACTTAAAACTTGCCTCAGTTGAGAATGACAACAGTGGTCATAAAAATATTTGTTCAGCAGAAACCACTTTGTATTCAGTTCTCATCAGAGATTAGACAGCAACAGTTAGAGTCAATAACAATATAGGTTTAGTTTATATATATTTATATATATATATATATATATGACTGATCCAGCAGCTACACTGGCTTCTTTATCTGCAAAACCTCCAAGGACAGCAGTCATAATTCATCAGCCAGATAGTTTCTGCCCGACAAATTTTTTCATAAATATGAAATGCTAAACTGAAAAATTAACAGCACCAAGCTGGTTATTCAAACACACCCTTCCAATTCCAAATTTTCACATCCATTCCACCCATGAGAAAACTGATGGTTTTGATGGCCATTTGTCAGACTAGGATGTCTAACAAAAAGAGATTCCATAATTCCTGTCATTATTCATTTCATGGATTAAACAATTAGTGCTGTGCAGTGAGGTAACAGAGTCTGGTCTAGTTTAAGCAAATGACCTTCTTTTTCAAATTTTGAAGTGCATACTTTTGAAAGAATTATGCAGTCTTTTGCCTTTTACTGCTATATTTAATATCTATATTTTTTGCTCATTTGTTGAGAGTGAAATAAAGGCTTCTGGATCAGAAAAGCCTTATTTTCTATGATTTGAGCTAAAAGTTCATCAATGAGAACTAAAACAGCTCATCTTTATTGTGAAGTAGTCCAGGAGAGGCTCTAAGACATATCAATCAGAGTATCTAACTCTAATGTAGGGGTTGTGCATACTGTGTGTATGGAAAATAAAAAAGGTAATTAAATTGTATTCACATTGTAATACGTAGTAAAATAAAGACTGTATTTTTCCATAGCATTACACAAGCATGGTATCATGAGATGAAGCAGAAAATCTCCCAGGCCTGTTTCTTCAGTGATGCTTGTGTTTTGGTTCAGTCCCCAAGGTTGCTGGCTTATCAGATGCAGACTAAGTGAAAAGAAACAGTGCAAATGAAAACTGTTACAGATCCACACGTAGCATGCGTGATGCAATGTGGAATGAGACTGAAATGTGTTCTTTAATAATGAATTCTAAAGTCAACATTTATAGTAGTAACAGGAGATACTGAGTTTTCTTTTCATTTAAAGGTCAAGAGTTAATGTCATATCTCAACTAGGGAGCTTAGAAATATAGTGTCCCAGTTATTACTACTGGAGCGTGTCAGCTGGATGCCTGCAGACAGCGTTAGTGTCTGGCACGGTTTCATGAGGAATGAAATACTTGAAAAGACACTATTACTTCTCTATTAAAGTTTGTTAATATAATTTCTGAGGTAAACTGCAACATCTCTGTTGCTAAATGTGTTCTGGCTGCCTCAAAATCTTTGCTTTGAATGACAACACTTTTTTTACGTTGTATCCATTGACCATTTTAATTATGAAAAGGAACAGAGTTGGAAAATATTGTCACTTGTAGCATTTATTAAGACAAGGCCATTGCCTCTTTCCTGAACCTGCTGCATTCTAAATCATTAAGCTAATAAGCCAAATTCATTTGTTCATCTGCATGCTTGTGTGCATATGTTCATAAAAAGATTGACATTTGACTATGAGCTTTTGCCAAACACAGACTTGGACTGTCAACACCAGTTGGATAAATAAGCAGAACAGTGTGCAGAGATCCACATAAATACTACCATGTATACTGCACCAATCACGTAGGTAAAAACAGAACCTTCAATTAAAAAAAAACTCTCATGGTTTTCTCTCCTTTTTTTTTCCAGCACCATCCACATGGCAACAATGTTTTTACCCAGCAGTAATGTGAAAAGAAGTTTTTTTCTAGATTACTTCTGAGTATCTCAATGAATGTTAACCCTCAGTTGACTGAGGCGTGACTTAGATGCTTAGCGTTGACTAGCATATTGTGCTCTTTAACATTCCTTGTCTTTTCCTGCAGGTATTCAAGTCATGGATTAACCAGAATTGATACATTATTCAAATGTGTAACCCAAAATGCCTTTGAAATGGTAAGAAATATTGAATAGAGTCACTTTCAGTTATTTTTCTGTTATAATAATGCAAAAAAATACTGGGAGCAGATCAGATCTCTACTAAAGTCTTCTAAACCATCACTTCTCTACATTCAGGATATACAGATGGTCCATTGTGGGTGCTAAGAAACATGCAGATGCCTAGAAAGGCTCATACAGACATACTCTATCCAGAGACATAAGATACCACCTTAGTGAAGTGAAAGTTTCAAAACCTACCATAAGTACCTAACTTAAGACTATTCAGAACTCTCCACTGACTGAACAGGATGCTGAAACTTGTCAGCAAAATCACAGGGAAATCCAATAAACATGTAAGTCTGTGGTAGACTTCAGACGTATTATGAATAAAATCCATTTCATCTGTTTATCCTCTCAAGAGAGGCCTCTTTTAACATATGCATCCTCACCACTCTCCTGATATAGGGAAAAAGAGAAATTTGGACCTTGACAAAGTGGAGAAATGGTCCTGTCAAAAGCTCATGAGATTCAACAAGGCAAAGTACAAGGTTCTGCACCTGTATCAGGGCAACATTCAGTATTAATAAAGACTGGGGGATGAAGAGACTGAAGAGCAGCCCTGTAGAGAAGTACCTAGAGGTCCTGGTGGATAGGAAGCTGGACATAGCCATGTGTGCTGGTTGTCCAGGCCAACTTTATTCTGAGTTGCATCAAAAGAAGTAGACCCAGTAGGTCAAGGGAGGTGATTCTGCCTGCTGGAGCAGGTCCAGAGGAGGGTCACAAAAATGATCAGAGGGATGGAATATCTCTCTTATGAAGAAAAGCTGAGAGAATTGTTCAACTTAAAGAAAGGAAGATTCAGGAGACACCTCATTGCAACCTTTCAGCATTTAAAGGGGGCTTATAAGAAAGATGCAGAAAAATGTTTTAGCAGGGCCTGCAGCAATAGGTCAAGGGAAAATGGTTTTAAACTAAAAGAGAAGATGTTTAGACTAGATATTAGGAGAAATTTTTTTCACTGAGAGTGGTGAAACACGAAAAGAGGTTGTCCAGAGTGGTAGTAGATGCCCCATCCCTGGAAACATTCAAGGTCAGGTTGGATGGAGCTCTGAGCAATCTGATCTAGTTCAAGATACCCCTAGTCACTGCAAAAGGGTTGGATTAAATGACCTCCATGTTCCCTTCTAATTTAAACCATCCTATAATTCTATGATCCTATGAAGCAGCAGCTCTGAGAGGGTATCTGCTCCTGTTGCATGGCTGATGGTGGGGAGGAGACTATCTCTTTTTTTTTCAGAGTGCTACAGAACACAGCTTGATTTCTGTGAGTCGGGGCCAAATTTTTATTTCTTTTTTCTTCTCTCCCTGCTCCTCTCCTTCCTTTCCCCCACCATGTTGTCTGCTTTCAAGATTGCTTTAATAGCCAGCACTGTAACATACAGAGATGGATTCCCACAAAATTAATTTCAGCACTTGGACAGAAACTGATTATGATTCTTTGTAGTCTAGAGATTAATTTATTAAATAAGAGCTGGGAATGGAATGCAGCCAAAGTTCTTAGTAAGACCATTGCAGTGATTGTGTAATACAGAATGTGGTAAGAGAAGTTACAGAACATAATAATTTTAAGCCTTTCATTAATTTCTCCAAGCAACCAAAGAACACAGTGGGCCATGTTAAATCAAAGTAGACTCCTAACAAAGGCAGTGAGAACACATATGTGATAAAGCAGTATTTTGAGGTGAAAGATATTTGGACATCTTTTAATCATCAGAAATCTGTTTGAAATACATCTATCCTACTGGAATTATTTCTGTGATATTTGAATAAATAATTTGAGGTTCTTCAGGTTAGTAGTGCAAGAAAGTTAATAGGAATTTAACAATTGTAGTAGTGCATATAAATTACAAAGTTACATTCTTCATTATATCATCAAATAGATTGATGATTTTCCATCATACTTTTGACAGAAATTATTTTGGTCTTTAAAGATTTTTCAGTAACTGAAACACGTTCCCATCAGTGATCTCGAACATCAAAGGTATTATTTCTTATGAAAAGCTTTCCATTGCAGTCTACATCTACAGAATCCAGTGGAGTGTTGCTTAGAGAAGTTATTGTTGTCAAAACCAAATGCAGACACTATAACAGACCTATACAAAAGCCACCAAACTCTGTTTCTAAGATGGAGCAGTTTTACACTGACTTTTTGTGGCTAGTTTGAAGGCAAGTCTGTTTGCTTAGGTGTCTCTGAATCACAATTGCTGAAGTGGTCTTGAATAACTCAGATGAAAATGGTTTCCCTTCTTGGCATAGCATTGGGAATGGTGTGAATTCACATAAATAATGGTAGGCCTCTAATGTTTGGATTGTCATGTTTGTGTGAACCTTCTTAAATATGTTTTATATTCAGTGAGGAGAAATAGAAACTTTCATGGCCCAATTTATCTCATCCTACTGAAAATTCAGATGGCTAGCTAAAATATGCCATTTTCTCTCCGTTTACTGCAAAGAAAGCATTTGTTCAGCAAGAGCTGCTTATACTGCACCTAGGTGAGAAAAATTTCACATTAGTTTCCTACAACTTGCTTCTCAATGCTTGCATACCAACACATCACAGTATTGGTTCTCATTGTATGAATGCTCCGGGGAGGATTCAGTGATGCACTGAGATTGAACACCACAGGAGAAATTTGTAGACGTGAAGGAGTTAAAATGACAGCATGGGTCTGATATTATGGGCTACAATGAAAGCAAAAAAAAAAAAAAAAAGCAGAATTCCAGCAAGAGAAATGGTTCATATGTGCTGACATGCCCATCCTGGCTTAGATTAGCATAATCCACCCTACTCACTTTTTTCACCCTATTCCTCAATCCTCCCTTCGAGAAATAGATTTAGGTATCCCTTTATCTCAGTGAGACTGTATTTCAGTTACCTTCCTGAGTAACTTATTCCATATGTTTCTTTCTCTGACAGTGAAGCAACCCTGCCCAAGTCCCTGTTCACTCATTGTTACCTAATATTTCAATTTAGTCTCTTACTTTTCCCCTTTAAGTAATAATAACAAAAGCCCCCCCTTTGAGCTTACTTTATATTTTCACTTATCTCCCTTTCTTAATACAGAAAGTTTCAAGTACATCACATCTGATATTTTTCTTTTCCACAGAAAGGCCAGTTCGAATATTTTCTTCAGTTTAGTTTAAAAAACACCTGTACTTAAGAATAAAAATGTATATTTCTTTCCCCTTTTCTCTCCATTACAGTGGGAGAACCAGAACCTGTAAAACACAATGTTTAATCAAGTGCCTAATCCAATTAGCCCAATATAGCAGGCAAAATGATAACTTGGAAAACAGAGAAACAGGACAGTCTCATGTCAGGTACTCATAACACACATGGGCTTCTCCAAGTCATGTCACCAGAAATAAAAGGAGTAGCATAACATAGGCAGGAACACCAGGAAAGAAGAAAGAGAAGTTCTGAAAAGCTTTGACATTGCTTCTTGGAAGTAAAATGTACTTCCAATATTTTTGCCATTGGCTTTGGTGTTCCTTGTAAGAAATCAAATTTTCTTATCTGAAGAATTATAGGGAAGCAATAAAACACCGAGGTACCAGAATAGGTCTCTCTCTCTTTTTTTTTTAAACAAATATGATATTTAATAGAATTCATTCCACATATCTTCAAAATTGAAGAGTTAAAAAATGCAAAAGAGGAGAGGAATAAGGAACCTTTTACTGCCTGAATCTCTTCCATGTTACACAAAGCTTGGTTTACACTGGCATCTCTCCAGTGGGTTACAGTTAAGTTATACTTGCATTTGTGAACATCACGGTCTGAGAATAGGCTGCTGTTATGGTTAATACATTAGACTCAAATTCATATAATCTGACTTTAATTTCTGGTTTTGCCAAAAATGTCCTGGAAACAACAGTCTTTTAAGAATGGTGTAATTGAAAGAAGATATGTGATTTGGGAGCTTCTTGACCATTTTGCTAAGTGGCTTAGATACTTTCTTCAATCAGTTTTCCTTGAAATAAAATTCTTGGCTAGATTTACAAAAGAATTTATAAGTCTTCATCTTCAGTCCTCATGGACTGTCTTTTCAGCTGCTTCTAAATTTCTAAGTACTAGAGCCCATTTCCTTCTTTTTAGCATGATATTTTACAGATATCTACAGTGGCCCATAAGAATAAAGACAGGTATATCCTTGCAGTGTCTGGGTCATGTCAAGTACTCTCAGAGAGCAGGTGCAATGGATTGAGTTTCCTATAGGCAACGTGAAAGAATAGATTTTGTTCAGGAAAAAAAATAAAAACCAACCACCAAATCGTATATAAAATGGGGTGAGTGTAGGGTGGTCATGGGATGTGTGTCTTACAATACTACAAACTCATTTTCCCATTTCTGTAGTTTGAAAGACAGGACCTTGAATAAGACCCAGATCCTCAAAGGAGGATATGATGCTTGTCAACTCCCAGCAGAAGAGCTTAGAGACCAGAGCAAGACTATAATGTCACTGGAGGGATATAAAACATAAATCTGGTTTTAATATTTCCTAGAGGCCATATTAGGTAGTTATAAGCTAGGTGATCTCAGATACTAAAGCATATGAATGATGTTTAGGTACTAGAGATGATATATTCTACATATATAACCTTCCAATGGACTTTATGACCTCTTCAATAGTCATATCATCTTCCCACACAGTGAAGAGTAAAGCTAACTGTCTAGAAATGGAATTCAGAAAAGACAGAACTTTGACTGAAGAAGTGCCTAAAGCCAAAAAGGAACCTCTTAGGAGAAGTCAGGGATTACTGAAGCAGTAAATTCTTACATGCAAAAAGAAAATAAACCATTTTCCCTTCATAGTAAATAACTTGACATATAGACCTCTCTGACATTAGATTAGATAGCTTAGTTTCAAATATGAGTTACAGGATTTGAACCTTTACAAAGCATGCCTTCACTGTCTAAATCTTCAAACAATAAAGCAAACTAAGGTGTAGCTCTTGTTGAAACTTGCCTGAAATTATGTCTAAGAGAGAGAAGAAAAAAATAACATCACTGCAGATGACTGGAATACTTTTTTTGACTGTTAGATTTAAATCTCTGCTTTAGTAAATACTTCAGTACTCTATAAGAGGTGAAAAAGTTTCAACCAAACTCTGGAACACCTCCCCTGTGAGGGCAAACTGAGAGAGTCTGGGTTGTTCCCCTGGAGAAAAGAAGGCTACAGGGAGACCTCATAGTAGCCTTTCAGTATTTAAAGGGGGCCTACAGGAAAGCTGGGGGGGACTTTTTATCAGGGAATGCAGTGACAGGTTGAGTGGTAATGGTTTTAAGCTGAAAGAGAATAGATGTATATTAGATAATAGGAAGAAATTTTTTATTGTAAGGGTGGTGAAACACTGGAACAGGTTGCCCAGTGAAGTCATGGATGCCCCTTCCCTGGAGGTGCTCAAAACAAGGTTGGATGAGGCTTTGAGCAATCTCATCTAGTGGAAGGTGTCCCTGCCCACAGGTGGGTTGGAACTAGATGATCTTTAAGGTCCCTTCCAAACCCTTCTATGATTCTAAGATTTTTGCCTCAGATGATGTTCTAGACCAAGGAACAAGACATGTCTGAGAAGGGGAAATGGACTGGAAATCCTGCATCCAAACACCATCCACTTGCAAACTGCAAGGTTGGGGTTACAAGAGATGGGGAATGGCAGCAAGTTCCTTCCAGACTAACGAAACCTGCTCCCCTCAACCAGAGAGTAAAACCCGAGATCCCCCCGGTGAACAAGTACCATGTGCTGCAGGTGGAATCCAGTCCTGAGGATGATGGCTCCAACAGCCTACAATCTTTCCCAAGGCCACACCATCCTCAGAAAAAGATAAAAACATCCTCCATTAAGAAGAAGAGGGTGATTGTTGTAGGGGACTCCCTCCTAAAAGGAACAGAAGGACCGATTTGCAGACGGGACCTGCTCCACAGAGAGGTCTGCTGCTTACCAGAGGCATCAGTGAAGGAGGTAGGTAGAAAACCTCCTTCCCCAGTCCACGAGACAGACTAGTATCCTCTGATAATAGTGCAAACTGGTAATGATGATTTAGTAAGCAGAAAGACAAAAGCCATCAAGAAAGACTTCAGGGCCATTGGGAAAATGATGGAGGGCTCTGGGGCACAAATAGTGTTCTGCTCCATCCCAAGGCTAAATAGAGAGGACCTGGAAGTTAGGAAGAAGAACTCCATTAATGCCTGGCTCCGAGCCTGGTGTGAGGAGAGGGGCTTTGGCTTCTTTGATCATGGGATGGCTCACGCACCCTAGACTTTGTTGCTAAGGACAGGACACATGGGTCTCCTAGGGAGGCTAAAGCCCTTGCTAAAAACCTAGCTAAGCTCATAAATTGAGCTTTAAACAAGATGTGAAGAGGGAGGGGATTGAGGCCAGGCTAGACAGGAGTAAGCCTGGATGTGGGCCACTAGTGATTTGGAGAAGGTGTGCTGGTGAGGACCACCAGTACATCACCACACAGAAAGTGGGGGAGAACACACCTGGGGGTGGTAAAGGAGATACTGGCACTCTGGTACAAGCTACTCCAGTTACCAGGCAATTGGGAATGAGCTCTGTTCCCTCTAAGAGGGCTGAAGGCTCGGCAGCTCAGCTGAAGTGCATTTACACCAATGCATGCAGCATGGGTAATAAGAAGGAAGAGCTGGAAGCTGTTCTAAGGCAAGGAGCCTATGATGTCATTGCCATCACGGAAACGTGGTGGGATGACTCATATAACTGGAGTATAGATATGGTGGGGTACAAACCCTTTAAGGTGGGATAGGAAGGGAAAGAGAGGAGACGGGGTAGCCCTCTTTGTAAGTGAGGACTTGGACACCGTTGAGATGGATTGTGGCCATGAGGAGATTGAGTGCCTGTGGGTTAAAATCAGGGGAGCCCATAAGAAGATAGATTTTGTGATGGGAGTCTGTTACAGGCCACCCAGCCAAGGAGAAGCAGCTGACGAGCTCTTCTATAAACAGCTGGGGTTCATCTCTAGATCAGTGCCTCTTGTTCTTGTGGGAGACTTCAATCTTCCTGATATCTGCTGGAAGTACAATTGAGCAGAAAGGAAGCAGTCTAGGAGGTTCCTGGAGTGTGTGGAAGAAAACTTCCTTGCACAGCTGGTGAATGAACCAACAAGGGAAGGTGCCCTCCTGGACCTGCTGTTTGTGAACAGAGAAGGCCTTGTGGGGGATGTGGCAGTAGGAGGACACCTAGGACTAAGCGATCATGAGATGATGGGGTTTTCTGTTCTAGGCGAAGTGAAGAGGGTGGTTAGCAGGACAGTAGCATTAAATTTCCAGAGGGCAGACTTTGAACTCTTCAGAAGGCTGGTTGGCAAAGTCTCATGGGAGACAGTGCTTAAGGGCAAGGGAGCCCATGAGGGCTGAGAGCTCTTCAAAAAGGAGATCCTAGCAGCTCAGGAGAAAGCCATCCCCATGTTCTGGAAAAAAAGCTGGCAGGGAAAAAAAACATGTTGGTTGAACAGGGAGATCTTGAGTGACATCAAGAAGAAAGGTTTATGGGCTCTGGAAGAGGGGAGAGGCCTCTTGGGTGGACTACAGGAGGAAAGTGAGATTGTGTAGAGAAAAAATCAGAAGGGCTAAGGCTCAACTAGAAATCAGATTGGCAAAGTCGGTGATAGATAACAAAAAAACTTTCTATAAATATATAAATAATAAAAGGAGGACTAGGGAGACCATACAGTCCCTACTGGACGCAGAAGGAACAACAGTGACAGGAGATGAGGAAAAGGCTGAGGTACTTAATGCCTTCTTTGCCTCAGTCTTTAATTGTAAAGAAAGTTGTTTCCTCTGTGCTAGAGGAGCAAAATGAGACTCCCATGATCCAAGACAAGGTGGTCAGAGCCTTGCTAGCCCGGCTAGACACCCACAAGTCTATGGGGCCAGACAGGATTCACCCAAGGGTATTGAAGGAGCTGGCAGATGTGCTGGCCAAACCCCTTTCCATCATCTTGTAACAGTCCTGGCTGACTGGGCAATTTCCACTGGACTGGAGGCTGATGTTGTGCCCATCTACACGAAGGGTCGCAGGGAGAATCCAAGGAACTACAGGCCTGTCAGTCTGACCTCAATGCCAGGGAAAGTCATGGAACAGGTGATCTTGAGTGCTATCATGAAGCACATGCAAGAGAATCGGGTGATTAGGCCCAGTCAGCACGGGTTCACAAAAGGCAGGTCTTGCCAAACTAACCTGATCACCTTCTGTGACCATGTGACTCGGCTACTGGATGAGGGAAAGGCTGTGGATGTATCTTCCTGGACCTCAGTAAAGCCTTTGGCACAGTTTCTCACAGCATTCTGCTATGGAAACTGTCAGTCTCTGGCATGGACAGGCGCACACTCTCCTGGGTGGAAAACTGCTTGGCTGGCCAGGCCCAGAGAGTGGTCTTAAATCCAGCTGGAGACCAGTTACAAGTAGGGTAACTCAGTGTCCCCATACCTTCAAGGCATTCACCTTTAGAAGTTCACCTTGAGCATCTATTGTAGAGAAGAATTAGTTGCCTACAGGAGTTATACATTTCCTCTATTTCAGTATGTAGAAATCAGAGGTATGCAGTTGAGGATCCTAGAAAACATCTTGCTTAGGTTCTCTGTATACTGCAAAATAAGAATGAGGTTTGTCCTGCTTTTGTCTCTTCCAGTCTAAGTTCTTTTTACCCTGTACTCCCCAGCATCAGTCTTGTGGTATTTCCCAAACTTGAGGCTTGTGACAACTGACTGTTATTGTGATAAAAGGGCTAACAATAGAATCATCTTCTCAAATCAGTGATTTTCTCCGTTTCTGACTGATTTAGGCTGCCAGTGAAGTCTAAATCATATAATTATGGTTGGACTCAATGATCCGGTGGGTCTCTTCCAACCTAGTTATTCTATGATTCTATGATTCTATTAACAAATTTTCTAACACAGCTCTTACACAATTTGGCAGGAGCTGTTACAATGTGATTATATGCTGTGAGATGGTTGTGCTATAAAATAGGTTTATGATGGTTTTATGGAAAAAGTCTTAGTTTACTTTTCTTGACTTCATTGTACTATGATTTATATTTCACACCTCTGTTTCCCATTGTCAGCAAGACACAGTGTTTCCAAATGGTCATTTTACTGACCAGAATTCTATGAACAGCACAAAAAGCCCACAACAAGCTGGCATTTGTTACCAAAAGTATAGAATTTTAAGATTACATTTATAGTTTACTAAGTCACCGACATTTTTACCAGGAAAGTGTTCACTGTTGGATATCCAGTTATTTTTTTAAATTTAACCCAGGAATCAGAAATTACTGCTTGCGTTTCTGAACTTAATCTGATTTATAAACTACAGAGGATACACAAACATATATCCATGTTCCCTACCATCTTACACAGAGTGCAAATGATATGTGACATGACATTGCACAGCCCGTTGCTTTAAATCACTGTTCTCAAACCCCAAGAGTTCAAAGCAATGGCTTACAGAAATTCCAGTAACATGTACAGTGAATAGTTTCTTTGACTTCTGTTTCTGAGCTCACATTTTTAAGTCTTGGTGATGGAGAAAAATAATGAGGATGTTCCTTACCACCAAATGAAGTAACTGACAGCAATGTCTTCTCACTGACATAATAGAATACTTCATGCTCCAAGATACACACATTCATACCTGCATATATAAAAATATACATATACATAAAAATATGTATTATATACATAAAAATACACATGTACATTTACATAGATATCTACCTTTGAACCTGTTAACGCACTCCAAATTGAGTGAAGCCATTCTGTAAATAATTTTTTTTCATTTAGTATGAAAATATGTAGCTGTGTTGAATCCAATGTATTTTTGTTAGGTAGCGCTAAATAAAAATCATCTGAGCTGGGCTTACACACTCTGGTATTTTCTTTTGTTATGTCAGCTGCTAGGTTTCAACTCATGTCAATAATTACTAATTCTACTGATGCCATGATGAAAATATTTTGCATTGAATGCAGCTTAAATCTTAGAATCACAGAATCATTAGGTTGGAAAAGACCTTAGAGATGATTGATTCCAGCCATTCCTGTCTTCTACTAAATCATCTCCCCAAGCAACTCATCTACCCACCTTTTAAACATCTCCAGGGATGGTGACTCAACCACCTCTCTGGGCAGCCTGTGCCAGTGCTTGATAACCCTTTCTGTGAAGAAATCTTTCCTAATGTCCAATCTAAACTTCCCTTGCCCTTCCCTGGACATGCTCCAGGATCTCAATGTCTTTCTTCTAACAAGGGGCCCAAAAGAGTACTCAAGGTGTGGACTCAGCAGTGCTGATTACAGGAGGAGAATCACTTCCCTGGTCCTGCTGTTGGCCTTCTTGGCCACCTGGGCACACTGTTGGCTCATTTTCAGTCAGCTCTCAACCAACACCCCCTTTCTTTGCCAGGCAGCTCTCCAGCCACTTTTCCCCAGACCTGTAGCTCTGCACAGGGTTACTGTGTCCCAAGTGCAGGACGCTGGACTTGGCCTTGTTAAACCTTAGCCCATTGACCTCAGCCCATTGATCCAGCCTGTTCAGATCCCTCTGTAAAGCCTCCCTGCCCTCCAACAGATCAATGCTTCCTCCCAGTTTAGTGTTGTCCACATACTTGCTAAGGGTGCATTTGATCCCCTAATCCAGGTCATTGATGAAGATATTCAATAGGACTGGACCCAGCACTGAGCCCTGGAGACCACCACTTGTGACCGGCCTTCAGCTGGATTTAATTCCATTTACCATGACTCTTTGGGCTTGGCCATGCAGCCAGTTTTTAACCTAGCAGAATGTATACCAGTGCCCAGCAGACGGTCCAGGCCAGTGGTAGCTAATTTTTCAAGTAGGATACTGTGAGAAACTGTGTCAAAGTTTTTACTAAAGTCCAGGTAGACTATATCCACAGCCTTTCCCTCATCCATCACGTGGGTCACTGTGTCATAGAAGGCAATCAGGTTAGTTTGGCAGGATCTGCCTTTCATAAACCCACTCTGAGCGGGCCTGATCACCTGGTTGTCATGTATCCACGACCTTCCCTGGCGCTGAGATCAGACTGACTGCTCTGTAGTTCCCTGGACTCCAGTCCAATGGAACTCCCCCCATCAGCCAGGACTGCTGGGACGTGATGCAAAGAGATTTGGCAAGCACCTCCACCAGCTCCCTTAATACCCTCGGATGAATCCCATCTGGCCCCATAGACTTATGAATATCTGATTTGCCTAGCAGGTCTCCAACCATTTCCTCTTGGATCTTTGATATATTTGTAGAAGGATTTTTTATAATCTTTCACAGAATGGGCCAATTTAAGTTCTAATTGGTCTTTAGTCCTCCTGATTTGCTCTTTACAAGACCTCACTTCATCTTTGTAGTCCTCACGAGTTGCTGGCCCCTTCTTCAGAGTTAGTATATTTTCCTCTTTTTCCTGATTTCCATCCAGAGCTCTTTACTCAGCCAGGCTGGTTTTTTTCACTGTACCTGAGGTGACAAAAAGCAATATCTGCTCATGTTTCCCTTCAAATGAATATTCTTAGCAATTAAGTAGGATGGATTGAATCAATGTACAAGTAACGGAAGGGAAGAGTACCAACAGAATAATCAGTGTAGGAACAGCTGGCATTTTAAGCACATTTGCTAAAATACTGAGGAAACAGGCATAAAGCTCTGTTAGACAAAAACAAATTTTACTTAAAAATATATAAAAGAAATGTGTTGAAAAAAATTATCTGACTTGAAAGAAATATGTGGTTTGCATTTAGATTTCAGAATATAACTTAGCACCTTTAGGAAAATAACATTAAAATGTAAAAAAAATATATTAAATATTATTTTAAAAGTATTACTACCTCCCTTTAATTATCAGATATGTTAGCTTCTGAAGCTGAGAAGGATTCTCTTTTTTGGTAAGATATAACATTTTATTGCACAACAGTATCTTATTCAGCTGCTGATATCTTTAGAATTGTGTTCGTTCTTCTACAGACTATAGGACTTCAAGACATATGTAGTGACATATGATAAATACAGTGCTTACCAAACCTAGATGCAGAACTGACTTGAAATTTGTGAATATTTTTGATATGACAAAAATTCTGAAAGGGTTTTATTCCAGGCTAATTGAAGAAGTAGTTACCCGTAGAACCATGTTGTCAGTGACCTAGGCATAGGTCAACATCGTTTGAAGATTTATCTGCTTGAATTTATATAATTAAGATCCACACTATTTGTCCAAGTAAGGACATTAAGGTTTGCGCGCTAGGAAGAGAAGAGAGGATGAGTAATTAGTATCTTTACTGGCCTATCTGGAGACAGCTTTAAACACTATGAGGATCAGAATTTAGGGTTCATGGATGCTTTTAGCAGGCCAACAGAGAACCTGAACAGGAGGCTGTATCAATGTGATTCATTGGAGCTGATAGCAGTGTTTCATTTCAAGTACACACAATGTATAAGTAATTATCCAAGAGGAATCTGAGCCAAAGAGTTTGAAGCTGTTATTTTCACCCTCTCCTCAAGATGAAATCCTCAAACATATGTTTCACAATCAGCATCATATTCTTTCAGAACTTTAGACTCGACGTGTTTCCACTAATTCCAGTCAATATGTTTTAGACTTTTTATTCATCTGGAAAGCATCCAATATACCACATGTTCTCTTTATACTGTGCATCAGTTATTCTTACGCTAAGTAGAGATATGAAAAGCACAAACAAGTCCCAATACCACTCACTTCTCTGCATAGTCTTTTGCCCTCCCACACTGCCTGCTGTTCTCAAAATCCCTTGTCTTCAGTTACATAGTTTAATAGGTTGCTTTTAATCTTAAAGCATTTCAGATGTAAATCTCAAAGGGGGTGATATTGCACCCATTGAAGTCTTTCCAATGTGTGAAGATGGCCCAGCTATAGAAAAGTATCACCAAGGGAACTCTGAGGCAGTGAGGGAGATGGAGGCTTTGAACTACTAAGGCTGGATAAAGAAAACTGTATTTCATCAGTGACTGTGTTCAAATGTAGATGGCAATGTTGCACTTTTTCTGCCACTGGTAAATCTCAGAAGGTCAATCTCTGTGAGACCAGAATCTTTACCGTCATGCCTTTCTTTGCAGTATTGATGGACAATGAAATCACATTTAAAGGTCTCAGGAGGCCATAAGCAACACACTAAAGATCTTTTACCCCTCTTCCTCAGAAAGCTTTCTGTGAAAAGTCTTCATTGCCAATTGCTTTAGACCTGGTAATTGGACTCTAAGCCTTTTGGCTTGCACACAGAGAATAAACATGGGGAGCAAATGAACGAGGCTGTGTGATCAGGAGATTCAGTCCAATGAATATTTCCCTGAAGACTATTGTAAACCCAAAAACATAAAAAACCCCAAAATCTTAAAGCAGACACTGATTATTCTTTTTATTTCCTCTAGTTCCAGCCTACTAAATTGCAATATCGCAGAAACGTAGGGAGTATGTTAGTGACTAGTATGATTACATAGGCCAGCTGAGTTTTATGGATTAGAAAATTAGGGAAAAAATATGGAAACAAGGATTCACTACTAAGAAAGGACATAAAGGACTGAAAAAAAAGCAGAATAATAAAATCAGGAAGGCAGAAGTTCACAGTAAATTTGAGAAACATGAAAAAGCAAGCTTGAAAGGTTGAGCAGGTACATCACTGTTCAGGCAAAGAAAATTTTTGTCCACTCTCACACACAGAAAGTGAACAAGGACTCGAAGCTAGAGAGAAGGTTGAAATCATTACCACATCAGTCATATCAGAATTCTCAGAAAAGAGTACAGAAACTTAAGAATTAAGCTGTACAATTACATTGGACAGTTGTAAAATTCATTGGATTATATGATTTACTGTGTACTTGCATCACTGAATTTCCATAATTTCATCTCATAAATTCCAGTTAGTATTATCATAGTCATGTTAATGAAGTTATTCAGCAAAAATGAGTTTGAAAATCAAATACTAATCTGTCTTTTCAATATCAAATAGTACTACCTTTCTATAAAAATTGATGAAATTCAGTTGATATGAAAAGCATTTTCAGAGTATTGCTGGTTTCTCTAAATGGCTTAACTTCTGGATTTTATAAGAACCATTAAATATTTTGCAGTACCCTGACATGTATATCAGATATGAATTTTATATACAGAAAAGTTTTAATTCACCAGGTAGAATGGAAATTGTGGGATAATATTTGGGGTATTGCTTTTTGCCTTCTGCTAGGTTTATCTTAATTTTTTTTTTCTTTTCCTTCATCATTATAAAGGCAGAAGTGACAAATTAGTAGATACACATTAGCATTCTTGCAGAGTAAACTGATTCTTGGGGACTAGAATCTTAGGAAAATGTAACACACATCATAAAATACGGTGCTTTCGATGGTCCTTTCAGTAATTAACACCACTTACCAGAGTCCTATGGCAATATTAATGGTCCAGAGAATTAGCTTGTTTTTAATTTTTATTCTCATGAAACTTTTACAAATATTTTTCAAGCTAAGATAATAAAAGCCCAAAGCAAACACTTGGCTGTGTCATAGGACTGATAATGCATAGATGACTTTAAAAAGAATTCTAAACAACTGGAGTTATTTTTACACTTTTAGTTCTGCTTTTCAGCTAGCTTAAGTCCAGGATGACTTTGAAGCACAGTTTCACAGCTGATAGATTAGCGCTCCACAATTTCTTTTGTTATAGTAGATTTAGAAATTGAAAACTTGTATGCAAAATAATTTCATATCATTGTTAGGATTCTCATATACTTCTTTCCCACAGCTTTGATGGTGTTGTTTTCACTTAATGGCATGCAATAAATACTTTGTGTAACATAGAACATTTCTGTGGTTATATTAAGGGATATTTAAAAATATACAGCTCCACAGCATTTCCTGAAGGATTTAACCTTGATTCTGTTTAATGAATGAGTAGTGCTTATCACAAATCTGAAATATATTACTGTAAATTTTCCAAAGGTTATAAAACACCTTCTTTTTTTTCCAGACACTGGCCTTAAAGCAGTATTGCAGAGAAATATGCCCTGGATTCTGTATTAGCTTATAGAAAGATGGAAGCCAGCAAACTACTGTCCTCATTTTCAGCCCTCAAAACTAATAACTGAAGAACCAAAATATTTGGAACAGAAACAATGTCAATCATGCATTTCCATACAACCAATTAATTCTGAAAGAATTAAAAAATATGTTTTTAAAAAAAGAACAAAGCACAGAAGTTCCTGTTCTTAGTACAGCAAATTCATTCCTCTAATCCTAGAATACAGAGATGAGTCCAAATTGTAGAGTCATGGCCAGAAAGAACCTCCAGATTTCATCTACTCCAAATCTTTGCTCAAAGAAGATGTAGTTAAAGGAGGTACGTGAGACCTTGATTAATCAAGTGTTGAATATCTCAAAGTACAGAATCTGAATAACGTCCTAAGCAATTTTTCCAGTGTTTAACTATCTTGCTTGTTAAAACAAAACCAACCCAAATCAAACTAAACTAAACTAAACTGAACTAAACTAAACTAAACTAAAATTAAAATAAATTAAATTAAATAATAAAACTAAAATCCTAGCACCAAAGAAGAATTTCTGGTTTGCAACTTCTATTCATTGTCTCTTGTCTCTTGTCTCATTGTCTCATTGTCTCTTCCACTGTGCATCTCTAAGATTCTGTTAAATATTTTTAGATTTCTTTTCTAAAAGTCGAATAAACCATTTTCCACCTTAGAAGTCACATTTTCACTATTAATTTCACTTTTGTGTTGCATCCCATTATAAATGATGAGCAGTATAAGCCCTTCTTATATGAGCTTTAAGGCAAGGAGGAAATAAACAGGAACTTTCAGCATCTATAATTTACACCTAATTAAATCAACCATTCCTTGGATCTTGAACTCAGCCCATGTAAGACTTTCCATAGTTGAGAAGTCCCTAGGGTTGTACGAGCTTCATGATCCTTTCTGCTCTGCATAGCCACAACCAGAAGCTTTTAACTCCAGTTTTGTTACTTTTTGGAAAATTAAATAAAACTTTGATAGAAGAAAATGAATATATCATTGGAAAAAATAATCAAGAAAATAACTCACAACAAACTTGTAATAGAAAAATGCAGTTATAAGTACAAAATCATTCTCTACAATTTTGAACTAAAACTCCACTACTGTTGTACTTCAAAATCTGTCGAGAGAAGCATGATGAACATATTAAAAGTGTGAATTTTCAGTTAAGAAATACAATTCTCTTTCAGGAGTTATTATCGATGAACCAATACCAAAATTAAATGTTCGAACTCAGAAGAAGTCAAGGTTGTGATGCTTTTCTCTGTTATAGATCTTTCTGTATTAAGCTGTTCTGATCGCAGATGTTTCTTGTTGTGCCATGCATAAGGCTTTTTTATTTCAAACTGTGTCCAGGTAAGACTTGTAAATCTCCCTTTTCATATTTCCCTTTATTTTCTGCAGAAATAAAGCTGTATAGTGAATGTCAGCACAACTGGAATCCCAGTGATTTCTTATTGGCTATTTAATTTTCTTTTGCTAATTGACAAAGCAACATCCAATAAAAAAAATTATTCAGACTACAAAGTTTGTAATAAGAAATCTAAGTCTTTTCATAGCGCCAAAACAAAAAACACCCCACACTATAGACAAGAAGATGACCATCCAATTTATAATATTCCTTGGAAACTTTGGAATTTTACATGGAAGTTGCCTCATGAACTGATCTGTAGTTTTTTAAATAAGGAATATGATCTTTCTGGAATACACTTTCAGGCCGATGAGCTTATGAGGAAAAGGCAAATTCTGTGCAACTTAAAGAAAGTTTAAAAAGGGATTTGGGAAAGGCCTGATGTAAAGACATAGAATGTCAACAAAACCAATATAGATAAGTTAATTTGCAGCAACTGAAGATCTTGTCAGAATTATTTCCTACAAGAGTTCCAGTAACTTCTTAAAGATCAAATTACTCTGTTCTCTTGGAATTGTATGGAAAATGCTGTGACATTTAGAGAAACTTCTTGGAGAGATTTTCATTATTTTCTGGTTTTGGATAGGCTGTGAAGCTCATAAAAACACTCCTTCTGAGCCAAGCATATTAAATGCAGAAATACAAACACATAACTGATCTTCATTTTTTCAGCCTCAATGAAAAAGTTCTTGCTCTATTGACTACGAGTTCTGATTAATTTCTTTATATTGAAAGTTATCTGTCCATCTGTTCTAAACATATCCTTAATATATATATGGTACACGATACGTTTGAAGAAGTTCAGATTTAGTAAATATTTAACCACTTAAGAACAGGGCTGTGATCACGAGAATTAAGATTTCTCATTAGCTAGGCCCCTGGTTTAAAAATCTTGTGCTGAAATTGTAGACTCGCCAAAACCAACCAATGGGATTGTTGCCATTGTTTTCTATAGCTCTGGGATTTCAAACTTTCTTTGAATATGTATTGTAAAATATTGCATTCTTAAGTATTTCTATCAGACTGTAATTCTACCTCTTTTATTAGGAAATCCTCATTATTATCTTTTGCTTGGGCTTCAGACTATCTTAGGAATAAATTTTCTGTATTATCGTCTACTGCTCCTTGTTAGGTGGCATGACAATAGCTGATCTTTCCCCCTGGCTGCTCTCCACACATTAAGCAAGTCACATTGCAGCAGAACAGATGGAAATAAAGCAGAATATTTTCCAAGAAAATAAGGGAAGTAGCATTCAATATACCATTGGAATTCAATAGCAATTGTACACTTAATTCTTTTAAGCTTTTTTTACTATTTTGTGCCTCCAGCTGAGAGGAAAGTAAGGGATTCTGGTCTCCTTTATATCAAAATGTTCTGTAAATCTGAGTATACCTTCCACTGCAAAGGAGTTCTTCTTCATTCTTTTTCTAAGTTCCTCATTTCATCCACATGTCTCTCACCAGTATCTGGAGCCATAATTGGAGAACGTCTGTCCAAATGTTGTATTCCTAGGAACAGATTGCAGAACCTATCAGGCTTTATAATTTGATTGGCCACCAGCCCTTCTCTGCAATTGTTTGCTTGTTTTTTAACTGTAACAAGATAGAGAGGAGCTCAAAGCTGAGATTACACTGTGTACAGTTTAACTCTCTGTCACCTTTTTTTTTTATTTTACATTGGTTTTATTATATGAGTCATTTTGTAGGATCTGTAAGACAAGATCTTAATCCTGCATTTCTGCAATTGAGCATTTCCTGAAGTACTTTGAATTCAGTAATGCTTATATACTGGAAAAGGTTAGAACAGTATTGTAATACGAGGGTCCTGCAGTCTGCTAGGTCTTTTCTATTCCATTCTTGATAGTTTCCTTGTGCTTACTTCACTAAAATTGCTCTTCATTACAAATGACAGGGACAAAATCCTGGAGAGGAACAGCATTCTGTCAAAAATCGCTGCTTCATCAAAATAAAAATGTTCTGTGAAAATGCTTCAGTGCTAACTTTATTTTGTTCAAAGGGAAAAACAAAGAGAGGGATGCACTGAAGAAAGGCCAGGCCTGGAGTTTGCTATGCCTAGCCTTATTACTCTTTACAGCTGCCTGGAGGAGAGAGACCTGGGGGTGTTGGTTGACAGTGACAGAACATGAGCCAGCAGTGGCCCAGGTGGCCAAGAAGGCAAATGGCATCTTGGCTTGTATCAGAAACGGCGTGACCAGCAGGTCCAGGGAGGTTATTCCCCCTCTGTACTCGGCACTGGTGAGACTGCACCTCGAGTACTGTGTTCAGTTCTGGGCCCCTCACCACAAGAGGGATGTTGAGGCTCTGGAGCGAGTCCAGAGAAGAGCAACAAAGCTGGTGAAGGGGCTGGAGAACAGGCCTTATGAGGAGCGGCTGAGTGAGCTGGGGTTGTTTAGCCTGGAGAAGAGGAGGCTGAGGGGAGACCTTATTACTCTCTACAACTACCTGAGGGGAGGCTGTGGAGAGGAGGGAGCTGGCCTCTTCTCCCAAGTGACAGGGGACAGGTCAAGAGGGAATGGCTTCAAGCTCTGTCAGGGTAGGTTCAGGTTGAACATAAGGAAAAAAAAATTCACGGAAAAGGTCATTGGGCACTGGCAAAGGCTGCCCAGGAAAGTGGTTGATTCACCTTCCCTGGAGGTGTTTAAGACATGGGTGGATGAGGCTCTGAGAGGTATGATTTGGTATTTGATAGTAATGGTTAGACTCGATGATCCGATGGGTCTTTTCCAACCTGGTGATTCTATGATTCTTCTTTGCTAGAAGCCAGTGACAATAAACTCTTAAGTGTAAAATCAGCCTCAAACAGCATGAACCTATGTGAGGAGTGATCTTCCTAGCCAAGATATCTAAACTTTGAGTGGTAGTAGAGGCTCAAGATACTCTGCTTAGTGGTTTGGGCACTCACCTGGGAAAAAGTAAGTGCAGATCTGGGTAACTCATACAGTCTGAATCTTAATCCTTAGGGAGTTTTAGTTATTGTTTCTCTTAAGAAGCGCACGAGCTCGGCTTTTAGATATTTAATTTAGCCATGCTAAAACCCTCCCCCCAAACTAAAAACTCATTTAACAGAAAATATTTTGCAAACTGACCATAAAAAAAAAAAAAAGAAAGATAATCCTTGCTCTCTGGTAGATATAGATTGTGCTGGAGCCACAATTACATATAGACTTTCACAAGTCCAGGTAAGAAATAAAAATATTACTTTTGTTTCTGATTGATTTTATTTTGATACATTACTGAAAAGCATGAATAATAGATCCCCCAGTTAAAAATGGTTTGTTCCAGGTCAATATTTTTAAAAATAAAGTAATTTTATCTTTCATCTATTGTGTCAAATGTGCATACATATTACTGTGTTCAGTTCTGGGGATCCATGGAAGGGCATTGATCGGTTAGTGCAAGTACAGAGAAGGGCCACAAAGATGATCAGAGGGCAGGAGTGCCTCCCATATGAGGATAGATTCAGAGAGTTTGTTTAGCCTAGGAAAGAGAAGGCTCCTGAGAAACCTCGTAACTGCCTCTCAGTATTTAAAGGGGAGCTACAGGAAAGCTACAGGAAGGCTCTTCGTCAGGAAGTTCAGGGATAACATAAGGGGTTTTAAGCTGAAAGAAGGGAGCTTTAGATTAGATATTAGAAAGAAATTGTATACTGTGACAGTGGTAAGGCACTGGTACAGATTGCCCAGGGAAGTCATAGATGCTCCATCCCTGGATGTGTTCAAGGCAAGGCTGGATGAGGCTACGAGCAACCTGACCTAGTGGAACATGTCCCTGCCCACAGAAGGGGGTTGGAACTAGATGATCTTTAAGGCACCTTCCAACCTAAGCCATTCTATGATTCTATGTTTTACATTGTAATCTATAATTCATGACTCTTATGCATTTTAACAGAAAGAGAATTTTTCATGCATAAATCCTTTTCAGTGTATTTTTTCCTAACTGGAATGTTGTTGCATTGTTAGGCCAAAAAGTCTGATTAAAACAAAAATATAGGATGACCAGAGCAGATAATGAAGCAGAGATCGTTAAGTAGAAATGTAGTGTAGCTCCAGTTCTGAATTACTAACAACACATGGTTAGCAGAAATTTAAAAATCACATCTCTACTACTTCTTATAGTGATCCATTAACTTGTTTGATGTCCTGGGGTAATGCTGATGTACTGTACATTTTGGTATGTCAGAATCTCATTTACAGTGACTTGAAATTGAATTAAGCATGTCAAAGGAGACCAGAGTGCCTGTATTGTATTTCTCAAAATTCAAGAGATCAAATAACATTGTCTTTTCAAGTGTAATTAAAGTATTTCTCCATCAAATGCCTTCTGGTCATTGAAAACATCCCCAGCTTTTATAAGAAATGCAGGAACAGGAGACATTAACAGCAAAGATTTTTAAAAGATTTAAAAAAATTGTGAATATACAAAAAAAAGGTGCATTGGGAGTAAATTCTGCCTCACATTTCTGTTACATTTCTTTTTAAGAGATACACATTCTATCTCAGAGCAAAAAAATCCTCAAAAAATGATGCCATCCAAGATGATCAGCTATTATGGGCTATCCTCCCTTTGCAAGATTCAGGGAAAACAGAGAATCGACTATTTTGTCTTTGAAACCATTGTTTTAATCTGCCAAGACATTAAAGACAGATGTAGCAGACTGTGGGCTTTCTATCAAGCCCAGCAATACTGATGCACAGTGCAGGAAGCCCCTCCAAAGGCTTCCATGAACAAGGACTGAGGATCCCGTCAAAGCAAACAGGTGGATCAGGCCCTTATAACAGGGAAAATAACATTATTCTAGATATTGGAAGTCCCATGGCAAATCATGGTTGATGAAAGGATACTCTGCTATTGAGGACAAAGGTGTAGAGATGGGCCAAATTATCTGATTTTAGGGACGTGATTAGAGGCATACGACTACTGTGTAAGTATCATACACTTTTAATCATCAAATTTTTGGGGAACCATCTGGTGAAAAAACACAGTAAAATGAATATTTTTTCTTTTTTTTCTGTGACTACAGAGTATAATATCCCAGTGTCAAAGACTTATGTCAATGCCTTCTTTCAAAAACTACCCTTAGTTTCTATATCATCTGATTTAAACCAGGAATTTTGCAAACACCTGGAAAAATAAATCATGAATTGTAAAAATAAAGGTTTAAAATGAACTAAAAAAGAGAATGACCTGACCTAAGCTACAGTGAACTCTTATTCCTTCTGCCACAAAAATGTAAGTGTGATTGGGTTTTGAGGCTCACAAAGTTTGTACAATCCATCTTTACTGTGGAATTCTTTTATGGCTCAAAATTGCTCCAATATCCCTTGAACCTGTTTGAACTCCTCATCCAATAGAGCCTTTGGCAGTCCCTTGACTTTCAGCTCACATGAGTGAATATACTGAATAATTAGTCTGTTATTTTACTTCTATATGTTAAGAAGATCTACATTATGTCAAACAGTGGTACAACAAATTTCTCCTCTTTCTATGAATTTTGCTTTGCATTCTCAGTTTTGCCCTAAACTCCATCTCTATGTGCAGACAAGAACTGAATTTCCAGCCCCTGGAGGGCAACGGTGATTGTACAAAATCATCAGACTTCAAACAACTTGTAAGTGTCTTTGGGATAGCTGGCATTTCAAATTACAATTTTTTTTTTCTTACATTTTCATCTTGACTGAATTTCTTAATACAAGAAGTCTAAATACACTAGTAGAGATGCCTGCTTGAGTAGCAATGCCTACTCAGGGAATGCTTAAATGAGTGAAGTTAAGTGTTGAAATAATAGCTTGCCTTTTCTCAGTGTTCCACTATCACAGTCCTGGAATACAGAATGCCTTCCGTAAAAATCCATCCAAGTTTTGGTTTTGTTTTAAAATGACTCTCTAGCTTTCTAGCTCATTAGAATTGTTTATATTGTGAAGACTTATTTCTTTCTTTCTCTCAAATATATATTCAACTGTAATTTTATATTTCAGAGTAATTCAACAAAAGAATAATACATCACAAATTTTTGCCTCCAATTTTGATAAAAATTAAAACAAAAAAAAAGAATGTCACATTGAAACTCAGGATCTCATTGCCACAGCCCTATATTGCTTAAATCTGTGCAGCAGAAGTCATCTGTTCATAGTGACAATATGTTGTGATTCAGGTGAATCATTCACTCGTGTAACATATGGGAGGCATAAATGGTCACAAAAGGCCAGGGCTGTTGTGTTGCATGGGTGAGGTGTAATGTAGTGGGTTTGTACATATCCAGTCAGAATCAGAAGTAAAGAAACCTCCATATTTCCTGTTCCAAAACATAGTTCTTGAAAAAGGAGCCTGGGTTGTCTCTGACAAAGTGGCACAAAGTGCATGCAGAAAAAAAAAGCATTTGCTTATAAGTAAACTGCATAATAAATGTGATTTGGATCTGTACTTAACAGATATACTCATCAACAACTATGTTTATGTACATGTAACTAAATATGTGTGTATGCATAGACACACACATATATATTAATTTGTACATACATACAAAGCTGTTTTTTTGTAGCAGTCAGCCACTGGCAATCACATTTTATTGTTTTTTACTTATTTCTTTACTTTCTTCTACCACATTTTTCCTTTTTTCTATTTTTTCAAAAGCTCTTTTACTCAAACATAAACTGCCTACTAGTATCAAAACAGGATAGAGACATTTACACGCAAGATGACCAAAGCGCCAAATCAAATAACATTTATTTTACCACTGGAGGGGAAAATGTCAGAAGTAGAGATCTGGTTTTACATTTAGAATGTATTCAAAATGTTTGAGGGGAAGCAGAGTAATCTCCTGCAGATTTCTCTGAACAGAACATACTGTGTCACCAGTAACACTGCATCCAAAAGCAATAGCTTTACCTCTCCCTGCTTTCACTTTGCCCCCTCAGACTTTCTCTTCCTTGAAAAGGTTCACAAAGAGACCAGAATAGTTATAAATCAATGAGTTTGCAGCATACACCACAGATCAGCTGCCTAGTGAGTGTCTTTCTCTGAGGATACATCTCTGAGCACCTCTGAAAACCTACTTGCTTCCTTTGGTGCACCAGTAAAGGTCGAGTTCCTTTGAAAATCAGTCTGCCATGATAGGGATGCTTTGGGGAATTTGACCCTGAGTGTATGGAATTGAAATAAAATCTTTACAAAGTAGCAATCGCTAACAAAGTTTGTTGGTACCTCTGTTCTCTCAGAAACAGTGGCCAGCAACGTCGGTCCCTTGGCATACACTTTCCATCTGAACTTTTCTGAACAAATGAACAAGAATGTGCCTTGATATTCTCCAAAATCTAAAGTACAAGAACTTTGGTCACTTCCTCCTTTCTAAACTTACAAAAAAATAATCAAACAGGAAAACCATTCAAGGTAAAAATTCCATTTTTACAAAGTTATTAATATTATTTTGAAAGGAACACTTATTTCAGAAAATCCTTCATATATCCTTTACTTCTATTTCATAACATAATCTTCCGTAAAAGATAATGATGGGGTTTCTGACAAATAATTCCATAGATGAGGTGCTGGGAACTAAATGACGCTGATTTCTTCTGCTTCCATGCACCTCCCTTATCACAGTGCAAGATTTCAAGAAAGCCTTTTCAAGGTGCTTGTGTACCTGAAAGGAGTTTTCTTCTTCAAGTTTGGATTTTGCTTGATTTGTTTCTTTCTGCTTTTCACTTTTTTTCAAGTAGTTACTTGTCCTGCTCTGGTAATTTCTTAATATCTGATTTAACATGCTGTTTTATTGGCTGAAATACCTGCTTTGCTTTAATAGAAGGGCATACAGAAAATTCAGCAGGTTATAATCATAATTTCACTTTTTTAATATTGCTTTCAGCATTCATACAACTTTTCATTGAAGTTTATGTCAGCCTATAAACAAATTCATGCATGCAGAACACCTTACAATTGGTGAGTTCACTTTTATCTAGGTAGCCTGAAGCCTTGCAGCCTTGTTTCCACAAGCTCACTGACGCAGGGCTGGGGCTCAGCTTGGCTGGCAAAACTCCAAGGTCCCTACAGGTGCTACAGAAAGCACTGCTGGCAATTCAGTGGGTGGCAATTTTCCTCCTTGCGTGTTGCACAGCACCTTCCTTAGGATTATAGGAAAATCAGGAGGCATCCTACAGGTGGGTCCAAGTTTCGGACAGACTGGAAAATCTGAGTCCTGAAAATCTACCCCATTATACTTTTTGGAAGAAGTACTAGCACACATGTTATCTCACAATATTTCTTTATGTATTGAGAGTCCCGACTTTATCGCTTGATTTCTTCCTTCAACTTCTGCAGACAGATTAATTACGCTAGTTCATATAAAATGGGCACATGAATTAATGTTAAATATTGTTTTTTCTCCAAACTGTGAAGAAATAAAGAATCAGAATCTTTCCTATAATCAACTGTTACTTTAGAAAAGAAATTCAGTGAGATCATTAGATGCACAGGCAACACATAAGTACATCAAACACTTAAATCTGTGGTCTTTGCTAATGATTAAATATCAGCAATGTGCTGAGTCTGTCTCAATTTCAAACAATTTGAGTCAAATGATTTGCTGACACTTGAATGCACTGTTGATCAGTTCGTGTCTTGTGTGCTCAAAAACAAATATTTCAGCTTGCCAGATACTGAAAAGATTACCTGACATGAGTTTGTGTGTTTCTGAAAAGAAAGACACATGTTTTCATGAGCTTTTTCATAATCTTTGCATAAGTAGCCCATAAAGACCTACATTTTGGCCTTTAATGTTGACATACTTCACAGCTATGTTCTGTGTGTGCATTTCTGCCATCCAGTTTCATATTTTATTATATTTTCCACTCCTTTACATTTCCCCTTTTCTTGATAAATACATTTTATAAACTAAATCAGCATGGTCTGACCCAGCACATATTAAAATACCATTTGAATCAGTTCTAAATTCAGGTGCTTATAAAAACAAATTTGAGGAGCAATCGTAATTCCAAACCCTCCTATGTTATGTGGGCAATTTAAAATTATGGAAATACTTCCAACTTTATAGGCAATTTGAAATGGAAAGCAACCAGAGTTCTGGGCACGTGCTCTATATATAGGGATTTTGCAAATATAAATGCTTTTAAGAGTAATTTCCATGTGCACCCATTTACCTGATTCTGTATATGTTCCAAATAAAAATTGAACATTTATATTTTAAATTCAAAATATTGCCTTTTTTGGCCTTCTAGCCAATAAAGAGAACATCTGTACTACAACTGTAACATGTCTGTTCAATTTGTACAAAATGTATGGGTTATATGATGCATCTATACATTTACTACTCTTACCATATAACAGAACGTATTTCTGGGGAGAATAACAGAGGAAGCTAAGCACTCATTGGCTCTGTAGGCAATAAAATATAATAGAACATAGAATCTTCTACTTATGTCAGTATATTGGTGCAGGATAAGCACACAAAATCATGATGTATAGATAGACTCATCTTTATATGTCATACTTAGCTTTTCTTTGTTCCTTGCACACATGCACATAATCTTGTCTGAACAGACCATTTCCTTGCCACAATGAATCTGTTCTTTGCAGCTGATGGCCAGAGCAGAAGAAATAGGTTCAGCTGTGAATTTCAGCAGTAGAGTCACACTTTAACAATATTGTTCTTTTGGTCCTACATTAAATAAACAATAGTCACAGTTTACACTCTAAGAAGCCCTACAAAATATGAAAGTCTGTATAGTTTAAAATCAGGAAACATTTCCTTTATAGTAAATAAAACATCTTAGACAATATAATTTATATAAATCTTTAGATTGTCTTAATGATAGCTATCGTAGAATTATAGAATCACAGAATCATAGAACAGTTTGGGTGGGAAGCAACCTTAAAGATCATCCAGTTCCAATCCCCACTGCCATGGCAGGGACACCGCCCACTAGATCAGGCTGCCCAAGGCCCATCCAACCTGGCCTTGAACACCTCCAGGGATGGGGCAGCCACAACCTCCCTGGGCAACCTGTGCCAGTGCCTCACCACTCTCATAGTGAACAAATTCTTCCTTATATCTAGTATAAACCTGCCCCTCTCTAGTTTATAGCCATTGCCCCTAGTCTCACCACTATAAGAAACCTTTGTAAACAGTCCCTCCCCAGTTTTCTTATAACCCCCTTCAGTGACTGAAAGGTCGCTGTCACTGAGGATAAATCATAGAATCATAGAATTATTAGGTTGGAAAGGACCCACTAGATCACCGGGTCCAACCATTCCTGTCAAACACTAAACCATGTCCCTCAGCACCTCGTCCACTCGTCCCTTAAACACCTCCAGGGAAGGTGACTCAACCACCTCCCTGGGCAGCCTCTGCCAGTGCCCAATGACCCTTTCCATGAAAATTTTTTTTTCCTAATGTCCAGCCTAAACCTCCCCTGGTGGAGCTTGAGGCCATTCTCTCTTGTCCTGTCCCCTGTCACTTGGGAGAAGAGGCCAGCTGCATCAAAGGTTTAATAGATCATCTCAATATGGGCTTACCAGTGTAGGTTTGCCCTTACATTTTTCAGAAGTGCCAATGACAGCATGCAATTAAATCAAAAACAAAAATAAGAATGGAGTCCTTGCCCTTACATGAGGAAATTGTGGTTGTACCTGTGTATGAAATCTGCTGCAGCTTCCAGAATTCTTGTACTGACTCCAGAGGTAGAACAGATATGAGTTAAAGCAAAATTACTAACATTTGCATGTCTAGAATTTGGGGTGTGTTGAATGCCACCTACATGCTTATGAAGGAAGTGTGAGACGTGAGTTGTTAAAACCACAGTCAGACTAAAGATGGTAAGGTACTGATGGAAGACAGGGAAAGCAAGAAGGAACACTTCAGCAGCTTATTCCGTCACCAACCCAGACAGCCCTGCTGTGCATGATGGGGATGATTAATTCTGTTAGTCACAATGCCAAGCTAAACAGCTCTATATAATCTGAAATGAAAATGGGTTGTCATGAAATTGAGGAACAGCACATTTCCCGGTGTGGATAATATCCATGCAAAACTACAGAGGCAGAAAGGAGACTTTGAGACATTTGTTAGAGTATTCATCATTGTTTCTTTCAGAAGTGAGTTGGATGACTGCCTTTCAAATTCTGAAACAAAAACAATCATGTGTGGATGTTTGAAAAATCTATCCCAGTGACTTAGACATACAGTCCCACTGGGTTTTGCTAAGATCTAAATGTGGACTATTTATTTAATCTCAGCAGCGGTGGAAAACACAAGTGTACCAAGTAATGTAGCAAAAAAGCATTTTTGGCATGATGACCAGGGCTGGGCTGTCACTGAAGTTAGAAGTGCAGCTTAGGAGAGAACTATATGAGATGAAAAGAGATAAACAGGAGAGGCAAACATTGCTAAGAAAGGTTAGAACAGCACTGGTCTGCCAGTGGGCATTTATCTCAGTCTGTCAGTATTATACAACTATATCAATAATTATTAGTTTATTAATATAACAAGAATCTTATGAATACCAAGGGATATATATATGTATCTCTGCAGTAACATGGGAAATCTCACCTGAGTTCAACATCTAAGGCAATTGGCTTGATTGTCTTTCATGTAGTATTGTTCTTGTAGACATAAAGGCAAAAATTAAATTCTGTCAAAAGAATAGCAGGTGCATTGAAAAAATGCTGCTCAAATAGACTTAAAATAGGATCCATTCTTATGCACAAAATAAACACATATATGCAAAAGCCTGAACTTGATTGTAGAAACTGCTGTAATAAGATTAACTCAATTAATAGCTCTGTAGACTTTGCTATATTCTGCGCTGAGGTAAAACACATGTGTCTGGGTTACCTTGGGTCCAAGCACCTGCAAATCTGTTTGCATTTTATTTAATGTATTTATTATGTTTTTATTACATTCATTTTGAATGGGTGCCATTTGTTTTTACACAGAGCCCCCAGTATTTTAGAGACAGGAGTAATATATTCATAAATGTTTCATTACTAGTAGTATTACTATTACCAATGTCTGTAGGTTCAGGAAGTGGTCTGGAGAACTTTCCCAGATGTTAAGCACAGTTTATATCAGTGAGAAACGAGCAGGAGAAATGGGATAGAATAGAAATGACATGAAAGGAGCAGCTGCTGGGTTTCAGAACTATCCGAGAAATAGATTAGTTACCTTCTGAATCTGCAACAGACTTCTCTAGCATAGAAAACAGCATGGTGAAGTATTGTGTGGTTTAGCTTCTGATTAACATCTTAAATTTGTAATGTCACCAGCCAATCTAAGCCTCATTAGCACAATTAAAGAGAAGGAGGACAAAGGGACATATATGTCAACTTTAGAGACAGTTCCTAAAGCTTCCATATACAATTTCTCTTCTACTGAAATGTTATTTCCTCTGAACACATTCAAGTCAGCTGCTTCACTTTAGCCTATGCACTAGATAAGGTCATTTTCTAGCAGAAACGATCAGCTAAATTGAGTTAGATCAGAAGAAGATTAGAAATTAAGTTAGCTTGAAAGGATGATTGTCATTTAATAACATGGACAAGCCTTCACATAAAATGCAGTTTATGGGACTGCAGCCCAGTGAAATGAAAAAAGTCTGAGTAGATATGTGAGGAGCATTTGAAGACATGACTACAAAACTGAGTCTCTTAATAAGTTCCGCAAAGCTGAGCTTTCATGGCCTGTTCAGTAGCTCATTAGAGAGACAACATCTACAACATGCTTCCAGGGCTGTTGCCAATGCCCTTTGGAGACTAGAACTGGAGATTCTGTTTACCGTCACAAAGTCAGAAATCCAGACATTTGTTGGACCTGAGTGGACAATAAAGCAGTTTTCTGAAATCCGTCTTTTTCTCCCATTCATGATTTTTTCTTAGTCAGCTGGTTTCCCTGTATTCATTGCCTTTTGCAGCTTTTTTAATTACTGTTAAAGCAAATCACAACCATGGCCCAGGAAAGGATTCAAAAATGTACCTAATTTTGCTTATGTCATTAGATTTAACGGGATATTTGATATTCTCATCTTCATTCTTGGATTTAACGCTGGATGAGGGGCCACTGATTGTTAACATGCTGAAGCTCTGAGCCTTTTTCCTGTGGGGTAATATTTATACCATGTTATTCTTTGACCTACTTGCACACTAATGTTTTCATTTTCTGACTTCAAAACCTGTTTCTACCTTTATGAAAGCTATTAATTTTCTAAATTAATTTTCCTTTGAGATTAAACAAATCTCTACTAACATCCTGCAATTTGGTTTGTATGAAAATCCACTTAAATACTTTCCAAAACACTGTCAAGAAAGTAGCTAAAAATACAACAAACTACTTGCTTCTTATATACTATATCCTTCTATTCTTACTAGAAATACTCTAAAAAAAATGAATCAAATTCCTGCAAACCATGAAATCTGAGTGCTCTTCTTAAGTAAAAAAAATGGATAATATGAGAAACGGAGAAAAATAAGATGAATTTCTCCATATCTTTTTAATCAGCATTTATTCATACTTGGAAAACCACTTCCCTTTTAAATGCCTCCCTAGCATTATGGCCAGAAACTTTCATCAGCATTTTACAAGCATGACTGAAGCTAAGCAGCATACTTTTACTGGACAGGATCAACCCCGTTATAACTTCAAGGAGATAAGTTTATTGCAGCTGAACATGTTGATGCAAAATTGTGATGAAAGGAGAAATAATTTGTGCATTATGCTCAAAGATGCATCAAAAAGGTGAGCTGGTTGATGCTTAGATTCAGAGCTGGATGTTACCAATGAATTTAGGGAACTGTTTGCTATTTTGAATGCCAGCTCCACTGAAGTTCATGAAAGTCTTAGCATCAATTACGAGAGGAGTTTGTACAAAGTTATTCTTCTGAAAACCTTGAATAATTTGGATTGTGGTTTTTATATGACAACAAACAAATGTCAAGTTGAAGGTCCATCTAGCCCAGTCTTCTGTCTCTGACTGGTCAGACAACAGATATATCAGGGACACACTGTATAAGCTGAACAAGGTTATAGTGATACTTAGCCATTATGGTCTTCCAGATTCCAGGACCTTCTGTGCCAGAAACTGAACCCTTGTGGTTTTGAGAACATTACAGAAATAATTCCAAAATTTACAACAATTGAATTCAGGTTTTCTTTTTTTTTTTTTTTTGTAAATACATTCATGATCCCTTGAACTACTGGAAATATCCACACAATTTTTTTATACTTAACCATAGGAAGCCTAGAAATTTCTCTCTTGTGACTTATATGTCACAAGAATATACTTCCTTGAAAGCCTTTTTATTTTCAGGTTTCTAGCAGAAGCTGAAGTACTTCAAGTATTTACAAAAAAAAAAACAAAGAAAAGATTGTGTTGTTTGGAACAGTGCCTTCCTTACTGTAAGAAGGAATTATCAGAAATCTCATTGGAAAACTTATTCTTGTGAGATTTTTTCCTCCATTTGTAATAAGATTACAGTAGTTTGTACTTTTCTTAGATATTTCATACTTAAAGGAAAAAGATTACTCTTACTGCAATAAGAATTTCAGATTCAATTAGATTAGATAATAAAGAAAATAATAAAGAACCCATACCATGTTATGATTGTACTGTTATACGTGAAGAAGAATAACCTACACTCATACTTCTGTTTATAGATAAAGAGTGTGGAGATGCATCTGCTCTGATGAAAATACAAAGGTAGTAAAGATGCATATGTAAGACATGGTTTAGATTTTCCTCCTGTTGTAATACATAAATGAACAAAGAACCTAGCTTTGCAAGCCAATTTTGCAAAGTCAAAATCCCCTCCACGTCCCTGACCCCAATCATATGGAAGCCAAATCCCCAGAATATTCAAATCGCTTTCCAGATGCAGAGTATGACTTGTCATCTAGTTAAACAGGAATTATTAGAAAGTTTTTATTTTTCTGACTAGGTATAATTTTACATTTATATGTTAAATAGACACGCAGAAAGGACCACAATATAAATATATGTATTCTCCATTAGCTACATCTGTCTTGGTGAGGAAAGTGGACCATAGCAATTTCTCTGGCCCTGAGGAGGTGACACTATATAGCTCACATCCACATTCTCTGGATAAATGAGGACTTTTGAACTCTGGCCATGCATTGTGTAGGAGAAGGGCATGTGGCACAGACTAAATCCGTGCCAGAACCTGGGCTAACACCCTGAAGAGATGAGTGGGTACAAGTCCCTGATACCTGATCGTGTACCACTGATGTACTTAAGGGCTCCTCTAACAGGCAGTTTCAATTCAGACACATGTGTTTCTTGATGATGTTATTAAAAAGAGCTGTAGATGAAGAACAGAAATAATTCATTTAGTTATGTTATAATCAGTGCTACTGGAAGGCTTGGGTGCGTAAGGGCAGCAAAGCCATTATCTTAATCTATGTGGTTTAAGAAAGTAATTTCACAGCTAACCTTGGAAAACAATGTAGACCTTGTCGTCGCTTCGTTTTCTTTTAGTATAGGAGTGGGTGGCTATGTTTGTTGTGGAAAGCTTGTAAAATTAAACAGAGCAATTAGTTTAATCTCTTAATATGTTTGGAATTATGGCTCATGGCTGTTCAAAACACTCTAGTCACTGGGGGTTGCATAATACTCATGCCATAGAGTCAGCAAATGTCTACCATATGAGCAACAAATGTAGAATAATAAAATAAATTCAAAAAAAGACCTTTCCAACCCTGGATACTCAGGAGATAAAGGAAGAAAAAGTGACAGCTGTCTGCACCAAGAAAAAAATCTATTCAAATATTGTTTTTCAAAAGGTTCCTCTAAGTAAGGAAGATTTATTTTATCATGGGCATGCCAGAAATACCATGATGTTAGAAAAAATATTAGAAGAGTTATCTGAGAACCAAAACTCCACCATACCGTGAGTCATCTATCAAAAAACAAATAAATGGATACTTCAATCCTCAGGCACACAAAAGAAAGTAGAAACAGGTTTTGTAGCATTTTCTCCTTTTCTCTAGGATGCATTACTCTTATGTATTAATCTGTAAATTAGATTAGAGTCAGATCATCCATAGTCAGATTACATAACAATTTACTCATTCCCATGCATATTACTGGGAGTACTTCTGGACATAAAATGTCATTCAGATGTAGTTAAGTATTGTCATTTTATTACTTGTCATTAAAAAAGAATAATGCTGTTGGGATAAACACTATTTGTATTTTATATTAAAATGCATTTATCCTAAACCATAATATTCTTTTTGGTTTATACATGGTAAATGGCAAAGGTACTGAAGTATGAGAGTCCTTCTTCATATTCTAGCTCAGAGCCAGAATTTCTGCTGACTTGATCAGTTCACTAGGCAGATTCAGTTAAATGTTACTTAGAAGAAAAGAATATGATTAGACAAGAAACATAAACAGGACATCTACTTATTCACAAAAAGATTCATGAAATTAACATTTTTTTAAGACATTGGTTCACCATGTGGATGAACTCCCTTCCAAAAACACAGTTCACGTACAAGAATACACTGTGTCCTCAAACTGCAGGTATGGGATTGGACTTCATCAAATGTGCATTGCCAGCCCCTGAGGATATTATTCCCTAGTCTGCTTCTGGTTTCTTGGTCATCCATCTTGCACAGATACAAGCTTTCTGTGCTATTTTTCAGTATGAACCTATCTTTTTATTAATTTCCACTGAAATTTTATCTTTGCTAGAAAGTACTTTTGTGTTTCAACACAATGTTATTAAAAAAAAAAAAAAATTTCCTGGATAGATTTCTGAACTTCATTAAATAAAAGTAAAAACATTTTAACACCAAAAAAAATGAAAAAAAAAAAGTCAACACAAAAGAAGCAGTCAGCACATTTGTGAAGAGTGATAAATAACTTCCCAGAAAGAGCCACAAAACTTTTCAAAGTTGGCAGAATCTTTCTTCTATTGATCACAATTACTGTGTTTAGAAAGCAACAAAGAATAAACTGAACATCACACCAAGCACTATGGAAGTATTCTCCAAGGAAGGCTAAAGGTAGATCACTTTCCATAAATTTGTAACACAAAAAGAAAGTGCAAATTCCAGAAAAGAGTTGTTGAACTATGGCATTAAACTTCTTTGTAAATCACTTTTAGTAGTGCTCTTACAGGTTATTAAGCAGAGGGGAAAGCAATAACAATCAGAATTAGATTTGAGTCTACGCTTTACAATCTGTTGTGCAACTTCTTAGTCTAGAAGAAAAATCTCTGCCTGAAAGTTATATACCAAGTGAGAATAATGCAGTCAATAAGTGAAGATAGAAGGAATAACTTGATGAATGGAAACAAAGATGTGATTGTTCTCCCAGAAGTTTAGGATAAAGTTTAAGAGTAAATATAAATAGTAATGTCTTTTTCTTTTTTTCTTGTTTAATTCAACACACCAAGAAACATAAATGGCTGAAAAAGTCATACTATATATGATACTTGTTTGAAATATTGCTTGTTTGATTGAGCTGCATAAAGTCTCAGTCTCTTTAAGTAGTATAGACTTAGTAAATCATTTCCAAGGAGAGAGAGGAGAAGCTATGACTCAAAGAAACCAGGGACAAAGCAAAGGAAAACACACAACTGCAAGAAAGCTCTGTGAAAATAAGTGTTCATTTCATTTAAATGAGAACAATCAAACTGTTAGAGATTATCAGATATCTGTGGTTTTATACTCCTGCTTGCTCTCATAGGAATGAAAATATGTTGGAAAGTTAGCTAGTCAACACTGTGAGGTCTTGTTCAGGAAGAGAAAATACAATTACTAGAAGGAAAGATCTCTAAAACAATCAATTAGGATGTTTGTTTAAATCTGAAAGATTTAAGTATAATATGGCAAGATCAAATAAAGGAATTGTCTATTAAACACTATAGAGTATAAAACTCTGTGATCTACTAATTAATAAAAAGGAAAAAATAAGGGGATCAAAGAGAAAACAATAAAGCTATTCAGATAATATGAAGGCTGTTCCTGAAGATGTGTTACACTCGTCTTGAATTTCTTCTAACTCACTTCAACCTAATGTTTTTAAATTGAATTTGGAATTATGTTTTGCATTAATGGAATTTATAGGAAACTGGAAAAAACAATCATATTCCCATCTGGGAAGTCCTATGCAAGCTGGCCATGTGGTGCTGTTGATCCAATTGCATTCCATCTGCGCTATTTGTATATACTGGAACAGCCTAAGCAAAGATTTGCATATGAAGGACTTCAGGAATCAGGAGTTGAGGCAAACCAAACAGATACGTTTTCAGCTGAAGCAGCTGGAAATGGTGTAGGGCTTGAGAAATTCTTCCGCTAAAAAAAGTAAGAAGCTGAGTTCAACAGTGAAATGAGGCCTGTGTTGCTGATGATATCTTCCACAAAACGGGGGTCATATGGGGACAAGGGACACCCAGATACGCTGAGGGTTTGATGTGAGTTCTGAGGTGAATTCCTAAAGACAGTTGAAGTCAACAGCAAGCCCTCCCATGGTTTCAGTGGTCCCCAAATGTGTATTTGAACTTTTGCAGGCCTACCAGGAGTAAACCAAGACTCTTGAAATTCCAGTTATCATTCATTCTGGCAAAAGTTGTTGTTAAATCCATTCAACAACCAAAATGAGACATTGCTACAATTTCCTTGGCAAGTAACTAGTACACCAAATCTGCTTTCTGAAACCATTAACAACTGTAACTCATAAGGCATATTTCTTCATGATATTCATTAGGAAACGAGAAGAGGGAAAGTATGACTTGGACTGAATATTTGGAAAGGTAATTTTAGTCTTTAAAAAGGAAAGAGGTAATTTTAAAATTTCAATGACTTCTAAAATTCTCACATATATATCTACACTTACATCAGAATAACTAAGATAACAAAAGCATAATCCCAAATTGTAACGTTTCTTTAGTTTGAAAACAAACCATTAAGCACTGTGCAAGTATGTCAATTGCTGCTAAATAAAAAAGAGAACCACTGACATTGTTTCCAGCCCACCAAAATAAACCCACCCTCTCTGCTGAGATGTAGAGCAATGGAACATATGTGTGTGATAACCCCATTCCAGTGTAATCCAGCCACAATATTAAGGAGTAATTTGAGTAATAATAAAGTTTCACTAACTGTAAATCAAAACACATTTTATGCCTTGAAGGCAATTTGGAGTTTTCTTCTTCTTCCTACCCATTTTCTGTACCCTTCATTACAATATAATCAATTAAGAATGAGCTTGAACCAAAGTTACAATGCCAAGCAATCCGGAACACCAAAGAAAATTTGAAAATATGTATATCCACAGTCAGCAGATGATTCCACATTCTGTCAGAATTCTAATAAACCTGATTAAAGTGTGCTTTCACCAAAAGGTAGGTTTCACAAGTGAAATGGCTTTTGCACTTGTCTCAATTGATTAATAGTAGATTTCTGTGTGATCTCCTACCTTTTCTCACTTGCAAAGTAGCGTGCTATACCTTTAGTCTCCTGCATAATGGTTCCTGCTACAATATTTAATTCACATTTGCAGTTAGCCAGAATGCTATGGTCAGCAATCACAATTTAGCTGGAAAGCAACAATGCATTAAGCTGTGATAAATTAATCACTCGGAAACTTGTGAACATGTCCTAAGGAACTTATGGTTGCCCCTTAGCATAGTATTTTTTCCATTCAATCATTTTAATGGCTTTAGCGTCTCAGCACTATGATGACAGAAGCAATTTTATTTTTCCTTTCTAAATAAGGAAAGTTGAAGCACAGAAAGGAATACTTTCATAGCATGGCTATATAAAAAAAAGGAAATTAAGGCTGAATCCTCTCAATCTTATGTCGATTCCCGAGTCACAGGATAATCCTTCCTCTTGGGTTATTTTCAGCCACCAGTTTTTAGGTATTTGGAAGGGGGATGAGGGAGAAGAATCTTATTACCATTAGGAATAAAGAAGACCAGATTTAGATAAAATAAGAATTGGCTGAGGTCCTTGCTCAAACCTCAAAGCTCTTCTGAGGTTTGAAAAAGATTAGTATAGTTCTTTTATTTTCTTTGCCTGCCGCAATTTCGCTACCTGATACTGACATGGACAGAACAGTGAAAATGCTATGTGAAAAGCTGTGGTTAAAATAAAGTTTTCCAAATGTACAAACCTTTGGGGTTTTTGTTGGGGTTTTGAGGGTTTTTTTAAGCTTGTATTTATTAAGTTTCTATAAACAGAAAAGGCAACACCAACAAAATACACTCAGATATAATAGATATCTGAGCATCAGGCCTAAAGAATTTTGTGGGATGTGGACTAAACAAAGAGCTCTTGGGGCTATTGATTTGTGATCAAGTCCTTTGGGTGCACCCTAGCATTACACAATGACTTCTTTAAGGTTTTGGGGAGCCCATACTTCTAAGTGATGTCGCATACATAAAACCTTGCATAATAGTTGTCAAACATACGGAAAAAAATGTAGGATGGAAAGAAAGGAGGTACAAATTCACTACTAACAAAGTTTTTCCATTTCCTGATGTTATTTCAAACATGAATTCTGATGGTCATAGAAATATGAAAATAATTTCTGGGTTGTCTGGATCAAACATATATTCGTTAGACTACTGGCAAAATATTTTTAAGAGCACATACATGCAAGTACATTCATATTGTCAATATTAATCTTCTCCTGGAAATTCAGAAATCAGAGGAGCATCTCCTTGTAACATTTGAGTGAAATCTTGCTTTATGAGCATAACATCTGATACACACAGACCCCCTGAACTGTCATGACAATTAAATTCTCCTTTTTGTAAGTTATTTAAGGTTTTAAAATGTCACGCATGTACTCAAGGTATTTCAGAGTCACCATGAGTTTTAGAGTGCATTTGACAGCTCCATTTTTAGTCTTGTAGGTCCACCTTTTATTATCTATATATAATAATGAAAAGTGAGAGTCTGTGATCAAAATATCTTGATAGCTTTTTGGTCTCTATGAAATGAGCAACTGCTATCAGTCCACCCTTTAGAAACCTCAGCAACTCTTAGCAGTAATTGAAAAGGTAATTGATAATGTCAGCTTAAAGGCCACAAAAGAAATGAGGTTTAAATTGGAATTGTTTCCTTATCTCCAGAATTTAGATTTATATCCTGGAAATGCTTATTGACACAGAAATATATTTGCTGGCAACTTTATTGGAAAAATTACTGGAAATGTATCAAATAAAACTAGAAGAAGCATAAAAATGAAGTCATGAATATAATATAAGGTATAACTCTGCTCTGGTAGGAAGTAAAGTAAAATGTCCAGATGCTGTCTGTTATTTCAAGACAGGAATAATTTCCCTAACTTTAGATATTTATAATGCAAACTTCTAAGGTAAGGTTTCAATTTAGTTGTTTAGTAATTGGTACTTAGTGTCATATTTGATGACTCATGAAATTCTGTTTGGTGTCCAGCTGCTGCTCCAGAAGGTCATCGTTTTTCTGTGAATCCTGAGCTATTTTTGACAGCTACATATGTATGTTTGGTTTGCTATGGAGCCCCTCAAATGACAGTAAATACCAAAGTTGAGGTACAGGAATCATGCCCGTTGTATCCAGGATCCTCATAGGGAAAGAGAAATCTTTATTCAAGGAACCAGTCTTTCAGCTTCTGGCTGCTAAGAGGTTGTCCACATGTAGACAAGCAGTGCAGTTTGAGATGGCTTAGGACACAAGGCTTGGCCTTCAGCTTTCCTAGGAGAGGATGAGTTTCCCAAAATTGATATCCCTTGGGAAATATCACAGACAAACCAGGACACTTCAAACAGCACAGGATATCCATATGTGGAAAGCTGAAACGACCTCAGATATCTCTGAATTTGGAGCTATATCTTACCTTAATATTAGGTGAAGCGAATCCAATTATTTATGTCCTTGCTTAGGACTGTTTTGGATGTGTTCTGTTATTTGGTGACAGGAATCCATACAAATGAGAGTGCATCTGTACTGTGAGTACAGCACTCCCACCCAGCTTTGAAATTGAATGTGTAGAAATGAGAATTATACTAGTACATATGGATCTCAGTAGTTTAAAGATCAGACCTTAATCTCTAACCTTTCCCTAGAGAGTTATTTAAGCAGCTGACTTGTTTGGATTATTGACATAAATCTTTCTTTGGAATATCCATCCTGAGCTATCATCAAAAACAAACATTCAAAGAAAACAAATAAATGAGGACAAGGAAAACTTAGAGTCAAATCCTCAGCTAAAGGAAATACATTAGAGCCCTGTACCTGGCTAAGAATCTGTCCTTTAGCAGGAAATCCATTTACACAGTTACCATTGGGATATATATACACATGACACACGGTGTGTTCCAGAAGGAAGCAATAGGACAAATGAATCTCCTGAACATCAGATTTATTGAGGCTATGGTCCAGAAAGACACTTAAGTGTATGAGTATCTTTCTTCACTTCTGTTTTGCAATCCTGCAAGAGCTTAAATATCTTATTCTAGTCATAGGCAAAATAATTTTTCTGGCTGATATATTAAGCTGCTCCACCAGACTGGAAAACACTCTGGACTTTTATGTCCAATATCATTCCACTGTTCTGTTTATTTTGCTTGTTAATGAGAACGCAATAAGAGTGGCTTAGATATAATCAAAATATTGTGATCTCCCCACCTTCAAGGTCTGGAAGAGCATAAAGCACATGCCAATATAGCTGACCAGTCAAAGAAAAGATTATCTGTGATAGATGGTTAGTGTCATGTTTCCATTGCAAAGCAATTTCCTGCATGTGTGAGTGGTAGAAGGGAATGTGTTGGTGAAATAGATTTGTAGAGAAAACAGGATATATTTGTAAACAAAAAATTCTCATCCAAGAGTTGCACAACATAATCACTTCCTATGAATGCCACTTGAAAACCTACTAATATACACAAAATAAACTATAAGGATTTAATGATAAGATTGCAACACATTTCCTAAGTGAGGCCAGCTTCAAAGAATATCAAAGGCCACCAAAGATGCCAATCCACAAAAGAAAAAAAAAATCTTAAAATTTTTTGAGATGACAGCAGCTTCAGATATAAACTTTGTCTTGACTCATTGTTCACATAAGCAGTGAACAATTCTGTATTTTTCACATGAAAATGAAGAGGATTTATCTAGTGGATGTAAGTACAAGTATGTTTGTGTTACGGAAGATTATAATGATCAAATCATCATAACACACTGAAGGAATCTAAATATGGGTAGTGTCATACAAAAATAAATGAAAGCATAGCCTATCTTCATATAGTTTCTTCTCTGAAGGCAAACAGGAGATTAATTAATTTAATGAATTGTAATGGAAAGAAAAAGCAGTGCAGTAAACTCAGTCCTGATGTAAATACACAAAACCCCATTGAGAACTGAAAGTGTTCTTGTCTAGAGCCGTTGTCACACTGCATTTATTACTTCTGTTTCACACTAAAGCAGCTCTATTGCTTTCACTAAATGGAGCATGTTATTTGCTTAAATAATTGCCTGACCTTGAAAAAACAAGCGTATACAGAGTATAACATGAGGAACACAGCTTCCTATTCCAATTCATGTCTTTGATATCACAGGCCCTATTTCTGTCAATAATCATATTTAGAACATATGTATTTTAATTCCCCAAAGCACTGCATTTATATGAGTGAACACACTCCTGTTATCAAAACAGTTTTGACTGTTTTGATAAAGCTGACATAGCACACTTGATCATGGCTCTTAGGAAAGTATAGCAAGTAGATTTTTTAGGGGTTGGTAATACAGGGTCTGTAAACCTATATATCAGGCTCAGACAACAAAGCTGGAAATGTGAAGTTTTTTCCCTCAGTCTGTGAGACCTGGCTATCCCTGAGATTTGTCTCCTGGAGCTGTTACACAGAATCCAGCCTCTCTTAAAAATTTCCAGAAATGCTAGGACTCTGGACTTAAAAGTGTAGGTACCTTGGAATCCCAGAGTTCCTACAAGAGTTCAGTGTTACAAGAAACAACCAGAGTCTTCACTGGCACATTGTTCATTCTTCATTCCCTAACTTTCAAAACTAGATTCCTCTTTTTCATACTAAAGTTCCTGCCAAGGCCATTTGATTGGACTTCCTCTATACAAAATCCCCGGTCACCAAGGGGAAATTGCTATAAATACTCAAGTTCCTGCAAGACTGGCACAATTGCTATGTTCAATCTAAACTGCAAATCTAAAATTTTCAGATTGATCAAAATAGAGTGAAGGGCATTTGGGTTTAGAAGTCTGGGGTTTTTTTTTAAAAAAACAAAAAGTATGTTTTCCTAACTCTGGCTATAAAACAATTTTGCCACGATGACCTAGTACTCCCTACACACTTTGATTCCATCAGCATCATGGTTTATCAATAATTGGCAGATCATGCTATGACTGTTATTTCCTGCTAGCTCTTAGGAATTCTGAAAATATGCCTATCTCTTTCTTTGTGTCCAAAGAAGTTTCATCAATCTTGGAAGTATTTGTACCACAAGCAATGGGAGGAAATCTGAGTGACTGCTAGAAGGAGACAGTGTTTAGCAGATTCTTCAAATTCATTGAATGTATGCAGCATCCTTCACATGCCGCATTGGATTCCTCAAAAATCTGACTCACAGAATCACACAGAATCACAGAATAACCAGATTGGAAGAGACCCACTGGATCGTCGAGTCCAACCATTCCCACCAATCCCTGAATCATGCCCCTAAGTACCTCATCCACCCTCACCTTAAACACCTCCAGGGAAGGTGAATCAACCACCTCCCTGGGCAGACCGTTCCAATGCCTAACCACCCTCTCCGTTAAGAATTTTTTCCTAATCTCAAGCCTAAATCTCCCCTGGCGGAGCTTGAAGCCATTCCCTCTTGTCCTGTCCCCTGCCACTTGGGAGAAGAGGCCAGCACTCTCCACTCCACAACCTCCCTTCAGGTAGTTGTAGAGAGTAATAAGGTCTCCCCTCAGCCTCCTCTTCTCCAGGCTAAACAACCCCCAGCTCTCTCAGCCGCTCCTCATAAGATTTGTTCTCCAGCCCCTTCACCAGCTTCGTTGCTCTTCTCTGGACTCGCTCCAGAGCCACAACATCCCTCTTGTGGTGAGGGGCCCAGAACTGAACACAGTACTCAAGGTGCGGTCTCACCAGTGCCGAGTACAGAGGGAGAATAACCTCCCTGGACCTGCTGGTCACGCTGTTTCTGATATAAGCCAGGATGCCATTGGCCTTCTTGGCCACCTGGGCACACTGCTGGCTCATGTTCAGTCGGTTGTCAACCAGCACCCCCAGGTCCTTCTCCTCCTGGCAACTTTCCAGCCAGGCTTCTCCTAGTCTGTCGCTCTGCTTAGGGTTGTTGTGCCCCAAGTGCAGGACCCGGCATTTGGCCTTGTTAAACCTCATGCCGTTGGTCTCAGCCCAGCAGTCCAGCCTGTTCAGGTCCCTTTGCAGAGCCTCCCGACCCTCCAGCAGATCCACACTTCCACCCAGCTTGGTGTCATCTGCAAACTTGCTAAGGGAGGACTCAATGCCTTCATCCAGGTCGTTGATAAAGACATTAAATAGGGCTGGACCCAGGACTGAGCCCTGGGGAACCCCACTTGTCACTGGCCTCCAGCTGGATTTAGCTCCATTTCCCACCACCCTCTGGGCCTGGTCATTCAACCAGTTTTTCACCCAGGAGAGTGTGCGCCTGTCCAGGCCAGAGGCCGACAGTTTCCGAAGCAGAATGCTGTGAGAAACTGTGTCAAAGTCTTTACTAAAGTCCAGGAAGATACATCCACAGCCTTTCCCTTATCCAAGAGTTTAGTCACTCGGTCATAGAAGGTGATCAGATTATTCTGGCAAGACCTGCAACTCTCAAGTTGAGAGATTTGGGCTTTTTCTGCCTGAAGAAGAGAAGGCTCCAAGCAGACCTTATATTGGCCTTCTGATACCTGAAGGAGGCCTAAAAGAAAGCTAGGGAAGGGGGTTTTTACAAGGGCGTGCAGGGATGGGATAAGGAGGAATGGCTTTAAACTAAAAGGGAAAAGATTTAGATTGGATAATAAGAAAAAATTCTTCATAATGAGGGTGATGAGGCACTGGAACATGTAACTCAGAGAAATCGTGGATATCCCCACCCTGGAAGTGTTCAAGGCCAGGTTGGATGGGGCCTTGAACAGTTTTGTCTCCTGGGAGGTGTCCTTGGCCATGAAGGGGGGTTGGAACTTGATGATGTTTAAGGTCCCTTCCAACCCAAGCCATACTATGATTTTTGTTCTAATGATTCTGAAATTAGTTCAGATTCTTCAATGCATTTTAGAAAGAGTTGGATTAAAAGTATGACCCATCTCTGTTCTGATCTCACAATATGTAGAAACATCAATATGAGTCATAATGGGTACACATCAAAAAGATTCACTGAAAACAGTCCAAATGACTGGATAAAATTCAACCTCATCCATCTGTCCATTTTTACCCAGTCCCTTCTGAGTTGGAATTTCTGAAGTTTCACCACAGATGCATAAGAATGGCACTCATATAAATGACCAAAATTTAATGTTTGTATGAAGTGTATGTAAAATAAAAATAAAACCTCTGTTACTGCTAATCCTGCATTTAACTGAAGCAACTGAAGCATGGAATCAGTGTTAGGAGATGGATACACAGCAGAAACTAAAACATGTTAATATATGTGGATTTAAATGTAGGAAAGCGTAGAATCATACAGTTAATAAAGACAATATGATATTCCTTTCTCTCCGTTTCAGAGTAAATAAAACAACTCTACTTTCTTTCCAAGAAATCAGTCAACACAAGTACAATGACATCCTATTGTTTCTAATAGCTTTCAGTATGAATACGAAGTTTAGTGTATTTTCCTTGGCACAACTGAATCTTCTCAAATCCCACCAATCAGGTCACAAGCTTTATCTTTCTCTGTCAGAATCCCCTGGAAATTATTATTTTTCATTTGAAGGGTCTCTCTGAAATGTTTCCTGCACTTCTCATTCCAGGCATCTGCAGGGAAATGAGGAAATGCTGTCTGTTTTCAGCTCTCTTGCTGTCTATACTCAGCACTCACTAGCATGTTTAAAGAAAAGTTAGAATATTCTTCTCCATATCCTTCTCTTTCTAGGTTCAAAATGCACATAAAGGTACATGAGAGTATAATATATAAAGTATACAAATCTTAATATCTACACGTTACATACTGTCCATAAATAAGATGACCTCCATTTTTGCTCTCCCCCCGCTGCAGCTTTCTGTAAGGATGCACTAGGAGTGGTTGCTCCAGAAGTGGAGAACTAGGAGCTGGAGTGATGGGCTGGGGCAGTGATCTCACCGACAAGGGATACAGTCCCACAGTGCTGCGACTAGAAGATCAGAGTAGTTCTGAGGATAGCAAAGACTGTTAGCCAAATAGTCCAGTGGTCATCAGGGAAGTCTGTGGAGATGAGAAAGGCCAGAGGTCAAGCTAGAAAGTCAAGTCAGTAAAGCAAGGGGAGGCATGGAAATGTCTATAGCAAAGCCCAGACAATGATCAAGATCAAGGACATGGCTGAAGTTCAGCTCCTGGGGTAAGGAAGCTATAAGTGAGGTCTCTCACTGTTTCCTCACACAGTTTGCTGTGTCTATGAAAGTTTGATCCAAGATTGCATGGCTTCTGCCACATCAGATTTGATCTTGAATGCAGGAAGCTAAACCCTTAGGAGAGAAGAAAGGGGTTTCTGACCCTGTTGATGCACTTGAAGCCTTGACACCTTCTTGATCACTGTTCTGTTTACTTATTTTTCAAGATGTCTTTTTCACATTGCCCCCAGAATGGGCACTGGCTGTCAAAGGCCTCATTTTCCTCAAAGGGGATAGGTGATAATTGATCCTTTACTTCTTAGTGGCTGTGGATCATCTCTACAAGCTGTGTTGCAGGCTCTTTTGGATCTTTTTGAACATCCACAGTGATGGTACAGAGAAATTGTGATTTGGCTCTGCAAGTCATCCTTAGACAAATTAAGAAATCCAGCACCGATTATATTATCAAAGCTCAAAAGCCAAGACATGCAGAATTTCCTTATTTTTAGGGGTGTTAGATCTCATACAGTTAGAGCAGAAGGGTGGGATCTGTTACCGATCTGCTTATCACATGCGACCCCCTTACAAATCATTTGTGACTGTGTTGGATTTCCATGCCATTGTAAATTCTTAGTTCCATTTTAATAGGTGATTTCAACATCTCCTTATGGAACCAGTGTAATACACTGCTGTAAATACTCATGTATAGATACTATTAATCAAAACCTAATGCAAGTATTGTGTATGGGAAGCAAAGGCCAGTCTAGATCCACAAAAAATCCATAAAATGCCGAAATCTTCCAACTTCAAAATTTGTGTGTTTAATCAACATTTAAACAAATTAAATAAAATCTATGCTTTTCTAAACATTTCTTTTTGTCCAGTTGTAGAAAATATATGTTTAAATCATCAGTGATTCTTTAATGCACTGTGGTCATGCTCTGCTTGGCTTCAGTTGTGTGCAGAAACAAACAACACAAAATGGGACTTGCCAATGTAACTGAACTGCCAATGACGCTACAATAAAATAATACTAAGATTAAGAAAAAGGACTGTTTACAGTAATGATGGCTAAGTGTTGAACTCCTGCAGTAGAATTTGCAAGACAGAGAGTTCTAGCAGAGGAACTCCTGGGATTTTGTGGGTTTTCTTTAAAATGTAGTATATCAGCAATGGATGTAATTGCTTCACTTGAATGCATCTCCTAGTGATTTAAAATTATATTTTTGTGTCACAATATGTTTATTTCAACTACATTAATTGCATTTCTGTTTGGTCACATTGGAAAAATAAAATTGCTGGGAGTCTTCTCTATGCTCATTTATTCTTCCAATTTCTTATTTGCTTGAGGCAAATGATTTTCCGAGAACCTTGTCTATGATTAAAGATGCAATAATTCTTCCCAGAAAAAGCAGTAACACCATCCAACATTATTACTTTCCCATTACTTAATTAAGGTTCTCTACTTTCATTATTCATTGACAGTAACCAACATACACATACTTCTGCATACTTATACCACAGGTTCATTAGGGTCTGTGCATATTTATGTGTTTGCCATTTGAAACTCGCATCCATCCAAGCCTGACAAGTAATTTCAATGAAATTAAACTAGTTTTGAAAAATGAAACGTAGTAACCTATGGGTAAGGGCAACTGAACATATTTGGGGAACTGAATTTTATGGAGAATATCATCTTTCCACAGTAATTACAGAACACAAACGTTCATATTATAAATATGGGAAATATACATTAACAGCTGCAACACATATTATATAGACAATGGTGAAATTGTCCTAATATTATTTGCTGTGAATTTCAGTTAGTTTGAATTGTGTTAACTTGGGACATAGCAATGGGAATCAACATGACGTTTTTTAGCAGAAAAGTTTCTGCAATCAACAGAAAGTAAAAGCATGACATTTAATGACTATGGCCTATGGTTCATGAGTGATGCCTAATTTAAAATGTCCTGTGCAGCAGCTGCATCTGCCAGGACACATCTTTAACAAAAATCTGTAGGAGTTCTCAGGACCAGGTAAAGTTTGCCTCAATTTAAATTTTGAACTGAGACATTTAAGAATGAAAAGTCTCATGATATACTCATCATAAGTGTTAATGAAGGCAGATAGAGATTGAAAAAAACTGGCATGTACATGGGGTTGAAACACACTCTGAAATGCAAAACATTCCTTTGCTTGTTGACTAGTAGCTGAAGTGGAGTGGAAGGAATCCAGCCTCCAGAGTACTTTTTCTGCCTAATCAGACATCTTCCCTAGCTTAAGTGTTTCAGCGACTGTGTCAGTTCAGAATTATGTTTTTGCTTCTGGCAAGAGGCAGTTTGGATCCTGCTCCCTCCTCAGTATGGAAAATTACAAGTAATTTCTCTGAAAAGTAACCTAATCATCTATAACTTAGATTGCAATCAATTTCTGTCTATTCCTCCTGCTGAGAATATCTTACTGTGCAGAGACTGACACAGGGAAAATGATAAAAATGGAAGATTGATCTTAGCCTAGCTACAATGGCATCAGCCTGGAATGGGTTGGGGACAGTGCCTTGAAGTCAAATCCATGAGTTTCAAGAATCTCACTGCCACTCTTCCAGTGATATTTTACTTCCCTTTCCTTTATGAATCTGGCATGTAAATACCCAGTTGGGACTGGATATTAGCATGGTATGGGAAACACTGCAAAAAATCTTCTCCTACGTCTTGCTGCATCAAGGATAGTGCTTAATAAATGCGATGAAAAATATCTTTGGAGGTATCTTTTAGCTGCTTTATAGCTCAGATGTGATGGATTCCCCTGAATTTACACAATGAATTGGGAAAATTCAGTCTTCAAATCAGACTTTGTCTTCTTATGTGATTCTCTGGCTGCAAGAAAGAAATCTTAGTAAGACAAATTATGTCACTTTTATAGGAGTCTTTCACTTCTAAAATTTCAGTAACATTTAAAAAGTACTATTAACCATGACCTAAAGAGGTCAGAAGCACAGGAAAGCATCCTGTGCCTAAATCCAGAAAATTAATCACCTGGTAAATCACAAAAAGAGGGGAGAAATATTATAGATGATAAACTTCAGCAGCAGTATGTGAGGTCCCACGGTTATATTACAGTGAAACAGGACAACAGAAACTATCTAGGGAACATTTCATTCAGAGGAGGACCTTGACATATAATTAGTTATAATCTTTCAGTAAAAACAAGGAACAGAACATATTGCATTTTAGGAAATTTCCTGCATATGCCAGCTACTATTAGCTATCCCCACAAAACAGATAGGGAATTCTAGACCAAAGTTTTAAAATGATCCTAACAATGAACTTAGGTTTTGAAATTTATTAATTGCTGTCCTGTTACTAAAATTGGAAGTTTTATGCAAACACATCTTTAATCTCAAAACTAATTTTTCATAAAGCTGATTCTGGGTATTGTTGCAGTTGCTAAGATGTCTCTGTCCTTTAGGGCAGTGATTTTTCAGAGCAGGAAACTCGAACAGTTTCAAAGTAATTATCAGACCACTTTCATGTATTCCCCAGGGTTTCCAAGAAATGTCTTGACTTGACTGAGTTAAGTGAATTACTCTGAGTGCTGCTAATTCTTGGATCTAAAGAGAGGACTGTCAGGTAGTAGCTAATATTAGCCAAGAAAGCTCTGTGGCATCCTTATATTTGAACTGTGAGTGTCTCTAGAGACTTCCTAGCATCTGCCTAGAACTATAATAAGATTAACTCTACCAAATGCTGGGTCAGCTTTTATAAAATTAATCATGACATAATGGTAAACCAAGTATTCCACTTCTACAGCTTTATGTGCATACCACAGAGTTCAGTTGTAAATCTATCATCTACTTCCAGATACTTAACATTTATTTTTCCTTCCATAATAAAGAATTATAATAATAATAAACAAAGCTCAGTTTACTCTGTTGTTATTCTGTGGCATCCTAGTGATGTGAAACTCAAACACAGAAGCAAAGTTCTATTGTCTGATACAACGTGCATGAAACATCTTCATGTACACATACTTCTTTTCAGTGGTATAAACGCATCTTGTAAAACTGTTTTTGTAATGTGACTAAAGTGTAAAATGCAACAGAAAATATACTTTAATCAGAGTAAAATGGAATTCTTGTTAGATTATGCTGTCTTTTTAAAATAATCATTGCTGTGATATGCTCTAGGGAAGCTCTGCAAGTGTTCTCAGTCTCTGTGAATACAAGCAATACAAGTTAGAATAATAAACAGCTAATTAACTGGTCCTTTGGCACAGTAGCTAGTAGATACTGAAATAATATGGAATTCTCACAAGTCATATTATCAACTTCACTGTTGGGGGCTATTTGGTTTTGTGTATGGTTTGGTTTTGTGGTTGGTAGCATCATGGGGGTTTTTTTGAGGAAAACATTGTGAATATTGTGAAAACAATTTGAATATGGTAGAAGCAAGGATATTTTATGAACAGCCTATTGTCCATGGTATTTAATTCACAAGTGGCTTACTGAATTACCCAGAAACTGGGGCTTTTATTACTTATAAACACTGTTAGAATCCAAGGTATTCTATTTTTAATCTCTATTGAGGCTCAGATTGAGCTTGTCAAGCTTCAACAGTAACATTTATGGATGCAGTCCCAGTCAGCAGGGTAGGCTCATTCAATAACTAAGAAAAACAAATGGAGACCTCCAGTAGGACATTCATATATTCTCAAAACCTGTCTTCAGGCAGATCAAATCATCTTCTAGAAATGTCTGTATCTTTGGTCTGATGAAGAAGGAAACATCATTGATTAATTTAGTCTAGACAACTATTTTAATCATGAAAGCATCATCAAAACAAATTCCACTCTGAATGAGAAACAAAATTTCTAAACATTTTTGTGTGTTTCCGTTCAGAAGTTTGAACACTGTACATGTCAATTAGGTATGCCTGTAGACTTCTGGACTGCAAAATAGAAACTTCAAAAGTGCTGTTTCTACATGTAACACAGGATGTGAGGCCATATCTCTGGAAAACTATTCTGAAAACTAAATTCCATACACAAGTACCTGGCAAACTTACCTTAAGCATCTCAGTATCCTCAGTGAAGTCAAAATTAAATGTGACTTTGTGTTTGGACTCACAGAACTACAGAATTACCAAGACTTTAAGGGACCTCTGGAGACTTTCATGATACCCCCTCTGCTCAAAGCATGATAGACTACAGCAGGATGTTTAGATGGTGTTCAGTCCATCTTTGAACATGTCCAAGAACCAAGACTCTACAGACTCCCAAAGCACCCTTAAATATCTGTTATTTGATTTGATATGTTCCTTAAGATTATTTTTAATACAATTATTATATTCTATGATTGTACAATTTCATAGGAATAACAATATTTTTGGTAATTATAATCAGAGATATAGTTGTAATGCTGTAGATATATCAAAATTAGTTTTAAATTATCTACTTTAAGTTTTGGTAAAAATACAACAACAGCAAAGATGCTGTTGGAGTGAAATAATGTCACTTTTGCTTGATTTCAGCTGTCCTGATCTCTTATACTGTGCTGCAGAAGTGAGATTCATTAATAATAGTAATTACTGACAAATTATTGCAAATATTTCCATGCTAACAGAATTCAGTCACTAATGGAAATGCAGGAAAAAAAATGTAGGGAGTACGATTGTGTCCTAAGAGCTAAATAATTCATTTGTTGCTTTTTTATAGGAATGTTTTCTGAGAAAAGTGCACTACATTGGTGAAGTCACCAAGCAGCCCAAATGAAAGATGTTAAAGGAAATCTGTCCATCCTTGGTCTTTATATCCATGCTCTCCAATAAACTAATCTCTTCCTCAATGCCACACTCCTCCCATGTGTAACATAACAAGTTGGAAGGAAGGAAGGAAGGAAGGAAGCAGGAAGGAAGGAAAAAAAGGGGAGATACATTAAAAATAAGAGATGAGAGAAAAAATGAGATTCATCTATTGGAGTGATAATGGCATTTACATGTGATCTAGTAAATCTGAGCTCCCTTCACTCAATGGAGAGAATTAGGTGTTTCTGAAGTTCAGTTTATTCTAAAGCAAATACATGGAACATGTTAAATAAATTGTTTTATAGAACTCCTTATTCCTCCCCGTCACAAATCAAGCCCAAGTTGACTAGCTCAGCCATTGACACCTATTATTGTAAATGCTTAAGGTTAGTTAAGGCAAGTGACTTCCTAATAGTCTTAAAGAGGATGTCTTTTCCAATCATCTGTTGCTCTCTCTCACTCAGGTAAAACAGAATTTCTAGGAAATCTCGGGGGCTTTTTTTCTTTCCTTTGGTAGGATTTTGGATGCCTTCTTATAGGAAAGGAAGCTACAGTTGCAGCCAAAACCTATGGATGTATGAAACACCTAGGAATATTTAGGCTTTAAAACACCCTTAATAGCATCAACAATAATGATTTGCTTTTGTTACCTTAAAAGGAAGATAACTTTCATTTTGTTATGTAAACCTAGAACCAGATTGTTGGTTTAATCCTCCCAAATACCTGTATGGACTTTTACAGAGAGGAATAACTAGCAAACCATGGTGTACTGTGGATTATATCCTCTCCCATTAGTTCCCATTACTTGAACAGAGGCAAACTACCTGTGGAGATCAAGACGATGTTGTGTTACCACTGTGGAGAGAAAACACGAACAAATTAAATGCTTGAAGGAACCTGTATACAAGTCTCAATGCATAGAAACAGTAGAAGAGCAACGAACCCAAACGTACCTTCTCTCATATGGGGTAACAAAAACTAGCTTTGGTTCAAAGATTATAGGCTTCCTATGTTCCCCAGGTAAAAGCAAGGCTTCTGTAAGTTGCCTTTTGGAGGATCCTGTTTTTCCCTGTTATGTCATTCTGGGACTGTGATTCTTTAATAAATTTAACGTTCATGAAGATATGTAAGATCCTACTTTGAGAAGTTAGGGTGTATTTCCCCTTTTCAGAAAAATTAAGTATTATGAAACAAGAAAGAAAGGAAAGCTACATGCAGAAAAGGTTACATGTCATTTTGCTGCTATTTCTGAGAAAAGGGTTATGTATATAATAAAGCTGTAATTGAGTAATGATGCTGAGACATGGCAAAACACTGTCTGGATAAAATGAGGTTATTTCATAAAGTAGATTAACTTTATTAAGAATAAAATGTAACATTTTATCTTTCTCTTTAACATTGTAAATGCTGATACTGAAGTCTTTCAAAATCTGCTCTTCTAAATCTGCTTGCTGAGAACTACGAAACACTATATATACTGTTAACAAGCCATCTGACCTCTTTAAAATATGTGTGTATGTAGTCTAATAATATTAAATAAAGGGATTCAAATACAAATGATAGACTGTTTTATATCCATACAGAGAGAGAATCCAGCCACTAGGGATGTGGGTTATGGAGAAAGACATAAAGCTATGTAGGTCTGGATTAGAAAACAGCTTCCAATTGCTTCTGTGTTTAGTATTTTGGAATTTATTAGCTTTGTTCTTGTAAAGTCATAGGAGAGCTGGTAGGGAAGAAATATAAAACTGTTTGAACACACAGCAATACCAGGTGTATAAGATTAAACTAAAACTCTTTAAAAGTTCACATCAGGCAGACTTCATGAAGCATACAAGTCTGAACTATCCTTTCCTGGGTACAAATTCAGTGAAAACAAAAAAAAAAAAAAAGCAGCATACAAGTATGGAAGGTTTACAATTTTCCACCCCATATTTGACATTTAAATTGGATGGATATGGGCCAAGGACTGGAAGAGCAGAAGTTACATGGGACAAGTTAATATACATTGGCACAGATCTTTGTATTCATGCATAGCTCCTGCTGTTGTTAGAGAAAGTTTTGAATAACCTGCTATAAGACAATACTTTAGCAATCCATACTGTGAAAACATTTACTGTAGCAAAATATCAACTTTCTTCTAGTAACGAGTTTTCTAAATGCTGTTTCCTTGCATAGCAAAGTTATTTGAAACATGCACATTACTTCTGTTCCAAAGATCAACATTACTCTTGTTGTGAAAGGAGAAGGAGTAATGGTTTTCATCTAAGGGAGGTTAGACTTGGGCTGGATGTAAGGAAGACTTTTTTTTACAATGAGGGTGGTAAAACACTGGCATGGGTTGCCCAGGGTCGTGGAGGCACCATCCCCGGAAATATTCAAGGTCAGATCAGACGAGGCTCTGAGCAACCTGTTCTAGTTAAAGATGTCCCTACTCCTACAGAGGGGTTGGACTGGATGACATATGATATATCAATTACAGAAATAAAAATATTCTGTGGTTCTTTTACTGACCACAAGTTGAATGTTAGTTTACCACCATAAAGGGTGGTTAATACTAATATAAAGGTGAAAATATTCTATTTTTTATGAACTGAAGTACCTGTGGTTGGACCCATTGTCCATTTTCATTTTTGTCATCTTTCTGCTCCAATATCACCATGTGATTTTGTAGTTTGTTTCTGATAATGAGGCTGAATGCATGTATGTGTATGAGTATGACAATCCTCCAATTATAATGGTAATAAGTACTACAATAATGGTTAGATTTGTTCAAAGGAAATGCCTAGCAGAGAGAAACATTTTAACTCCCTTTCTTTCTTTGCAAAACAAGTAGGAAAAAATATCTTTTCTTTATGGAAAGCAAAGAAAGTTCCTAATTTGAAGACTGGTTGCTTATGGTGGGATTCTGCTACGAATTCAGACACCTAACTAGAGCGTTAAAGCTAGATATCTATATCTGAGTGAGGTGCCTAAGCCACTGTTGAGGTCCATGAAGGTCTAGTCAGTACAGTCAAGGGACCTGAAGAGAGAGGAGTATCATGCTGTACTTAGCATATGGCCAGCTCCACAGCTCTCTGGGCTCTGGTGACTTTACTGACCATAGGGATGTCTCAGTTTCTTGAAAATTAACTTGAAAATTGACTCTGATATGAATGCAGACACTCACAGTGTATGGAGGGACCTAAATTAAGGAATCTGAAAAATCTGGACCTGAATTCCACCTTTGGGGATCAATTTGATTGCATAGTCAAAGGTATTTAGTGTCATTTGACAAGATATATTAATGACAGGCCTGGAGTTAAATCACATGATTTATTTGCAACCCTGCACCTCTCTAGAGCTGTCTGGCAGTTAGATGGGTTAACCTTAGAAAACATCTAATAGTATTAGATGTGTGTGCCTGCAACCAAAATAAGCCTCATATGGTTCATTCCTCAAGACTCACTTATCAAAATACTGCTTATTTTATAAGCTGCCAGTCTACGTGACTCTCAGCTACCTCTCCAGATGAGTGTATCAGTACCTCCAAGCTGTACATCATATCAAACAGGCTCATACCTGAATCCATATACTTACATAACTGAATCCCTGAAGTTTGCAAGACCACAAAAATGTGCCTCAGGCATTAACAGCAATGGTTGTACATATTACAGGAGTGTCACAAAGACTGAGGATGTTCAATAAGTGGTCAGGGGACTATTTGCTACTTCTGAGAACAGTCATATATTGTGCTGAGGGAATAACAAAGCAATTGCTGACAGCCATTTAAGTCCCCCTGGTGAAAGTAGGAGAGCTGCTAGACTTCTCATGCCTTCCCTTCAACTAGAGTGGAGAGCTAGAGTGGCCACTGTGCTGAGTACCATGGCTAAACCAAGAGCAGGAAGGTGACTGCATTCCTGGAAGCACCAAATTTACTGAATATGTGCAGTAGGTCCGTTATGGAACTACTAAAGGGATATAGTATCTGGACTTTCCCTACTGCAGAGATAAGATGCCGTCAAAACTCAGCTCACCACTGATACAGACCATTAAAAGCTGCTGCTTGGACAGTAAAAGTCTTCAGCAAACAAACAAGCAGTGGGCAATTCTCCATCTCTATTCATCTCTTGAAAAGTAATAGGTTTAAGTTGCAGCAACAAAGGTCTAGATCAGGCACTGAGAAATCCTTCTGCCACAAGAACAGCTCATTCACACAGGAAAGGGTGATGAGGTCATAGTATCTCTCCCTTTGGGAGATCTTCCCTTTGGGAGAGATGAATATGGATATCAGGCCCTATGAAGTGATCACTAAAGATGTCTTCTTACTATGTGTTCTATGCTTTGGCTGTCAAAAAGGTTTGTGAATGCTGTTAAATGGAAAAATGGAACAGACAAACACAGACAGAGAAGACCAGACACACAAGCTGATTCAGGACATTCAATTAGCACCTCTTGCTTGTTTTCACTCCTTTTCTTTCCCTCCTCCATAGAACTGTGCTGGAGAAGACACTGGAATTCTCTGTCTTTGTGAACTCCTGGGATTGTCATGTACATCTTTAAAAAGAGACTACATTGAGAAATGAATGGAAAATAAGTACTACATTGGGTACCACAGTTCTGTAACTGTCCTGTATTTCCCTAATAAAACGAGTAATACATTTTTACCACTTACACAATATCTTTCACCTCAGCTTTTTTTAGGCTGGTTTTACCAATATATTTCATACACCTTCGCTCCCTTTCTCTGCTATCTCCTGTCCCAGACCTCTTACCAGTAATGATGCAAGATAGACACAGTTTTGCAGCAAATGGGATGTACAAGCACTTGAAGACAGCAACACCACCTCAACTACTGCTACCACTTTTCTCTCTCTTCTGCTTTTGTTGTTGCTACATGAGTCTTCTGTTACTATCCTTTCTCAGCATTGCTTCCATCCATTACAATGCTGAGGTAGTGGTGCAGAGAGAAGTTGAAATGAAGTATCTGAGCTGTGAGAAGGACCTCAAAGCTCTATGATGCCAGCCTAGTTCACCCACAAGTGTTATATGGAGGTGAAGCAGGGTTCTGAACCACATTGCAGTAGGCACTGTACAAACAGATGAATCTTCCTCCTCTTACAAAATGTTTTTAGTTTACTCATGCTATCCAACAGTCCTGATTTGTGCCATGCTTGAATCATGTCAAGGCATTTCTGAAACTTCCACGTGACACAAACTAAATGCTTATCAAGACTGTGAAAAATTAAACAGTATATGTGCTATGGCACAGTGCTTGAATCTATTTAGTTGCTACCGCAGCAGAACTAGGAAATATCACCTCAGTGCACTTAACAGCAAATGAGGGAAATTCTAAAAAAGAGAGAGATCTAATAGTGTTCCAGTCTATCCTCCATCATGCTGATGACATTTTTTACCATATTTTTCACATATTTCTTTTACTTTGGTTCCGTTCAACAGTTAGTAGAAAGTTAGAACTTAGGAGAACAAAATGAAGACTAGAAGTGAAAGGGAAAGGTAAAGATTAGGTCTCATAATCAGCTAACTTCCTTCAGCAAAACAAAACAAAAATTTGAACTCAAACATATTGTATGGACTTGTTGAGTTTCCTGCTTTGCATATAAGAACAAATTAACATATGAGAACTCCATTCACAGAAAAAACTCATGCATTTTTGCAGAGCATGCCAACAGATATGCTTTTATGTAAGCCCATATGGTAGATGTAGTTGATGGGGTTTTGATGCTTTTTATTTTCAAACTGCTGCACAATTTATGTTCTGGATGAAGGAGCAGGAGAGGTGCATGCTTCTAGTGTAGCAGTTCCTCTTTAATTCCTCGTGTATTCCCTACTAACCTAAAAGGTGGAGTACCTAACTTCACATGTGCAAAAAGAGAAACTTTAAAAGTCACTTTCTCTTACCCTATGTTCAAATTGATAGCTATACCAAGGAGCTCCCTATCCAGCTGCTGTGAACTGGTCTGTGCACAACTATTCTTGTGTCACAGTCCTTTGGGGCAATAAAATTGCAACTGTACTGTTTATCAGAAGCCATGCAATACAAAAAAAAAAAACCAAAAAACCAAACACAATGATAACGCAGGAAGAATCTGATTCTCTTTTGCTAAAATATAAGAATTTATATCTCATTCCACACTCCTGACTGATGAAGGAGAACACAAAGGAGTCCCTTACTTGAGAGTCTAGGGAGACTCTCCATGGCCAACCGTCCATAGGAGAACTCTACACAGTCAACATTCTGCAAGGAAAACACTACACAGAGAGTCCCAAACCTTAGCCCTAACATTAATTCTAATGTTAACCCTCCCTATATAAAGCTGTTCCCTTGAGGATTTAACCGTGTAGAGCTGACCCACATATAGCTGTTCCCTGAAGAGCTCGCCACTGTGGAGAGTTGGCTCCAGAGACTTAGCCACAGAGTTATCCCTTTTTGCCCTCACATCACCAGAGCACACTGAAAGTCTCATCTTGTACAGGTGGGACACATGGAGTGTGGATCCTGGTGTAGACTGATCATCCTATATGCCTCACCCAGGTTTCCTTAGAAAACCAGATTCACTCCAGCACAGAGACCATTTGCATGCTCATATGGTATGTGTGGATTCTAAGAAGACAATGATTCAGGATGGAGAGGCATGAATCATTTAAGAGTGTAGGTGCATCTTTAGTCTGTCCTTTCACGGCTCCAGAGTTATGAAGAAAATAGTACATGATAGTTTACGACTACCTTCAAAAAACCATAAAATCATAAAATCACAAAATCACAGAAGGCTGAGGTTGGAAGTAGGTTACCTCCCCCACCCTCCCTGCTCAAGCCAGACCACCTAGAGCCAGTGTCCCAAAACAATGTCCAGATGTTTGTTTTAAAATCTCCAAGGATGGAGATTCCAAAACCTGCCTAGGCAACCATTGTTCATATATCTCCTGTGTTTCAGTTTGTTCCCTTTGCTCCTTGTCCTGTCACTGAGCACCCCCAAGAAGAGCCTGGCTCCATCCTCCTTGCAGCCTGTCTTCAGATATTTACACACATTAACAAAGTCAGCCTGATCCTTCTTTATGCAGGCTAAGCAGTCCCAGGTCTCTCAGCCTTTCCTCAGTTGTGAGGTGCTCCTTGCTTTCATATATTTGAAATAAAACCCACAAAGAACTGGAATTCACTAAGCATATGTCATGAGATTATTTCTGGCTTAAAAATTTTGCTACATTTGTAAAACAGCCAAACACCAAAGGACAGTAGTTTTTAATTAGACTGATTCACTTGTCCATTAGTCTGTGTGAACAAGCTGAAAATCATGTTTTAAAAGGTGCAGACAAGGACTCTGCATTGCATGCTGCTTGTCTCATCTCAACAGAATCCTTTTGTAGAAATTCCATTTAGATATAGTTTGTTGCCCTGGTCACTACTTTCAATAATCAAATATTTTAATACAGGAGGGAAATACAGTGATTTTTATTCTTCACATTAAAACAGATCTGGGATGTATATTATGTCCCTTTGCTTTTGAAACATACGGACAGTCTAGGCTTTGTTTTCCATTCTGATTTGTGCCACTAGGTGAAACATTTCATTGTTTTGTGTTTCACTGTGTTGATTTTGGCATAGTGCATTTTTACCTTCTCATAGTAATGGCTACTAAATATTTAGCCAGGAATATTTTTTATAAAAAGAGATCATTGCACAAATGAGATCAGCAGTAAGACAAACTCAGGTCACTCAGTCATGGTATGTAGTCAGATACACTTCTCTTAGATTTTCCTTATTCTGCTTCAATAGACATAGTTCACATTAAGATTTTCTTGCTAGTGTATCAACAATGCTGGTTTTGCTAGGAAGTCTGGAAGGCTGAAGAAAAATGGATGTGATCTAAGTGTTTCTTGGTCCACATCAGATAAAGAGGTATCTATGAGGGAGTTAAAAGAGCAATTGCACATTCATTGCGAAGAGGTTGCTGTGAATCGAGATGCAGGTGTGTGTAGGAGTAGCTTATTGCCACTGCTTGTGTAAGCTGTGAGAAGGAGAAGAGATCAATAAATCAATCTCACTCTTGCCTGTGATCTTTAGTAGGGCCAGAAAATCTAGCCAGATGCTGCTATAATGCATGCCAGGTACCTCCTAGTTTGTGTGCTGGAATTCAAGTCAGGTTGTGTTTTAAAGGCAAAATAAAGCATTCCTCCCACTAGCAGACATTTAACCACTATACAATAATTTTGTCCCAGAGGGCAGCTTGGCAAAATGCTATTAATAAAGGAGTGTAGCAAAGTGGAGAGCTTCCTGGCACAGCTTCTGAATACTGGCTGTTGTTACACATTTGTAACTGGAGCTGTTCGGAAATGTTGTGGCACAACTGTTCCTTTAAAAAGTTAAGTCTTCTGGTCAAAACATTTGGTGAACATCTTCCACCAAACACAATGTCTTGACACACGGCCATCTCTTCTATCCACTGTCTGACAGAGCTCCTGGTAGGGAAGCCTTCTTCAGGGAATCAGTCCAGGATCTAGGGTGTCTGGAAGTATTGCCTCTCCAGGTTTGTGGCAGTATGTCATGGGAAACGTTGGAAACAAGAGTAACTCCAGGGACTCCAGTGATTGGGACACACAAGCTGGGGATGTGTAGGCTCAGGGAACAATAGACAGTTGGAAAAGACATCAGAATAAGGGGATGGCATGATCAGCTTCAGGGGAAACCAGGATGACATTGCATGGTATTTTGGTTTTTTCCTTTGTACTGCTAAGAGTGAGTGTAGGTAAGACTACAGGTAAAGAGAAGTTTGTGCACCTTTTTCTGTTTGGAAAGGAACTTGTGCTTTGTGTGCGTGTAAAACATCATATTTTTAGCAGGATTCTGTTGAAAGTAAGGGGCATATCTGTCATTCAATCACCACTACACAGCTTACAAACCATCCTTCAACTCTCTCCAGTTCAAGTCCAACAAATGCAGCACTAATTCGTGTTGGAGCTATTGTGACAACCATCCTCCTCAAATGACATGTCTTGATCCTCCAACATGACCAGATTTGTTGAGGGATAGAAAAGGCATGAGAGCACAAAATTCATTGGCTCCACACTGCCTGTAACCTGAGCAAGCTTTTCTGTCACTGCTATAATACATTTTCTTGCAGTCAAAATGAAAGCAAAATAATGAAAGGATGTACAAAAAGTATGCAATGACATAAATGTACAATTTGATAGAAAGGAGTGTCAAGCACCTCTCTACTTCAGAAGACTTTGATTCATAAATCTCTGATCCTACTCTGACTGCGATTGCTGGGCATTGTACACTTCAGGAATTTTATAAGATGGGTTTAGAAAGAACTATTGTTTTTTTCCAAATTTAATTCTCTGGATTGTATAGAGCATTGAACCCTTCCCAGTCACTTCATTGCAATTTCTATATTAGCTACAGCATGTGTATTTCTTAGGTTTTGTTCATATGTCAAAGATTTCACATTAGATAATATGCCAGATCTTTCAGTGAGCTGTTGCAATGGTTAATACTTCTACTGCTAGAAATGCAGGCTTGTGCATATTTCTAGTCTGAATTTGCCTAGGATTTGCTTCTGGCTATTAGATCTCACACATGCTATTTCTGATCTGTTAAATACATGCTGTCAGAAATCTCTCCCTCCACAGGATCTTGCAATACCAGATCTTAAGACAGCAATATATCAAAGGAAAAGGGTTCTTTATCTGTGGCAGAGGTACCTTGTACTCTGAGTCTGAGTTTTTCTCCTACCTTCATTCAGCAGTCTCAAGGCTATCCAGCCAAAGCTCTCAATGAACAACAGCTCTCACACCTCATATGCCTTCTGCTTCCCCTGACTTCCACTGGAAGATATGGGCAAAAAAAACAGACGTGAGAATTAATCCTCTGGATGTGTTTGTCTCTCCACCTTATCTGCAGAGGGATCCTGGTAAACAAGGGAGACTAAGAAGCTTTTAGAAAGCTGAATATAAGTGAGATGAATTCCTCTTTATGTGACTAAGACTGTTCAAAAGGACAGCTAGTACTTAGATAGCACACTGATTGGCACTCTCAGCTGAAAACATAGGGAACAAGTCCAGCATGCCTAAAAACCTTGCTTTCTAGCTGTCGTCTGTGACATTTTGAAGTGCTAGCATTGTACGTGCACTAGGGAGGCCCATGAGAACTCAGAAATTTTTAACTGTGGCATAACTAAACGATCCATGAATAACTTGCCGTTATTAAGGTTCATTTAACTTTCCAGCCCAGAACTGTTCAGGCCCGTACAGCAGTCACAGGCTCTTCATTCAGCCAAACAATAGCAGCGCAGGGTGAACCCACAGCATTGTGAGGGCTGACCACAACCACTGAGGGATGTGTGCCCACTTGTGGCTGGCTAAATGAAAGGGAGACGTTGGCACTGGCAAGCTGACGGGCCAGATGTGTGCCTACAGCCCTAAGGAGTCTAAGATAGGAACGGAAGGAAGGGGACCCAACATGAGCCACAAAACCAGGCAGTGACCTCATCGTGTTTATAGTGGAAAATAAATGACTGAGGAGAAAAACAGGGCAGCAGCACAGTTTTCACTGTTGCACATGGTGATCACTAGATGTGGCGAGGGGCTCCCTGTTCGCATTTTGTGGGAAAGTTTGGTAATGTCTCAGTGTGTCTTTCAACATTTCAGAACAAAAAAAAAAAAAAAATGTTGACTCTGACTCTCTTTTAAAGGAACTCATCGAGATCAATCTTCAGTGAAGCATTGTGTGAGAGACTGAGAATGACCAGGGATATCCAGGGCAGGGTGGAGTTCAGAAAACAGGGGGTAGCTGAAAGGAAGTTGCTGGTTCCAAAGCCTTGGCAAAACAAGCCAAAAACTTGACAGAGACAGGCCATAGCTAGAGTGAATCTGCCTATTGTCACCATCTGCAACTAATTTAAATTCTGAAGGCCTGCTGGGAGCTCAAGGCAACCCATCAGTCATAGCTACGTTTGACCATTTTAGTCACAGAAAAGCTGTCCTTTTATTGTAGGTGCTTTGCAATTTTTACAGTGGAAACTTCTCTGTAGGGCAGTGTGCACAGAGGCAGCAATCTGATTCAGTGGGCTGCAGAGCTGTATGGATCTAAGATTCTGTGGGGATCCCTGCAGATGCAGCTGAATTCTTGTTAGAAAATTCCCTTCTCACTGAACCAGAGCCTGAAGATATCTATAAATTGATAATTAAGTATTTATGGAGGAGCCAGGCATATGAGGGGTTTTTCAGCCAAAAAAAAAGTTCTGCATTTTAACTGACTGTCCTGATTATTGGACTATTGCAGTCAACTGTAAGAAAACTCTTCCTTGACTTTCTGAAATGCTCTTTTGTGTCTAGCACTAAACAAAGTATTTTCTTTCAGCATCTTCAAATTTATTACAATTTCTTGACTGAATAAAGTCCAATTTACAAACTACACTATTTCCCCAAAGCCACATACTGGGTGAATAATTAATTTTTCGAGGGAGGGAGAGGAGAGCTACAGTGCTTTCAAACAAATTGTGTTGACACAATGCCTTGGAGTAACCTAATTCAGTAGTATTGGGAGTATCCTGTTGGTCAGATAAACTTTTTTCCCACTAAGACTTTAGATTGTGAGAATACTGTTACTGTTGCTGTACTGTTTTCATGATGTTATCTTCTTGATTCACTATCCTTTCTTTTTCAGTCACCAATATTCTCTTATTATATTTAGATAATCAGTGTTCCTTAGCTTTTACAGACTCTTTATCACATGCAGAGGCTGCTAGGCTTAATGGGCTCTTGTGACTAGTGTACAGATATTTCCTAATGTAACGAGACCCTTGGCATAGTTGAAAAATGCTACTTTCATACTAGTAGCAATCAAAAAAAATCAGATTATCGTAAAAATAAAACAACCAATACTTTCCCAAAGGAAAAGACAATAAGTTTGCTTCTGTGCTTAGAGGCTGCAGATGAGGAATTAGAAGATGTGGCAAAGCCCAGTGGCACCATTGCCCTGGAAATCCAGTTTACTGTGCAGTTCTTTAAGGCTGTGGTGCTGGTTACTATAAGAAAAAGATTTGTAAGTGAGAGATGGATAATATGACCAGCGTAAGCGTTTTTATTACTCACCACATACTCTCATACTCTGAAACACAGCATTAGAATATTGGGAGGCCTGCTTGGACTGATACTGGACTGCATTTTTTTGTTTATGGTCTGCTCTCTGAGATTTACTGCATGCTCCCGGCAGGAGCTTGGCATGCTGTAAACACCAGAGTTCAGGAAGAAAATGAATTTTCATCTGTGTCTGAGTCATTGGCACAGGGTGGATGACCACAAAGCCCTGTGTCTGCCCAGCCACACTGCTGAGTCAGGAGTTACATCCAGTAGCAGCTCATGGCCTGGTGCATCCAATGACACAGGCTTACACCTCCTCGTTATGCTGAGTCTCAGCAAAATCTGAAAGAAGGGGCCCTACTGTAACCACAGGAGTAGACTTCTCTAGTCAGGATGAACTCTCTGTATGACACACATGAAGAAGGCAGAAATTAGCAGTGGGAATATAGATGCGTTAGTTTACTTCAAGCAGCTGCTGTGGAGAAAAATACATGCCAAGGGAGTAGTAAGCACAAACACACAAAGCATGCCCTAGTTTACTTTTTAAAATTCATCTCTGAACACAAACATACTGGAGCTGTTACAAACTGTAAACCCTGTAGTGTGCAGGGCTTTTCCAGCCTGTTTACAGCCCTCCTTTTGCTGGAAACTGCAGAGAGATATGAAAACCCAGAGTTTAAATCACAAAATGAGCAACAAAATGCAGGTACACAGACTGATGTAGCTTGTGGCTTCAGGAAAAAAAAACTTGTGAGCAAGTCAGTGGTGGTTTCATGGGTTTTGAAGAAATTCTGCATCTTCCCTCTTTACGCAACCCCAGTTCGTGATTTTCTCCTTGTCCTTTGCTATCATTTATAGATAGTTAGATAGATAGATGATTGATAGATAGATAGATATCTTTCTTACAACCTGGGTGTGTTCCTTCCTCTCATTTGCAATCCATCCACTCAAACAGATGCCTGAGAAAATGAGTGGGTAAAGCATGAGCAAAAGCAAGCAGTCCCAGAAAAAAAAGGAGATGGCAAGTGCTGAAGTTATGGAGACAGCAGAGGAAACTTCCTATGGAACATCAGTCTAGATAGCTTAGTCTCTTAATGACTTCAAAACACTGTGTATTGCATTGGTGAAAGGTACCGGGGTTCCCAGTAAGCATCCTTTGTGCTAGCAATTTCAAAAACTTACTATGAAAAAGCTGTTTCATGCCCTGATCTGGTTAGAAGAGCAGACTATAATCAGTTTTGCTTTTTTGTATGTTGACACAGTAGTTTATGATACCACTGTCCCCTGATGTTTTCTTACAAACTCTCTCATCAAGCTGACTATGCTTCCCACATCAGTAAGTACCACACAAGCATCCCTTAATCAGCTTATTACAACTCTTAAAGCAACTCAGCCAGTTTTACTTCTACCTGACTTTTGCCACATCTCAGTTACAGAGATGAAGAACACTAGGTCATAGACAGTCACAGACAGCTCTAGGTTGTGTCTTCTTCAGTGCATCTGCTAGATATACCAGAGAATGTCTAACTATGCCCCCAAAATCGCAGGACCTTACTTGACCTGGTAAGAAAAATATGCAGTATTCTAAACCTTCGAGTTGAGAAACATTTATATATGCAAAATAAATCCATGATCTCATATAATATGTTTAAAAGATGCTGAGGGGCATGGTTTAGTGATTGATAGGAATGGTTGGACTTGATGATCCAGTGGGTCTTTTCCAACCTAGTGATTCTTTGATTCTGTACAGTTGGAAGTCATGAAGAGGATGCATTATAAGTGTTGTACTGTATCTTTATCTTCATTCCTGTGGGATGTATCACGTTTGTCTAACACAGGTAAGCAGCTTCAGGAAACAGGTTCAGCTCATGGATCAAGATGTTTAATGCAGGTGTCTGAAGGCAGGTGTCTAACCTTCTCCTCTCACTCCTAGTGTTCTACTACACATCGTCCGAGGAGCTATGCAGCTTTCTCTAAAGCATAGACCTTCTTTGGTCAGCTGATGAGCACTATCAAGGGTACTAAGCAATCTGGATTTTGTCTTGGTTCAGCTGGCTACACACAGTGTCCTCTGTGATGCTCCAGGTTAACCTGCCTGATCTCCTGCTATCCCTGCATGAGACTACAGGTGTCCCCCAGGTGCCCATGTCTTTTCTGTTCCTCTCTTGGACACCATCTAACACTTCACGTGGTACAAGACACCCAGATTTAGGCAGCTGAATTATATCCCAAATATCTGTTTCATTCTAAAATGTGTCACAGAATGAGACAAGCAAATCAGTAGATCAAAATGGTCCTATGGAAAACTCAAGTGAAGTTTGTGAGGTGCACATATGTGTTCATTGGTATAGAGTGTGTTGTAGGGGTGGGAATCATATAAAACACCCAGTCCATGCCTTTGGGAGTTCACAACCCAGTGTCGTGACCCTGCTTGTGTGGTCATAAATAAAACCAGTGAATGGTCCTGCCTGTATGACTGAAGGCAAGATCATTAAGAACTATGAATAGTGAAGCAAAGATCAGTTTGTGGTTAACAAAATTCTTACAGTAACTCTGGGAAGCTTACATTGGAGCATACGTTGATGCCTAGCTGAAAGTTTCCAAATAAGAGCCAAGAGGAGCTGCCTCTTTGCTGCCAACACCAGGATCAAGTACACATTAGTTTTTATGTGTTCTGTATGTACATTGGCTCAAGGACAAAGTTATACCTGAGATGTAGATAAAAATTACTAGCTATATCTGCTCTGGAGGTGCAAAAGTCTTCAGAACCAGCTGAATATTCTGCTAACATGAAGTGGAATTAAGCACCATCCTATTGGTGTATAACACAGACAGGCAGAGTTTATTATGAGATGGGATGCATATGGTATTCAAATACGTGGTAAAGGTGGTGCTGTGCCAGTAAACACACTTTTATTCCAGAAAAAAGTTGGGAGATAACATCTAAATAAGCAATAGTGGGCAAGACAACCAGAGGAAAGAAAACGCAGCCAATCAGCCTTGTATGTATATCAGCTCTTTATGAAGACACTTCTAAAAATGTGTATCACACCTTTCAGGAGCTGCATGAGCTTGAAGCAGCTAGTAACGTGTTAATGAGTGTAATTTGTTATCGAATTTTATTTAAAAACCAAAATGTATTACCAGATCAAAACGACAAAGGTGATTCCTGAAACTGAGACTTCAGATGTGCACAAATAGAGCAGAAGTGTTTAAACGTAACTTGAGTTTATCAAATAACTTCGTAAAATGAGCAAGCATTTTGGGTCAACTTCATTTTCACGTGCTTCTGTTGAGATGTACCAATAAGTGGCTCTGTCTTAGCTATGAAATTAACCTACAGACTAGATCAGATATGACCTGAACATCTAAACAGGACAAAATTGGACAGTAAGTGCTAAAATTCAAAATCCTGATTACAAATTTTTTAACTTAGGCCCAGAGCTGCCCTTTGACCTGAAAGTATTGTAGATGCCTGCAGCTTTATTTTCACGTGTGTTTCGGAGTGGCTGCTTTTCCTGTAAAACATGGAGTTGAGTTCTCATCTAATGAGACATCTGGGTTCAGTTTTCTGACCAGTCTCAGGGGATTCAGAGCAATATCTGTTAATTTGTCAGTGCACCTTAAACAGATGACTTGGCAACAACATTCTACATCTTACCTGGAGAGTCTGAGACACTGTTCAGAAAGAAGTGTGAATTTTATCTCTTAAGAAAAGAACTTCTCTTCATAGTTTAGTCAGGATATTTGGTTGAGAAAAGGGAGTCCTATCTACAAATCTTGTTAGCATGATGTATTTTTACACACTTGTAAAAATCTGTTGGTGGACGAGAAGCTCAACATGAGCTGGCAATGTGCACTTGCAGCCCAGGAAGCCAACTGCATCAGAAATGTAACCAGCAGGGCAAGGGAGGCGATTCTGCCCCTCTGCTCTGCTCTTTTCTTTCTCATCAGCAGTTCTCATCAGAGTGTGGTTGTATGTGGGCCATTTCCCTGTCCTTTCTGCTGCCTTGTCACAGAATCACAGAATAACCAGGTTGGAAGAGACCCACTGGATCGTCGAGTCCAACCATTCCCACCAATCCCTAAATCATGCTCCTAAGCACCTCATCTACCCTAACCTTAAACACCTCCAGGGACGGCGACTCAACCACCTCCCTTGGCAGACCGTTCCAATGCCTAACCACCCTCTCCGTGAAGAAGAACTTTTTCCTAATCTTAAGCCTAAATCTCCCCTGGTGGAGCTTGAGGCCATTCCCTCTCGTCCTGTCCCCTGTCACTTGGGAGAAGAGGCCAGCTCTCTCCTCTCCACAACTTCCCTTCAGGTAGTTGTAGAGAGTAATAAGGTCTCCCCTCAGCCTCCTCTTCTCCAGGCTGAACAACCCCAGCTCTCTCAGCCGCTCCTCATAAGATTTGTTCTCCAGCCCCTTCACCAGCTTCGTTGCTCTTCTCTGGACTTGCTCCAGAGCCTCAACATCCCTCTTGTGGTGAGGGGCCCAGAACTGAACACAGTACTCGAGGTGCAGTCTCACCAGTGCCGAGTACAGAGGGAGAATAACCTCCCTGGACCTGCTGGTTACGCCATTTCTGATAAAGCCAAGATGCCATTGGCCTTTTTGGCCACCTGGGCACACTGCTGGCTCATGTTCAGTTGGCTGTCAACCAGCACCCCCAGGTCCTTCTCCTCCTGGCAGCTTTCCAGCCAGGTTTCTCCTAGTCTGTAGCTCTGCTTAGGGTTGTTGTGCCCCAAGTGCAGGACCCGGCATTTGGCCTTGTTAAACCTCATGCCGTTGGTCTCAGCCCAGCAGTCCAGCCTGTTCAGGTCCCTTTGCAGAGCCTCCCGACCCTCCAGCAGATCCACACCTCCTCCCAGCTTGGTGTCATCTGCAAATTTGCTAAGGGAGGACTCAATGCCTTCATCCAGGTGGTTGATAAAGACATTAAACAGGGCTGGACCCAGGACTGAGCCCTGGGGAACCCCACTTGTAACTGGCCTCCAGCTGGATTTAGCTCCATTTCCCACCACCCTCTGGGCCTGGTCATTCAACCAGTTTTTCACCCAGGAGAGTGTGCGCCTGTCCAGGCCAGAGGCCGACAGTTTCCGAAGCAGAATGCTGTGAGAAACTGTATCAAAAGCTTTACTAAAGTCCAGGAAGATACATCCACAGCCTTTCCCTCTTCCAAGAGCTTAGTTACTCGGTTATAGAAGGTGACCATTACTTGTCCCAACATTTTTGACACGAAGCTACCTGATGAGGAGGAAAGAAGCAGCTGGCGTCTGTAAGGCAGTCAGAAGAATCACAGAGTCATAGAATAACCAGGTTGGACGAGACCCACCGGATCATCGAGTCCAACCATTCCTATCAATCACTATACCATGTCCCTCAGCACCTCATCCACTCCTCCCTTAAACGCCTCCAGGGAAGGTGAATCAACCACCTCCCTGGGTAGCCTCTGCCAGTGCCCAGTGACCTTTTCTATGAAAAATTTTTTCCTAATATCCAGCCTAAATCTCCTCTGGCAGAGCTTGAGGCCATTTCCTAATATCCTGTACCCTGTCACTTGGGAGAACAGGCCATTAACTTCCTCTCTACAACCTCCTTTCAGGTAGTTATAGAGAGCAATGAGGTCTCCCCTCAGCCTCCTCCAGGCTAAACACCCCCAACTCTCTCAGCCGTTCCTCATAAGACTTATTCTCCAGCCCCTTCACCAGCTTTATTGCTCTTCTCTGGACTCGCTCCAGACCCTCAACATCCTTCTTGTGGTGAGGGGCCCAGAACTGAACACAGGATTCAAGGTGCGGTCTCACCAGTGTCGAGTACAGAGGGAGAATAACCTCCCTGGACCTGCTGGTCACACCGTTTCTGATACAAGCCAGGATGCCATTGGCCTTCTTGGCCGCCTGGGCACACTGCTGGCTCATGTTCAGTCACTGTCAACCAACACCCCCAGGTCTCTCTCCCCAGGTATCTATGAGAGCTATATTGCTCGTGCTTACATAGACAAATGCACCTTTGATTCTGGAACCACCAAACCTTTCTAAACCTCAACAAGACATTCAGATCGCCCAGGAATGTGGCCTGAAGATAAGTTAAGGTATAAAATCCAGCACATTTTTATGCCAAATACATAATGTAGACAAAAACACTGGGGTATGAAACTGCAAGATTTTGAGCTACCTTCATTTACACACACACAGTTCAATATGGCCTTCATTTAAAGTTCATTGTTTTCCTCATGCTCTTTATTTTCCTTAAGAAAGATTAGAGGTGTCATTTAGCTATTTACTGATGTAAGTTGCATACTTGCAAACTGTTTATGAGCAAGCTGTGAGATAATATAAGTGTCTGTCTACAGCTCATATTGAATACATTCATAAACATCCTCAGATAGTATTTATTTTTTTGGTTTTGTATTCAGACCACTTGGGAACATATTTCTTGGAACCCTTAATGCTGCTAAATTACAAGGTTGCAGCCCTTCTCTGTACAGAAGCACACAGAAAAAATATTTAATTTTTATTTCCTCTGAATCTTATAACGTAAACCAACCCAACATGTACTATAGTAATAATAAAAAGATTTTATTCGAGAAATTCATTATTACATCTTTTTAATATCCAAGTACCGAACTGCAGAACTGCAGCTGAAACGCAGGACAGTACAAGTAAGTCAGCCCTGTTGTTCCAGCTCATTTCACTATTTTAATACAACAGCCCCTAAAAGAGTGGGGAAAATGTGTGTTTCGTAATGCACCTGCTGGGATGAGGTGTGAGTCACTGCCTAAAATGTTCTTTGGAAGCCAGCTATCATATAGCTGTAACATTAACAAAACCTCTAATTACTGTCATCCCCCATCAAGAATATGAGTAATGTGGAAAGGTACACGCAAAGAGAATAAATATACACTGTTCTCCATTTACAGTAAAAGTCATCATTTTGAACAGAAAAAGCCAAAATATCTCCAAAGTAATTGCATCCCTTATGTAAAACACCCTGTATAACATGCATCAATAACTGGAATTTATTTACCTTATAAAAATTACCTAAGTGTTATAGAAGCATCATTCATGCTGCCACAGCTAAGGTTATGATAGTGTTTCCAGTAAAAACTTCACTTTTCAAACACACAGAATTCAGCTGTGCAAATCTTCTAGGAGATGAAATGAAAGTATGCACATGGAATGATGAGTTTTCATATAGAAAAAATGTAAAAAGAAGTGGCATGGACCCATAACCTTTATGTTAAAGAAATCATCTACATGGCAACAAAACAGGAAAAAGGACATTGCTGCCACTCTGATTGCTCTGCTGGACACAGAAACTGTTGGGAATCACCAAGTATGGGAACCTCCTCCTTCCCTTAGTTCCCCACAGCCTTCAGGGATCCTCTTATCCCCCAGTCCGGAAATGTTTTGGTTCTCTGTGTAAATGGGAGTCATCAGGAAGAATATTGTTGCCTCTGGTTTCTGATTCATGGATGGGGGTCACAGAGCTGAGGATTGCCCAAGCCTGACCACCCTACCTTGAAGCACTGGGCATGCCAGCAGAGGGGCTGCTCATGAAACAGCTCTTTCGTGATGACAATTTACAGAGTAGCAGGTTAAGGCAAACAAAAATTTCTGATATTTTATTTTACAACACGACACAGCAAAAAGTGTTGTTCTTTTTACATCAGCTTGGTATTTTTCATCACAGAAACTCTACAGTGTGACCTCATGACCTGTCCAAGTATATCTTCATTAGTGTTTTAACTCACTTCAGGAGTGTGTGAATTTTAAGTTAGTGGTCTATTGTCTCTAAATATTGTGCTTTTGGTTTACTTAGAAGAGTAGTCTCAAGGCACATCAACTGTTTCCTTTCATGAAGACACAACTGTTTTCCTAAGCCAAATGATACCATCTGGGAATGCTCTGATGCCAAGGGACATTACAGCTAGTTTATAGATTACAACTAGTTTGAAGTTTTATCCTAGAGATCCACGTATCTTGGGCTGAATTTCAGGTAAGGAATGCAGTGTTGACACTTGTAGGTTGCATCTCTGATTTCCCAGGGGATGTGGATTTGCTGGATATTTTTTAATAGTGTTGGTGCAAAAGAAAAGAAATAGTCAACCTAAGAAAATTCAAACTTTGAAAGAGAGGAAGACATAAAGAGAATATATTTTGTTTGATGTGGCTAAAAAATGATGTGTAGAACAGAATTACACCAGGTACTTGCCAAAAACTGTATTTTAAATTCTATTCTCTTTCAAGTAGCTGGTTTTCTTTGTTCTAGAAGATAATCAATACTGTAGCTACCAGGGAAAGAATAAACTTGGACTTTTGTATGTTGTTCCTATAATGTTTCTCTAAATTAGGGAAAATTCTCTTCTACTTTTGATTAGGCTACAACAGCTGAATGTTACCTCTTGATATCCATTTCTTCGTATATGTTCATGTTGAACTCAATCCACAGTCCTGTAGTTTCTCTACAGTCAGTAGACAGAGAAAAGATAAACCTCTTAGAGATTGCAGGAGACCAAAGAAGTACCCCTGTAAGGTGTGGTACCCCTATAGAACTGAGCAGCAGTTTGAGAAATGCTGTGCCTGCTGGTATAAATATGGAAACGATCAGAAAGTTAAGGATACATCAAAGGTCTGACAAAACTTTACTTGACAAAAGAGAAGTATAATCAAAGCCTGAAAATCTGCACTTATGTGGTTGGTGTTGGCCATTTAATGACATGTTAACTAAGCACAGCTGACTAAAGCATCACTAATTGGTCAAACATATATAGCCCGCTTCTCAGTACAGTATAAAATAACATTTAAGGGTACATATGTTTTATATCTATCTTCAGAAATAGCATGTAAAGGTTGCATGTAGGTTATAAGACCTGTGTGTCTCGAAGTTTGTAGAGGTGTTGTACATATGAATGGAGTAAGATGCAAGCTTTCTTAGGTGAAATTTTCCATAGAAGCTTTTCAAACAGAAATAATTCTTTATTCATTATACATTCACAAAATGAACTGAAAATAAATCAGGTTTGACCTCAAACTGATGTACACAGTCACAGACTATCCTTACATGCTAGCTATCTCTTACAAGCAGCAGATAAAGTCTTTTTTACAGACACAGAAAGACTAATGTCCTTCTTACTAACTTGCTAGAGACAGAAATAATAGTCAGGTCCCTCTGAGAAAGGAATAGCAAACCTTACTTTGGGAAGGTTCTTACTTTTGAAAAGTTTTCTTTCCCTGAAGATGCAAAGCAGCAGGAAGGCTCTCAGAAAGACTGAGTTGTTTGTCCTTTTCACAATTTTGCTAAAACAAACCTGCCACTTGCATGATGTGTAAATGCTGCTTATGTTCCTGTAAGGGTGGGCAGACCACATAGGAGTAAAGGTACCTTTGGCATTTTGTGTGACTGTGATGATCCAGAGGAACTCTCTTTTAGTAGCATTGAGAAAATGTGTTTTTCAGAGTTAACTCAGTTTTACCAAATGTAGGAGGGCTATAATGAGGTGCTGACTAACACTGTGGGGAAGCTTGGAAAATCGTCTGAAAACTGAAATAGGAAATGTCTTAGGCATTTCACCTCAGTCTTTTAGACATTCAGTCTTCCCATCTGCTTGGTCTACAACTGCATCTATGTTCTGCCATCTACATTGCTTATACCAGGCTTCTGCTGGAAAATGGCTTGAAACTAGAATGGTGTTTATTTTTTAAGTTAGACAAAACACTGGAAATACATGACTCTAGAGTGGTAGAAGAAGAAATAACTATTTGAGTTTGGAATTTTCCTATTTGAAGCTTTCATGCTTTTCCATAAGTTAAAAATGCATTAAAAACATTAGAGACATTTTTAAAAGGTACAATTTTATGCTATTGTTCTCATAGAAGTAAAAGAGAAACCACCAAGCACATTAATGGGACAAATATGGAAACATTATCATAAGCAAAGACTTTTTACCTTTCCACTTTCTGTAGAGAAATACAAAATGAAAATGGCCACAAACACCTTATTGATATTATAATCATAGTTGTAAGTTATAAATTATAACTACTTGGCAAACTTCTTCATTTCTGTTCTTCTGGTAGCCTCATAGATAACCTGCCAGTGTGTTACAAGAAGACCTGAGGGAAGAAAAATGATGAAAGACAGAAGGCTTTCATAGCAAATCACAATAAAATGGATGCTACCATTCCCTTTGGCCAGTTCTATGTCCCATAATCTTATTTTTCCGCATCATGTTTCCTCCTCCCATGTCTATTCCCTAATAGCAGGACAACAACTCCTTTCTTCTCCAGGGTATAAATATAATTTATACTGTTGAGAGAAAACTGCTGCTCCTTGCAGCTGAAATTTCAGTGACATTTCTAACCTATAAAGTATTAGCACATAACATTTACAGCCATGGTGTGCCACAGCCAATTTAACAATTTATTTACTATCCCTCCGAGCTAAATATGTGAAGCTTTTAGATGTGCAATAAACAATGTATCAGGATCCCCAAAATGTCAGTTTATTTCAAAGATTTGTATTTATCTTAATTACAGGCTAACTTACAAAAGACAGTTTAGCAATGCTCCACATATTGCTTGTCAGAAAGCGCAGTCTCCAACAGATCAAACTATGCAAAACCTGTTTGGGTTCACACAAACCTATTTAGTCATGTCAGCAAAGACCCCTGCACTTGTGTTCAAACATGCAACATCTGCTTCCCCCTTCTGACGCCCTTTGCTTAGTTTCAATGGATAGGAATTTTTCATTCTTGAATCAGAATGATGGCAAAGTCCCCAGAGATGGGTCCAGAAATGGATACAGTAGATTTGCGTTTGCTCATTGTTACTGACCTAAGCGCTGATGAGCAGCAAAGCTGCTTAGATAAGATGGTAAAGTATCAGGACTGTCTTTGCATCCAAGCTAGTGTATACAAAACCATACTGTGGGCTTCATATGAACAGGTTTTATTGGAAAGATGTCTAGCATGCAGCCCTTAGCTCCTGGAAGAGTTCTGTGTGGATTTTACCAGCATCATCCAACTACAAAAACTAAGTGATAATCAATGGAAAACATTAAGAGATCTTATGACTTGCCATTTGCTTTTCTGTTTTGAACATAATGCTGTTTGATATTATTATCTAGCAGGTCACATGTGAACTATTACTTGGATTATGATTCTCTATTTCTCTGGCATGTGCAGGGAAATTATCTTTGTAACTGTTTCTGTGCTAAGATGGTAAGATTTCTGTTTTCTAATTTGTGTTTTCACAGCTTCTAACTCAACCCTGTAATTGTAACATTGATTATAAAAGTAAATCAAAGACAAAGGCTGTGAATCCTTAGAAATACAGGGATGTGTTAAATAATATGCCTTTTTGTAGGAGAAAATGTTCACTTTAGAAAGGTGAATTCTTTTCTCGTTTTACTTTTCATGTTTTGGAAAACTATTTTGTCCATGAGCACATTGCATCGCTCTCAAACATCTGGTGAATTTTTTTTAGGGACAGACTAAAATTGTAGAACAAAGAAATACAAATAGCATAATTACGGCTTTATTTTGGTCCACTCATGAAATTGAAGGATTAGCTGTATGGAACAGCTGTTAGTCAGGGAGGTGGCCCAAGGTCAGAAGGCTATTCTCGTAACCACAAAGAAGATCCCTGGACTACAGACAAAAAAGCTTCAGCTAGTAACAAACTGATGTTTGAGCTTAGTCTCATAGGAGAAGTTTATGTGACCACGTATATATCTATCCATTTTTTTTCTCATTGCCTTCCCCACAATCAATTTTTAATCTATTTGTCAAATGCACTGCAATCTGACAGAGATTTAGAGTCATCAGATGTATTTTGCTCCCTCATGTGTTGAGGTGACAGGTAGCTGACTGAAGGAGAAAACCTTATTTGATTTCCTCTGAGTGAAAGACTTTATCAAGGGCTTGGATCCATCAGAATATGTATGAAAAGGCTAATGTTTAAAAAAGGAATGACATGAGCAGTGGAAACAGTGAAAATTGGATGGGTCTTTTGCTCTTGAAATTTCTGGGGTCTAACAAGGGAGAGTTTTAACTGAAATATTTTTTGCTGTCAGGCAAGAATCTCTCTGTCACTCTTCCTCCTCTGGATTTCCTCAATAAAAATCTCTCTCTTTCTTGTGTGTTACTTTTCTCATGAACCTATTCTCTCTTCTTTTCCCAACATCCTGATCCTCCTGGTATGAATTGTCTCAGCAGCTAACTCCATGCTTATGTCATGTGTTCTGTTTCTCCTGGAGCCATTGCCATTTATCATCATCTTCAGCTTCTTGTGTCTGGAGTGGCTTTGTGGGACATTTTCATCAAGTAAGTCCTATACATCCATACCATAGTGCTTTTGCAGTGATGACTCTTCTCCAAGACCTACAAAGACACAAGTGCAAGGAGAGAATCTGGGCAGCTAACCTCATAACTACATGACATCCTATTCATGGCCTCGCATAACTGTGTGCTGGGAGCAGAGAGTGAGATCAAGAGCACCCAGGAAACATCTCTTCCCGCTGGGAGGTGGGTTGGAGGAGTAGCAGAAGGAACTACCACATTGGTCTTGAACTTAGAACTCGGAATCCTAAATCTCCTCCTGCTTCCCCAGAAACCAAATAAATTTCTGCTCAGTTTTCTTTATAAGGACACGTTTTCACTTGTGCCACCAACATAGCTTTGATATATAGTGCAAACAACTTGTTTTAATGACGTAAAACCTCCAGAAAAAAAAAGACCTGAGCCATATCTGTCAAATTCGGTGACTTTGATCCTTGAACAACGCATTCAAAATCTGGATGCCAGAAGTTGAGCATCTAAAATAAATATGTGGCTTGCTCATTAGAAGTGCAGAACACCTTTCAGTGCTGTTGAAATCTAAAAATCAAACGCAAAAGCTTGTCAGAACCAACACTCACTGTGCAAAAACAACCCTCACAAATTATACAGGTCATGAGACTACAACTTTAAAAGAGTATGTTTGCATTTATCACTGAAATCTAAACTACAGTAGGCCATTAAAGTAATAAAATAGCAAACCAAAGAAATCATGTATGTAAAACCAACATTCTTTTACATCTACTGAGGATCTCATCCATACTGTTGAAATAGACTACAGGTTTTAAAATTTGCCTTACTGAGCATGCAAACTCCAGGTGGTAATGGAAGAAAATGTGGAGGTTTCTGAATTCTTACTTCTGTTCTCCAGACCCCCAAGGCAGTTCTTACGGGGGAAAAAAAAAAACAAACCAAAAAAACCCCAACTTCAAATCCCCTTTTAGCTCATGAAACTGGATTGTTTGAAACTGTCCATGAGGGGGCAGTGCCATGAATACTTGAATGGCAGATTCCTGAACAGTGGCATATCTGAATATCCACACTCTCCTTATCAAAGAAAAGAACAGAAAGGTATAAGAACTGACAGTATACAGGAGGACCTTTTCCACCAGATTATCTCAAAGCTGGCTATCAATCTAAAACAATCTTCTTTTCAGTGTTTATTGGGAGTTTTGTTGCTGTTGATTTCATTATGCATAAGGTTAATAAGATTTATTGTCAGTACCAAAAACTAATAGATTTGAAGAGACTTTGAAAGCCACCAAACATAAAGTATTACTCCTAATGAGAGGCAGAGTTTCCTGAGATTGGGTTGACGTGCTTGGATCAGGATTGTCCAACTGAAGTGAGTAACACCCCTGCCAGATAAATGTTTATCCTCACATTTTCAAGGAGTAACTCAGAGAAGAATAAAAATTTCTGACATGGTTTACAGAAGGTTGAAAGAACAGAAACAAAAGTAGAAAACCATGTCTTATGTGTGGAGGTGAGATACATCTCACCTTGTATCAGCTATCTAAAGACTAAGCCAGTCTGAGCCATTCATGTCAGTATTCTCTGTAGTTTATGAATAGACAGACACCTACAAAGGACCATTCATCTTCTCAAAAAACAGATGTATATGAGGAATAAAGGGGAAGTCTGTCTTTCATCACAGACTACCAGGGTAGCCCAGATGATGAGCTGAGGCCAGATGCTTAACTGTAGACAGCTGACATTAAAGAAGATGAATCTATGACTTTATCAGAAGATGAGATGTGGTTATACTGCTGTGTGACCTGAAAAAACAAACTATTTTCTTTTTTTAAATCAAGCTTTTTTCTATTCTTCAAATAAGAAGAACACATTAATATTAGATACTTACTTCACTGAACTGCCTTTGCATGAGTTTCTCCCTTACTTTTGGGCAATACCTTTACTGAGAGAGGAACTGGAACATGTCTAGCAAAAATTCCTTAGACGGGATGAGAGAAGAGAGAACCATGGAAAGACATAAGTTTGCTTTTAAAGTACACATGACTAAATAACTGCTAGTTTAAGGCTCAGAGTGTTATACTGTTGTTGTGAAGTGCCAGTCTTTTTAAGTATTTAAGGACATGAAAATACATGTAACAGAGATTTATCAGTGCTTTATGCAGTCACAGGAATGGACAATTGGAATCAAGGCTCTCATTGACTTCAAGGTAGTGTTAATGCCATAAAATACAATATCATGCACTGGAGGGATTTCTGCCATAAGCCTCATACCAATTTAAGGTTAGTACTAAAAAAAGAGATTGAAGAATGGTACAGGTACCTTGAACTATCTGAAACCCGCTTTGCTTTTTCACAGAGATTAAAGATTCTCATAGGCAGGCTATTCATACCCTAGGCCACCCAAATCACCCAAACCTCAAGTTGTTGCTTCTTCCCAAGATGAAGCATCAACTTGCATCTATGCACAAACTTCCATCAGTCCCCTGTGAACATTTTACTTCTCAAAGTGCATTTAACACACACAGAGAAAAGTTGTGCCATCACCCAGGATAACTATGTTAGTCCTGGTTACACCACCTCCTATTGACTTCTTGCCTGGAGGGGTAGCTAACTTCTGAATCTTGATTTGTTCACATGAGAACACCATGGAGTATTTCCAATATCTAACCAGCAACAAAGGCTCCTTGATAATGACAGCACTGCTGGATAATAAAAAACTACAGGAGCAAACAAACTAGTTAATGCTGTTGAGAATATTCTCATTAAATTGTCCTTGACACCCTTCAGACTAGAACATATTGCACTTGTGGGACATTTAGGACTTAATTTTCCTGAATTGTTCCCTTCATGTAATCTCTTCAAAGTTTGTTTTTAACTTTCATATTCAAAGGCTTGCTGGATAGACAACATTACAGCCATGCTCAGTCTTTTGAGCTAAATAGGCAGGCCTTCAAGAGAAGGTCCTGAGTTTTGGTATGCTGAGAAGTAGATGTCTACTTGCCCTTAATCAAGTTTCAAACTTCTCTGGATACAACCCAATGCTCTAATTTCTATATGGTAGTCTAAAGGACTCACAGGCACTCATTGGTTTTAAAGTACTTCATTGTCCCCAAAGTTTCTGTTGGAAAGCTTAATTTCTGCTGTACTAAGACATAATTCTGATTTCCGCTCCAGGAGCTCAAGATGTCTGAAAGCTAAGCACTTTTGCATTCAACTTGCAGACAATTAAGCCTTTTACTGAGGTTAGCCCTTCACTACAATTCCTTTTAGCAAAGGAGAGGAACTCATCTGTCACTATCTAAACCATCTACAGCTGCTCACTGGTAAAATCTGGCAGGTGTGGTTCAGCTTTGGGTTTCCTCCTATAAGCCTGCAGCCATGCAATTCTTTGCAGAAGACAGACAGAAAATTTATAGCCATGCAATTATTGAGTAAGCTGTGATGAGTCCTGAGGAAATTTCGATGTACAGGAATCTCTAAAGAAAGAGACAATTCCATCTAGCTTTCATGCTAGTCTTCCACATTGATAATCGAAGTAGATATATCTACAATAGCTTCCTGCTTATTAATTTAATTGAGAATATTTTCCTTTTCCTGCCTTCAGTGCAGAGCATCAAAACAACATTGAATCCATCAATTCTCATTCATCTGTGTCAGAATAGCATAGCATAGCATAGCATAGAATAAAATAGAATAATTTAGGCTAGGAAAGACCTTTAAGCAAGAAATTCACTTTACACAGAATTTTTCCTATTGAACATGTTTAGTCCAGTTCTAAATAACTGAAATAGTTACAGATAGCATAATAAACATATTTATTTTTATTATTCTCCGACTGGACAGTCAAAGCTGTTTCATTCAAAGGACATGGCCTATGTATTCATAACACAATACATCTATTTTTAATACTCAATATGGGATCAAAAATGCTGCGACTGTATGAGGTGAAACACTGACACACTGTGTGTTTCTGGTTTAATAAATGTGCCAGTTACTTTGATAGTTTAAACTTGTTCCAAATATGTGACTGGCCAACTTTGTGCCAGGAAGTCAGCTGTTACCTGTGCTCCTGTTGCTGGTACCAAAGTGGAATTACTGCTGGATGATTGTACGTCCCTACTTGACCTTTTGTGTCCTGCAGATCATCTGCCCGTAATGGAGGAGGCAGCCAGAGCCAGGGAGTTACTGTGTCAGGTGTCTGCACAGTGGGGCAGTCAATCTGGTCAAGAGTTTTAGTGGAGAGTTTTGACCCTTTCTTATAAATACAGAACAAGTATAGGTAAAATGCAATTTTTTTGTAAATTTTCCCCAATGTGTATTTGGAAAAATAGGTCTCATAAAATTTCTTTTAACATTCTATAGCTAAAAAAAAAAAAAAAAAACAAAATAAAAGAAAGGAAGAAAGAGGAAAAAAAAGAAAAAAAAAGTGATGTCTTATAGAACAAATAACTTCTAGGCTAGAAATTGATATTTTCAATAAACCAGAAGATAAAAAAATGAGCATTGTAATCAAAATACATAATCCCTACAATTACAGAACATTCTCAGAATCGTAACTTGTATTTATTTACTTGTACTAAAAACTGGAGATTTTAGTTTTTCAAATCCAATCTGTGAAAGGAGCTCTTTGATTTGTTTGTTTGGGTTTGTTTTCTTGCAAAGCTCAAATCTCACAGTTCGGGGAAAACATCTCCCTCAGCATAGTGCTCACTGTCGACTTTAAAAGCCTGTCAAGCGTTTTTCTGTAGTTCTGATTTATTGAAGCCATGCCAAAGGTGGACAGCACAACTCCATGCTTATTTGACCAATTCAAAAAGGGTGTTTATGGGAAGACACTGTGGCCTAGAGGATGTTATCTCTTTTCCACCTCCTGCCAGGATGGAATCTGACACTTCTCACTTTGCTAATGTTTTCTTCTCCCTTGCCCCTGGCTGTGGCTAAGTGATTGTTTATGGCAGATACTTTAAATCATTATCACCTCCTGGGCCTTTGAGTACTGCCACATAATCTGCCTTTGCATCAAGGAAGCTCTTCTATCAGTACAAAACAAAGCCAAATGTTTATCTGGTGAGATGATAGTCAAAGCGTCTCCTCTAATATTTAAAAACAAACAGCAGTGCCTCTGCTTTGTTGCAATGAACACCATCTAGCTAAAGCTAAGCAGTGTTTCTGACACCCCTCAGTGCATGGGGCAGAACTCCTCAGCTAGCTATACACTATCAATTTTTAAATAAAAGAACCTGGAGGAATGAGAGAATATACCAAAAAGGTTCCCTGTTTTGTGGCATTGCCTTAGTGCTTAAACCTTGATTTGCAGTGTTGTGTTGCCGTAACGATAAGGAGATGCTGGTCCAGCAGTGACTCCAGTCGCAGCCAGCAGGCAGCTGTGTGGGGCAGAAGAAGAAGGTGCTGGGGCACCAGGAAGGCCATGACCCCTCTGCCCAACTTAGGAAAGCAAAGCTTATTATTGCTCCCAAGGGAAAGATAGGGGTACCAGGGCTGTAATTACACATCAGCAGGGAAAAAAGCCTCCCCCCAATCACCAGTGACTACAGCTATGGCCCTCTTAACCCCCTGGGAAGAAGCACTTTTCAGGAGTGTCTTCCACAAACACCCCCTGGTTCTCGTCTGCTTGACCTTGCTTCTCCTCCTCTAAGCTCTCATTCCCAAGGTAGCAACACTCAGATTATTTTTAAAGGGTTGAAAGTCCTTCATCAGGCTCAGTCTACTGTCATAGCAATCCTCACAGCTCACCAAGGATTGTCAAGTGGTTTGTTGGCTGGGGACAGTTCAAAGGAAGCGATTGAAGGATACCGGTCTGTTGACTGCTAATAATTACAGAACTCCTTCATACACTTCGAAGCCAAGAGTATATTCTGGAAAGCTTCTATTTGAAGAGGAATTTTTAAAAAAAAAAATCTCACCTATTGAAAGTGCTCAAGTGGGTGTTGAATAGGTGCTGAATGGAAATTGGCCCAGATTTCCAAGTTTTAGGAGTTGATCACTTGTTACTAAGTAAATGAGAAAAGTACTGTCAAATATAGCTGGATAAAATCCTGAAAATGAGAGTTTGCTATAGATTCCACATGAAATTTCTTATTTGGAATACAAGTTGAATAATTTGGTTGATAAGGAGCTAATGTCAGTGTAGGAGTTGATGTATAGGCTTAAAACCTGGTCCAAATTAAGTTCCTCACAGCCTTGGCACTGATCATCAGAGCTATTTGGAGACATTTTCTAAAGAAATGGATGCAGAGAAATGGGGGAATAGAGGACGGTGTTTAGGAAAGAGATAAGCAAGTTTCATGCATACCCATGTTCTTCAAAGGGAAGCTTGCTATCCAGAATCATTAATATCAACAAAAATTTAACTGGTTTGTGTTTCTGGTTAACTATACAACACAGCTGTTACCTCACTTCACTGTTCAATATATCGCAGGTTTCATGTATGAAATTACTCTGACATCCAAACTAACCCAAAACATGGTAGCAGGAGCAAACACAACTGAAAAAAAGAAATACTGGTTGTGGCTTTGAAAAACTCCTATTGTTGTACTGCATTGAAAATGTCCAGAGTTGTCAGCACAGCCAGCTCAAGGCTAACTCACAGCATGGTTGCCTAGGAAAAGTTTTAAGTAGCTAAACGAGCTGAAGTTACAGTTCTCTTCAAGCCAAAGACACAGTAGTTATTTTGTCTTTTCTGTTACCCTTTTCATAGTAATTGCCTGACAAAAAAAAAAAGTAGTGGGGAACAGCCGAGTACCATTTCTGTTGACTTTGCCCCTATGAACACGGATTAAAGGAAAATCTTTCTGTGTACAGAAACAGTTAAAAGGTGGCATTGTATTCTGGTTTGGACCAGGCATGGACTATAATAAAATAATGAGGTTTACATTTTAAACATTTAAAAAGAGAGTGAGTCTGGACTTTTCTTCATTCTCTTGGCTTTGCATTTAATAATCAGCACATACTGAATATGTTTGCACTCATGTCTTTCATTCAAACTATTCCTGCTGTAATAGCTACATCTCAAACACTTAAACCAGCAAGTTAAACCTGAGAGGACACTTAATCACTCAGCTCCAAAGCTCCGTGAATCTGACCTCAGCAATAACATTTTCTCTCTTTCAGATTACTCTGCTTTATTCCCAGCTAGATCCTTTGCCCAAACTGCCTACTTGATTTTCGGCACAGTTATTTCTCATGGTTTATAAACGAACTATTTACTGCCTCGCTGCAGTTTCAGACATGGCCACACTTCATTCCTTACCTTGTCCTATTTTTCATAGAATCATAGAATAACCAGGTTGGAAGAGACCCACTGGATCATAGAGTCCAACCATTCCTATCAAACACCAAACCATGTCCCTCAGAACCTCGTCCACCCCTCCCTTAAACACCTCCAGGGAAGGTGAATCAACCACCTCCCTGGGGAGCCTCTGCCAGTGACCAATGACCCTTTCTGTGAAAAAATTTTTCCTAATGGCCAGCCTAAACCTCCCCTGGTGGAGCTTGAGGCCATTCCCTCTTGTCCTGTCCCCTGTCACTTGGGAGAAGAGGTCAGCACCCTCCTCTCTACAACCTCCTTTCAGGTAGAGAGCAATGAGGTATCCTCTCAGCCTCCTCTTCTCCAGGCTAAACAACCCCAGCTCTCTCAGCAGTTCCTCATAAGGCCTGTTCTCCAGCCCCTTCACCAGCTTCGTTGCTTTTCTCTGGACTCACTCCAGAGCCTCAACATCCTTCTTGTGGTGAGGGGCCCAGAACTGAACACAGGATTCTAGGTGCGGTCTCAGCAGTGCCGAGTACAGAGGGAGATGCCATTCCCTGGATCCTCCCTGTGACCCTTCTTGTAGATGGGCACAACATCAGCCTCCAGTCCAGTGGAACTTCCCCAGTCTTCCAGGACTGTTGGAAGATGATGGAAAGGGTTTTGGCCAGCACATCCACCAGCTCCTTCAATACCCTTGGGTGAATCCCATCCAGCCCCATAGACTTGTAGGTGTCTAGCTGGGCCAACAAGGCTCTGACCATCTCCTTTTGGACTATGGGAGCCTCATTTTGCTCCTCCAGCTCCTGGATTTGTACACAGAGGGCACAACTTTCTTTTTTGTTTATATTAATTTTCTTCCTAATCTGATCATTGTTTACCCAATCTTGCCTTCTCTTTCTGCCTACACAGGTGCATCACGCTCCTTTATTGTCCGTTTTAATGTCTTTTTCTCTTGCTTTGCTCACCTCTCCTTTTCAGTGCCCCCGTATATGAATGGTCCCTTTAAAGTGGATTATTCACATATACCCTTAAACGTTTAAATAATTCCACATCAGACCATCAACATGAGGTTATTTTTCTGATATCTCCTGTTCTAATGCTACTTCAGACCTCAGTGTCTCTGAAGAAATGTAACTGCCAGTTATTCTTTGTAGCTCTTTCTCTATTTTTTCTCCACAACTGTTGGTAGCTTCACTTCTCCATGTTCTCATTCTTTGAGTAATTTGAGTTGTACCTCTTCTTATCTTCCATGCTTCTAGTCCTATAATCTCCTTCTTCAATATTGTTGAATTTCTCTTAAAACTTCTCTTGTTCCACTGCAAACCAGCCACACACCTAGTTATATCTCTTGCCCTAACTAATCTAACCATTAGCTTTTCAACTTTTTCTGAAGTTGTAGCTAATACATTTGCTCATACCTTACTTTTTGTTGTCTCACGGGGGATCAAACTATCTTTCACTATTGGAATGTCAGTTACTGTCATGTCTTTTTCCAATTTGTTTTTGAATTTCAGTGTCTGAACAAAAGAGCTTGAAGAATGATCAAATACTAATATTTTTAAGCTTTCCTTCTCTTTGTGTTTTTCTCCATGGGTATTATAATAATATGCAAAAGACTGATTCCAGATTGAGGAGAGAAGAGATACATGTGGGCTTTTTTTTGGTTTGGTTTATTTGTTTTTCTGAATAGGCCAGAGTTATCTAGGATTTCAAACATCCGGAGTCAAATACTGTATACCTGAAAAAGAACAAGTGTCTTTGAGCATTGTTTCTTACCATTACCTCTAGTTTGAAAATATTCTTCAGGCTATGAGTCTGTAATGTTGATATCTCCTGTGAAACCCGGTATACTGTTCAAAATACTTGAGTGTGTACAATAGAAAAACATTAGAATTTGGCTATCCAAACTCTTAAATAGAGAGCGCTCTATCTTCCTCAGTTCAGCCCATCTCCATGTGTCAGACAGAAAGGTTTTTTAGTCTAAATTATATTTCATATTATCCTAACCTTTGAGTCATATGGAACCACTTGCTATAAAGATTTTTAAATTAATAGTTAACACAAAAGGATTTTGATTTTATTAATTTTTTTGCTCAATTTGGCCATACTTTTGGAGTGATTAAAACTTGTTGTATAGAGTGAATTTTGAAACTCACACAACTAATTCTGTATAATGTGGCTGACGTCTCGTTGCTGAGACACAATCTGACTTTGGCAACACTTTTATGAGTAGTAACTTGCACTGATTTATGTAAATGTAAAAAAAAAAACAACTAGAGGAAGGATTTTAAACTGAGTCAATTGTGATCTTATCCTGTTGCTGGAGATTGTGAAGAATTTTTATTTAACTTGTTTTAATTTATTTTCTTCCCCTGCTTGAGTAACCTTATTTAAATGGAATAACTGGGTGGATGGGGGAAGAAGAAAAAAAAAAAAAAGAAGTTCTACATTTGTATTATGAACACAAAGAAACAGGCTAAAAGTAACAAATTTAAATTCTGCTTCCAGCATGAAAAAAAGTATACACAAAGCCTGAAGCTTTTTGGCTAACAAGAAAGTTAAAAAAAATGTGTCCTCATTGAAACTTGGTCTCTAATATGGTGAATACTTGAGGGGTTTAATTGCCCTAACGTCTGCTGTACTTAAATTTTGTTTCAAATATTAATTGTGATGAGCAAGAGGAAAAGGTTATCCTTTCAATCCTACTTTCTAGATTGATAAGCATTTATTTTCCACTGACTGTAGTCACAGCTACATGTTAAAAGACTAAAACACAGTGCAATGAAAAGGAATATCACATATGCATCTCCAGGGAACACTGTTCATACTGTCTTAGATCATAACCCAAAATGAGTTGTTGATCTCATCAGTTCTCATTTGTTCACAGCATAAAACCACCACATGGTTTGGCACAGAAAGAATTCCCTGTCCAGGGAAAACTGTGGCTTTTGAAGGTTGTAGCAAGTTTAGTATGTAACTAAACTCAACGAATACACGAAGACCAGTGTTGCTTAAGCACTGAACTAATTCACACATGGAAAAAAAATATGTGATTTGTGTTTTCTACAACTACCTACTTTCATGGATTGTTTATTTTTTCCCTAGCTTTTCATTTGGTGATCCTACCTAATGAAGGGTTTCTTATTTCCAACCAGTATTGTGGAAACAGTCTAGTCAAACTATCTATGAGTTCGTTGTCTGGATGTTTGCATCATTTACTAATAAACACAGCTGACACTGTTTTAGCTGATCAACTCAAATTAAACTTTTCTTTCTCAGCAAACAAACCTGACCTGAAAGACAATAACACTTTGGTCTTTTGCATGGCCTCTCATCATTTTCTGAAATCAATGTTAAATGAATGGGATGTTGAGAAAGGTTGTTTCAGCTTTTGTGAACATGAAATTTGATCCTGCCTTGAACTACTGCATGCTAATTTACTCTTTATTATTGGAAATCAAAACACAATTACATCTTCTAGGTCAGTGTTCAAATTCTGAGGAGGAAGTGTTCAATTAGCATTGTCAAATGAAAGTGTAGACATCCACTATATAGAAGGAACCTTTTGTTGACTTAGAGTCAAGTGGTGTCAAAGGCACAGCAGGAAATTGCCATTAACCAATCTGGACTTTCTCAACATTCAACTCTACATCCCATAATCATCAGCTTCTGAAGGAGAGCAATTTAGGTAGCAAGTCAATCACATTTGTAAGTTTGGACAACCCATCTATGGCATGCATCCACAGATGGGATGAAGATTGCTTGCACATTCCATCTCCTGGACCTAGTGCTTGACTCTTTATCAGATATGCTAAGCAGTACTGGGAGACTGTTGTTATTTTAGATGCAAGAGATTAATGACTTATCTTTAAAGTTACAACAGCTGTTTCATTTTATGAAGCCTATTTTTTTGCAAATGTTCATAGCTGCATTTGTTAATTGATATTTATTGCCATGCTCAACAGATGAAATGATTGGAAATTTGGATTAATATTTAAATGGAAGACTCAGTCGTATGGAACGTTTTTAAGCAAACTCAGAAAGATGTGCTGAACATGAACCCACATGTCATTTCCAAAATAGGCTGTATTGAAGATGTGTGTCATGTTCATCCCATTTTTCCACCCCACAAGGGACGCTCAGTGTCGTGGCTGCATGCAATAATCGTGAAGTTGTAAGCTCTGGCTGACATTGTGCAGCAGCTGTATTGTAGTGGGGGAATGAACTTCCAAAGGTCCTGCTCACTCAGCTGTAAGGAAATTTACTTCACATCTGTATCTTTTGCAGAAAAACCTTATAGAACTTAACGGGATACAAAGTTGATGATTGTGCTGAGGGAAGGCTGTGCCTCTGTTAAATAGAATTTGCAGCTATTTTATTTTTAACTAACAAATGGTTAGGCTCAGCACTGAAAGATGCAATGAAGTTTTATTACCATGTTTTCTCTTGAAGATCCAAGTTAGTTGCAAGCTCAAGGATTAGAATGAAACAAATTCATTAGTTAAAGCCAAATATGCTGATACAATGTATCTTCAGATATTCTCTCATTTTCCTTTGTATATGTGTGAAATGATTCAGCTCAAATCTAATTTCTCAGACCTTAAATCAAAGTAAAGAATTGAATTGAATTGAATTGAATTGAAAATTGGAGAAAATAATACAACTGGTAAAATATTTTGTTTAAAAATATACCTTATCTGGAGGGGCAAACTCAGCTGAAGAAGTGTAGATAACTATGGCTAGCAATAAATATCATGAAGTAAATGTTAACTTAGAAAAACATGCTTTGTGTATTTACTGCTTAAAGAAAGCACATCAAAAGATAAAGCTAAATATTTCTCTAGGCTATAGATACAGAGTACGATAAAAGAATGAGTCTGCTCATTGCAATCAAATGCCTTAAATAGTTTCAGCAAGGCTGCCAAATAGATGCACTTTATTTTAAGATTCCTTGCTATTTTTTCACATTAACTTCTTTTCACTGGTTAGAATAACTGCTGAATGTAAAGAACAGGGTATCTTTGTCAAGAAGATCCAGAAATGTTGAGAAGACTAATATATAGTAGGATAGAATTGTAACTCAGCTGACAATAAATTCTAGCCTGCTGGTCTACACTTGTCCATCACAAAATCATTCCTGACTCAGAAAAAGTATTTCAAATTCTAGTGAATTACTTTTCAATTAGCATGTAACACAAGTCCATGTATTCTTACCTTGAATAGCTATGAATACGTTAGTTTAAATGTTAGGAAGTTGCCATTAGGTTATAAGTTAAGTTGAATCTATTTCTGGTGACACACTTGTAAATCTATGACCACGGAATAATTGGTGGTATGTCAAACTACTAATGAGAGAGAGCGTCATTACTAAGCTGTATTTTAATAATACAGCAAGCACCACGATTACTTTGTTAGTGGTGAACTAATCTTCTAGTTTTGAGAGAGTAATAACAAATATTTTGTCTTAGAGCATAAAGCACAGAAGTGAGCCATTTTAAAGGAAGCTGAAGCTCTGCTCTCCAAGTTTTTTGCCATGCAAAGTTTGGTGACAATATGAAGAGTTAGCAGTTTTTCCTAATTAGTAGAAATACAGCTATGTTTGCAGTAAAGTAGGAAAAAAAATGTTACTTAACTTTTATAACATTCGAAGAAGATTTTACTAGATATTAAGTGAGCATAACCTCCTGAACAGATAACATCAGCATACAGATGTTTTAGGATATAAAAATTCTCCAAAGTGAAGTCTGTTCTATGGGAAAATTCAGTATTTGAGCAAAGGTTTTGTTTTGAAGTGAATAAAAACCAGAAAATCTGATGTTTCTCTTGAAAAACAAAATTCCTAAAAGTTCTACCAGAGATTCTGACATTGAGGTTTTAGCTGTTACTGTAACACAGGAGCTCCTTGATAGTGCTAAAGGAAGTAAGCTTTACAAGCATGGGTAAGAAAGATTTCTCTGCACCTAGAGAAGAAGCCCAGCAGACTTAAACAGTCAGAGAGGTCTCTCACAATTGCAGATCTACGGCATGGATCTGGAAATGTTTTCTGCATAGTAAGATTGTTCCAGAGTACGAGGTTTTCTAAACTGAAGAAACACCTGAGCAAGCAGTCTTAGGCCCATGAAAATATTCTACTGGGAAAGTATCAGGCAAGTGGGGTACATTTAGGATCAATTTCTTTGTCATCCACTTTTCTGCTACAAGTCCCCTTTAAACAAGGTATTTCAAGGAAAAAAAGAGAGAGAGAGATAGACAGACAGGTAGGCAGATTTGTGTTATAGATTCATAGACATCAGTGTGACCTCCTGGAAGAAAAAGGGTCTACTGGAATCCAACTGAAAAAATCCTACTGAAAGTTTTCTTTTTCAGACTTTTCCTCTTCTTTTATTTCCTCGATTCTTCCTGTTGCAGAACAAATCTTTAGCAGTGAAGTTATAAATTTCAAATTTTTCTTTCTACTGATGAAAATAAAAGTTGTTGAGTTTAGCATTACAAGGAACATCTATGAAGGTAGCTCGGATGTAGAAAGAACTCAAAGGCAGTGTCTGACTTGCTCAGGTGTTATTAAACAGTATTTGCTTTGGAATTAGAAAGTAGTAGTGTTTTTCATACTGATTTTTACAACATGTTTCTGTAAAGGGTGATGTATTGGTTTTGGCTGTTTGTAATAATAAGATGGAGACCTCTATATCTGATAAAACTAACCTCTCCCTGCTGCAAATGACTAGAGGTATAAATTTTTTTTTATTATTATTTTTTCCTTCCAGTTTATAAGAAATAGAACGGTATAATACTGTGTAGGTAATTTCTGGTCCTTTCTTGTAATGGATAAGTAAGTCTCCAGAGAGTATAATTATCACTACAACTGACTGAGGGTTTTATCTATATTATTTATGGAGTAGAAGTCTGAATTATCTCTTGATTCTTTCTGATCCAGCCTGGATTTTCTGGAAGGAGGGAGTATTTTCTTCAGAAAGCTCCCGTACTACTGAAAATATTTTTTAGGGCACTTAAAAGCTTTGGCCAGTTCTTAAAAAGAATATGAAGAAATGGCTAAGGAACAAAACATAGAAGATCAGATGAGCAGCACTAATAGACATAGTAACAGATTTGTCCTTCTTGGTTCTGTTGGGTGATTTCATTATTGAGATTTTAATACCCTTCTGAATTTCAGCCTGAAAATAGACTTAAAAAAGAAAAACTGTGTATACTGTAACTTCCAAATCTAATTTTCAGGCCTTACTGTGACTTTTTCCGTCACAAATCCTGGTATTGAATTACTTTTTTTCTTTATTAGAGTTTCAGCAGTTCGGGGCATGTGACATTCCACATGAACCAACAAAAAACATATCACCAGTTGGCTCTTTGTCTTTAATATGCCCCAGCTGAAAATGTGTTTCACTTCACTGACATAATGCTAAATGCCATGAAATGAATGCACCTTGGTAATGCAAGTAGCCTGAAGAGGCAAAATACAAAGTTCAGGGACTGAGTGTTGTTAACAGCAGTACAAGTCATGAGATGTGACCCTTCAGCTTTTTTTAATTGTCTGGAAAACAGTTGAAAACACAAGTTGAAGCTTCTAGCTGTCCCAGTGTGCAAGTATATGTAATCTATTTGTGAGTTACCTCTCTATTTTCCCATTATTATCTTGCTTCTAGATTACTGCAATATGCTCGGTAAAGTTGGTTCAGATGTAGACTGGTCTTAAAAGCCTCCTGAGCCTGATTACCCCAAAGTTACTTGAGAAGGAGTAACCATCAGGAATAACACATGCAATATTTTACTGGCATTATGCAAGATATATTTGTGGGTAGGACAGGAAGGGTGGAGTGAGAGACTGAGAGCAAAGAATAAAGAAGAGAGAATGAACATTTCATGGTGTTTGCCTGTAAGGTAAAAATACAGAATATTTGTTATACAAGGCTATTAGTAAAGGCCAAGATATGTTTCTGCTGATCCCTCAAGGAGCGTCTATTTGATAGGGATCCCAGTGGTGGATGAAATAATTAATGATGGATACAAAGATAAAAAATTTGTCTGCTATTGTGTGAATTTAGTGTTTTGTTGCATTTGTTATTAGAAAAGATGGTTTGGATGCTACAAGTTACAGTTTTGATTCAAAGTTTCATAAGCAATTAAGTCTGAGATTCAGTGCTTCAAACCTCTTCATCTTAAATTCACAAAACACAAGATATTCACTTATAATTCAGGAATATTTTCAACAGAATTCAGTTTCATAACCTTGTGTTACTCTCTTTTACCTCCCAAGCTCTTACCTTCTCCTCAGTCAGTAGATTTGCAGATAAAATGTAACTCTTAAGACTGAGACCCTGTGAAGTTTTGTTTAAAAACATAAGGAGCAGTAATTATGAACCTCTAAACAAATGACATTCCATGACATTTTGTGTTCTCATAATAAAGTGAAAAAAAATCAGAGAATGTATTTCTTAGAAACAATAGTGCATTAAATTTATTGTGGGCTCTGATTCAGTTTAGCAGCAGGTTTCCATGCTCCTGAAAAGCAGGTTTGTAAAGTAAAGGCTTCCAGACACTACCTTATAAGAATGATAATAGGCGCCACTATACTAGAGATACAGATAACAACCCAGTCAAGAATGATTTTCTTTTGTTGCAGTCACGTACAATTTAAGATCAGCTCCTGAGTTTGTTTCTTTTGTTAGAAGTATAGTGAGCAAAATTCAGTCTTGTGAATTCTACCTTATATTGACATGTATATTCACTGGTTTATATTTATTTTCTCATGGATCTGCACTTGTAGCCATTGTTACTCCCATATTAGATTCATTAACTATCTATAAGATGAAGAACAGTATGGCCTCAGTTGAAAAGAGTGATATTCAAAAGCATGACTTGTACTTTTTATATGCACGTCTACTACTGTTTTGGCTGAAGTAGTTCATTATTATTTGACTACTACCTATAGGTATCCTATTGGTCAGATATATATTTTCAGACTTCTTCGATTCTGCCAAGAATGCCACTCACACTAACTCTTAATGAGAGCACTTTGAATCTTCATTTAGGTCATATAATGTTATGAGCAGCAAACAGATTGTTAATGAAAAGATTTTTCATACACAGTACCATTCTCCTTTTTCTCCTTTGCCTCACCCTTATCACAACTGAAACAGTTTACTTATTTCAGTACTCCTGGAAACAAGTCTGATAGTCATCAGTTGCTCAGAAGACATTACAAGACAGTCTTATCTCCTAATTACTTAGGAAGGCACAACGTGCACTCTCAGGGCTTTCCTCAAATGCAGCAAATTTGTATTGCAGTTGTACATCCATCTTTTGCTTCTATAGAAGAAAGAAAATAGCTGAAAAATCTTCTATGGAAACCACTACGCTGCTTCTTGTGCTAACTGTCTTTTGAAGTCTCTGGTCCTGAAATCTGACTTCATCAGCCATAAATACAAACAACTACACAGCCAGTGAAGGTCTCCATGACTGTGCATTGTAACACACAATGGTAAAGGGAGAACTAAGGTACAATGACTGTAAATGCAGAATATAAAATCCTTATATGAAAGGAAAGGTCTTGGAAGGCTTAAGAATATGTAGAACAAAACCTCATAGCAAGTTCATTCAAAATCTATAGAAAAAAAATTTTAAAATTCTCTCTAAGTGATAAGAAAGGGAATATTTATACATGAAAATAGAAAGGAGGAGGTGTTAGGATGGTATCAGTTTACTGGATTGAGTGATTTGGCTCCTAAGAAGTTATTTTGAATGATGAGGAAGGGAGAAGGGAAAACTAGGAATTCCATTCTACTCAATAAAGTGTTAAAAAGAAGCATTGTATGGACAGCTCATTTTTTCACAGCTTGATTGCTCTCTACTGAATGTAAAGGCAATAAATACTTTGGGATTTTCAGGAGAAAATGCACTGAAAATTTTTATTCCAGGAATTGTTCCATTTTTTTTGTCAATAACGTTGTATGCTGCATGTAAACTGTTATCAGGAGGGATAAAGCGTTAAGAAAAGATTTAATCTACTGATGGAAAAACCGTATGGGCAAGAAGTTCAATCCTTGGATGTTATTTTGAATTAACTGCAGCATGCTTCCTGTTTCATAGTCAGGAAAGAGCCACCTTGTTCCTCTGCTCTTGTAGGTTTTAGATAGAATCCTGCACTAACAGAATCTAAAATACTCTCTTCTAAACTTAAACAGGGTAGGCTTATATTTTTCAGTTTCTGAACATCCTGTTCTCGTGAGCAAAGGTGCTTCTCTGAGAGGAGATCAAGGGAACTTCCAGGCTATCTTGGACATGAGACTATAACAAGGCTGAGATACAATAGAGAAATAAAAGAAGTCTGTCTATTCTTTATACTTGGTTCTTTTAACTCTTAGGCAAGTATCCGTGCATGCAGAAGCAGCCAAATCAACTACTTGGTATTGACTTCTTCCATCTTCCTTACCTGGATAAAACATACAGTGAACATGAGGGCAGGTCAGGAAAGACAAACGGCAAATGTAATAGAGAGTTGCTGTCATGCTTCCAACCCCTTACAAACGTGTGGATTAGTAGTACGTGAACGTTGAGATCTTCAGCATGGTTATCCTGTCTTTATGACACTGAAAATTAAGAAGGATAGATGTTACAACATTCCTTTCTCAGTGTTTCTTTCTGTAGAGGAGAGTGACTGAGATTTCCAAGTCAACCTGAACTTTTTTCTCTGCATTTACCACCATGAAACATAACAACAATGGAGAAGATGCAGCCTTTATGTGTCTGTTCTGTATGAAATTTGGCCCATGATTCATAAGAGGTGATCCTCACTTTCCAACTTGCCCTTTTTCCTGAACACTTCCTCCTCAGATCTGATGACTGATAAGTGTATGCATTCTCCAGAAATACTTGCTATTCTTCCTCCTTTCCACTCCCTCCTCCCTTATTTCTGAAAAGAATCAATGAAGAGGAAGAAATGGAATGTAAAAAAAGCACAAAAGCAGAGATTTACTGAATGATAAGACCAGACTCAAGGGTCCTCCAGGTAAAAATGGGATAATTCGACAGCATGGTACCATATGACTTCAAGACACGATGTGACCAGCATCCAGATAGGATTCATCTATACATGTCCAAATAACAACACTTCTTCAACCATCCTTCTTCTGGGATCCCTCTCTGTATCATTTAGCTCACAGTGAATGATGTTTTGTTCCTGTAGATAGAGAGGGGTCTGCCAGATATCCTTCAGTTTGTATATAGGAGGTGGGGAGAACACGTAGCTAGTGAACAACACTAAAAACCTAGAGTAAATGAATTCACAACCATTGAAGCAAGCTGCATCCCTCCCAGTCTCTTCTTTCAGTGAAAGAGGAGAGAAAGCTGAATGTTGCCTTAATCAGAGGAAAATGAGTGTGGAAGATCTGTGAATGTCAACAGTAACAGTTCTGCTGTCTTTTTTTCTATGACTGAGGTACCTTTAAAGGAGGTTTGTTTGTATCAGGTGAAACATGGAATAGTTCATTCCTGCTACAAGGCAGGGAAAGCACTCTGGGGACAGCATTTAACCTCTGTAATGGTAGCCCTGTTCTGTTTGAACCTTTGGCACCTACCATCCATCCAAAGAAGGTGGAAAAGGCACAAACTAGAGAGTTTAGTGCACGCAGAAAACAAGAAGGTCTCTTCCTCCTCTAGACTTCTCCCCGGAAGTCTTCTGTTGCATCACATTTTACTATTACAAAAACCTTCATAGTGAAGTTGTGTGCAGTATGGTATCCAGTCTGCCTCAATTGCCAACCATTGTACTTGGCTTTTTATTGTTTGTTTGTTTGTTTTATACTTGTCTCTCTGTGGCTTTGACTCAGACATACATGTTTATAGACTTTTGTATTTGGTTTTGCTGCAACCATTGTTTTCAACCAGTGTAAGCTTCTATGAAGTCGTCAATCCAAAATTTAAATTTGCCTATGTATAAGACAGCAAAAGAGGGACATAAGAATCTGTTCCCATTTATCATCTAGGAACAATTTGCTTTGCTCTGTGTACTCATGCTTCTTAGACCTAAGCCAAAAGAGGAAAGTTTTATAGCTATGATTTCTGCTATGTTGACCCCTATAACATTAGAGAACATGTTCTATGTTATGTTCTAGTGAATGGGGAATAGAGATGAAACTACCCTATCTTTTCAGAGTACCTACATTTCTGTGTTGCTGGGTTATTGCTGAGTGGAAGCAGGTGCCTCTATATTAAATCCATTATCTTTTCAAAAAAAGATTCCCAATTACAGTCCCAGGTGCCACCTCCACAATTCATCTTCATACCAGAACCGTGGTATAGGCAATGCTGTCTATGGCCAGTTACCCTACCAGCTGGTAACCAGCTAACACTGGTCTGCTGGTTACAGCATTTTGCTGGTGCTTTGTTCACAGTAGTTGCCACAGGAATCTACAGACATAGGAGTATTAGATCCCCATTTTCACTCCAGTGAAACAAAGCTGTAGTGTAAGGTGGAGGGAGGATATATCGTGGGCTGTCATTGCTTGGGGGAAAGACATGATGCAAATGGAAAAGCGGAGGTTACACACCTGCTGCTGAGAGCTTGACATGAGGCCAGTACCCTGGGCTTTCCTGAACGGGCCTCATAGGCAATGCTAACACAGCAAATTAAACTTGAGATCCCTTCCCTAAAACTTCTCATCCCTCACATTCATGCTCTTCCAACACATTCTTTCTAATCTCTGTAATATTTCAAGAGAGATAGGACTCATATTGATCACAGCTGTCTGTTTCAACTTGCAAGAAACCACATGTTGATCTCCAAAACAGCACGTCTGCGTGACATTATCATGAGGATGTTCAGGGCATTTGTACTGATCTAACTGAGGATGAAAAGCCGTTTGCAGTGCTGTCTTACTTCATGAAAGGTCTGAGTTTCCATTTATGTTCTCCATCTTGGGCATGCAATAGCCACTGTAATTACTGATATTGAAAGTCTCAGAGATATGATCTAAAAGGCAGATCTGAATGCTGTCACAGGCCTGAATATCCCCACTGCACTGACTGAACTGTTTAGGCATTTGGAGCAATATCCCCAGGGCAGGACTGCAAATACCATTTTTTAAGGTGTTTCAGAATGCACAGACAAATAACTGTTTGAACTCAGTCTTTACATCTCTTGCTGCAAGTGAATGTGTTGTATTACCTCAATAGATTATTTCATTTGTTAATTTACAAAAGGGTAGGATTTTAATGCTTTGAAATTGTTATTTTTAATGTTGGTCTGTGGTGTTTTCATCTGATTTGTACAGTTCATCTTAGAGATGGGCAATCTTTTTGCTACAGATAATGTGAAGAGTATAGTATACTGAGTGCTAATCTGTTAAACCATGTAACTCCACCTGGCCTAGATCACCAGACTCCTTCTCCATGCATGTGCAACTGCTCCTCATGTTAATGAAGAAAGCATGCTCTTTGAAGAGGAAATACATACAACACGCTTCCCGTCCTAAAGCACTCAAGATTTTTTTTGACATGCCAAAGGTAAGTAGCATGATGTACAAATATACATAACGCTTGATGAGGTACCATAGTACTTGATAAGATACCATAAAATACACAAAACTATTATCACTCAGCTTTTTTTCCACTGCACATGCTGAAACTATCAATAATCACGCTTGGTTTGGATTTCTGGGTAGTTTCTTGAATTGAATTCAAATACAAGTACAACCTGGCATTAAGCCTTCTTTCCTGCATTACAGGAAAAGCAAAGATAAATCAAATATGTCGTATTCACAGAGAAGTTTGAAGAATGTATGTGCAACTATTTTGTGTAACTGGATGATTTTCATTTGGTTTTGTTTTTATGTTTTACACTCACAAAGTACAAAGAAAAGTACAAAGAAAGTAGAGAGTAATGCTTTAGTTTTCTTATATTTGTAAGAAATTTGTAAACAAAACATAAAGTGAGTTTGACTTTTTTTTAAAAAAAGTTTGTCTTTGGTCATAATGCCTTTGAACAAAAGAATAATAACTGCAGAAGATTGTTCAGATACAAATGTCATGCTAGAGCAAGAATCACACTTAAAGAATGCAAATAGATGTCACAAACCTAAAATATAAGTAATTTATTGAAGTCTCAGATTTTTAAAAAAATCAATATGAACTGGCAGACTGAGCACATGGAAATATGCAGTTGGCAAAGAAAAAAATGTAAATATGTTCTGTAGAGTATTTTACATTCATTGACAACTCCAGCAGTTTAGATGCAGGGCTTATAATAAAGCCTGTAATTCTTAGCCAGTACCTAGCTGGTACTCTTGTTTTCCAATTTGTCAATGAATTAGGAAAGAAATGCCTAAGCTACATTGCAAATGGTTGTATGTTTTTATTCATACTTTTCTTTTTGCAAGATCAGGCTCCTAACTTACCTGTGTATTTAAACCTCTCTTTCATACTAATGAAAATATGTGTAAGAAGAATGACCTCATTTCTCTATAGGGTAAGACAGAGCAAAATTTCTTTATAAGTGGTATGAAACATCTGCATTTGGAGGTACATACTACATTTAAAGAATGGCAGATAATTATCTGGAAATGGACATTGTTTGGAAGAAAAATGGATGAAAATGTAAACCCCTTAGATGGACTGAGAGCAAAAATAATAATCTATTCTATGTACAAAACTGATCTCACTTGTAGGCATGACCAGAGAGGGCAGAAGGATGAAATAGCACAAGTTCATCTCAAGTTTTTGCTCTGACATGCCAATGGGCCTCTGAGTCAATTGCACTTTGATACTTCTTTATATGTGTACTGTTATAATTCTGATTCTCTTCTTAACTGCTTACATTTTCTGTATAACTTTGTGTGTCTTAAAAGTGAATTGCTTCAATGAATAAAAAAATTTCAACTCAAATCTTCAGAAAAACACAGCTGGGTTTGGGGTTTCAGCTCTCTCTTCCCTCATGCCATGTTTTTATTTTTAGTGCCCTATTTCTGTTTCCAGAGAGTGTGTAAAATGGGCTTATATCTTGCTCTGATGGAGTTACACTCCTCCAGATTAGAGGATCCAGCACTGAACATCTTTTTTTTTCCAGCAAGTGTCTAACCTTCCTATTACATGTCAAGTGTCTTGCATAAAATTCCTGCAGTAATGATGTATTTGAAATGCAGTAGTAAGATTTTCTTGCAATGCAAAGAACAATTTTTCATCCATCCCTTAATTTTGAAGGCTGGATTTGCTAGGGAAAAGTATCATTTGGGACTACTACTTAGACTGAGAAGAAACAAGCTATTCCAGATGGAAAAATTAAAATAGAGGGTTACAGGGAACTGAAAGAGGACTCACAGAAATCTTTATGTAGCTTTAGTGACAGGAATTGCTTTACATTCTGACTATAATAAACACACATTTCATTGCAGCTTTAACTCCAGCTGGGAGCCTAGCTATACATGTTTTAACATAATATAGTGTGAAAGGATAATTGTGTGGTAAAACCAAAGTACTAGGTGTCAGGATATAGTGATTTCAGACCTGGGTTTGCCTCAGACTATACATTGAAATAAATAATTTGGTCTGTTTCTTTCTCTGAATAACTGCTTGTAAAATTAATATAGTACTTTCACAACTCTTGGAGGTACTGGGCTGCTAGTTTGGTTTCATGGAGGGTTATTTTGGGTGAACAGTACAAGTTGCTGAAAAACAACTGAGACACTGAAAAGAGTATTCACTCTCTGCCACTTTAGCATAATTTTCAGTCATTTAGCTAAGAATTCAGATAGTTACAAGTGTTTGTCAGGGTGGTATCATCAGTAACTCTTTTTAAGTATTGTTTTGACCACCAGCAGGGTGTTGTACTCTTTTTTCTGTTTCTTTTTAGTTATATAAATTTAAGAAACAGAAAGTCTAAATTTAACCTAAGAAAAGTTTTCCTAGATTATCTATATTACCCACAAGGAAGACTATCCTCCTCCAAAAGGTCACTCTGAACATCTAAATAAAGTTTTCCTTTTAAAGGGAATTTCAGTAGAGTCATCACTGACTATGCAGGTAGTAGAGGATAATTAAACATGAGATGCACCTCAGAAGTTTTCAATAACTGATAGGTCCATGTATTCACCTGAACTAGTCATTTATGCTCAGTGGGAAGAAATAAACACTTCAGAGTGCAAAGTACACATTTCTGTCAAAAGATGCACATTTGCCCAAGCAGCCATAAAGAGAATTTACACAGCTCATATAAATAAATATCTCCATTGAATAAGTTTCAAATTGTATTCCTGATGTTTGAATACTTCTTTTTCTTCCTGTCCTCTACCTTTCCCCACTACGAAACAGATTATCCTTACCATTTAAAAGGTTAATACTGTGATTTTCTACACAGCTTGAAAGAAAGATTATTAACCTCAAACCAGAAATTCTGATAGTAAATAATTTGGCCTGTTTCTTATTCTGAAGTGACAAAACTTTTGTTGGAGAAAGAAATCATGGGTTCAAGATTTAATTTGGAGGTAAGAAAGCCAAAACCAAATAGGCGAAAACTCAAGGCAGTCTGCCCAGTTCAGAAGAGGAATATGAGACTTGATTCTTCTCATGTCAGATGAGAATCTTGTCCTTCACATTGCTGGCACCTCTTCTCTGGGCCTTCTTTTTTTCTGCCTCCCACTATCCTTGCCCCTCTTCCTTCACCTCTGAAGAAGATCTATCAGGTTTGCCTCCTTTTCCTTCTCCCTCAGAAGAGAAAATTATTTATACAATCTAAATTCTGAAAAAAAGCAGAAGCTTCATTTGCAGGCCAGCCTGCTTAAAAGAATCTTTAGCATCAGCAGCTCAGTGTAATCAGTTTTGATCAAGTGGTCAAAACCCTGTTTTAAAAGAGAAAAATAGTCATTCTGGCAAGCATTAAATGAGAAAAGAAAAAAAGATTTAGGAAATGGAAATGAAGTTAATCTTTCAAAACAACTTATAAAAAGCAATTGTTTCCTTTAATTTTCTGGCTTCACTGAGTTTTCTGTTTCTGTGTGTTCCAATTGCTTTTAGTAGAAAGATATATTATTGCATTCTTTTTGCTTTAGATACTGCTTTGTGGCAAACAGAATCTGATCCCTCTTTTTCCAATACTATTGTCAGGCTAAGTAAAATTATTCTAATGTTGTCTGAGTTTTTCTAAGAAGTACACTCACATCTTCTGATTTCTTTTCTTTCAAAACTTCAGAGAATGAAAAATTTCTCAGTCTGAATGTTGTTTCCACCTTTATTTCCCCCCTTTTTAATATTACACTTTCTGTCTGTGTACCAGGCTCTCAAATCAGGTGATTTTCAGGCAAGTGACCTCTGCTCCATTCCTTGCGCTAGAGCCTGTGCTAAATATCTTGTGTCATTGCCTGCACAAAGTATAGCAGCAAGTGCAGGATGTTTCCATTCATTTTGATTCTCAGCTGGGTGTTGATCATGTGCCCAGTCTTCTACAATGCTTAAGAACATATTATTCTCTCCCAGAAGGTCAGTGCATACGCATTGGACATACAATGCGATACTAGACCTTGGAAGAGCTCTCTCAAAGTGTTTTTCTTTTTCTTGCTAGTAAAACAAGGGCAAAAATACACTGCATTTTTCACTCTAAACTAAATCAAAAGCAGACTTGGCTGCCCAGGAATTTCTTCTGCCAGAGATGGTGTTATGCTTAGAGCACAGGGGTCATTAAATATACCATTATACTTTTACAGGAATATTGCACAAAGGCTTCAGATTTAGTGTGAGATAATGAGGGTAATGCCTATTCGTATCAGAATCCTGCCATGTTATTTGAGGTTCATCTAATAGTTATCCAGCTACCGCAAAACTTGTAATAAGTTTCTCACTTTCTAATTACTGTCAAATAAATTTTAGAAATTGATTAAAAACTTCCTGTGCAGAAGACTGTGTTAATAAAGGTAAATGTATGATGGTTTTCATCAGGAGAAAATCTTCTCCAACTTCTTCTGAAGGGCAGGTTTAATCCAAACACATTGTGACTTCAAGAGGTGAGCACCTGCTGTCAGGATCTGACCCTCTTCAGATCCTTCTCTGTAATAACGACGTCCAACCTTTGTAAAGTTTCTATTTAAATTATTTTTTGATTATGGCATTTTGCTCCCAATACAATTGAAGAGAACAAAAGATATTTCACTTTTTTCCCAGCCTCTGAGGAAAGCAACAGGATTTCATTATGCACAGAGTCCTCTAGTATTAATTAGCACTTCTATTTAAATTCATGGATTTACAGGACAAGAAATATCTTTGGAATAAATCTGTGGAACAATATTACAGTGCAAACACATTTTAGCTGTTTTCTGCAAGTATTCCTGGAGTGTGAACATTAACACTCAAAAACCTGCAAAATCACTCTCAAGAGAAAAATAATTTATGCTTTTGAAATGTCAGAGGAGATATACAAATATAGAAAGACTTGTCACATATAAAAGGTAAACTTAAAGTCCCTCCTTTAAGACCCCCTAATTTGTTTCACATTTACAGGGCTAAAAAGTAGGAATAAAAACTTGCTGTCATTATGTCGAGTAAAAATTTTGTCTTCTGCTTTGAAGTCAGGTTTTCACAATGGGTCTTCCCAAAAAGTTTACTTAAGCTAAAGAAAAACTCTGTCAGTAGATGCCAGCAGGAAGGCTTTTTCTCTCTAATTAAAAAGTATTGCAGCTAGAAATGCTGTAACTGGCTTTAATCTTATTGTAAATAATGAAATGGAGTGATTCATTGTGTTTCTTGTCTAACATGTTGTTTGATATAGCTCACAAAGATGTCCATAGCAGATATGACCACTTGATCCTTCTTTCACTGTCAGTGGAGAGAGATCACTGTAAGATAGTGATTTAGCTGACTAGCCTGTGCGTAATCTACCTATACACATATCATATATATATACAGGATGACTTGTTCCTTGTGAATACTTGTTTTCTCCATCACCTTTCAAATGACTTTGTAGTGACCCTCATATGCTGCATCTGGCTTGATGAAGTCTTCTCTCACTACCCAAGATCAGCCTACATTTTCCAACTGCAATTGCACTTCCATTTCATCATTGCAATCCAGTTCTAAGGCTTCTCTGACAAACAAATCCCAGAGCAGTTTAGCATCCATATATGTGACATACTACAGACACAATACACTGAAATATATTCTAACGATTCATGTTTTATATGGCACTTTGAGAAATTTGAGTGAAAGCACAAACTTCACAATCCTAAAGATGTTCATTACTCAGCCTTGCACCATATGTGCTCTTTACTCTTTATTGTACTGTTTCAGAAGCATATTTTCAGACTAGTTCAGCTATCTCCAAGACAGCTTGAGTCTTCGTTTGTCTCATCAGTCTAATAATAATTGTTACCTTTAGGAGAAGAGCAGTCTGAGAAGTTCTATGTGTACTAAAGCATATCCACCTGGCATCCCTGAAGGGAACTCAGTGTGATAAACGTTATTAAAAATTATCATAGTTTTAAAATTTGGCTGCAAAAAAAAGTTTTTAATTAACTGGATTTACTGAATGGTCTTGGGATATATTTTAAGACTACTCCCTGCAGAGAGATGAAGGTAAGCAGAGGCTTTGACTCTGCACATATGTGTTTACATGTGCAGACTTGTCTCTTCTGATTGTCTGTCTTGTCCAAATTTCAGGTCTTATTTTCTTATTCCAAATGGAATATTCAACAGCTTAGTCATTGACAGTAAAACTTTTGGGTGCCTTAACTTTTCAAAACAAAATGTCAATAGATAATTTTTTTTTAATATGATTCATGGTAAAAATGCTCTTGCCAAGGATTATCAGTTGTTAGACTTTCACTCAGGGAAGATAACAATCTGTTTGCCTGGGAGCTGAAACAAGAAAGAACATGTATTCCAGAACATAAACAAATACCTCATATGATCATAGTGCTGACTCATCTTTGGCTGGAATATTTCACAGAACAGCAATGGGCCACCAGGAGCATAATAAGGACAGGTTTTCAGTCCATAAACTGGTGGAGATTCTCCTTTTGGCAACATCTGATATTGGGTGTAGGATGAACAGTTGTAGAGAAACAGTCAGCTTCTTAGAAAGGGTAAAATTATCAGCAGTAGACAATAAAGGGCAACTGGAAAAACTGTTTGGAGGCTAGACAGATGGAAATTAATTCAGACAGTTTAAAAAGTACATTAAGTTATAACTCTCAAATATGTGCAAAAATTAAGAGACTGAGCAAAAGAAAGACATAAGGAAGAAATAAAAAATGATTGAAAAATAAATTAACGTCTACTTAATTTTGTTACTTTAGGTAAAATAAAATTCCAGAAGGACCAACACAAAGTGTATATGGTAAAGTTACTTCGGATTTATGTAATATGAAAAGTATTGTACACTAAAAGGCTGATCCACCTGCAAGAACTCACACACTCAAAATATTTTTTTTTGGAAGACAGAAAGAATATTACTTCACAAAAGCATACTGGGTCAGGTCCTCAGCTGATGCAAACTGGATTAGCTACATTAATTTCTGTGGAATTACCACAGTTAATCCTGGACTAGATCCTCAACCAAATTTTTTACGTGTAGAAGTTTCAAATGTTTCATTTAATTCTGTATTGGAACATTTCTCTCTTCCACTCTTCCTCCATAATTCTGATTTGGTCCTGAAATTTTCCCAGCCTCTTTTAGCAGCCATTAATGCCTTTGGCTGAATTAATTAAATTAGGACAAATATTTTCTGGGAAGACATGATAGGTATAAAGAATATTTCACTTGAGTTCATTTGCAAGGTAGAATAATCTCAGTCAGAATCATGCTTCAGTTACTCATTTGGGGAATCTATGGTAACACTGGTATTTGTCTTATATTCTTTGAACTCTGAAATTGACCTTAATCATAATTTGGGCTTTTTCTAGAAGGCCTTTGACTTGACTCTGTACTGCACTATGTGAGATTTGGAGCCAATGTAATATGTTGATATACGAGGTCTGACACACAAAAAATGAGACTAATCCTACAGCTCAGGAACCAGGAGTGGGAGGGGAGAGACAAAGAGACAGTTACAGAATGTGTTCTAACCTGTCACAGTGACAAGAGTCAACTTAATCGCTTTACACAGTATGAGTGGGCCTGTGTTCATATATAGATGTTTTCTTACCCTCAGCTGGAAAATGTTGGTGTATAAGAGTGGACAGTGAGTTATCATCAAGTTTTTTGTGTAAGTGAAGAAATCCACAATGAAAATATTTCAATTATTGACTGAGATTTATGGTGAAGAGATCCCAAATATTAAATTGGTGCTCAATGGAAGTGTATATATATTTTTTTTTTTTTATAGAAGATATGAAAGTGAAAACAATGGAGATCCTCAACAGCCTTTCAGAAAACAGTTTGTGGAATTGCTCTGAATGTTGGCAACATTGTATGCATCTGTGTGTCAACTCAGAAGAGAACTACTTTGAAGATTATCATAGATGATTTTCTTAATTCATTAAATAAAAAGACTTACAAGCACAATCTCGGAGTTTTTTGTGTTGGACCTGTTCTATTCAGTCAACTTCTCTTTATAGTTTATATCTGAAAAAAAATATCAAATTTTAATACATAACTAGAAAATATGTAATATAAAACGTGTTTATAAGACATAAGAAGTGCTGTGATTAGGAATGATAGGACAAACTCCCATATATTACCCAAAGCCTTTAGAAGTGAGATATCCTACTCATGGTTCAAAGTTTTCTACACTGTCCTTGGAAACTGCCTACTCTTTTTTTCTTCAGTTTCCTTTTACTTCCATTTGTTGATTCATAATGTCCTTCCTCATAAATAGATAGTGAGGATAAAGTTGCTATTACCTGAATTGTTAACTCGGTAGGTACAGGTAAAGTATGACTTATTCCATCCAATTTGCTTTCTGTTCTGGGTCTTTCATTACTATAGTCTTTAGTCTGCCTTCACAGACAGCAGAGGAGAAACTTTTTCCAGAAGATGTCTGTTCCCATCCATTTAATATTTCTCTCCTATGTTAAAGTGAATCAATCTGGGATGTCCATGTTGTTCTCCCTGGGCTAGAAAGAGTCTGGATTTCTAACTAGCTTAAACTTTCAAGTACTTGAAATTAGAGCAGAGAATCATGTATATAATCTAATTATATCTATAGCCAAATAAATAGCTTTATTTGTATGTATATATCAATTTACAAATTGATATAAAATAAACCTACTTACATAATCACTAATGTCCACTCCTGCCTGGGAATTTCCCTACAATTCATAGCAGAAGTGTCTGAAAGAGGTATTTGAGGGGGGACAAACAGCAATATGCTGTGATTCAGGTCAATCTTTAGGAAATATTTTGCACAAGATCAGTCATCAAATACCTCTTTACTATAAGCTCCCCAGTTATTAGGCAAGTTGTATGTCAGTGCTTCTGACTTCAAAGGGCCAAAATATTCATGTCTGGGAATAAAATCTCTGCTAGACAGACATCAGGAAGACATAAAATGAAATTCAATTTAGATTAGAGAACCATTACAGATCTGCTGTGAAGGTTTAAATTATGTGTCACCCTTAAGATCTACAATCTTGCTTGTTTCGTAGGCAACCCATAAAAGAGATCTCTTAGGCGTAGAGGGGTGCAGCTGTCCTTGTTGAGGTACTTTAACTTTTTCAATAGTTAGATTATTGGATAGTCCATAAACTCAAGGCCTGTGCCTGGAAGGCAGAAGCTCTCTGTTTGACCTGTGATTGCTCTGTTTTCGCCAAAGGATGTTGCAGGAGGAACACAGAAACAAGTTAGGTTTCTGCAAGTAGAACACAGTTTCTTAACCTCAAATTGCTTTGTTATTCTTGCAGCATATGCCTGGAAATGAAACAAATTGCTTTTAGTTATCTAGTTATTCTTCTTTACGGACTGTTTAGGTTGGTAAGAGCAAGTCTCACACTCCTTTCAAGACTCCATACAAGAGTTCTTGGGCAGATCTGAAAGACATATATATGTATACATATATATATAGGCATATATAACACATACGTATTCTTTTTCACCATGATTGAACTCCAGCATTTTTATACTGTTTATTGGAAGTTCCTCTTCAAACCACTTTAATTTTCATGTATTTTGCTATTTGCAGTCAAATCTTTCCCACACAGAAATTAAAAACTGGAAAGCAAACAAACAAAAGATGAATCAGATTATCAATTTATAATGGTGTTCGGAATCTAGTGTGCAGGGCTAAGCTATAACTACTAACAACCCCCAGTATCATGACATATCATAGAATCACTAGGTTGGAAAAAACCCACTGGATCATTGAGTCCAATCATTCCTATCAAACATGAAACCATGCCCCTGAACACCTCATCCACCCGTACTTTAAACACCTCCAGGGACGGTGACTCAATCCCCCTTCCCTGGGCAGCCTGTAAATGTTATGTTATCACAACATATATGCCCACAGACCATATAACCAGGGAAGAATGTGTTATTCCCTGTTATTTAATGAGGTCTAGAATAAATCTAGGGAACTACAAGTCAATGAATAGTCTTCTTGTTGGGATAGAAAAGCTTGCATGATTCACTTTGGTAAAAACTTAGAAACTTGTAACCTTTCAGGGTTATGGTTATTCACCTAGAACAGGACAAGCACGGTGATGCTCAGGCAGTTGTGTTGTTTATTCTTTTGATCTTTAGTTTGTCTCCCTTTTTCTTCCCACTGACTGTAAGACTATTTTTAGAAGGTTATAATCTAGATTCATACATTTAACAATAGGAAATGTTATACTAACATCCTCACGGCCATAGACACTTTGTTTTTCCCAGCCTTCACTCTTTGCGGGAAGTGGAGAGAAAGCCAGGCATTTCAATACTGTTATCCATAAGTGTAATTTATTTTACATATACTTAGGGCTACCTTTATTGAGAAAGTTTTCTCCTTCTTTATTACCGCTATAGACTCTTATCATTGTACCTAATGCTTTATCTTTACAGTTTGGAGCTGAGGGTTTCATAATCTCTTCTCTTGTAAGTAAAATGATAAGAGGAGACAAGTATCCAGCATCACAGGGGAAAGTTGTGCAATGGGGCATATCTCACCGGTGGACTGATTAGAAAACTTGAGCTCCAAATAACAGCTTAAACTCACTAACATCAGTAATTACATTTACATTTTTCTTCTCATTTCTTTGTGATTTAGTATTTTTGTCTGTCAGATTTTGTGTTACGGCAATATTTGCTATATCCTTTTGCTTCTTCAAGAGCTAAATGGAAAGCTACAAAATCTTAAGCTAATTTGCATTTCATTCCTGTCTTTTAATCTCTAATCAGTACTCTAAACTGTCTCAGCTAGTGTTAGGGAGCCCAGCAGGTTTAGAATATGGTTGGATCTGCAGCATAGACACAGATCTGTATCACAAGCTTTACTTTTTCCTTACATACCAACCCTGGGAGGTCTGCTATGCTAAAACTTACTGACCAATACTGTGGCAAACTACAGAGCTATTAAGTACTGCTATCCTAAGAGTAATCTATTCGGGCTCGTAATTTACATAATATCCAAGATTAACTTTATAAAATTGTATAGCTGAACTGAATTTTCTGCTCCAGTCTGAAAATTACATTTCTTTTTGAAGCTCTGTTTCTTTCATCCATTTGTCTTCTCCCCTGGATTTCATCTACCTTCAGAGAGGATATACTGGGCCTCTACTGTAGTTCTTCATGCAACAGCAGTCACTGACATTGTCCTAAAATTGAAGAGAGAGTCATATAAAGAATTCTGAAAATTAGAGTATAAAACACACTTTATGAATTGTACAATGAATACTTCAAGTTTAAGTTCTCTACACTTTACCACAGACCTCAATATGTTGATAAGTTTTACTAACTTTCCATGGAATGTCTCAGGTGTTTTAATCCATCAAATTTAGAAAGAAATATCTGAAAAATTACTTTAAATTAAATCCACTGCAATATTTTAAATCAAACACTCCCCCTTCTACACACACACACACACACACACACTGCATTAACACAACTGTGTTTCTTCCGTTTGACTGAAACTTAGAGCAGATCAAAACAAGAATCTGATGGATTAACTTTACAAAACAACTTCTTCTTGATTCTAACTCACTGCTGACTAATCAGCTCTCTGACAAGGCCTAGGGTATAAAAAGCATCAAAGTAACTTAAAGCTACTTTTGTTCTCCCCTCACTTATATGAGGAGCTAATTGTACTTTATACTACTTCCAGCCCTCATCCAGTTTTCCTCTCAGTAATGGCAGTAAAAGGGTCTTGACTAATTTGAGAAAAGCATGGCCTTAAATGCTGATGGTTTCCTGAACACAGTTCAGATGGTACATACAGTCAACCTTTGTGCTTCCTGGGATAGTGGCCTAACCACCAAGAAAAGTACAAAAACTTCATTCACGTTTCTTTTTTTAGGAGCAGAAAGGGATATTATGTAACTTTGGAAATTTGATGAAGATTCAGCTTCAGAGATCGGCTGGTTAATGAAAGCATTCTGATTTCCTCAAAAGAACTATGTCTCTTTGCAACAATCATGGCTGAAGAGCCCCCAGGGCTTGGAATCCTCTTCTGTACTGCTGAAAGGATAATATTTAGAACACAGACAATCAACTATTCATCCCATGCCCTGATTTATGTTGTTCACTTTGGATAACACTCATCCAGTAGCGGAAATTGTTAAAAAATTGCCTATCTTTTTAGCCCTGAGTAATGATGAAAGAGGAGAAAGAACCTTGAATGAATCACTGAGCATGATACATTCTGCCACTATGCAAAGTAGTTATAGATGCATTAGTGTGCTTGTCTGGAAATATTTTGACCTCAAGGTATTTAGAGCCTCAACCTAGTGCTGCTTTTCCAGTGAATAAGCTATTTGGCTATGAAATTTGTTCTCTGGGGCGCTGTAGAAAGTGACTTCTAAAGTTTATTTGCAGTGTGACATACAGCTTCAGGAAACACCCAGAAATATACAGCTGGAAAAGAAGAGAATGTCAGAAGACAAAGAAGATTGGATTTATCACAGGTGAATAAGGAAATCCTGAGCCTGAGGGAAAACCATAAGGTTAAGAAATGTGTGTATCAAGCCTGATAGTTAATTAACACAGGAAGAGAGAATTTTTCTTTGATGGTATAGTTCGGCCTGAGTTGAGAATGATGTTTGATAGGTGGGGTGACATGTTTGTGTTGAGCTTATTAGTTTCAGCGTAACTCAAAAAAATGTAGTCCTCTTCTTTCAGCTTTTGGTAACTTGTTGAACTGTGGGCCACCCAGTTTCACCACCCAACAAGTTCCTTGTAGGCAGCAGTACTGGAGGGATTGTTCTCCAGAGAGTGACAACAAATTTTTTTCCATATAGGTCAGTGGTTCTTAAACTAGTTTTTATTTGCTTCTCAATGGGAGGCCTTGGGATACCACACAGTTAATACTGGTTTGTCTCTATTGCTCCCAGGAATTATAACTCCTGTCTGCTGCTTCTGCTTATGCAGTTCATTTATGCCCCTAATCAAAAAGGTTTCTGCAAAAGATTCTTCTCCTTGACTCTAACTGCTACCGCTTCTTGTGGAAATCTGTCTAGCAATGTGCCTCCTCTTCTTTTCCCTCCATATTCTTCTCACTAATTTGAGAACTGGGATCTTAGGATGGGTTTTACTGTTGTTTCTTGTTGTTGGGGTTTTTAATTGTTTTTTCCAGATATTATTTGAAAGTAATTAGTCCCCAGAGGCTTGCAACTTCCTCAGAGACTTTGGAGTTGATCTCATGAAGCATTTCAGACTTTTTGCCTTGCGAGTATATTCTTTATTTCTCCTTTCTCTGTCTTCCAACTTCACCTCCACTCATGACAGTAGAGTGACAACCTTGAGTGGCAAGGTAGGAAAGGAATAAACCCTCTTTCATCCTTTAATTTGTCTGTTTTATCTCTACTGCTCTTATTTTAAAGCTAAAAGAAGTCTGTAGGATGTTTTAATTTTCATTCATAGGCACAGATTGCTGAAAGACATCTCTGTTTGCTGGTAAATGACTTCTTGGCATGTGAAAGGCTACAGCCCTTGCTGAAACTTTCAGATGTTCTAAACACACATGGGCGTGGTGCCTATTTTCTTGCTTTCTTTCCAGGTCTCTTTCCTCTGAAATACATGGTGTTCTACTGTTTTTGTGGAATTTTCACAAAAAAAAAAAAATATCAAAACCGAGTCAGTTAAATGGTTGAAGAGTGGTGTGATGTTATCAAGAATACATAGGTGATATTTAGCTGGTCTGGCCAATGAAATATGCAAGTGTTTACAGAAAAATACATCAAGAAAGTTAACTCCATCCTAGCCAGAACCTGTACAGACAGCAATTAAACAAGTCCATCACCAAATATCCACAAAATTTGAAAATACCAGCAGTAGGTCATCAAGTACTGCCAAGATGTACAAACAACTGAAGAGTACTGAAAGATATGATCCTGCATTTATGAGATGTGCAAGCTGTTTTGTGTATTTCCCTGACATCCTTCCTGACATAAGTGAGAATTGCTCTTATAGACATTGGCTTGCATACTACACTGCGTGGCCAGAAAGCCTTCACATATGTGGAAGGATGATGAATAGCAATTCTGCAGATGAGGAAAATTCTCTGTCATTAATTAGTAAGATTGGCTTTAGCACTTGGTGTAGACCAGGCAAGCTCTTTCAAAGTGAAGCACTCTTCTGTTGGCTTTACTCCAGTAAAGACTAGAACTGGCTGAACCATAAGATGACATTTGAATTCACATGTCTATATTATGAAATGCAGATAAAATCACCTTGCTTATGAAAATATTTTTTGTTCCCACTTTTGGTTCCCTTCCCTTTTGAAGGTAGAAAGTTCTCATTTCATGCAAAGCATGTCAGTTAAAATTCATATGGTGAAAAACAATGTTCCCTGAAATTGAAGTACTAGCAAGTGCAGTACAACTAAAGCCCTGAGGTCATTAAATAGTAATGATAACAAAAGAGTATCAGTATTTTAGCTCTCTTAAGATTCTTAAACTTGTGAAATGTAAATGAATTTTTCTTCCATTTAATGTGATCAGATGAAGAAAGAATGCTCTGTTAGGCAAATTTGTAAATTTATCCACAAACTCTTGCTGTTATTTTTAAACAGTATAATGCTTTTATGCTGACCTTTCCAGAAGAAACCACTGGAAGGTATCAGAGATGATAAACTTCATTGTGAATGCTGAAATATTGAGATGCATTCATAAACTTTTCTATAAAAGTACTGTTTTGAGATAATAATTCTTCTCAGCCATAAAAATCACCAAGCCCCAAATGCACTGTCAATCATTATATTCAATACTGGGCTTCATACTTTTTGTACGTGACTGGAAAAGCTTATATGACTAAGTCAAGCTCATCAAAATACTTCCAGCTTCAAATCTTTGTAGACAAAAGACAAAAAAATACAGATGTACTCTAACCTAGTTTAGCCCATATTTAATGTGTGGGTATAAATCTTTGGCTAAAGATTCATTGTAAAGAATCATTTTGTGCGTGTAATTGTTTTTAATATGTTGGATACAGAACCCATTTAAGCCAATCCAATACTTCAAATATTGAGCAGAATTTAATTGTACTCTCACACATGGGCAAGCTGGGCCTTAAGTTCTAAAAGAACATCTCAGTGATAACCTTAAGGACTTTGCTAGTGGAAATGGGCTATCTGATCTCACAGTAAATAGGAAATATAAATCTGCATGTAAGGATCATGACTATCCTTAAATTCTAACAAACTGAGATACTTGTTTATTGGCTAAGGGAAAACTTTCTAGTTCTGCAATTATTGTCAGTCCAAGCTAATGAACAATGGCATTCATTCCATCTCACACAATTCTCAAGATTTATGTTAAATTGAGATATGAAAGCACTTCCTAACTTTTCTATTTAAATTAACAGAGTATTTTATAGTTTGTATGGTTGAAGGTGGATGAATTAAAATACAAGTTTTAGTGGGAATTGTAATTAGAAAAGCATGGATAACCAGAAATAAACAATTTTTTAAAGTAGTTAATTTGTTACAATCCATCCGCTTTATATTACCAGTATCAGATCTAGAAAACTGACAATGGACTGTGTTAAATACATAACTTAAACATGACCAGTATTTGATCTGAGGGCTTAAATTAATTAAATATTTTGTATGAATCCTATCTGCCAAGAAGACACTTAAACTTTATACTCATATAAATACACATCACAAAACTTATAATTTTGCTTGTGCACAATCAAATAAGTCACCATTTGAGAGTATAAGACAGGAATTCTTTATACAAATAATTTATTTTTTGCCATTAAACTAATCAATAGATTCTGAAAGACTCATCTTCTATAAGTCAGAAGGAAAAAGATTTGCATGGAAGAACTATGTTTTTCTTTGATGTAATAAAATAGGATTCTGTGTTTATCAGATGTTTTTCAGAGACTTAATACAATGGATCTTCTGAATAAATCCAAGAAATACTGCTCTGGTTGAAAACCTGTTAGTTTTCTAATAACTTGGCCGACCATTCTGGGACTTTATCTTCAAGCAATAGATATTATTTTGGACTGATACCACTAGTTACATTCATTAATATTACTGATACCTACCTGTTCTGGGTAGATTCTAATGCTTTTATCTCTTCTGTATATGGCTTAAAAACATAGTTTATTTGATGTTGCCTTCATATACTTTGAGTTTAAGGCTTCAAACTATTCTTGCAGAGTGGAAGTAAGTATGTGAGACAACTGACAAAATCTAGATGTCAAAATCTGTGACTGGTCACCCGACACTCTCTTTGCAGACAGCAGAGTTAGTTAGCAGAGGTATATTTCATCACATCTCAGAACTGATGTCAAAAGTAGGTCAAGTGTATCACACCCTGGAAGTGCTTTTTTCTGTCTATTGACATTTGCATACTCAGCTACTGATGTCTGTAGCAGAAATCCTAGAACAATTGTTTATACTTTCATTGTTAGATATGATAAGGAAATTGCACATAGCACTAAAGTGATTAAAGAAACATTCTTGAAGCCTCTACTCCAAATCTGTCAAATTATTGAAGTGCTATATTTAGAACAGGAGACCTAAAAGAATATTTTTAAGGTTACAGTGATAGTTTTATTTGCTTTATTTACTAAGGATTGCAGTTATACATTCAGGGGCATAGGTTTATATCTGCTGACTGAAAATTTAATGAGTGGGCAATAGAGCCTGGTATGACCTCTAATGAGGAAAAAGTTCACATTTTATCAGTAGTACAGGCTGGACGTAGCAATGAAATACATGATAAATGATGACAAGCATTCTTCCAGAAGAAAAAGAAAGGAAAAGTAGGGCTCAAAGAGGACTGAGTTCCTTAAAGTAATAAAAGAGAAAAATGATAAGTAAATTGTAGAGAGTGTCAGTCAGAGAGGGAAAAGAAACTAATTGTAGTAATGGAGAACACACTAGGATGCACAAAGAGAAACTGTAAGTGAGGGAAGACCAAGCGATTCTTTCTGGGCCTTTCAGAGTTGCTGACAAATGACAGTGCTTGGATTCAAACCAAAACTTTTGGTGTATTTGATCTAAAGATAACCCCACTAGCTTGGAGGGTGTTTCATGATTGTATCAACCAACACTTATCTCCCCCCATGAAAACAGTATGTATTTTTAAGTGATAACGAATTCATTTCTGTGGAGTAGGGGAGAAAGAATGTGTGAAAAAAAATGACTGATTTCCAAATGTGATAAGGAAATAAAATAGTGTTTAGTTTAGAAGGTGTGACTGACAGCAAACTTTAATTTATATACCCAAAAGCCCTGGAAAACCTGGAATAAAAAAGAAACCTTAATAGAAATATAATACTATCATTCTGAGGTATCATTTACCTCCATTAAGGAGGTAATACACACCATATCTTGTTTTCAGCAAAGTCTATGGATGTATGGAGATTAGATCCAGTAGCAATTAAACCACTATCTCTGTAACACTGCATTTTCAGGTATGTAATACATAGTAAGGAAAAAATTAAATGCATTCAGCTACATGAGAGAAAAAGAAACAGGAAGACAAAAATGGAAATGCACACAGGTTATTTAGCCAAAATTCATAGTACTGTTATCAGGATGTGGAATATAGTATTGAATTATCATAGTTTAACTGCCTACCACCTAACTCAAGTTATTTTCAGGATGGTAATGGATATTACTAGCCTACATGTAGTTTTGAGGTTGTAAGTTTGTGAAGATCTCTAAACTGATTTGCACTGCTTCATATCTGAAAGAGGTTAAACACAAATATGTAGATGTTATTGTGAATGTGAATTAACTTAACCCTCCTAAATCTTAATTAGGCTGCCTTCTCATTTTTTTGAGTGATTAAGTCTACATACATCCAGATGCATTTAGGAGTATGGAGGACTTCTTCCAGGAGGATGGAAAAACTATTCTTTATTTCCTCCAGCAACAACTTAATAAACAGGTTAGGACAACCTTCAATTCCAAATCAACATGATTTTTGAGAGTGGGAATAAAGAAAAATCACATTGATGAAAGGCAGACTGTTCAGCTTCTGTAAAGTTATTTTCCAGCAAGAACACATTCAGTGTAATCAGGTCAAAATCACACAATGCCAAAGATGGATGGATCAGAAATTCTGCAGCATTAATTTCCGGAGTTTGTTTTTTTTCTCCTTGTTCACAAAACCCTGACATTCAGAGAAATGTGTCTTGGAAGTTTCATTAAAACTAATAATGCTGTAATTGGCCAAAAGTAATTGTTTTGCTGAAGGTTGCATCTCTCTTCAAGGAAGTTCATCCCTGAAGAAAACAAAATCATAAAAGATCATGAAAGACTGAGTAAATGCAGACTTTGTTCCTATAAACTAAGGTTCAGGGCTACTGGATTCCTCACTGTAAATCTAAGAGTTTAGCCCAGCTACAAGTCAGAGATTACAGCCCGCCAGATGAATCTCTCTTCCAATGAAGAATATGGAAACTGTGGCTTGACTGTTTCTTACAGAGAAAAGAAGCCAAGGGAGAAGTCCACTTAACCTTTTGCCTGAGTTAGCAAAATGGTCATTGAACTGGAAATGCTTGAAAACAATCTGACTTCAATAAAACACTCCTGAATCAAATCTTTTAATTGAATTTTCTAACAAGTTATTCAGAAATAACTAGTTATTCAATACTTCCATTTCTGGGCCTTTCAAATCATGGTGGCTGAAAGGAAAACACATTTATGACTTTATTTCCAATATCAATTAGCCAGTTTAACTGTATATACAAAGGTCCATTTAGAAAGAGAAATGTGAAGCTTTTGAGTCACCATCCCTGGAGATATTTAAAAGACCAGTAGGCAAGGTGCTCAGGCACATGGTTGAATGGCAGGTAAGAATCGTTAGCCTCAATGATCCAAGAAGTCTTTTCCAACCTGGTGATTCTATGTTTCTATGATTGTTCAACTGCCTGAAGACTTATCTGCTCCTAGCAGAGTCTTTTTTACTGCTGACATACCACTCTCATGTCTAAATGACAAGAAAAAAATGATCTGTTTCAAGAAAATTCAATTGTTGTTGTTGGGTACTCATGAAAGGTGTGACTTCATTAAGGAAACATGTTGGCTTCCCGTATGCAACTATCAGCATGTAATTTTTTTTCCTTTAAATCTGTTGCAGTTAAACATGAGCCTCTCATCAACCTATATAAGAATTTACATGAACAGATGCATTCTGTTACAGTTACTCTAATCCACAGTGATTATTTCATAATTCAGAATTGTGGAGGTGTTGAATCCATATCTGAATAATTAACAACCTGAAAGCATATAAACAACTTAGGTGTCAAGGAGTTTCTTTTCTCATAAAGATTCATCATAGGATTAAAATTCATACCTGAGGCTGCAGGGTAGTTATATTAACAGATGAATTGGACAAAGTACAGTCTAGTTGGAGTTTATTATATTAGACTGATTCCTCAGGATTAGTTTTACTTTGTATTCTTTACATAGAGCTTGGTGAACGCAATGAATAAGTTAAATGAAACTTGATTCTTTGTGTTTTAAATGCAAAACTGAGTACAAATAAACTATTCCAATAAATGTACAGCTATATTTTTCCATAGTACAATGACATTTTACATATTTATCAGCTCCTGATGTTTTAAGAAACTGCATTTTAAAAAGCCAGAATACTTGTGCTTATGGACGATATTTGGCATCCTCAGAAAAAACCTGTTGTACTAAGCAAGAAATTTTTCTGTGAATTATCAGATAAGTGGCCTGTATATCTCTAGAGCTCTTATGTAAAACTTCAAAAAATGTAAGAAAATCTCATTATGATGACAATATGGTTTTGGATGTTTTGTAAAGCCAACAACTCTTCCAGCCAACTTAATATTCCAGCCCTGGGAGGAACTCCTCCCTGTGTTTTGGGAGCCCTACAAGCTGTTTCTGAAATTCCAATATAATCACCAGTTTTATACTAGAAATCCCATGGAAGAGGTCTTGTTGGAATGTGTGCATTTTAGAAAACTGTATGATTTTTTTAAGACTTCTTTTTGTGGTTCTGTTTAGTGGAATTGACTCAAACCTCAGCCTTACAAGTACAAAAATACTTTCCTTCCCAACTTGACAAAATACAGTCACTTGTTCAGCTTTAGAAAGAAGATATTCATATTCCTTTCCATGCTGCCTCTCATGACATGTCCACGAGACCACCTCTAACTTTCAAATGCACTCCTTAAAATTGTTCCCTGTGCAGCTTACAAATAAGTAAGCTAACATCAAACTAAGGCCACTGACCACTATTGGTAATCACTGGATTGACCAATACTATCTCATTTCCTTAAAAGCCCTTGGCTGTCTATATATACGCCTTTCACCTGCAAATCTATTTATTGGCCTCTGGTGATGCAGGTTTAAGATCCATTGTGCTTCCTTTCTTCATACAATGTAGACACCATGGCACTTTCAAGAAATAGATTTAGCATGGCATTTAGATCAAAACTAAGATGCTTACATGAAAAGCACTGGGGTAGGTAATTTATTTCCTTGTTTATTTAGTGACAATATAGACAACACCATCAATAGAATTTACTACGTAATTCACTTTACCTTTGAAGGCACACATGAAGTTCATTTCAGTATGGTAGATGGGTATCTAGAGCCATTTGAGGTGCTTAAAAATATTCAAAAAATAAACAGAACTGGTTGGTATGACACACTTCTAATGGTCTTCTGAACAAATGTTTTAAGCTGTTTCAAATAACACTGGAGAACTAAATTGCTTCCTTAGTCTGAAACTGAATTCCACGTTTGACATGTAGAGGCTAGTGCAGACTATGTAAATTTCTTCTGTCATTAATAGAGAGAGACAAGGTATCTCCAGAAGAAAATTTGGAAATTCTGTGTAAGTGATGAGGTACCTGGAGCTCATTAAAACTGAGCCTTATTCAGTTGTATATCTAAATTTCTTCTTTTCTAGAGGCATCCTCTTGGGGTTGTACAGGAGGCGTACCTGTTCATTTGGGGATACATAACTTGGCATCCTCTATATTTCTAAATCCAGTAAATTCCAGCGAGTAATACCTGACTCCCAAAGCCATGTGGAAAGACAAGGTATATGCCCACACTGGTCAGAGATATTTTCTTCTGAAACACTTGGTCATAGACTTGGGTTTACATCTGTATTTTTGACTGCTGTCTGTTGCCTGTGCTTTCACCTAAGGCACCCAAGGCTCACATCTGATAGACTGTACAGAACGGGGACCTCTGAGCTCCTGAAACAGTCATGTTAGAGCAGATATTCTTGTGGGTGCTTTTGTTACTCCTCTGAAAATCCTCCTAGTTAAGCCACTGACCCTATGTACAGGTAAAAGGTACCAGCTGGACAAATTGTCTGCACCTTTCCTTCCAGAAAAGAACAGTTTCTGGAAGACTGCTAAAGAAAACTTATTCTGATCTAGCTCATGGTTCAACTAGTACTCATCTAGTAATTGGTCTTCTAAATCACACTTGCTACAGGACTGTAGTCTAAATTTAGTATAGTGAATGCTTTTGTTCAAAGGCAGTGCTAGTCAACAATTTCCAGTGCTGGAAAATATTATAAAGATGACTGCAAACAGCAGGCTGTCTGTTTTTTTCCAACAGCATTAGAAATTACCAGCTCTGAAATGAGACCCAGGCTCCTGGTTAGCTTGGAAATGAAATAAGAACCACCTATTTCTCTAGTAGAGATGTTGAATTAATTCTGGCTTCTGGTTGGAAACATAATTCATTTCCCTTTAATTTTTATGTTCTTGAAAGGTTTTCTTTCAGCTGGGAGGTGATGTGACACAAGAATGGCAACTTTGTGGTGCTTGTTTCTTGAGAACAAGAAAATTTGTTTCCTTACAGAGGCCTCACAGGGAAAGGTCTGTAAGTCTGGGAGGAGAGATAGGAAAAGGAAAAAGGGAGAGGGTAGAAGCCGGAGAGAAAGAGGGAGACTAGTAGAAAGAGGAAGCTGAAAAGAGAAACCTATAAAGTGAAGAACAGAAAATTGTTGGTTTGCTATTTCCAGGATTTAGTTCTTGGTAAGCTTGTGCCCTGCAGCACTGAGTACATACTGCACACTGTGATGGGAGCAGTTTGTAAAGGCGAGTAGAGGCAGAAGTACTCTCTGGTCTACACTTCTCACAGCAAATTGTCTAGGCTGCTGTCACAAATTGATTTTACAGCAGAAATGGGACAAGTTTGGAGGCAGACATATGCACAGGCTGGGGGGGATGGCAAAATCTTCAGTGTTTTAGAGCAGAGAGATGTGTTAAGAGGTTGTGCAAGGTATTGAAAATTGTTTTACTTAGAAACCTTGGCTGCACTACTAGTGGTCTTTAAACACAGTTCAGCAGTCTTACACAGGTATACAGCTTCTTTACCTAGCTGGGTGACAGCAATTTCAGTGCCTTTGCTGTGTATAATGAATGCTTTTCAGAAATTCGGGTGGCAAAATTTCTATGAAAGCTTTTCACAACCATCTCTGTTACAGTTACCTATCTCAGAGGCCTTAAGTACATTTTAATATTTGCACAATTGTAGACAAACATGTTTCATGAATAGGCAACTTTGAGGTACTCTAAAAAATCATCTTTAAGAAAATCAAATTCAAACAAATAAAATCAATCAAAGCTCTTTATTAAAAGTGTTTCATTCTAGTTTATTCCAGCCCTGACCAGTGTAAAGGAGAATATTTTATTTTAGGGTTTAAAAATTAGGGTTCAAGACAGCACTAGAGCAGTTGCTTAGTTTCCATTGGCACATATGGGACCTAAGCACATGATTCATTTTATAGAGATGCTTAAGTGCTTCCCTGAATAAGACTGTGACACAGTGACCCAGCCTCAAAAGTATATTAGTGCATTATACGCAGCCTCTATAAAATGCCAGTAAACCAGAAATAAAATGTCTGCTTATGCCAAAAACGTCACATGATATGTTGCTTACAGAATGGCCCATTGGAGGTTTACTACTGTAACTAATTTTTATCACTGCATTTCAGCTGATTTCCTGAGAGATAAGACAAATGAGATAGAAGATTCAGCACTCCATGATTCCTCTATACCTAAGGAGATTTATTCTCAAATAAAATTAAGAACATTCCTTTTGCATTTTGATAGACAGCATCAGCTAGAAGAAAGGCCATGATGTTCCTGGGGCTCTCAAACAGCAGAGAAATAAAAGGATTCCTAAGATAAGGGCTGAAACTTTGTCAGCATTCAGCAGAGAATCCTCAAATATAGCTGAAAGGCAGAAATACTGTCCTCTTGAAGAATAAATTCATTCAGCAGATCCCCAGTTCTCTTACTGAGAAATAACCTTCCATTTGATAGCTGAGATAAGCCATTTTAAGATTTTTCCTTATTTATATCTATTTTTGTAGGTATTTCCAGGTTTATAATTAAGAGCCTTACTCTTTTGCTTAGCTTGAATACAACATGTCTTCATATTAAGTCCAGAATTCAAACTGATTAGATAAATCTGAGGGAGCACATAACAAATGTTCAAACAAAAAAAAAATGAAATAAATCAGTGTTGAAAAGAAGTTTGTTGCAGGGTCTACAGTTTGAGAGTAATTAGGGGATCAAAAGATATGGTATCTTTCATTCTAAACACAGTGCTTGATTTAGGGTTTGGAAGAAACAGGAATTGCTCCTGGATGGCACTAGGCAATTCATGACTTTGAACTATACTGTCTCAGGGAAGTAAGGCTTCAATTGCTCTTTGTGTTGAAGAGTGCTGAAGCTGGAAGAGTAGGATAGAAATAAAGGCAAAAAATCTGGAGCTGGAGAAATGATGACAGATGGGTGAAAATGTGCAGGCTATGGGTTCAAGACAGTGAAGTCCATCCTGTGTAAATGGAAACGGCCTGGAGGAGCTCAGAGAATGGAGGAACTCTGGTTGGAGAATCAAAAAGCAGCAACGTGACTTAAAAGTGAAAATGCCATGAGAGGGTGGTACATGGAGTGTATATCATAAAGTAAGAAAAGTTCAGAGATTGTGAAGAAAATGTTACCAGTTGCAGGAAGGTTTCATAGTTGTTGAACCTTCTCTTAAGTGCAAAGAAAGTAGAAGTAATTTGTTGCCATGCAAGTTTGCATCCAGTTTGACTTTTTTGCTGAGGTGGATTCAGGGCATGCAGAGACTTCCAGAGGATCAGAGTAACTGATCAATACAGTTTTATAAAATTCCTGTGATTACCTTGATTGAAGGAGGCAGTAAAAATAATTCTGTGCTATAGAAATGAACTAGTCACTCTAAAACCTGCAGTCCCGATGAGCTGTAACAGCAGGGACAGCATCAGAATAACTTTCAATCACTTGCTTACAAAAGATGGCAAAAATGTTCAAAAAAAAAAAGTCACAAATATTCCCACGGAAAGAAATTCAGCAAAAACATTGTCAGCAAAGCTGGGCTTCCTATGGGGCAAAGGAGACAAGGAGCTCCTCAGGGCTGCAGGGCAGTACATCTCAGCCAGGGACTGTTCTCCCTAGCCAGGAGCAGAACAAGCCAGGCAGAAGCTGAGGCAGCCCCCCCTGGTCATCAGACACCTCGATGGAGGTGGAGACGGGATGAAGCCAGTTGGCTTCAGTTGACCTGTGGGTGAGGGTCAGGATTCAAATCAGGGAGCAGGAACAAAGCAGGGCCCAGCCTGGGATGTCTGTGCAAGTTGGTGGGGATGGAGGAATCTATTATTGATGCCTGATTCCCAAGTATCTATGTGAATACTGTGATGTGGAGCCACGGCAACATGCGCATTTAGAAAAAAAATGCCACAAGGGAGAATTTCTAATTTCAGTATTGAAGACAGTTGAAAAAATAGAGTTTAAAATACTCTACATTTGATATTAATTGCTTCATATTTGAAATAATTGATTTTTAACTCATGGAAATACTGAATTTTAAGATAGGCCTGCAGGTGAACTTTTTAAATCCTTCTATCTTCTTTGAAATTGTCCCAAAAATTCATGAACAGGGGAAATGGGCTTGATCACCACCTTACTCAGTCTAGCCCCAAAGATTGGGCTTTGGTAGTCATTTCATTCTCTCAGAGGATTTACACAGAAGACAACTGCTTGGAATTCCTGGCTTGGTACAGGTCTGAATACATCATTCAAACATCTTTTTATTAACCACAAAAGAATAAGCAAAATTCTACACATCCAATTAAATGAGTTTAAAGTCTAATGCATTAAAGCATTTCCCACAGAAGACTTCTTAAGTAGAAGCTGTTCTATCATTTAAGCATGTTCAAGTCCACAGTTTATGTGTTCTGCTTTTGCTTTCACAAAAGCCTTGCCTTAAAGCAGGATACAGGGGTTCTTGACAGTTACAATACATCTTGATGTCTAACACATGAGTACTGTGTCACTTGGCAAATCAAGAAGCATTTTTTTTTTTCAAAGGTCTTTCAGGCACTAACTGAATTTCTAATCAATGTGAACAATTTTGTCTTTTGTTATATTTTTATAAATTATGGCGAAGAACCTACTTATATTAGTGTGTCCTAGAGCAAAATTTTGAATACTGTAGGAGAAACAGGATGTTAATGCCCATGATGTGTAAATGATGTCAATTCATTCAATGCAGCATTCAATAGGTTGCCTAGCACAATGTAAGATTGAAGATGCCTTGCAAAGGCACGTCATACCCATTATCTCAGTGTATTTCCTTGCAAATGCAGATCTGCCCTGTAAGGTAATGTTCCAGCCAGGTTAACCACGTCTCAAAGAAGGAGGAAATGAGTGAAGTTTCTTTCTCACTTCATTTGGTCATGCTTTGTCTTCCTCCATAAACTAGATTGAATATCAAGTTCATAATAACCACTTGGAAATGGAAAATTGAGGAAAAATAAAAGGAACACAATGCATTACTTGATTAGGATAGTTCTTCTAAAGGAGACTTATTTTAGAATATGGTGACATTGGCACGCAATTCCTGCATTCAGACAAGGACCGTGAGCTAGATGATAAGAAACTTCCTCCAAACCAGACATTTTCTTTTCCAATCTGTTGGATACTGTTTGTCTATTTCCTTGCATCATTGTGAGCCAATCACTGAGGACAATGCTCATATAACCATAAGTGGTTAAGGCTAAAGGTCTTAATGTGCCCCAAGCACTTTAAAAACCTCAGAGGAAAGGTTCAGCGACTGAACAATATTATCTTACAAGCCAAAGAGTTTTTCCTGCTTAATGTACACAATGAGATGTGCTTTTACTGCAATGAGCAGAAGTGACATTTAAGGCCATTGATAGTACTTTGCATTTATAGAAACTTTTAGAAATATTTCTCTTTACAATATCTATGAGAGGAGCTTTACAATTCTTTTATTTTATCAGATTGCCCAATGGAACATTTTTTCTCTATGATGATTTTAGAACATTGAGGGAACTTGGAGTAATAGTCAGAAATTTGGATGTATGCAGCTATGTTGTTTCTACTTCTTTGGAATTAATAAAACCTTTGAATTTTCACTACTCAGTGCAGTTAGAAAGACTTTCACAGTTACAGGTATAAAAAGTAATGCATATGGACAAAAGAGCTACGAGACTGAGAAGATTCAAGGAATTTATTCCCTTCTGTCTTAATTACAAAAGACCTACCTAGCTGATATTTCAGGTTCTTAGTTTAGTAGCACTGATATCTAGCAGTCTCTTTATGTTTCTATTTTATTTAAAAATAATGAAAATCCAATACTTTAATACAGTTGTGGCAGATTTCATAATGGGTCACGGAATTTTTTCCTCTGAAGTGCCAATTTAGATACAATATCACACATCCTAAATTAGCTAGTTTCAATAACAGCATCAGTGTAGTCAACTTGGCTTCATATCGACAGAAGTGAGTCCTCTTCAGGGGTCTGATGTGAAGATCATAGAATCATAGTATCACAGAATCATAGACTTGCTAGGTTGGAAAAGACCTTTGTGATCATTGAGTCCAACCATACCTGTCCGCTACTAAACCATATCCCTGAGCACCTCACCTATCTGTCTTTTAAATACCTCTGGGGACAGTGACTCAACCACCTCCTTGGACAGCTTTTTCCAGTGCCTGATAAACTTTTTGATTAAGAAATTTTCTGTAATATCTAATCTGAGCCTCCCCTGGCGCAACCTGAAGCCATTCCCTTGACCTGTCACCTGGGAGAAGAGATCAACATCCACCTCACTACAACCTCCTTTTAGGTAGTTTTAGACAGTAATAAGGTCTCTCTTCACCCTCCTTCTTGGCCACCTGGGCACACTGCTGACTCAAATGCAGCCGGCTTTGAACCAACACTCCCATGTCCTTCTCTGCCAGGCAGCTTTCTAGCCATCTTTCCCAAGCCTGTAGTGCTGCACAGGGTTGTTGTGTCTCAAGTGTAGGACTCGGCACTTGGCCTTGTTAAACTTCATACCATTGGTCTCAGACCCTGAATCCAGCCTGCTCAGATCTGTTTGTAGAGTCTCCCTATCCTTAAGCAGATTGACACTTCCTCCCAGTTTAGTGTCATCCGCTAACTAGTAAGGTTATACTCAATCCCTACATCGAGATCATTGATAAAGATATCGAACAGAACAGACCCAGCACTGAGCCATGGGGAACACCACTTGTGACCAGCCTCCAACTGGATTTAACTCCATTTACTCTTTGGGCCCAGCCACCCAACCAGTTTTTTACCCAGCAGAGGATGTGACTTTTAAGGCCAATGACAACCAGTTTTTCAAGCAGGATACTGTGAGATACTGTGTCAAAGGCTTTACTGAGGTCCAAGTACAAATTCACAGCCTTGCCCTCATCCATTAAGCAGGTAACCTTGTCCTAGAAAGAGATCAGGTTAGATTGGCAGGACTTGCCTTTTATAAACCTATGTTGACTGGTCCTAATACCAGATACTCTGCTACTGACAACCAAAATACTTCCAGTAAGTTCAGAAAGTAGTCATATATTTCCATTTCAGCAGAGGCACATACAAATAGGAGGAAGGCTCAAATCTCAGATGTGTAGTTGGGGAGGCTCTGAAGCTTTTGTATGTATTTTAGATAAACAGAGTATTTCAGGCTCCGAGATGTCCGCCTGGCACCTCTTCAAGAATGCAAAATACAAGCTCAAATGAAAAATTCAGTGCTCTGAAACAGCCGAATTTTTCATAACATACGTAATAATAGACAGAACACACTTTACTGAGAGCTAAACTCTTAATCCAACAAAATAATTCTAAAAACAGCAAAATCTTTTTTTTCTTTTCCCTGTGTGATGTGATTGAATACATTTGCCATGTAAAGTTCGGCACGTACATGTCTCTGACACTGTGTTCATCATAAGATTTGTACATAGCAAAGGCCCAGTAAAACCTTGGAAAACAAATCCTTGCTCCTTACAACTAGGCTAATACCTGAGCAGTGAGCTAACAAGTGACCCATTACAGAGGTCATTAAAATGTTTGGAATAAAATCGGTAACACCTCTTCAGGTATTGCCAGTGTTCACTAAGTAGCTTGAATACTCTCTTGTAAGAACAAAATGTTACACGAGTTAATAAGCTCAAATTATTAAGCCTGATGAAGGTTAAATTAATTGAAATGTATTTGTAAGCTGATGAACTGTAAGACCATGATTTTTCCTTTTCTGCAGATAGAGTCTATGATTATCAAAATGTTTTGTACAATGGCATTGATAAATCTCTCTTTTATGAATGAGAAAATAACCTGCTTTTGGTATGTTGTAATGGCTTTTACTATTCTGCATTTTTGTCTGCAATTGCATCAGTAATATATATTAGGTATTGGCAACCCAGTCATCCACAGAAGACCATTGCCTCCATACTCCATCCTAAACATATGAATCTCCACTGTAAGACTCACAAAGAAGTACTTTAATATGTATTCTATGAATGAAAAAAGGTAATTTTTAATGAGCATATCAAGTGTGAGGTTTTTTTCTTTAGAGCAGAGAGAGCCTGAATTCCACGTGGGAGGTAAAAAGATTTAACTTGATTGCCTCAAGTAAAGAGTGGAATTCTATAAATACTGCAGTCTAGACTACCTCTCTTCAGTAACATGTCCAGAAGGTGATTCATAGAATCATAGAATAACCAGGTTGGAAGAGACCCACTGGATCATCGAGTCCAACCATTCTTATCAAACACTAAACCATGGCCCTCAGCACCTCGTCCACCCCTCCCTTAAACACCTCCTGGGAATGTGAATCAATCACCTCCCTGGGCAGCCTCTGCCAGTGACCAACGACCCTTTCCGTGAAAAATTTTTTCCTAATGGCCAGCCTAAACCTCCCCTGGCGGAGCTTGAGGCCATTCCCTCTTGTCCTGTCCCCTGTCACTTGGGAGAAGAGGCCAGCACCCTCCTCTGTACAACCTCCCTTCAGGCAGTTATAGAGAGCAATGAGGTCTCCCTTCAGCCTCCTCCTCTCCAGGCTAAACACCCCCAACTCTCTCAGCCACTCCTCATAAGGCCTGTTCTCCAGCCCCTTCACCAGCTTTGTTGCTCTTCTCAGGACTCGCTCCAGAGCCTCAACACCCTTCTTGTGGTGAGGGGCCCAGAACTGAACACAGTATCCAAGGAGCGGTCTCACCAGTGCCGAGTACAGGGGGAGAATAACCTCCCTGGACCTGCTGGTCACGCCGTTTCTGACACAAGCCAGGATGCCATTGGCCTTCTTGGCCACCTGGGCCACTGCTGGCTCATGTTCACTCGTTGTCAACCAACACCCCCAGGTCCTTCTCCTCCTGGCAGCTTTCTAGACAGACTTCTCCCAGTCTGTAGCTGCACAGGGTTGTTGTGCCCCAAGTACAGGATCCGGCACTTGGTCGTGATAAACCTCATGCCATTGGACTCTGCCCAGTGGTCCAGCCTGTTCAGATCCCTTTGGAGTCTCCCGACCCTCCAGCAGATCCACACTTCCACCCAGCTTAGTGTCGTCTGCAAACTTGCTAAGGGAGCACTCGATGCCTTCATCCAGGTCATTGATAAAGACATTGAACAGGGCTGGACCCAGCACTGAGCCCTGGGGAACCCCACTTGTCACTGGCCTCCAGATGGATTTAACATCATTTCCCACCACTCTCTGGGCCCGGCCAGCCAACCAGTTTTCCACCCAGGAGAGTGTGCGCCTGGCCAGGCCAGAGGCCGACAGTTTCCGAAGCAGAATGCTGTGAGAAACTATGTCAAAGGCTTTACTGAGGTCCAGGAAGATACATCCACAGCCTTTCCCTCATCCAGTAGCCGAGTCACATGGTCATAGAAGGCGATCAGGTTAGTTTGGCAAGACTTGCCTTTTGTGAACCCATGTTGACTGGGCCTGAGCACCCAGTTCTCTTGCATGTGCTTCATGGCAGCACTCAAGATCACCTAATCCATTACTTTCCCTGGCACTGAGGTCAGACTGACAGGCCTGTAGTTCCCTGGATCCTCCCTGCCACCCTTCTTGTAGGTGGGCACAACATCAGCCTCCATTCCAGTGGATCTTCCCCAGTCTTCCAGGATTGTTGGAAGATGATGGAAAGGGGTTTGGCCAGCACATCCACCAGCTCCTTCAATACACTTGGGTGAATTCCATCCAGCTCCATAGACTTGTGAGTGTCTAGTCAGGCTAGCAAGGCTCTGACCATCTCCTTTTGGACTATGGGAGCCTCATTTTGCTCCTCTAGCTCCGGGATTTGTACACAGAGGGAACAATTTTCTTTACAATTAAAGACTGAGGCAAAGAAGGCATTAAGTACCTCAGCCTTTTTCTCATCTCCTGTCAGTGTTGTTCCTTCTGCGTCCAATAGGGACTGTATGGTCTCCCTAGTTCTCCTTTTATAATTTATATATTTATAGAAAGTTTTGTTTGCAATCTTTCAGAGACTTTGCCAATCTGATTTCTAGTTGAGCCTTAGCCCTTCTAATTTTTTCTCTACATAATCTCACTTCCCTCCTGTAGTCCACCCAAGAGGTCTGTCCCCTCGTCCAGAGCCCATAAACATTTCTCCTCTTCTTGATATCACTCAAGATCTCTCTGTTCAACCAAGCTGTTTTATTCCCCTGCCAGACTTTTTTTTCCAGAACATGGGGATGGCTTTCTCCTGAGCTGCTAGGATTTCCTTTCTGAAGAGCTCCCATTACAATATTGTTCATTGAGTATGTCCATTAAACATAAAGTGAGTTTAGTCTGACTATTCCTAATCCAGATGTCAGGCTACAGATAGCAGTATGGGGGTTTGTAATGCTACTCAGTAGCATTCCTGCAACCTGAATCTTTAAATTGTGTCTGTGTCTTTAAAATACATAAAAAAAGACATTTTTCCCATGATGTTTCCCTGGGTGTGGAGGCTCTAGGAAACTTCAGTTCATTTGTTTTAACTTTAAACTTTTTCAATTCACAGTGAAGTGAATGGGATTAATGAATACTGACACTTGAAAGACTTGGGAGATCTAACTGTTACAATGGAAACTCACATCATCATCTTACACAGTAAACCAAGGATCCCTACTAGTCACTGGATAAGCAATTCCAGTCACTAGGGCAGGTTTCACTTAAATTAAGATTGTTTCACAAGATCCTCTGAAAACTAGCAGAATTAGGTGAATTAGTAGCCTCATGTTTCACTTGCTTAGAACAACCATTCTATTCTTTTCACTTGGAGGCTATTTTCAGTCAATAGTGATAACTAGAGTTTGCATACCTGTTTAATACCCAGTCAAGGTTAAGTTTTATTATCCGGATAAATGGATAAAACTCCATGCAACCCAGACTAAAATAAACAAAAGAATACCTCAAGTGAAATGGGAACAAACAAACCAGAACTGGAAAAGCATTGCTTGGGACATGCAGCATCAGTGGACTTACTATGCCAAATACAATTTCAGTCAAAGAGTTGAGACATCTAGACAATTTATTTTCTTTACTTCCCATCTATAATTTTGTGTTCATTTTTGTATCATAGACACAAACCTGGATGTTCCTAAAGCTGATAGAAAATTATTCCAATAATGCTGAATTTGTTGCAATTAACACTCTTAATTTTTGCAAGTGCAAGGATTCAGAGTATTTTTATAGAACTATTAATGTATTACAATAACTAGAAACAGTTTTTTACTAGAAAAGCTTGCTCTGTAACCAGACCGTAACACACAACAGGATGTAAATGATGGGATTTCAGAAAAGAAAAAAAAAAGATTATTCATTGGAAATGTCTGGCTTAATATTGGGTTTGTGGTTAATATTAGAATAATTTAATCTTAAGTTGCATTCTTTCTTATAATTAGACAAAGCGATTTCAGACCATTCTGACTAGTAACTATTGAGACCACTAAATCCTGAGCAAAGATACATGATTTGGACCTATCTTTCCATTGGTTAGGCTTTATTCATAGGTCTGGTTCTGAGCTCCACAATCTAACTCTAGACAGTCTGTGATCTTGGCTGTGTTTGAATTTATTTCACAAGAAAACTGTCAGCTGTCATCTGCCACATATCACCATGGTTCATTTTCAATTAGAATGCTGAATGACTATGTTGATATTCTCCTTTTACTTTTGGATGTTAAAAATCATTGTGCTCTATGTTCTGTACATTGAGAAGTACTCTTGTTTCTATTGATTCCACCATTCTCATGGCTGCATGTTTTAAACTATACACTTCTAAATCATGAAACGATTTAGCTACAGCTTTTCCAGTTTCTCTGTACTACTTATATCAAGCAGGTAAACTACAGAGAAAAATATGTACCAGATTAAGCATAAATTCATCTTAAAAGTGTCTAATAGATAGATTTTCTGAATTGAAGTTACAGAAGTTTCCTTACCATTACAATAACTTCCATGACTTAAATCAGGATAATGTTGTACAATTTTTAATTTCAATTTAACAAGTGAAATGAAACAAAACATGTTTTCAACAAAGCAGTCTTTTAGAAAGCTTATTTGTAAGATGCAGGTCTGAATCTGGACATCTAAAGTTAGGTGTTTGTTTATGATATATTTTCAAGTACGTAGGAGGCATTGTTCAATCTCTCATGGTAGTCAATGGAGACTTAGGACAGGATTTAGTGATGTTAGATATTTGGTGGCATTTGAAACACCTTTTGGCATCTTCCTCACCTCCATTTGCCAACCGAGAAAGACATGGCTCTGCTATAAGTACTTTGCATTATCTTCCAGTCCTGTGCAACAGTCTCAGACTCCCTAGGGATTTTCAACTGATGTCAGACACCAAATTTAGAAAAATTAATTGAATCCAGTAAAAGCTAGAGATCACAGCTGGTCAAATGCCAGATTGGCTAAATGTAGCAGTCTAATGCTATTTGAAACATTTTACAGTACCTCTTCTGGCTAGCTACCAAACCAGATGAGCAGGCATCTCCCTGTTGTTCTGTAGCAGCTGATATGTCTTGAATGCCAGTGGATGTCCACATTCAGGCAAATTAATCATAAAATCATAAAGTAGTTTGGGTTGTAGTGTATCTTAAAGATCCCTGTGATTGACAGGGACACATTCCACTAGATCAAGCTGCCCAAGTTCCCATCCAACCTGGCCTTGAACACCTCCAGGGATGAGGCATTTACAGCTTCCCTGGGCAACCTGTGCCCGCACTTCACCACCCTCTTGGTGAAGAAATTCCTCCTTAAGTCTAGTCTAAATCTGCCCCTCTCCAGTTTATAGCCATTAAATCACAACATAGATGTTTACTTAAGAGGAGCTATATAGCTTTCCAGGTCGTGTCAACCATTTTATTGAAATCTCTGTTGATTATTATGAGAACTTAGACACCTGCTGAATAGTTAAAAATCTGCATGTATATCCCTAAATTTAGGCACATTTTAGACAATCTAAATCTACACTGTGTTATTTTTTATTTATACCAGTCTTTTGATAGTCCTAAATAGTCCTGCAGAGGGAATGTCTTTCTACGTAACAGCATTCAGACGTACAGATTCAGGAAAACAGAGCCAAAAGTGATTAGTGTCTCAATACAGGTCAGCAGTGGTTGTCAGTAGCTGGTAACACTCCACATTAATACCCTAGAGACCAGCTGACCCTCAGTTTTGGCTTTGTGCTTCACGGTTGAAAACATTCCTGAGTATGCTCAGTCCAAAGTGTTGCATTTTGCTGCCTAATGACTTGCTTAGACAGCACTGCCAAATGGAATTCTATCCAGGCCACCTGATTGGAGGCTGGTCTTAGTTTGATGGAAGTAATAACAGGTGTGGAGAGACTCCTTTGACAACAAAACATGCCAGCACGATTTTTGCATTAATAAAACATGTGTTCTTAGTTTCATTTGCATGAAACCTTTTCTGTTCATGTGCATTTATCCAATTTAAGAGAAATGTTAACGTTGTATAAAAGTACACAATGCAGCTTTTGGAAAGTAATTGGTGTATTTGGAAGACAACTGTTCATATCAAGGCTAAGTCAGATCTTTCTTCTGTGCCAGGGCAACTCAATAAAGACAATGAACAATCTTGATTTCATAACAAAACTATATTTATCCCTTACTGTGTGATTTTTACATCTGAATATCTGCATTGGGTGCTTATAAGAGTCAGGATTGTCTCTTTTTTTACCCTGTTCCCCAAAACCTCAGTTTGCACTCAGAAAGGCCACAGAGTCCTTGGGAAAAAAAAAGAGATAAAAATTGGCCAAGAAATAGTTCTTGCTTCTCCATTTGTTATATTTAGACACTAAAATCTCACCTTTGAGCAGTAGAGGAATGGTATATTTATCTTCTGTCTGACAATGAAATTTATGGGAATCTTGGATGTGATTTGAATTTACTGTGTGCTTCTTTCCGTCTACCTTGTAATAGTGCTTGATATTTCCAGACGTGTATGTCTGGTGTTTGAAACCTGAAAAGTGAGAAAAATCAAATAAAATATATCAAAACCAGAACACATTCATGGTAAAGGAAACCTAAGCATGGAGGAACTCTCTGTTGGAATCTAATGGTGAAGATGGGAGCTAAATTAAACTGTCTAAGGAGAAAGCTTGAATTATTTTCGATTCTGATTTTTTCAGTGCTAAGGTGTTTGGGAACATTTCTGTTTAAGTAAGCTTGTTGAAACCTGGAAGAAATTATGTCTATAATAATAATCTTTGAAAGCCTGAACAAGCTCATTATGCTTAGACATGCCTGGGCTGAGGTGCTAACCTAATTTAAGGCAACATTTTGTGGCTTAGAGGTGCAATAGTCGCAAACCATAAGGAAACACTGAAGACACTACTAAGTCTTCTTTTAGCAGGAAGAACTGTGTGTGGTCCTTCATTCTACAGCCACTCTCAGGAAAATTCAGAAATAATTTGAAAATAAAGTGGAGCAAGAGCAGCTCAGTACAGTGAATGGCACATTTCCGGGTCAGCTGCAACTTAGATGAGTCCTTATGAAGTTTGGGACTGTTGCAAAAGCCCTGGAAACTGCAAATTGTGAATGGACCATTAATATAGAGTGTCTAGGAAGCAGTTAGTTGCCCAAGCAGCTGTATTCCCAAGAAACTGAAGAAGAATTAAAATGTTTTGGGTACTACTTTGGGCAAAGAACAACTTAGAGTATATTATTCTATTTTTCTCCCCATTTCTATGTCTTCTTTTAAAAAATACTTTGTCTCCTTGATTGTAGGACTGAAGTTTATTTTATTGAGTACCTAGTTAGTTCACTGCGATTTTACCAAGATCCTCACTGTGTAAGTGATATAGTTAGTTTTTATTAATGACCCCTAGAAACTTAACCTGCCCTGTATAACTGTCTGGCTGAAGGATACAAATTTGGCACTTTATTTATTCTTTTCAATTTACAAGGCAAATATTCCTCAGCTGCCCACAGTATTTCAGTGGAAAGCAATCATTGCACCACCAATGACTAAGGAGAGTGTCTCCATCCTCAGTTTCTCTCGCTTCACCGGTCTTCAATTAGCAACACTGATTAATCCTCGATGAGCATGTGAGGGAGTGTCTATGATCTAACTGCTGCAGACCTGAGATGGAAAAGTTGGGTTCACGTTTCTGTTTTGAGTGGCATATTCACATCTCCAGATCCATGTGTTCTGCATACCTAAAAACCAACAACTAACTTACCTAATCTGGTAAGAATAAAGAAAAACAAAACAATAAGCCCCTCCTCCCCCTTGTCATGTGGAGGAAGATTAGAAAAAAGCCAGTGTGCCCTTTATATCTGTCATATCTTGCTGACTATTTTGCATTCCTATGCTATTGCAGCAATTTCTGAGTACGAAACTCCCTTTTAAGTAGTATTTGTTGGGAAGTTGCAAATTAGAGCTATAGAAAAATACACACCAATCTGGGACAGCATGTTAGTATGGATGAAAAAATTTCTCTGCTCACAGAAAAAGAAGGAGTTGCCTTCATTAAAGCTGTCAGTGACTCCATTATCCCACCCCAAATACTAGATAATTGTGTAGGAAAGAATTCTGTGCTGGCAAACAGCAGAGGTAACATTAACATGCCTCTTCTACCTTTTTTTTTTTTACTGCTTTCAACACAAGGATGGTCTAGTGGCTGTCTGGAGATACAATGGTTATTTCACTAATAAAAAACACATACGTGTGAGCATTATCTAATTTCTACTTGTCAAACAAAAGTGGCTTAAGAAGAGATATTCTTCTTTAAGGAGGTAAACCTCTGAGCATATGCTTCATTCCTACCCTATGTGACACTTTAATTTGCCTTTTGGTTTCCCTTCTCATTTGAAATTTCTCTTGCAAGTGTGGTGGGGTGGTGCTCTGATGATTAGACACAGATTTTAGTAGCTTGCTGTAGTAACAATGTTTCTGTTTTCTGCCAAATGTCCTTGCTTCAGGATTCTTCGGCTGTATCAAGAGCTGGCACATCTTCCCACATTTGTTGTGGTACTTTTCGCTGCCCACAGTGTAGCAGCACAGGCACTGTGTAACCCAACAAATCACCCCACGGACAGAAGTGCCAACCGACCAAAGCCTGAAATGCAACCAACTTACTTAAACTGTCCTTGAATACAGGAACTGGAGGAATAGAATAAAATTTTACAAAAGAAGCTATTAAAAAAAAACAACAAACAAAACCAAAAGAACTAGTGTGAGCCTTAGCAAGTAGCAGGGCATAGCTGCATCCAGGGCAGGGCAGGAATCAAGCTCTGGTCCACATCTATCCTGAGAGCATGAAAATGATTGATGTCAGCTCTCATACAGGCATTGATTGCTTTCTGCTTAGTGCTGGCTGTTAGAGATGAAAGATGCCTGCCGCCCATTTCCATCTACCTGATAAAAGGACAGCAAATAGTGATCCTCCCTCATCACAAAATCTGAGAAGGCTCCAGAAATGCAAGTGGCCCTATGAGCAACACCTACATGTGTCCTCTGATATTTTGACACTCTTTCTTCCCTGTACTTCTGGATAACACAGAATATAATATGTAAGAAATGACAGGGTGTTTATTTATGCTGAATGATTCATTCAGCAATGAGGTGTCCTCCTAACCAGGAGAGCAAGGGTGACCTGTGCTCATCAAACATGAGACATGAGCACACAGAGGCAAGTGTAAAGCTGAAAACATAACTGCTTCACAACAGAGAACTCAAGTTTGCACAGAACACCACAAAGCAGCAGTGTGAGAAGACTGACAGAGCACCAGGCTTATGATTTGAAGCCAAAGTTTCAAATGTGAAACCTGAAGTCCATGGTGTGATCTGCAGTGTGTAATGGGGAGATTTCTGAACTGCAAACAATTTAATCATGACAGCTAGATGCACTGAAAGTAGCTTCGTTAAGCTAGATTGGCCTCATTCTCCTGGGGAGACCAAACGTGTTCCAGCTCTGTTCCCACACTTGGCCTGGACTTGCAAAGCAGTTGCAAGGAAATTGATTTGCTGTCCTGCCTTCAATAAGGAAACTAGTTCTTGGTTAAAGTGCTCCGAGATCAGCAGCTAATTGTGAATGATTAATTTCTTTGCTCACTGCTCAAAAGACCTCTTTCTCCCACTTCAAAACAAAATATTTATTCTCAAATCAGAAAGTAATTTTTTGACCCTGTTCCAAATAAAATTCTTCTGGGAGGATAATTATTATTTATTTTCACTTATTCAAACACAAGAAGTATCTTATTAAATCCCTTCCAGCTCATCAAAATTCAATGATATTTAAAAAAAAAATGTAATTTACCTGAAGACTCACTTTTTGATACTATCAATATTTCTATAGAAAGTAATTTATTTCTTTGGAAAGAACAGGTGATATTTTCTTTCTTGCCTCTCACTGAAGTTTTGACACTCTTCCTTCCCTGTACTCCTGGATAACACAAAATAATACTCAAGAATCTGCAGGGGATTTATTTACACAGGGTGATGCATTCATCAGCGAGGTGGCAATAACCACTCTGGTGGTACTCATTGCAAATATAGGAGCTTAAACAAATTCCCAAACTGGCAGCTGTGATGCCTACTGTGCCCAGCTGTGCTGTCTATGACTATTTTAAAGATTCTTTACAGTTTTCATGTAAAAGCAAATTGTTATGGTCTGCATGAAGTGTAAAAGTTCTTTGAAGAAACTAATAAACTTCTATTGTAATTCAGAAGTGTTATTAATAGTAGGGAATAGTATATTTTAAAATATTGCATGCTTCATTTGTCTTTCAAATTAATCCAAATATTCAGTGCATCAGTAATGACCTTTTTGACTGTTTTCTGTTCCTACTGAATTCATCCTGACAGCTTCATCACTGTAATAAACTATAGATCAGTGAGTTGCAATATTTAATCTGCATTTGGATGTCACCACTGCAGCGGAACACTTTTCAAATGTTTTAGCCTTTCTGCCCTTTCAACACATTTTCAGAAAAGGAACACCTCAGTGTCCTACAGAAATTAGCCATCAAAGCAGACAGTTTCCATAATCTGGGGGATCAGTGAAGCAACAGTCAGGAAGCTTTTTTTCCCCTTTATTTACTTGTTACCTAGGAAGAAGTCCCACTGTTTTTATGTTAATGATTCTTCCTTGATCATTATCTCAATAAGTAGGTTATACAGAAGTGCTCTGTTGGCTCATGCCATTCCTGCTGCTCATAATTTCCTGTTCTATTAAAAAGACACTGTCAGTATGTTTCAAACTCACTAATACATATGTTTCAATATAAAACAGAAATAGTCTCACACAGATACAAAGCTTCTTGTTACCAGCCCAGGAATTGTGCAAATAGACATACAGGATTTTACCCCCAATCATAACCCCTCCAGCTTGTGTGTTCCCTTTAAGCAGACATTAAAATTCCTCCTTCCATCTGCAATATTATTCCCTTTAGAAAGAATAGCTTTCACTCTATTGGAATATATATCAGAATTACTTAATGGAGGCCAAAGGAGTCTTCTAGGAAGATTTATTATATTTAGATTTGTATAATGAAGTCTCTTATGCAAGATTGCAAATTATCTACTGTACAATTAGAAAAAAGTTTCTTCAGGATTCAAATAGTCATTTAGACAGGAACTCAGCCACCTAAAGAAACTCCTTTCCACTCCATCATCATTCTGGGAAGCATGCCCTGAGAGTTGTCCAACAGTCTTATCCCTTGGAGTTAGTTCTACTGGTGTAAAACTGGTGTAAGAGGGAAATCAGACTTAGAATTTCCAAATTTTCCAGCTGTTATATGCCTCCAAGTTAATTTCCCTTTTACTATAAATACAGAAAAATGTCACTTCCCTGACCTTTTCTCCCACCCTTTTCCATTTGGATAATGAAAATAGAAGGGAAAGATTAAGGGTAACATTGTAAAAATGAAATCATACTGCACTGCCTTCAGTTTCCCATTTCTGAGCACCATGCTTCACTAGTTAGTTTGCATATATCTGTTAAAATTATCGGTGTAAATAATATTTGTGTAAATACAATATTTGTGTAAATACAATATTTGTGTAAATATAATATTTGTGTAAATATTATTCAATATCTTATATTAACACAGAATTCTTTTCTCTGTTTTTTAAATGAAATAATACAGAATCACTTTTATCTGCTTTCAAGGATAGCTCACTTGCTAGAATTCTTATTCATAAAAGATCTATAGGAACTTAACTGACTTCAAGAAAGCTTAAGGAAGGATGAATTAAGGTTGGATCATACCTAACTAAAAGTTTACTCTATAGAGAACAGTTTAAAGAACATTTTATTTTACAACTCTACATCAGAGCTCCTACCTATGCTGTTGATAGTATGATGTGGGAGTAGCACAGGCTTTAGACTTCTGCGTCATTGAAATATAAGCATAATTTCTATCCTCTCCAGGCCAATTATCTCATATACTTTCCATTTCAAAACCTACCAATTGAATTTATTTGCCATTAAATAACCTTACATTAAAGGATGCCCCTGTTAGTAAAGGTGATGCAAAGTCCAAGTCCTTAAATTATCCTGTTGGCATTTCAGCTCTTTGGTTTCAGACACCCCCCCCCCACCCAAATAATTATAATTATAATTTTCTTCTTGACACAGAAATGTTGATTTCTATTAGGATGTGGAAACATAATTCCACGTACAGTGCATCTCAGAGAACTTCTGAGAAATTTGTGCAAACCCTCTTATTTGGATCAGTAGGTATTGGGATGCTCTAACGTTCAGTTTTCACTGATGATTGTAATGCTCTGTGATAGAAAGCTCTATTTTTTTCTCTTTTCTCACTGCAACCCAATCCTGGTAGGTTTTGCAATGTACACTACCCAGCATTCTTCCGCTGATTTAACATTCTGTGCTGGCATGCAAACAAGTTGAATAAACTGTAGCAATGGTATGCAGACAAATGTTTTTCTTTGTTTATAGCAATCACATAAATCTGTGTGTATCGATACTGGTGCAGAGGCCTCTGATGATCCTGAAAGAGAGAATTTGGGCACCATATCCATCTCTTATAATCCTGAAATAATGCCATGGGATCTTTAACTTCCACTTGAACAAGCACTAAAGGGAGAGAGATGGAAACTTGGATTAACTTCTTATCCAAGTGACACCTCTTGCAATGTTTTTGACCCTTACTTTAAAAGCTGTCACCAGTTGCCTTGATTTATGGAAACACTATCCTTTTAAATCCTCCTCCCTCTTATCTCTGCAAGCAGTTTCCTGATTTGCTTTTCTTTCTCTAAGATCATCCATATTATTTCTTGACAGGAATGTGTCTGTGTGGACAGCCACACTTTCGATGGTACTCAGAAAGAAAAATTATTCTCTTTTTTTCTAGTAGGACAGGAGATGTTATGGATATTTTTATTAGTTTCACTCAGAAGACTGAGTCTTTTTGTTTCAGGTTACAGAAAAAAAAGAACAATATATTTTGAAAATGAAGAAAAAAAATCACTACAAACTCCATTTCAAACTCTAGATTCGCAAGCTAAATTTCCCAGAAAAATCAGAAGACTACTATAGTAATAAGATACTATTTCCATCATTCCAAACACCTATCATCAGCAATAAAGAACCTGTTGGGCTAACACAGTTTCACCAACAAAAATAAAAGCTGGTTCCAGCCCCAGAGGTTAGTTCTATACTAATAAGCAGTCTAAAAATCCATGACCAAGGAACAAGCTGTTGCATGAGCTCACCAATATCTATGTTATTTAACAGTTGCCATATTTTCCCTTGTGCTATTTAGCATTTTCCAGACAATATCTGGGCACAGTTCAGGAGACAGCACATATCTGTGTCTGCTTCTCTAGTTAGGGCATTTTCATTCTGGTTTTCTTTGGAGAGCAGCTAGGAGAGATGTGTGAAGGCAGCCCATGTCATGTCATTAGAGGTCAGGAGCACAGAGTAGTCTTTGTCCATTTTTTAACACAGACACAGACAGAGAGTCTGTGGCGGAAGCACAAGAAAACTGTCAACAGAGGAACAGGAAGAAAAATCTAAGAGAGAGTGCATCACCTGCAGAAACATTGTATATATTACCATAGCCTTGACAGTACTTAAAAGGAACTTTTCAAGAATGTGATGGTCAAGATGAAAGAAATAATAATCCCTGGTTTAAATACTGAGAATAGGTAATAACATAGGAATGGTAAGGGTTTTGATTTTCTTTTCCTCTTTAGGCAGAAATACACATTAGTTTAAAAAATTATAAAGAAAAAACTATTGGCCATGGTTTCATTTTCCACTGCACGTATTGGTGGTTTCCACATTTTCTGTTGGGTAGCTTACACTCAAAAAGCTAATTCAGCTCTCATACAGAAAAAAAAAAAAAGAAGAGTGATGAGGTGGACAAGAATAGAGCAAAGCACATTTCTCCTGCTCCACTGGTGGCTGATCCGCCCTATGGGAAGCCTGACCTTTCCCAGACACTCATTCACACACACCCCATAAAATGTTCAATACTCTCTGTTATGTTGATTTTTGTGGCATGGGTTGGGAAAAATCTTAAAACAATGCCAGAAAGGTAATTTTGCAAAAATGACTACTGGTAAATTGCTTACTATGTAACAGCCCTATGGTAGAGACAGATATCTCCTTTAAGATGTAAGAAACCTCAGAAACATGCTCATAAGAAATTTTAAATGTGAACAAGCGAGTTGGACTTGATGTACTTCTGAAAAAAATAGTCCATGAAAGGAATAAAATCATCAAAAAAGTGTAAAAATACTAAGTCAAATGTATCACTTGAAATTGGATCAGTGCTCTCTGCAGAGTAATAACTTGAATGATGAAGACATTAAGGAGAAGGAGCAGACCCCAACAGTGTGAAAATGAAAAATAAATCTACTTCCAGAAATGTTATGATTTTTGTGATATAGTGTTACAATATCCTTCTGCAAAGAGATCAGAACTGTCCCACCATAGGTATTCTGCACTGAAAATGTGACTGTCCTAGTTTCAACTGAGATAGAGTTAATTTTCTTCCCAGTAGCTGCTGCATTTTTTATTTAGTATGAGAATAATGTTGATAAAACATAGTTTTAGTTGTTGCTAGGTAATGTTTATACTCAGCTGGAATAGAATTAATATACACTGATGGTTTTAGGTCTTCCTAAGAAACCAAGGATTTTTCAGTTTACCATGTTTACAGTGCTCAGGTCCAGAGCCAGAACAGCTACCTCAAATTGACCAATGGATTATTCCATACCATAATATCACACTCTCTATAAAATGGGAATTTGCCCAGGGGCTGGGAGGCAGTCTGGATTCCATGGATGATGTTCCTCTAGCTGCTTTCTTAGCGGTTGCTGTGATTTCTGCACTTACTGCTATCATAGCACTTGTAGAAGGTTGAGCATTTCTTTTTCCAATACTTCTCCCTGTCCTAGCGGGTGTGGAGGGGTGAGAGGGTGGCTGTGTACAGTTTAGCTGCTGAGTAAGGGCTAAACTATGACCTTAACCTATAAGCAGATTCATAAGGGTTTTTCCTAGTTGTTTTGGGGTTTTGTTGTTTGTTTGGTTTTATTAACACGAACCTGAAGTAATTTGCCTTTTTCCTTTTTTTTCTTTTAATCACTCTGATAAATGTAACATGAACTCCATATCTTTCTGCAGACACCATTTCCTGCTGTTCCTAATCAGTCAGCTGGGCAAGATCTCAAACAGTCTCAGTAAACACCAACCATCCTGAACTTTGACTTATTAAAGTGGGGCCTAAAGACAATCCAATATAGAATGGTTTGGGTTGGAAAGAACCTTAAAGATTATCTACTTTCAAACTCCCTGCCATGGGCAGGGACAATATGGCCTCCCTTTGAGATATTTTTTTCCAAGATAAAAGAATAACATACTGAATGTGATGAAGCAGGCAAAGTGCAGGATGCTTTCATTATGGCTTGAATATACACAGTGAGAATACTGACTTTTTAACCATTAGAAATGTAAAATAGCTTGTAGATTCCACAAACCTTCAATATATGACCAGTGTAGTTACTCAGACTGTGGTTATTTTAAGAACATGTCAACATTGCTGTTATCAGGAACAGATAATTTTATTCAATATATTTACTGTGGCTTTATTACATGACTTAAAACTTGAAAAGTTGAAGTCCTCTTTTCCCTAAAGTCAGTTACCACAAAGCTGTGGGAAAAAAGCAATTTCTTAAGATCTGTTCACACAGTTGGGCATGCACAATCTGCAAAGATCTTAAAAATTCCCTAGGGTTGACTTAGGCCTCTGTAAATTAATGACACTGTAACAATGGGATAGGGATTGTCACAGCTTTCCCAGTAGCTTCTAAATAAAATAAAATAATAAAATAAATAAAATGAAATGAAATAGCCGTTCAGTCTTCTCTGACAGAGATAGCAGTTGCAACAATATTAACTGGCAAATTTTTTTCAGACTGAGAATGTAACTCTCATTGTGTTTACTGCAATGAGACCACTGCCACAGTCATTGGAAGCGTAGTATGTGAAAATTCTTCTTTGTTATTGCACTACTTTGTTCTGCTACAGTAGCTGAAGCAATTCAAAAGGCAACTCATGGGAATTACAGCAGCATAAATGTGTCATGTGTACATTATGTTAATATCACAAGCCAGTCTAATTTAGCAAGTAGGCACCTCTTGGAGTTATAGTACTAGATGGAACGTTGTCTCCTTTGAAATGAAAATATACCTTTTCTTCTCGAGGGGATAATTTTAACTGATTATTAATAGATATTTTTGCTGAATATTTTATGTGATTTTACAGTTCACATAAACCTGATTCCTTTTTAATAGAGAAAAATTGGCTGACTTTCCCATATGAATCGTTCTGATGTTCATAGAAGTAAAGCAGTCAGTAAATATTACATCGAAACAGTCAGGGAAGTGAGTTACAGAAGTATCCCAAAGCATTTAAAACAGTAAAATGTCACATATTATTCTTGAACAGTGTAGCCTCTTCAGAAGTCACAGAATCACAGAATCATAGAATAACCAGCTTGGAAGAGACCCAACGGATCATCAAGTTCAACCACTCCTATCAAACACTAAACCATGCCCCTCAGCACCTCGTCCACCCGTGCCTTAAACACCTCCAGGGAAGGTGAATCAACCACCTCCCTGGGCAGCCTCTGCCAGTGACCAATGACCCTTTCTGTGAAAAATATTTTCCTAATATCCAGCCATTCCCTCTTGTCCTGTCCCCTGTCACTTCGGAGAAGAGGTCAGCACCCTCCTCTCTACAACCTCCTTTCAGGTAGTTATAGAGAGCAATGCGGTCTCCCCTCAGCCTCCTCCTCTCCAGGCTAAACAACCCCAGTGCTCTCAGCCGTTCCTCATAAGGCCTGTTCTCCAGCCCCTTCACCAGTCTCATTGCTCTTCTCTGGACTCGCTCCAGAGCCTCAACATCCTTCTTGTGGTGAGGGGCCCAGAACTGAACACAGGTTTCAAGGAGCAGTCTCACCAGTGCCGAGTACAGAGAAGGAATAACCACCCTGGACCTGCTGGTCATCCCCAGGTCCTTCTCCTCCAGGCAGCTTTCTAGACAGACTTCTCCCAGTCTGTAGCTGCCTAGGGTTGTTGTGCCCCAAGTGCAGGACCCGGCATTTGGCCATGTTAAACCTCATGCTGTTGGTCTCAGCCCAGCAGTCCAGCCTGTTCAGATCGCTTTGGAGTCTCCCGACCCTCCAGCAGGTCAACACTTCCTCCCAGCTTAGTGTCGTCTGCAAACTTGCTAAGGGAGCACTCGATGCCTTCATCCAGGTCATTGACAAAGACATTGAACAGGGCTGGACTCAGCACTGAGCCCTGGGGAACCCCACTTGTCACTGGCCTCCAGATGGATTTAACATCATTTCCCACCACTCTCTGGGCCCGGCCAGCCAACCAGTTTTCCACCCAGGAGAGTGTGCGCCTGGCCAGGCCAGAGGCCGACAGTTTCCGAAGCAGAATGCTGTGAGAAACTGTGCCAAAGGCTTTACTGAGGTCCAGGAAGATACATACACAGCCTTTCCCTCATCCAGTAGCCGAGTCACATGGTCATAGAAGGCGATCAGGTTAGTTTGGCAGGACCTGCCTTTTGTGAACCTATGTTGACTGGGCCTGAGCACCCGATTCTCTTGCATGTGCTTCATGACAGCACTCAAGATCACCTGTTCCATGACTTTCCCTGGCACTGGGGTCAGACTGACAGGCCTGTAGTTCCCTGGATCCTCCCTGCCACCCTTCTTGTAGATGGGCACAACATCAGCCTCCACTCCAGTGGAACTTCCCCAGTCTTCCAGGATTGTTGGAAGATGATGGAAAGGGGTTTGGCCAGCACATCCACCAGCTCCTTCAATACCCTCGGGTGAATCCCATCCAGCCCCATAGACTTGTGAGTGTCTAGTTGGGCTAGCAAGGCTCTGACATCCTCCTCTTGGATCATTGGAGCCTCATTTTGCTCCTCTAGCTCCTGGGTTTCTACAGAAAGGGAACAACTTTCTTTACAATTAAAGACTGAGGCAAAGAAGGCATTAAGTACCTCAGCCTTTTACTCATCTCCTGTCAGTGTTGTTCCTTCTGAGTCCAATAGGGACTGTATGGTCTCCCTAGTTCTCCTTTTATTATTTATATATTTATAGAAAGATTTGTTTGTTATCTTTCAGAGACTTTGCCAATCTGATTTCTAGTTGAGCCTTAGCCCTTCTGATTTTTTCTCTACACAATCTCACTTCTCTCCTGTAGTCCACCCAAGAGGCCTCTCCCCTATTCCAGAGCCCATAAACCTTTCTTCTTGATATCACTCAAGATCTCTCTGTTCAACCAAGCTGTTTTTTTCCCCTGCCAGCTTTTTTTTCCAGAACATGGGGATGGCTTTCTCCTGAGCTGCTAGGATCTACTTTTTGAACAGCTCCCAGCCCTCATGGGCTCCCTTGCCCTGAAGCACTGTCTCCCATGAGACTTTGCCAACCAGCCTTCTGAAGAGTTCAAAGTCTGCCCTCTGGAAATTTAATGCTACTGTCTTGCTAACCACCCTCTTCACTTCACCTAGAACAGAAAACCCCATCATCTCATGATCGCTTAGTCCTAGGCGTCCTCCTACTGCCACATCCCCCACAAGGCCTTCTCTGTTCACAAACAGCAGGTCCAGGAGGGCACCTTCCCTTGTTGGTTCATTCACCAGCTGTGCAAGGCAGTTGTCTTCCACACACTCCAGGAACCTCCTAGACTGCTTCCTTTCTGCTCTATTGTACTTCCAGCAGATACCAGGAAGATAGAAGTCCCCCACAAGAACAAGAGGCACTGATCTAGAGATTAACCCCAGCTGTTTATAGAAGAGCTCGTCAGCTGCTTCTCCTTGGCTGAGTGGCCTGTAACAGACTCCCATCACAAAATCAACCTTCTTATGGGCTCCTCTGAGTTTAACCCACAGGCACTCAATCTCCTCATCGCCACAATCCATCTTAACAGTGTCCAAGTCCTTCCTTACAAAGAGGGCTACCCCACCTCCTCTCCTTCCCTTCCTATCCTGCCTGAAGAGTTTGTACCCCACCATATCTGTACTCCTGTTATATGAGTCATCCCACCATGTTTCCGTGATGGCAACGACATCATAGGCTCCTTGCCCTACAACAGCCTCCAACTCTTCCTTCTTATTACCCATGCTGTGTGCATTGGTGTAAATGCACTTCAGCTGAGCTGCTGAGTCTTCAGCCCTCTTAGAGGGAATAGAGTTCATTCCCAATTGCCTGGTAACAGGAGTAGCTAAGTGCTAGATTCCTTCTCTGAAGTCTTGTTTAATATGTGATTGACAAAAAAAACTACACCCTCTCTTCTTGAAGCTGGTTTGACTGCTAAGATCCAGGCTTTTCACACCCATGGAGAAGACTCCTTTCATCCTACCAAGATTGAGCACAGACAGGTCATCCTGTGTTCACTGTCTCTTTTCTTGTGTCAAAGCATCGGCTTTATTCCTGTTCAGTTTAGCTTTCTGTTTCCTATCACTCCAGTCCCAAGTGACATAGCTTGGAGGGTTGCTCTGTGCCATCTTTGTACATTGATGGACTCGGCTAGTCCTTGCCCTCTCCTTCCATCAGTCTTTCCTGTAGTCATCTCAGCTGAAAGGACTTCATAATGACCAGACAGCTGGCAAGGATTGTGAGTGGGCTGTGAAAATAATACAGTTGTAGTTTGTTTTAATTCCTCAAGTGAATCTGAAGAGAGGTGGAAAAAAAAAAAAAGATGGCATATGACTAGGTAAGGAAGGAAAATTAGTTAGGTCTGGAAAGGTAAAGAAATAAAAATCTGGGGTTTTTTTGTCTAACAACTTAACCTAAAAGAAAAGAGAAAGACTTTGAGTTTTTCTGAAAGAAAAGCTAATACTGGAAAATAGTTTGACTCTTATTCAGTATCAGGCTATCAGGCAGGAGTCACAGGTTTTTTAGGATCAGAGTCAGGTTCAGGTTCAATGCATTACTCTGCCCAAGGACATTTGGACCTAATTTCTCCCTAGTAGAATGCTCTAAGTGCAGCTTTATGGAAGCATCATAGTTGAGCTCTTCCACTTTCTGTAAATAATATACATGTGTGGAGCATAGTTATCATTTCATAGGTAAGTGTCCCAAAAAAGTGGGTGGCATAAGTAGTGCTAATGTTTTTACGGGGGATATTGTATATTTGACTTAAAGTTCTCAAAGGAGAAACTAGAGGACACTTCCAAACTTTCTGACATAAGATTGCCAAATTAACTTGAAATCATACCCAGGTTTATTGAATAGTGATAAGATTGGTGTGGGAGTAGAAAGATTTGAATTATGTTTTTGTTGTTAGGAAAAAAAATTGATCCTTTTTTCTCCAAATTCTGGATGAGTATTTTGATTACTGAATAAAATGGAAACTGTTTCTGTTTTCCTTTAGGGCAGATTCAAGAAAACAGCCCTTTTCCTTCCAACCTCATAAAATTTTCTGGACGCAGAACCTGAGAAAACTACCATTTGTCAAAAAAGAAGAAGAAAACAAAAGAAATATTTCACAGCTTTCACTGTAAATCTTGTTCTTAGATTCATTCTAACTGAACCTAATCTAAGCTTTTCTACTTTCTTTAATGCACTATACAGTTCAGGGTATCATTCCTGTGTCCACACATCTATATTTTGCCTTTCATTTATCCTGCAACTTCTTTAAACCTTCTGATTCATATTGTAGCTACCCATTAAATGTACAGGCTTCCTGATACAGTGATGCAATAACTGCTGCTGTGATGCTCACTAGAATTTTCTGGGAATGCAAGAAAGGAGAGATCTGAAGAAAACTAATCAGTGTGACAAAGTATGCATTGGGTAGAGGCTGTTGTTTTTACTGCCTGATGATATCACAGTAAGACTCTATTGTGTACTGTGTCTTCTGTGATATACTTTATTTGAAGAAATACAACTCCCAAGGTACAATGTTTTCTAGAGCCAACACTGGATATACATGTTGAACTCTGTCAAAGAGAAACTTAGCCACAGCTGAACTAGAAAAATGACCTACAATGACTAGGTGTTCCCAGGTTAAATATTTGAGTTGCTTATTTTGGCGATCAAATTTCAAAGTAACATATCTACAGATCATGTTTTCCAAAAAAATAACAATTTTGATCTGTCTTGGCTGTGTCATGAAATTGTTGTGGGAGGTTACTGTTGAACACATTATTTGGGTGAGTGTGTTCCAGGTTAGATAACTGGAGTCTAAAATGAAACATTGGCTTTAGCAGTTGGCAAAAAGGTGTTTTCTTCAGAAACACGCAAGTTCCAAAAAGTCTGAGGAAAGGCATTGGCCATGTTTTAAGAATATCTTCTTCAATCCCTTCTATTTTTAGGGCTGGATGGGAAGGCTGGAGACATTGAAGAGACAGAAGAAAGCTTGCTTGGGAGGAAGGGAAGCAGCAACTCTAAATTATGAGTTATGAATAACAATTTCTTTTGTTGTCACAAGGCTTTATTACTTTTGGCACTGAATGGCTGTGTTGTTACAGAAATTTATGTTCCTGCCTCATTCAAATGAAAAAAAAACCTGAAAAATTAATTTCTAAATTAAAAAGAGCTTGCAGGAACATCCACAAGGAAAATGGTTTCTTTCATTTGGTGCAGCTTTAAGTGTGTAAAAGCACCATCTAACTAGTTTGGTCAAATTCTGCTTGGTTGCCCTTGGGTTTTATCATTAATTAAGCAAAGGTAGAAATCCATTATCCAAGTTCAAAAATGTGCAGCCATGGGTAAGTAAGATTTAAAATATTCATAGTATCTTTAAAGACCTTTTCACTCGAAGTTTTAGCACTAGTACTAGATTTAGCTATAAGAATCATCCATTCCTATCAGACTTTACTTAAAGGCTCCTTGAGAACTGAACACTAGGCAGCCTTGTGTTAGATTAGGTACACAGACTTGAAAAGCAAGTCAAGTGGAATTAGTATCTGTGGAGCCTGATGCGAGAAAACAAGATATCCCACCTATGTCTTAGCTGAAAGTATTATTGTCTTTTCTGTCTCATCTCAGAGGTGGACCTATCCAATGGCTCTGTATGTTTCCTGAAGCTCTGAGGTTACTTTTAAAGCTGAGTAATAGCAACACTTGCACCAAAAAGAACTGGAGACAGAATTTGCTGAACCAAAGCTCAGTGTATGTGGGTGTTCTCCCAGTTAGACTCTTGTGTGTCTATGGCAACTGACTTCTCATGATGTCCACTTTGTTGTGTTGTTCTTGGATGGCTGAAATAGAGAGTGCTTTTAAAACTAGTTGCTTCACTTGACTGAGGATGGAATGGTTCCAGTTGTGCAAATATCTCCTGATGCTCTTCCAGTTTTTCTCCTCACTACCCCATGGAGTTGTGTTTGCTTAAGCAAGGCCTAGTATGAGAAGAAGCTCGGCTGGATTCCTCCTTCCAAGCCTTCCTGCACATCTCAGCCCTGAACTACAGTATCTCTGTCAGTGCAGCTCTTGACCTCTCCTTAAACAAAAAGAACCAGTTGTACCACATTTAGTTGTGGTTTTGACAATTAAAAAGGATAACTAAATGCATGTGACTCTTGGTAGGACTTTTACTTAGGCCTCCAGAGAAGATCAGTTAATATCCCAATCAACCACACATTTGTCTACTCTTATACAACACTTTTAAGATAACAGTGGTGCAAAAAAACAATATTATCTAATTAACACATGCAGTTGGAGTCTGATCTTTCATTTTCCCTTGGAATGCCTCAGCTGAAACAGCACTCACATCACTAAAGGATTTATGAGGATTACATAGAGTGCTTTTTCCCATACACATAGTGAGTATGAATTTCATCCATCAATGCAAGCTTGGATAAGCCCTGTGAATGAAGGGTTATGTGTGACTTTGAAAACCTATCTCAAGTGGCAGACAAAATGGAAAATGTATAGAATACAATAGCCAATCTGTGGATAGGCATTTTTTTCTCATATATAGTTGTAATCTGTAGTTTGTGACTATTACATTGAGAATGGAAGGTATGTTTTATGTAACATAGTTTTCCTTTGTATGCTCAATAAACTAAAAAAGCATGGGAATTACAAATTGCTTTAATGTTCTATGTATGAACACCTCCCTCAAAATACCCAAAGTTAGAGAAGAAAAGAGTGTAAATTAGTAGTTATAACCCCCTGGCTCCTAGTTTTATGGCATATGACTACATGGTTTCTGGAAAAATGATGGAGAAAGGAATATGTCCAAGTCATGGGCTGAGATAAATTCCTGTAATCATATCTGTTTCTGCAGCTATGCTGATATTTGATGAGCCTATAACACACTGCTAAACCAGTAGTTAACCAAAAAAACCCAAACATTCACTGCTGACTGGCAAAAATTGCTCTCCTTTTCCACAGATGTCAAACAACACAGTGCCTTAAACCTAACAAATCAGAATGTGAACGCTACCATTACAGACCAGACAGAAGAACCATCTCGCTTTTCCTCATCCAGGGACTATTGCCTGGCACACCTGAAGATAAAATACACACAAAGAAACCGTACAAATATAAAGTGGCTTTTGTCCTTTTATAGCCTTTTAGCTTTCCCAGTTAAGGTCTCATACACACTTTTGAAAGGTGTGTCATGAAGCCTGGATATAAATTGGAGAGTGTGATTCTAACTGGTTTGGGATGGTAACTGGGACATGTCCTGAGAAGAACAACAAAGCTCATGAAGGAGCTGGAGAACAAGTCTTACGAGGAGCAGCTGAGGTAGCTGGGTTTATTTAGCCTTGAGAAGAGAAGGTTGAGGGGAGACTTTATTGCTCTCTACAACTACCTGAAAGGAGGTTGTAGAGAGGAGGGAGATGGCCTCTTCTCCCAAGTGACAGGGTCAGGACAAGGGGCAATGGCCTCAAGATGTTCAAGGAGAGGTTCAGACTAGATATCAGAAAGAAATTTTTCACATAAAGGGTCATTGGGCACTGGAACAGGCTGTCCAGGGAAGTGGTTGAGTCACCATCCCTGGAGGTATTTAAAAGATGGGTAGACAAGGTGCTCAGGGACATGGGTTAGGGGCAGATAGGAATAGTTGGACTTGATGATCCAAGAGGTCTTTTCCAATCTGATGATTCTATGATGAAAGACATGAAAAGTACTCAAAGCTTCAGAGGAGAGATCACATTTCCTTGTTCTTTCTTTCTTAACATTGACTTTCTTCTTGAGCCCTTTACTACACTTAAACTTATTCTCTAAGTAAGTAGCAGTAGCAACAGAAAAAGCCCAGGTAGAAAAAGAAGATGTTCTAGAGGCCACAGAGACAGGGCAGGTAGTGGTCTTCTATTCATGAATGCTGATCTTTGTTATCCATTGGCATTTTGTAGTTGCTTTTTTCCAAAAAGGTTAAAATCACATAAGTTCTTCACACAGAACAGTGTAAAAGATTGACAAGCAGTATCCTTTTTATCTTTAGAGTTGTCTTAACACAGAGAGAGCTGATAACCACAAAATCAAGTTACCCCAAAAAGTAGATTTTCAGTCCAGCTTGTGTAACTTCAATGGAGTCCTAATTTGAAGGACTGCCCAAGTCACTGCTGAGCAGTGACCTGGAAAATCAATTGCCAACAGACATATCTCAGAGGCAGCACCAAAAATCTCCAGTTAGTTTTAACAGGTAAGCCAACAAAATGGAAATTCCATTGCCCAGAGAATTTCTGTCATCTAAAACAATGCTGTCTCCTAGACTAGATACTCGTTAGGATGCATTATTTGAATAATTTCTGAAAAATAAGACCCTATAAAACATAATGTATTTCCTGGTAAAAATATATAGATTGTATTTGTAGCTCATTCAGCCCAGCTGTATTAAATTCTTCCTGAGCACTTCAGCCAGCTCATATTTGCTTCTTGTCATGCAAATAAATTATATAATATTAGAAAATAGTTTTAAAATCATATAAATCTTTACAGCTGAAAAAGGACCCACTCAGACTGACAAGCCTTGCTTTTTAAAACCAATTCACTGTCTTAAAGTATTTGCAATCCAAATATCCAAAGTAATGTTTAACCTTTCTTATCGTCCCCCCACCTCTTCACACGTGTCTTTGTTCAATTGTTGCAGTATACTTGATTTAAATTCCATCTTTTCACTTATTGCTTGGTATGCTGGGTTTTAAGCATGGCAGAATCCCATTAAAGCAAATAAATGTTTAAACTCCAGATCACACTCCAGCTCAGGATCTTTGTATGGTAAGAGTACTGATGTATGTCTTTCATGATGGAGTGCTGTATAATAATACAAGTGTCTGGAAAATTAAATGGACAAGCCTAGATCAAATATCCACTCTAAAATGCCATCATTCTGCAAACCTGAAAAGCTCAATTTTTGTTTTACATATCAAAAATTAGTCATTTAAATTCAGTGGGATCATAGCCCAAACTTAGAAAAGTCCAGTCTTTAGAATTTAACAACATACTGTATTGTTTATAACAATATGCCTGACATATATAATTTTGCATCTGTCTATATTGGTCATAGACATTATATTTTATTTTCATAATTCATAATGAAAATGCTTCTGAACTGTATGATCATCTATTTCCAATATTATATCTCCATGAAAGAAATATGACTCCTAATTTTAGAAAATGTGGAATTTCTCTGTGTTTACAAAGTCTATTAGTTTCAGAAATTTTTTGGACTATATACAAATAGAATTACAGACTATGTTTTGAAGAGAAAATCATGAATCATGAGGAAGAAGGATTGATTTAGCAAACAACGCAGTCAGAAGTACTAAATGAAGATTAAGGAGGTAGTGTTGCATCTGGAAATCATGTGTTAGAGAAGGATGCTCATTCCAAGACTGGCCTCTGGCTTAGGTTAAGTTCTGTTCACCCTTGAGGTGTAACAGGCATAAGCTTCATTGTTAACCACAAAGGCATATCCAGGATTTATGTAATTTCTGTGTAAACTGAACTGCCAAAAGAGCTGGTTGCTCTATTCCTAGAAAATATTTGATTGCCTAAATACTTGCCCTCAGTGATTTCTCATTGTGTGTGTTAATGGAAACACATGACAGCCGATTTCAGGTTGATTATTAGACATCACCCAGTTTTCTACTTTGAAGTCAGAAGTTAGTTTTTCTGACTGATATTAACCTAGGACATACCTTCCAAGTAGCAGCCAAGATTAAACAGCTAAACTAGTTTCTGACTGTGAATTTACAGAACCATTTGAAAAAACCCCTTTTGGATAAATAAAGTGAAAGTGTCGAAGGCGCTTCTATGCAGAATAAAAATGAACTATCCTGCCAGCTTCTTGCTGATTTTGTCTAAATATTCCTATAATTCCTATTGTTTTTAATTTGAAGATTCGCATTTCATTTGACAGGTGTTGTAATGTCATCTGTGTAAAGCTTTCATTTTGTGTCCGCTTTGCTCAGTCAAGGCTTCAAATATGTTTTTAAAATTAATAAGTTCCAAGGATGAGAAGATATCCCGCAGGAGTTTCAAAGGAACACAAAATATGTAATATTAACAGGAATTCTATAAGCAAAATTAATCTTTACCATTCCCAAACACTTGACAAATCAGTCATTGGCTTACACAAGGGAGTCAAAATACACAATATTTTCCAAGAATGGTCTTCAGATATTTTTTATTTGCTTTCTGTTTTTTAAGTTGCTATGGTTTGAATTTCTAAGCTTTTCTCTGCCACAGGCTGTAATTTGATTTTTTATCTACTTCTGATGGAAATAGATCTCATATGAACACAAAGCTTGGAGCTGAATTTTCATAAACCCTTCAATCATTGTAAAACTTGAGATAATATGGTGAAACTTGGCATCACTGACACTGAATTAACACTGAAAATTCACTATGTATGACACATCATGTGATAAGATCAGGAAGAATGCATGAAAGAACCTTTTGTGAAAGGCTTTGCTGTGCAGTGTTTTGATGGGTTTCCTGTGCTGGTAAAACGATGAGAATATCTTAAGCTTTTAGTAGCGGCACTCAATATCCCCACACCTCTTTTACTGACCAAGTAAATAATTGATCCATTAGGATGGCTTTTGATAATGGGAAGCAGCATGCTGATTCAGAGATGACTTGAGAAGTTTCCTTCTCAAATGACACCAATGTGCTACTGGAAAACTTAAAGAGTTGCTCCATAAAAGTTTTCTCAAAAGAGAGGATTTTGGCAAAGAAGGGCTCAGGAAATCAACCCTTAAGGTCTTTACATTAGACCTGTGTGCTTCTACATTGTGTGGGTTCTCTTACTCCACTTGCACACATAATTCACGGTGCTCTGGCTGAGGGAGATGGTAGAAAACTTCTTGTTACGTACTGCTACATCAAGGTAAGCAATAACATCGCTTACTTTCTCTATATAAGAGAAAGAAAACCCAGAATGTGTGAAGTACTGCGGCAGAGTACTGCAAGACTGATGCTTGAAGAGCTCATTATCTATGAAATGCATTACACTTTCTTTATTAGACTGTAAGAACTGTGAATCCATGGTAATTGTATAATATCTTTTTATCACTCTGTCTTCATGTATGTATCTTCTTGACAATTTTCAGGGAACAAATATTAGACCTTCCTGTAAACTGGGAGATAGGACACAGAGGTTAGATCACCTCAGACAAGTCTTCAAAGGAGTTAAGCTCAGGCCATCACCAGACCACAGGCTTCTTCCTCACTCAGCCAGGTGGAATTCACTATTTGTTTTCATCTCACAACAACAGAGCTCTTTATAATTACACTGTGAATTTAAACTCCACTTTTATGCCCTCTCAAAGAAAGCATTAAGGTTGTAGCAGGAGTTTAATTTGCCTTTTATTTCTGTCAGGAAAGTAGCCTGACTTTTCAAACGGACCTACTATGATTTCTAAGTTGAAGACAAACACAAAAGTATTTTATTAAAACCAAACTACTTCGCTTCTTTTGAAACACCCCTGCTTGGTATTTACTTTCTGCACGTAAAACCTGTTTTTCTTTCATCCCTCCAAAACAGTTTGATGAAAAAGACCCTCAAGCCTTACTTTTCAACAACTGGACCTTTAAAAACAAATTTTGGGTAATATGAGTTTTTACAACACATTTATATATTTATTTCTTGGATTAGAGTTTTTAAGGGCTGTGAAGAGTTGATGGACTGACTGCTTTTTCTAAACCACATGGGTTGTTTTGGCATTAGCAATGAAGCTGTTCTATGCCAGATAACTAAAGCTTATGAACAAAGCTACTTAATTTGAAAGTTCATGCACAGGTTACAGAAACACCGGTAATGGGAGCAGGTTTTCTTCTCCTTGCCTCTTCTAAACACTTAAACACCTACTTTCACAACCATGGCTAACTCCAGCTGAGGGGCAAATATATCCCTGAAGGAAGCAAAATATCTGTGCTTGTGCATCTGCAGGCATGCTCAGTAAACCTGGACACGGGTCCTGTGAAAAGCCCTCATTTACTGCTTAATTCTTTTTACAGGCAGCAGGTATTAAGCAAGTTTCTTGCAGCAGCTGTTCTGAGAAACACTGGCATGAATGTAATGCCCTCAGCTGAAATACTCCTAGGTACTTAGCAATTCTCATTCTGCACAGCTACAGAGACTCCAAGTCACTGGAGTCAAACTAACCCTGGGGTTACTGTGTTACTACTCAAATGTAAAAATGAAGAAAAATGCCTATTCAGGGTCTGAATTTTAGATTAAATAGGAAAAATAACCAGATCAAAAGCCTTACTGTAGAGCATCCAGGAAGGTTTTGTTTAGCCCTTAAATCCTTCTAAAAATTTGTTGTGTTTGTTTTTTTTTAAATTCAGCTTTTAAAATGTAGAGAAATTGATGTGTTTTTTTCCCCCTTCATTCTTTGTTTTAGTTGAAACTCCTTTTCAGATTCTGTTTCACAGTTTGGTAACGCTGAAGTTGGTTGGGTTTTTCTAATTTATTTTTAAGCAAATGTAGAAATAAAATATTTACTGAAAAGCATTGCCCAGCAGTAGAAAATCACTTCTGAATCAAGTATAATGAGGAATGTTCTCAAACAAAACACTGAAAAGGAACTAGCAAAAATCCTAATCCAAGATGAACAGAAATATAAAGAATATAGACTTTAGCAGACAGATCAGCGCCTCATAATAGCCTAATCTAATAATCAGTCTGACTAAGGACTTTGTGTTCTTTGGTGAAAAGAAGGATATAAGAAAAATCTACATGCTAAAGTCCTGGTTCACTGGCTTGTCTCAGACATTTAAGTTTTATATTACATCCTCAGCTGAATCCAGATTTATTATTATTATTTTCAATACTAGGCTGATTTAGCTTCCTTATCCAGTGACTAGGGTTTTATGAGTTGAACAGACAATGTACTAGTTGCTGAAGTTAAATTTCTGCATTTCTTATTTTAAAGAAATTCAGATAAATTTGCTTGAAAAACTTATAATCTTGTATAAGAATAGGCAAGGTGGACCTCGATATCATCCATCTGCAGGATAGGTAAGATGCCTGCATTTGCCTGTCTAACTTAGGAATGAACAAGAACCAATTCAAATAGGAGCATAGAGACAGCTGATCTTCCAAAGACTGATTGGGCCTTCAGGCAAGACTGGAGTGAACTCCTACTATGTTAATCCATTTGTTTTTATGGAGTCAGATCATACCAGGTCATACTGCTGAATGTAGAAAACACATAGACACAATGAGGTTGTGAAGCAACTTGTGCAGAAAGCCCCTTCTTTTCAGCCTTCCTTGCTTTTTCTCCAGCAATGTGGAATCTTTGAAAAAATATGAATGATAATTGCTTCCTTAGGCTTGCTTGTTATTGGACGTGGTCTCACCTGGCCATGGTTCTGCAGAGCAGACTGCCGAGGCAGAAAGGCTAAACCACAAAAGTTATCTATGTTGCAACCAGACCATGAATGGTTTGCCTTTCACAATAAGAAACAAACCATAATCAGTACTTGGAAATTTTCAAATGACTTCCATATTATGGTGCTTCCTGACATTTTGTTCCTATTTTAATCCTTCTTTTTTTTAATGATCTTGCCATTGCCTTATACACTGATACTTTCCCCCTCCTTCTATTTGGATCACATATGCCTTTACATAGCTCTGCAACACTAGCAGCTCATAGTCATGCTATGAGTTTCTAGTATGCAGTCTTCTTTTTTTGTTACTTTTGAGCCCTCGGTATCCAGCCCTTCCAGCAGAAAGTTTTAGTACCGCTTACATGAATGGCCTCACTTTTCATTGTGCTGAATTTTCTCCCATTTCTGTCTCTTATAAAAGGCCATCCAATTCTTTCTCTATGGCAACCCCAACTTTCATGATAGTGACAATGACTTCCAACTCCGTGCTGTCATTTTTCATTAGATCACTCCTGGGTTTCTGTGCCAAAGTCATAACGAAAACATTACATGAAGTTAGTCCAAGTTTGGTCCTTGAGAAATTCCACTGTGACATCAATACGATCCAAGGCTTCCCATTTAGATACAGCTTGTCATCTCTCGTTTAAGCAATTCTTTAGCCAAGTTCCAGTTCTTGTAGTAATCGTCCCCAGCCAAAGAAATTTCCCCTGTGACCCAGTCTTGAATACTTCACTGAACTCCGGATATATGACTATATTTACTGCATTTTCCTCAAAAAAAGTGAAGTGCTTAATCTAAAGAAGATTCAAGGTCAGTAATACAAGATATTGTGGACAATCTGTGTTTTTGTCATATTTTCAATTGACTTTTTTAGATGTAATTTTATTTTGACTTTATTTTATCTTTTCTTCAAAACTTTCTTTAAGCACTGAGTAATAACATAAAAAGCACAACTGCCATATCTGTAATATTTTTTGTTTTGTTTACCTTTTAATATAGAAATGCTATGTTTATTAGTTTTCCATGATACATTAACACTCTAATTTGGCAAACGCATTAGAGATACTTCATATCAGACCTGTTATTTAAGTAAGATTTTGCCCTTTTTTTGTTTGTTTTTTTTTCCAGAAATCTCGAATGCATATTATACTTTCTCTGTTCACTTATCCTCCAAGTCAAGAACATCAAACACTGAATTTTCCTTCTGTTTCACATGCTATTTCCTATTTCATTCTTACTTCCAGTATTTGCTATGCCTTTACGAACCCTATTGTTCCTGAAATAGAGATTCACAGGGTTTTAGATGCTACTCGTTTAGGATTTAAGCTTTTTCTATGTCTTTTTTATTATTTCTTTTAGGTTGGTCTTACTTCATCCTTACATATTCTGACCTCCATGATGTAGCTGTTCTCATATATGTGCAGCATTATAAAGTATGGAGCTATTTAGGGATAGGATAGGATAGGATAGGATAGGATAGGATAGGATAGGATAGGATAGGATAGGATAGGATAGGATAGGATAGGATAGGATAGGATAGGATAGGATAGGATAGGATAGGATAGGATAGGATAGGATAGGATAGGATAGGATAGGATAGGATAGGACAGGACAATTTCACTTGCAAGGCATCTACAATTATCATGTAGTCCAGCTACCTGACCACTTCGGGGCATATATTTATTTATATTTCATATGACTTCAGTTCTGCACTACTGTTTTAGGGTAAATAACTACAGAATATAACCAGACTCATGTCACTAGTTCTCTGAGGAAGGACAAAGAACTGAAAGCCTTGAGATCTGCTTCTGACTGGGAGCAGAGAATGACAAGAGTCCCAGGTAATTCATTTGTTTTAAGAAGGAATCAGTACAGCACATTTTTATGGCAAAACTTGATGCCAAACAAACTCTTTTTGTGACTTCCAGCCTCTCATAAGACTCATGTGTTTACTGTTATTGTTGTTATAGGGCATTTCTGAATTTCCCATCTTCATCTGGTATCAGTAAGATTAAAATGATATTATAACTCAGTAAAACCAAAATATGCTAAACCCAAACTTCTAAAAAGCTTGGATATGAAAGATTTCCAGTCATGGGAAACTGGGAATTGTGTACTTAGCTGTAACACAAAAAAGGCCATTAGGTCACTCTCAGCAATGTTGCAAAAGATAGTGTAAATTACATCTGGACCTTGGTGAAAATGCAAAATGAGCAGCATCTTACATTTAGAAGGAGATAGTCTATATTCTTCTTTTTACAACACACTGGTTAAAAAGGACTTGTGATCATTTTACTTCAGTTTACACAGATGGAGCTCTGCTGATTTTACTACAGAATTACTTTTGACCATCCCTTCTTATGAATGCTCTGATGTTATTAGGCTGCATGCTTCTGATCAGATACTTAACCTTCCTTACAAACATGTTAATGAAAATGGCAGAAACATACAGAGATTCATTATCAGTGAACAAGCATTTTTTCGTCAAAGTATCCTAACCTAGTGTTTTCAAAAATTTCTGATTTATATCTTCTGGCCCCCTCAAAAAATTGATGCCCCACATAAATAACATCCTAGACCAGGGAGGCACTTTCCATGCCACAACAATGCTAACTTTGATGTATTTTTTTATTTTGTACTAATGGTGGCTCATCTCTTGTTCTGCTGTAGAGAGTAGAGCACGTCTTCTTGTACTGGGCAACCAGGAGCTTCAACAAACTCCTGGCAGTTTAAAATTGGTGGGAACTCATAGCTACATGAGATGAATCCCATCCTTTGTTTTGGATTCTAAACATTACTGTTGATGTGGAATAAAATGCCATTTTAGCAAAAACTAGAAAAGATTTGAGGATATGACCCAACTTTGCTGCCTTAGCAACATGTGTGATATGAGATCATCTGGGTAGAATATACAGTGATATTTAACATCGTGGGAGCCAAAGAGAAGAATGGATAATTTAAAAAAATCAGTGCTGCAGCAAAAATAGCAGAAAACAGTGAAATGGATCCATGTTAGATTATAGCTAATCAATTAGCCAAGCAGAATACATACTAGCCACCATACTAAAACATTCTACAAAGGCAGTAGATGGATTTTCGAAGAGTGTCAAAGAGACCTAGATACTCAAATACATTGACTTCCATTATCTATTCACTATATCTTTTTATAACCATAGAGTAATTTCCTTGTCTGGCATACACTGACATCGTTCATTTGAACTGAGTGGAACTAAAAAGCTTTACAAGAGCTGAGAGATAATTCCTTACACCTTCCCCCCCTTGCCACTCCCACTTCTGCTTACACAACTTAGCTTTCCTTGCAACTGAAATTTCTTTTGCTTGGGGTCTACATCTCATAAGAGGAAATTCCATGCGGAAGTTATCTTTTTAATCTCCGTACTATAAACGTTTCCTTGGTTGAGCATCTCCTTCCTCCCTTACACTTACTCCTGGTGATCTCTGAATTATAACTATAAGGTAGGGAGGGAACATAACTGTTTTTCTGGTTTTCCCTTCACAATATGTCATTTTTTTAACATTTACTCTGAACACTTGCACATGTGAGTGGTTTTGCTGACTCCATTATTCTGTGGGAGAAAAAAGGCTTTCAGAAAACCAGTCCTCTGTGAATAGTGAAAAATGCTTAAATGTACATTATAAGCCCTACTCAGTAGACTCAAATTTCTGAATGAGCAAGCTTGAAATCTAATGTGAGCCCCCAGATTTATGCATCTAACTTTGATTACATCTTGCACATTCAAAAACTTTTCATAGCCCGTTGATGTAAAATTGGTTTTTCGCATTTTTCTCCAGTTCAAGTGGGGGATGAGAGGACGGAAACAGATTTAAAGTTATTGATTTATTTAATGTTTCCCAGAACTTCTTTGCTATTTCTTTATATATCAAGCCATCACTAGAAATGGTGGGAAAAGGTTAAAACAATCAAAGATGATGAAATTTCTCATAGTAATGCAGCTACTGGTTTTTATGAAACTGTCAAAAAAGTACTGAAAACTGCAAGATTTCATTGCTTAAATAATCCTGTACTTTTTATTGTAACTCAAACACCTTTTTGATTTACTTATCTACCAAAAAAAAGAGGAATCTCTAAAATGCATTCTAAGTAGCAATGTATAATTCTGTACTTTTGCATAAAATTGCTTAACACCTGCATTTTTTAAAAAGGAATGCATCTCATTCCCCAGTGTCTGAGGCTAGTAAGAAAACTGACAGTGAACTATTGAGTCTGATGAGGACTGCATTCTTTGAACATTAAAGCTGTCACTGGGTTTTTACATAGTGGTTTTCTTTAATCAGCTATGTCTTGAATTTCATAACATGTTTTTAATTTATAATGGTATTAACAGAGAAGTTTGTTGCATTATCACTTTTGGGAATCATGAAACAAAACATGTGAGTTACTGGATTTGTTTGCAGGCACATGGGAATATTGCATCACTGAAAATAATTCTCTTGGGATGGAACAGTTCAGATTTGGATTTTTTAACTAAAACAGGATAGACACTAAATATTTCAGTAAAAGTCTGTTTTGTATTGGAGCTTCTGTTGGAAGAAGAGCATTGAGAGTGTGAATTTAATTTTATGCTTTATATGCATTATTTATATTGATACAGAAAAATCACAAGTGAGCACTGGGATTCCAGTGACAAACCAAAATCCTCATATTAATCATTCTATCAACAAGATATTTTTTTCTTATTTCTCACCTGGTGAAAACAGACTGCAGAATAAATCAGAGAAGCGTCCTCGCTGTATCATGAATATTGTGTGCCACTACAAATCTGTCTACCGCATTTCCTGCAACAGAGGGACTTTCTGATACAAGCATTTTTTTCTATTATTTTTGTTTTTCATTTGTCTAACCTCTATTTTAGTTCCACTACAGCCTGCTACAGTATATTCTATCATCTAACTTGGCATTGTGTGAGCAGGTGCTTCCCTGACTGTTGGTACCTGGCACTGGGTAATTTTTTGATGCTTACTGTTTCTTACATCGCATGAAGGAAGAAACAGTCACTTCCAACATGCTGTGATCAGGAGGAGCACAGCTGAAATGTATGATGTGCAGACACACAAAAGAGCTGAAAGGACAGTTGCTACCTTCAAAAGAAACTAGCAGTGAATATCAGCAACATCACAGCTTACCTTTATGTCAGCAACCTCAACCACAAATATTGTCCATTCACTTTCTAGAATCAACAAGCTATTTTAAATCTTACGGCATTGTTCATGAGGTCCATTTGTATATTCCTTTATTCTGTCAGTATATTCACTTTTCAGAAAAAAGTCTGTTCCTCTCCAGCATCATCACCCTGAAATTGTCTGCCACATAACTGCCTGAAGAGCTGGACCCCTTCAATCTTCTACATACTGAGAAGGAGGTAAAATGAAAGATCTATAAAACACAAGTAGTGATATAGAGGTGTTCAGCAGAGAACAGGCAGGTAGATGTTTTGGCAGTGTCATCTGTCTGTTCCTAGAAATATAGGCTGGATACTCCACTCACAAAGCCCCATGCCAGCTGAGTCAGCACAGCACACATACAACTAATTTCTATGAATGTACATTCAGAATCATTTCCAGATTGTCCAGACTGGCAAAGTATGAGCACTTAGTCATGCTGAGTAGCATTCACTCATAGCAAACATCCCCCCTGCTATTTTCATCCCTGATGGGATTGTTCCATTAGTCACTGTCCTTGCTGAGGGCTACAAATAGCAGGGAGAGTCCTGCGAGTTGTGTGTCCTTCATGATGGCTTTGCTCTTCCTTAACCTGCTCTGCCTCACAGGTTACCTGTGGCAAATCTGTGTATCTGCAATATGTAAACATAAGCAGTGCTGTTCCCTGGAAATGTTCAGTATGAGTCTGTTAACAGGATCAATTTTTCTTAATGTTTTTTCCAATCTGATTTCTAATCTGTTGCTTAGGATACTTTGAAAAGAGTAGTGTTTCTCATAGCAAAATACCATATCATTATAAAACTTGAAAAGATGCCAGTTCATCATGAGAATATTTACAAAATGTTTTAGATTGGCATTTTGGCCACTTTGATTTCTATTCTATTTCTATTCTATTATTCTTCTTCTTGATTCTTATTGCATGTTCTTGCCAAGCGCTGTGAACTCCACACAGTTCCTTCCAGTCCAAATGAAGATTTCTCCTTCTATAGCAAGTGATTTAGTGTCAATTCTTTGTGATAAATAAAGAATGTGACTGCTTACTGTTGCTTACTCACTACCCAAAATGTTAAGATGCTAATTCAATAACCTTACTTAATGTCATATACTTAGAATAATATAACTCCATTCAAAAGGAGTTAGAATAATTAGTATCTAAATTATAAGCTAGTTATGTGTTCAACTCTGGATAAAATGTAGGCAAATCTAAGTATTTTATCTTTGAAAAATGATATTCAGCTCATAGACTAAACCTAAATTTAGACATCTACATGTAGGTGCCTGCTTGTAAAATTATGTGCTAAGGTTGCCACTGTAGCTGCAAATGCAGATGCATAATAAGGCTCCACAGATAGGACTAAATTCCTACATTAAAGCAAGTGGATTGAGTCCAGATTACAAAAAAATATCATATTGTCTTGGAATAGAAACCTACGTTTAATTTTACAGCACTAATAATTGTGAAACTTTTTAGTTCAAATGAGAAAGATTAGAAGGAAGCATCCAAACCTCACAATTATAGCTTGTGTACAGAATGGCAATACAGATTAAATGAACATGTTAGGAAATGAGCATTGTATCCTATTATTTTGATACTTTTTTTAGTATCTGAAAATACAAGTGTGCCAACATGATGGAGCACTGAAATACAGCAACTCTCAGAGCATTTTTAAACACTGAGTAAAAGTACTGGTTTGAGCAAGTGAAAACATGCTCTCTAAATTCTGCTCTGATAGACTATCTTATAGTACTGCCAGACAACATGTAATTTATAGACTTTGAACACTCTGACTGAAGAAAGTTAACTAAGATATTTTCTTTTCATGAAAAGCCCAGCTACCCGTGCAGAGTGGAGTGTGTTGTTTGTAGATGTGGAATACTGGAAAGGCACTGGCCTCTGGACACGTATAAACCTCCCTATGATGGTTTTCGGGCTGTGGTAATCATTCTCACTGACTTAGTTAAGACATTTCTTAAATAAGAATTTTATTTAGATTTATTTTGGCATTACATGGGGTCAGAGTTCAGAAAAGAAACAATACGTTCAGCATTTCTTTGCTTATTTCTTTGTGATTTAGATGTAGACTGAAGAAGGGGTCCTAGACTAAAGAAGCTGAACATAAAAGGCAGTTCAGACTAGCTGGTAATGCTGTGTGAGCCAGTACTTTCTGGGTTAGCACACCACGGGTCCTTGGACTGAAGATGCTGGTTTTCGAAATGCTGCCTCAGAAATGTGTGGTGGTTGCCTGATATCACAGTCTGCTTTGCACCTGGTGCCATCTCTCCCAGCATGACCTCATTCTCTAGCAAGACTTCTGTGTTTAACAGCTTGATCTGCATTCTCACTTTATCTGATTGAAGGAGACATTTTTTACACAACAAAGCTGTTAATTAGTTCTTGACAAGATTAATAGAACTTGTTTTGACATAATAAGAGATAATTCCAGTACTCCTAAGGATAGGGCTTTGCTAGAACAGAGACTGACAAGATTTATAGCTAAACCTCCATTCAAAAGTATTCTGTAAGCAAACCTGTTTTAGGAAAGTTTAATAAGCATGTGCGTGCGAAAGCTGTACATACAAAGTGTGTTTTACCAGAACACATAGTGTGAAGGAAAAATGATTTTTCCTAGTGTGTATAATATAGCGAATAGTTGCTATTTTGCACAGAATTCTCTGTTTCTAAGCTAAATTTCCATTTTTATATATTGCATATTTGGTGTTAGAAAGAAAGCAAGTTAGCTTTTCTGTGGAACTCCTGTAATAAACACTTTTCCAAGGCTAAAACTCTGCCTTTGAACCCCTATATAAAACCATTGTTTGCTTGCCTAGGCTATTGGAATTATTGCCCCCTAACAGGAGGTATTTATATGTAAGTCAGGAAAAGGAATAACTACCCTTTAAAGTATAAAAAGAATTTTTAGACTCTTCCAATGCCTTTTGTCAAGTTCCATAACAATTAGCAATTCCCTGACATATTACCTCTTTATTGGAGGACATGGGGACTTCAGACTCATGGAATCATAGAATGATTGGGTTGGAACAACCTTCAAAAATCATCTAGTCCAACCCCTCTGCCCTGGGCAGGGACACCTTCCACTGGGTCAGGTTGCTCAAAGCCCCATCCGACCTGATGCTGAGTGCTTCCAGTGATAAAGTATTCACAACTTATCTGGGCAATCTTTTCCAGTGTCTCACCACTTTCATAATAAAAAATGTCTTCCCTGTGTCCAGTTTCAACCTACTTTCTTCTAGTTTAAAATGATCATTTAATATGACCATTTTTGTGGTCCTACTCTGGACCCACTCTAACAGGTCTTTCTTTTACTGGGGACCTCAGAGCTGGATGCAGTACTCCAAATGGATTCTTGTGAGAAGCATAAATGAGATGTGAATTTAAGACAGAGAAATCAGTGACTCAGTATACACTTTCTGGATTAAGTTTATATAACTTTAAAATAGATACTGAGAACAACAAATTCTGTTTTGATGGGGTAAAAACTTGTCTGCAACGTACTATATCAAAAGAGTATATAATTAGGAATTTGTTTCAGCCACATTGCCTTTAAGAGAAATAAGCATCACTGAAAGGTTTTATTGGTCTGAGAAGAATGAGGTTTTGATTCAGACAGCTAAATCTTTCTAAATCCAATGTATTCCTATATTATGAAATAAAAGAAAATTTTTGAATGTTTAAAATACTTCTATGTAAAATCCATTTGCAAAGTGCACAGTCTAGATTAATTTCTAAATTTAAGCAGCCTGCAAAAAACATACTTTATGTTTTTATTCCATGATTTCTGCTTACTTGCTCATAGTAGCTAAGGGACCGTCTACTTCAAAATAGCTGCAAAAATGCCTATATCTCTAAGGTGTTACCATAAAAATCAATTTGGTTCCTAAGGCATAATTACCACTCTTGTAGTTACTTAAAAGCTATTCTCTATTAGACACTCAAAAGTGAGGATATATTGAAAATCCGTAATACTAGAGAAAGTACTGACAGACACAGCTGATGATCACTGACGTATAAGAACTGTCTGAATGGATAAAGCTTATTTGTCATGAAAAGCAGAAAACTGAAGGGGAAGTGAACCAGTTCTGCAAAATGATAAGCAGTATGGGAAAATGTGAACTGGGAGTGACTGCTGACAAATTATCACAACACCTGTATTTTGGGGCATCAAATACTTCAGCAAGCTGCATGCTCAAACAGTCAAAGAAAGGGAGGTGACTATTAACATATAATTAAAGAAAGGAAATAAGGAAATGTTGCAAACAATTCAAAAATCAGAACTGACCAGTTCATTAAAGGAATGAATGATAGAATTCACAACATTATGCTTGAGGAGGCCATTTCAGCTATGAATTAGGTCTTTGGCATGGGATCCTCAAGACTGTTCTTGCATAAAAGTATCACCTGTTTGCCTATTTTCTCATTACTACTGAGTGTTGGAGACCAGATACTGATACAGATGGGCCTTTGTTCTGTTCCAGGACTGCTGTTCTTAGGTTCCAGGAAGTTTATTTTTTTAAATTAGACATGGTGTTCAATGTATTAACTCATAAGAGGTCTTCCTGCTCAGATAAGGTATGAAAGGTTATGAAAGGTTATTATGGTTGGACTCGATGATCCAGTGGGTCTCTTCCAATCTGGTTATTCTATGATTCTAAAGGTGAACTTAAGCAGGAAAAAAAGTCAAAAGTAGACTTCAAAATACTGATTCCCTGGAGACATATGGTAGTTTAATCCACCCTGTGAATTAAGTAAAACAGAACTAGCCTGGATGTGGGCTGTTTGGTAGACCAGACATGTCCTTGAACAGATGGCCACTATGCACTGATGCCAACAGAGGAAGATGACCATTTACAAAAGTTTCTTCCTGACCTTCTGTCCAAGTTTGCTAGCGTGGTGTTTAAAGATGAAACATCCCATTTTTGCATGCATGGAACCAATAGCATGCTCTGACCACTTAAGTATAATAGCTTAAGGGTTCAGTGCTCCAATATGAACCACCTCATCTAGTGCTTTAATCTCAATGCTAGAATAGTGCATTTGGCTTAGAAGGCAAGAACAAAAGAAAGTGTCTTGAGAGTGTAGAGCTATGAAGAAACCACATGTAATGTTTCTTAAGTACAGCACATTTGTAAAGTTTCAAACTGATCCCTTGCCAAAAAGAAATGGTACAAATGGTATTCCCCTCTTCAACTTGAGAACAATTACCCCAGTCTTGACCTTAACCAACTGTATAGAAAATTTTCTACATGATAAATATGACTTAATATCAGATGTTAAATATTTGTCCTCTATTTTATGCAAACTTTACTTTTAATCATGTACATGAAACATGAAATTGTCAAAACTTTATACCAGAATGCTGAGAGCAGATTCTTCTATAATTAAATAGTTATAAGGAAGCACATATACTGAGATTGAAAAAGTGTGTGCCAGGCAAGTCCCTTCACTACTTGAAACAAAAACGTTTGCCTGGTCAGTATTCACAGGTACAAAGAGGTGACAGTCAATCTCAGAAGGCACTTTCAGCATCTAAATGCTGCATTAAGGATCCCAAGCTATCATTTAGGTGCTACTAACATTCATCAAATTCCCACCTAACCCTGTAGGTACCTTAAGTGCCTAATTGAACAGATTAAGGGGTTAGTCACAGAACATCAAGACGCTTTTTCTGCTCTTAATGGAAAGAAAGTAGCTCCTACAGGCTGACTTCAAACAGCTGCATTAGGCTTCTGCTCTGAAATGTCCTGTAGGGCAGATCCTTTTTCTTAATAGGGAAAAAAAAAGGGTATGGTGGACATTAGTCTCACACTATTCTTTGTGATTATTCCAAATAATTTCCCATGTGACATCTAAACTGAGAAACTCCAGAGCAGAAGAAGACTCCCAATCAGAGTGTAAATCTTAGCCTGTCCTAACTCCACATGAAAGTGGGATCTAAGCACAACCCAGACATCTCCCAAATCTTGTTTACTGGGGAAAGATAACTGAGGTACAGACTAGCTGTCATCTACGCTGAACTTTTAAGAGGTCTTTGTTTTGAAACACTGCAGGTTCTTCCATGATGCAGAGCTAAAGGTCAGTTTAGGAGCAGCCCAGGACATTTGAATTTCTGTGGCATGAATTCTCTGTTTTGAGGATGTCCAGGATCAAGATACTAAACTCATCCCTTCATACTCATGCTTGACTTCATCCTCCTGTGTAGCTCACCTACATGACCTGATCTAATAGACCTGCTTACATCTAATTCTGAAACAGAACAACAAAAACTATGTTGGCATCTCTCCACATACTCAGTATATTCTAGGTTGTAGATTTCCTTCTTCTGCCTGAGATTAAAACTAATTTTGTACAAAATACTTGACTATTCATTTCAGTGGCAAATGAAATGTAGTTTCCTGTAGAATCCCATTTGCTTCTTTGTCAGAATTGGCTCTAAAATGAACAAAAACATGGAGGCATTTGTGCTCAAGCTTTTTATTAAAGAATATTTTTTCCTTGTCTAAATCAAGCTGAAAGATGTCTTTTCAATCTTTCCTACAAACTGGAAACATGGAGAAAGTTTTCCTAAAATCATTTTTAACAAAAACTAGGGTCTTTTTAATGCTCAATTTTATTTTTTTCAAAAAGGATAAAGTTTCCTGGAATTCTGAAACTTCTCTTTGAAAGGAGAAAGGGAAAAACTAGCAGCCACATCTCCTGTTCCTCAGCAGTTCCCTGGTGACAGAGCTATTCCCACTACCCTCAAACACCTCCCAAACCCTTTCTGCTTCCCCACAGGAATGCCACAACCCCCAAAGTGTTACTTCCATGGTGGGTCTTTCTTCCCCCTGCCCCTTCCAGAGTCCTCAGCATGAGATATAAGCTCTCTCTTTCTGCAGAACTAGGGTGGCCCAGCAAGCTGGTGGGCTGACCCAGCTGTACCCACTGGCTATGCAGACAGGGTGCTCAGCAGTGAGCTGTCTATTGCTTAGCAGGGAACAGGAAGGCTGTTTGATGAGTATGATCTGTTAATAAACTGTGTAATGTGGAGAAATGAACTGCGTGACTTCTCTTTTCTCTCCTATTTTCACGTATATTAATCCAGGAAACTCAGCCTTTGCTGCTGCCAAGTGCAAATCTGATGATGAAAGAACTAAGCAGCATTCAGGATGGGCTCCAGAGGAGTGAGGAACACCATAAACTGTGTTTGCTTTGAAAATGAACAATTTTTACTTACCTGTTTAACATATAGAACAAGCAAAATCAATCCAAGACATTAGCTAGCAAAATATTGCACAGGGCATTTCACTCTCCACCTTAGCAGAAGACTTTTCATCTGAAAACGCTGTTTTAGCAACCATTATACATTTAAATAGAACATGTTATACTGTTTCCAACATGAGATGCTTTGATCTAGAGAAATGAACATTTCATTTATCACTACATTCAAAAATGTCCTTAGTGAACTGCTATGATTTTTCATCTTGCATGTTAGTTTTGGCATGGCATTTTACACAATTTTGGAACTAGCACATATGTAATCATGCAAAAAGTAATTATAGAAATGAAAAAAAACTCTGGAAAATGTATTCAGGGACTCTCAAAGTTGCATTTGTGTCCAGAAGTACCCTTCAACACACTTTGTACTTAGTTACCCTCATAATTGTACCTGTACAAAGGTAGATATATAGCTATCCTTATAATGATAAACAAGTCTTCTCCCATTGATTTTCCACTTCTTCAAGTTCTTTTTTTTGAAACTTAAACAACTTAAAGTGAATTTATCTTCTATGAGGTTTAGGTCCCCCAAAAAATTATTGGAGTTCTATTCCATGAGTAATCAAATCCTGTACTTATAGTGATTTAAAACAGTCAATTCATAATTTTGTACCAAAAAAACCCTTCCTGCTTCTATATGCTCAGTTTCCTAAAGTTTGAATAGTATTTCTTTTCCTCATAATTTCCTGTGATTTCTTTAAATTTAGTTGATATACTCACTAACTTGTGCCCCAGAGTAAAATCCCTTTGCAGATTTCTTTTCATAGAGAGGAATTAGATGTATTTTGTGTACTTAAAATTAGGATATTCAAGAATTATCTTTCTTATAGGCTTGGATTGAGATATATAGAGTCTTTTCTTTTTCATTTACAAGGTAAAAAAATAAACTTATCTCTCATTAGCAGTGAGCCAAAACCTTGTCTTGTTCTCATTCTGCTCACACATAATGAATTTTTAAGGTTTCAATAATAATCTTAATGAACAAGTCAGGGAATTATTTGGCTGTATAAGTGACTGGAATTGGGTCACTTAAAGGGTAAGACAATCTTGAAATTAGTGAGGCTCTAGGGAAGGCTATTTAGAATATTCCAAAATGTTTATGTTGAGATATTCAGGAAACTTTTCAAACTCCATCTTTTGCTATAAAAAGGAATTCTCCCACTGGCTGAAAAATGACAAATCATCCATATATAATTTAATTTGTTTTGTATATGTTTACACATTATATTATTACATAAAATAACCTATGAATAGTGCTTGGCGCAATTCCTTTAGTAGGTCAGTGGAGTAGCTGAGTGGCAACAGATAATACCTGGTTGTAATGGAATAAGATGCATGACATGTATGTATCTCTTTCCCTACCCTGGTTGCAGAGTCCAAGGATGACAGCTTATTCCTGCTACCCGTGACTGGAACTAAACTGTGGGTTCAGCCAGTGGAGACTTCATTCAAAAGCCATTTTTCAGACTTTAGCATCTCTTGTTTTGTTTTGGTTTTATGTTCAAAAGAAAATAAGATGCTCAGGCCATATTTAATTTTGTATTTTTTTCTGGTCTTTATTTTTATACAGTCCACATTACCATCAATCAGGACAGAGGGTTAAGTGTCACAAAGTATTTACCTGAGAAAACTTTTGTGTATTACACATATTTTTATTCTCATTAGACCTATATTTTTATGTTCCAATAATCTACAGCATAAATTCTGAGTCTTGTACACATATGACTGTCTAGAAAAATAAAATGATAAAAGACAAAACCAAGATGACAGTGTGGGTTTATCTGAAAACCAGTGGTAATGAGATGCTTTTATATGAACAAGAAATACATTGTAAACACAGCTCACTTTTCATGGTGGATTCTCTCTGCTCACAGCTTGAAGAAGATTTATGTAGAATGAAGATGGTTCAAATTCCAATTTATTAATGAGGATGAAAAGACAAAGACTGGAATCATCCCAAGAAAGTTACAGTTTATTAAGGTAAACATGCTTCTGAAGTTAATGTTTTCATTTGTTCTGAAAAAAAACCCTACAAAAAACCCACACCAAACCAACAACTCCCAACAAAACCTTCACATTGCAAAATGTTGACAATTTTAAGGTATTTTATGGTTTTCACATCATGTGCCAAGTGGGGTCTGCCTACAGCTAACACAAATTAACCATTCTGTACTGAAACTGATGGCTAGCAATGTAGGAGACTAAAATGTTTAATATACTCTAGGTGTCTTGCAAGTGCAAATGAGTAATTTATATATTTTAAATAAATCATTCCACTGCTTCGCTTCTCAGAATAAAACACAGCATAAGTGGTAGGATATTATGCAAGCGACAACAGAGTTCATACTTTCAGCCCATTGCAGTGTTTCAAGATAGCTTCACTAAGGTCAGTGCTGCAACAAATTACATCAACCAAGGATATGTTTGATATTAAAGAGAACTGCAAATTTAGTGTGTAACATACAAAACCAACAACAACAAAAAGGCCTATTCATAATGAGGAACAAAGGCTTGACCCCCTAGACAAAAATGAATCCTGTAATCAACACATTTTACAGTTATTATTGATTTCAGTGGCTTATGATTCACTCTTCACTAAGCCATACTAGGTATTTGTTTCTGAGTATTTTTCTTCTGTATGCCAGATACAGAAAATAATATAGCCTAAGGATCACAGAAGTGGCAGAGACATAATGAAGAAAGAAAGGAAGAAGGAAGAAAGGAAAGGAAGGAAGGAAGGAAGGAAGGAAGGAAGGAAGGAAGGAAGGAAGGAAGGAAGATAACAAACATTTTCCTTCTATTTCTTTAAATAAAAATATATGTTTGATTAAATCAAAGCTAAGAATCTAGAGCACCTAAGTAAAACCCTTCATTCTGGTTCCAGTAATGTAAAAAGAACACAACTGCTCAATACACTAGCAAATCTTTTCCTCATCTTGACTCTGGCAGATGCCATTTTTTTCAAGTTTCAGAGGAAGGCATCTGCTAGAAGGGAAACTCTGCTTAGAAAAATATATTTCATTTTAGAATAGTGCCCTAATTGAAAAATGATAGAATTGATCTTTAAGTCTACTTTCACACGTCATCTTTCCAAACATGTATCAGACCATGAATGAAAAATTTTAGTGCTATTATGGGATATTGGTTAAGGGAAATGCAAGTTTTTTATACTATAGATTTCTTCACAAATTGGCTAGTTTCTGTCTGCCAGAAGATTATCTGCTCTTTGGAGAATATATGTAAAATGACAGTTGTAAATTCTATAACATCCTCTCAAGTGTTCATGGACAGGATTCTGCACTTTAAAGAAATACTGTGAGACTAAAAATTTAAGGTCAGTAGGTCTGGTTGGCTATAACTGAGTGGATTTTCTATGTTTAATTAAGTGGCTGATCCTGAGAGAATAATCATCTGCTGTTTCCACTAACCTGAAGATGTGACTACTCGAGGCTTTTAGAGTCACTCCCTAAAAGCTGAGCTTAGCAGTTGAAGAATCCATCCTGTGACTCATGGGACCTCAGATTCAGCCCATCACATGTCTCCACCTCCTTTGTTTTACAGAGGAGTAGTGAAATTGGGCTGGTTCTGGGTATTTTCCCCAAAGGTTTCTATCTTACATTAATTATGTTGCAGACTTCTGACCTGCCTATGTTCCCTTCAGACTGCAACAGAAATAAGAGTCACATTATGGGGCTATGATAATCCTTGCTTAAAAAAGTCTTGAGATCTCTGACACCTCTGCTGCAGCAGTATCTATGGTGAAAGTGCTATGTAGAGGTCTTGATACATGGCAGATTTCTTCTGTAGCCTTGAGAGAGGGTCATAGCACAGAGACTGCAAGGCAGGAATTCCCACCTTCATCTCTGTCCAGCTGCATGGTGCACATGCTCCTTTGCACAACTGTGCCTTTCAGTTCATCCTCCTAGAAGGATAAGAAGGAGATGGGATTGTTGGAACATGTCCAGAGCATTCTTCAAAGAAGATCAGAGGGCTGGAGCACCTCACATATGAGGACAGGCTGAAAGAGTTGGGGTTGTTCAGCCTGGAGAAAAGAAGGCTCCAAGGAAATCTCATAGCGACCTTCCAGTACCTGAAGGGGCCACAAGAAAGACAGGAGGTGGACTGTTTACAAAGGCTTGTGGTGACAGGACTAGGGGCAATGGGTATAAACTGGAGAGGGGCAGATTTAGACTAGACATAAGGAAGAAATTCTTCACCATGAGAGTGGTGAGACAATGGAACTGATTGCCCAAGGAAGCTGTAGCTGCCCCATCCCTGGAGGTGTTCAAGGCCAGGTTGGATGGGGCCTTGGGCAGCCTCATCTAGTGGGATGTCCCTGCCCATGACAGGGGCGTTGGAACAGGATGATCTTTAAGATCCCTTCCAACCCTAACTATTCTATGATTCTATGATTCTATGATTCTATGATTTGTCTTAGGCTTTAGTGTGTCATATCCCCAGTTCACCTCCTTTTTTGCAGTAGAGTGTTCTTCCACACATCCCTCCTCCTCACTTTCTCTTCTACTTGACACTTTACCCATTACAGCCCCCAGCGTGAGGTAGATCATTAGGAAATAAAATTAAGAAAACAACATATCCTAGAGTGAAAAACTATACAGTGCTAAAGTTTTTAAAATCTGTAATTGTTCTGGTTTGGTTTTTTTTTTTGTATTTTCCATGGATTAGGATGAAAATATGAGTCTTTTGATTGCCTCTAGGTGAAAGTAAAATATGAAATTCTATTCCCAGAAGGATCTTCTTTGTTGTTTTAGCGTATGTTTGGTTTTGCATTGAAAGATTATTATTATGACTTCTGCTAATGCTTTTTCTGTGTAGAGTTTCCAAAACCTCTCATTGTTCTATGCCAGAAATAGGGCTGACGTGTATGAGCTGATTCTCTTGGTGCTCGCGACAAGTTTCTTATTGCCACATATAAAAGGAGTGAACCTAATGGGCATTATCCACTACAAAAATACTAGTTTGATGCAAGGTTTGTATTTTGCCTTGTCAATGGTGTGGTATCACAAAACCAGGCTCAGATTTTTTCAGTGAACTCCAGGCTAACTGTTTTGGAAAAGGAAGAATGTATGCCTACATAGGCATCCAGAGTTATTCCATAAAGACATGAACACAGAAGCCATTTCTGCCACAATCACCACAAAATCTGGGAGTATATTGCTTCAGATCACTCCAAAAACCACCTAGATCTTTTATAGTTTAATTCTAGATTCAATAAACACATAGAAAAGGCCATCAAATGAACAGAGGCTATATAATTTGCAATTAGAACATGTAACTGGTGTTTCATAAAAATATGGATACACTTATGTCTCTGGGCTGAATTGAAAGAACCACAAGTTTTGACAACTTGCACCTGCAATACGAATTCACTGGATTTTTAGAAAAATAGAATACATTACATGTAAACAAAGTGCGTATCCCTTAGCTATAGTCCTCTCTTGAAACTTAGCTCCTGAACAATGTTGCCAAAAGAAATAGCTTTTGTGCTTTCAGACAGCCAACATCTTATAAAATGAGGCAGATGAATGATGTTATGTGTAAGGGATGAATAAAAATATCAAAGATCTGGAGTTCCAAACAGGCTCTGTGGGCCAAGAAAACTGTATTAAAATTCACCCCATAGAAAATAAAAGCAAACAACATTGGGACCAACCTGAGTACTCAGTCCTGCTCCAGAAGCTAAAGGCTTGTTAGTGTTCCTGAGGCAGAGTGGTCGCTCATTCCGCAGTGAAATCCCTAAGATTTTTGAAGCATATTGCTACACTGGGTTTGTTCAATGACAGTAAAGGTGTGAAAGGTTTATGAAATTTTTATGTTGAATGGATATCTTTATTGTTATTTGAGACTGACAGCATTCAGTGCCATGCTCTGGTGTACTGCCTTTGGAATTTTTGGGAAGTCTTTTACCACCAATGGAGAAGACTGGGATTTCATTCACAGATTAAAACCAGAAGAAATGTTTTGATAACTCAAACTGAGCAGCTTCATAATTTAAATTACAGAAATGTATGCAAAAAAAATTTACACTTGAGTTAGCACTTAATAATTCAACTGCATGAACGAAATTCCTTAGTGATGTCTAGAGCTATAATAATGTACAACTTAAATAAAGAGATATATTCCCTAATTTATGTAAATGAAGGAATTGAACCCAACAGTATTCAGCAAAGGCACACATTACTTTTAAACTTTCTCATGCCAGTAAAATATGCAGGTGAAAATTTCCTCTCTGTTCTACAAAGCAGTTGCCAATTCAGTCTGCTTTCACTTATGCATATGTAAAAATATTGATACCATAACTAAAGACTTCAGAAAGAGTTAGATCTATTTATCAGATGTTACAAATGCACAAGAAAATTAATTCTTTTCTTAGGCTACACTTGATTTTAATCAGAAACTAGCAACAGACAGTCAAAATGATAAGAATGGCAGAATGCATTAAAAAGTCACCCATGGTTTACTTATAAGAGTTATCTCACTTGATTTTACATATCTGAAGGTATTTGACAATGAACTAGTCATCATAATTTTCCCTTGTGGGGCCTCTCCAAAAAGTCATCTGACCTCTCTTGAACAGGGTCATGTATTCTTTGGAGGTGCCTTTTTCCCTTTTTGGACTAATTGATAGTCTCAGGTGACTGGTTCATAATTAATGCCTTACATTTGGCTCACACTTGCATGGCTGAGCTTTCTGCATGACCAAGGAGTATCCCAAAGAGAGGAACAGAATAAAAGTGGTCACAAACTGAATAATAGGAAGTGAGGAAATAAAAATGTACTTTCATCAGTATTTCTTTAAAACGCCTCATTTAATGAGAATATTTCTCCTTTACTTTATGTTTTGGTCTCCTGTAGAAAAGGGTTGCGATCTGAGTTCCAATACAGTTCTGGCAGTATTCCTTGCCGTTACAACATATTGCCTGGAAGAATGTAAGAAGCTGGATCAGTCTTTGTCCATCAGTCACACAAGTTACGTCTTGGATATATACTTGAGATCTTTATGACCTTGCAGATGCTTCTATTGTGAACAATCACTTCATTTGTTTCCCTCATTCTTTTTTGTGTTTTATTATTTTCTATTGAAACTCAGATTTTTAATCACGCTTTTTTATTTGCCTTCCTCAACAAATAGCTTCACAAATAGCACTATATGTTTCTCTGATGCCTTTGACATCGACACATAGGATAGATGTAAATACTCCTTGGTAAACTCAGAGGTTATCAGGTGTTTTAGTACCACTAAGACATAATATGGAGCTCCCCAACATACATCTGGATCTGTTCTCTTTCTTGGTTTTGATGACAATATATTCATGTCTGGTAAATGGTCTTCAGGGCCTCATGTATTCAGAGGCTTAATATGCCAAAACAGCTTGTTGTTGTACCTTTGCCTTCCAAAAATTAGGATGATAAAATATACTTCTACAATGAGGTTCAATCTAACATGACTTTAAAAATCAGTCGTCTTCATAATAATCATGGTTATTAGCCATTGGAACAATTTCCCAAGTTATGTATCTTCCCTTTAGTTACTTAGTACAGGACTAGTATTTTTTCATACGTATCTGTTCTAGCTCAGCCTTAGGTTGAAGGTCAAGCTAAGAAATAAGGCACTGAAGTTCTTGACTTAGGTCAAACATAAGTGATAAAATTGTAGTTTTGGCCTTAAAATCTTTCTCTTTATAAACCACATCTTCTTATCTGACTGACAATTATGTGTAGCTGTTAAAGAGCTTAGACTGCAATAATTAATAAATAACGACAAATTATAGAAATGTCTGTTCTTCTCCATGACAGAAGGCTGTTGTTAAGCTTACTTTCCATTTTTTCCCACTGCAGATCTAATCAATATTTAACTACAGGAAAATAAAGCTGATAATTTTTTCTATGCTGAATGAAACTGCTGAAAACCTCATTTGTAAAAATTGCAGTTTTCGTTTTTAATCTAACAATTCTACTCATGTTTCTTTGTGAACTGGAAGCATTTGGAGCTATGCATTGACTTTATAGATTCACAGCTTCCCAAATGCAAATACACTTGGTGTGCAAGCCTGTTTTCAGAAGTATCCACTCACTGCAGCATCTTCTCTATGGCCTCAGGTTTTACTATCATTGCAATCAATTACAAAAGCCTTCGTTTACTGTAATGAGAAATTTGGAAAAAGAAAATGTGAAGACCTGGCTAACAAGACCAATCTACACACCACATTTTATTCCACATCTGCAGCTTGCTAGGGCAGAAGATACCTACCCAAACCGCAGTATCAAATGCTGACACTTGAATGCACTGGGATCCTTCACATTTGAGTTCAAGTTACAATGTTCTCAGCTGATAGAACCACTGAATACCCAAGCATTTTATATAGAGGCACATGGTTTCAATGATGGTAAACTTATTAGTTTGTTTTTCTTTTTTTTGTTTTTTTTTAATTTTTTAAGCCATAGCCCTGAAGACTGAATGGCAGCCAAGCACAGCCACATCTAGAAATGTTGCCGATGTAAACTGAATTAAATCCAGTATAAAACTGAATAAATGATTTATACTGAAAGGAGAAACAAACTAAATTAATTAAAAATCAGCTTGTTTAGTTTGAATAAGCTGTCTTTCTGTCTGACTCTGAAGGCAATTTTGTTCAACAAGAAACACCAACATGTGGTCACTGTTTCCAGGTTATAATGCCGAGATGAATAGTACCTTTCATAACCGAGTCCTCCACAAGCTCTGGACTTGATCCTGAAAACACTTTGTATGTAATTATGTTGGCTTCAACTGTACTACTTCAGGGTGGGTTTCACTCCCTTAACATTAGACTTTTTGAAGTAGACATGTAGGCTCCCTCTGCAGTCAAAGCAGAGATATGGAAATCAGTAAGAAAGAAGTTGTGTATCAGTAAGAAAGAAGATGTGTTCCTTACCTGAAGTTTTTTTAACCTTTTTTGAATGATATAAAACATATACTTGTAAAGTCTGATACCTCCTTTGGCTAGTCTAAAGGCCACAGAGATGCTATAGTAGAACCAAGCCTGTATGCAGTTTTGATATAAATGAGAGTAGTATACAGAAAGGACTCACATTATAACACAGACCAGAAACAGTAATGGGATGAGGGGCTACAGCTCTCACAGAAACCGCTTTATTTGCTATAAATCTACACCTGACCACGTGGGCAATAGTAAGTTTTGCTCCTGTAAAAACTGCTATTGAATTGTGAAGTAAAAAAAGACAAGAAAATAGTACTGGTATTTTCCCAACAACTCCCCACAAAACAGAAGTCTGATTCAAAATGTAATTCACTGTGGGCTGTAGAGATATTGAAAAAATGATGATATGTGCTGCAGGGATTTTACTAAGCTTTTGGGATTTGGCTTCCATTCACTGGGATTTAGATGCCTCACTAACCTCTTTTGGCTACGGTAGGTTCCTTGTTCAGAGAAACCCACACATAAACCTTTGAAATTTCCCTCCACAGCTCTTAAAATCCACAACTTCCATGAACATGTGCCTTTCTGCATTAGAAATGATGGGGTGATCTTCAAATTAAGAGTCCACTTCCTTCAAATAACTTGCACAGGTACAACGTGAAAGGGTTTAAGCAGAATACTAACACAGAGCATGGGGAATGTGCAAACACACCACACCAAGTTACTGTTTTGAACTTCTGATGGTTCTGGTAACTCCCATCTTCCAGACAGATTTTTGTACTGACTTGGCCAGTAGTATATTATCTTAAGCTACTAACAACAATCTGTTCTCACTGATGAAGCTATAACAAATCTAATGTTTACATTTTAAGGGAGACAACCTTTTAATATAATCAAAATAACTATTTATTGAGGACAGTGAACATGATCCCATGTAATGTATGCTGTAAATTATTATGGCATGTGGTTCCATTTAACACTATTTTGTTTGCAAAGTGATCACCTAGAGTTAAGGTTTCCCCTAAATCGGGTAAGAAACAAAAACATCCAAGAATAAATAAGAAATAGGGTGTGTTTTGGACAAGACTATCTCTTAGGGACAGATAGAACATTTCTATCTATAGAACCACCGCCTGGATATTTGTCGTCTGTTGGCCACAAGTACATATTTTCACCAGAAGAAAAGTGACTTTCAGGCATTCATGAAGATTTGTTCACGCTAAGGATAAACAGAACTAGATATCCTGTGTCTGGAGATAAGAAAATTCATGGAACCATTTCTCATAATAACACTCATGTTTTATTAAAATGAGGGATTTTTTTTATTATTGGTACAGCCACTGCTGAAGGGAATTGGAGTTCTCTGGACACAACTCTGAACTGATTTGATTCTTACCCTGCCTCTCTAGGTGCTGAAGCCAATAAATCAATACAGTAGTTGCTGCCATTCAGTGAGAGCAGGATAATGCTTTAATCAATTTGTTGAACCACTGGTTTTATTTGAAATTGAAACAGGAGATAGAAAAGCCATGCTTTAGAAATATAGAAGTATAATTTTTACAGAACAGGAAAATGAGCTTCAGTTACTTTTCCATGGAAATTAATTTCTTGTGTGACTCATAAAGTACATAGAACTGTGGGCTCTCAGGGGTTGCTTTTCTTTCCTGTGCAGGACAGATGTGGAAACAGAACAAACCTTTTTCTTGTCACACTATTTATTTTGTAGAGACTGAATTTGCATTGTAACTATGTTCTGTAGACAAAGCCTTTGTTCTTTTCACCACATTTGGGCCAGATACCACATGCATTATGTGCCAAAGCGTGGCATAAAGTCAGTAGATAATCTAGGTGCTTCATGAGATGGTTTGAGTCTTCAGAGGACAGAGATTAAATAGTGAGAAGAAGGTGCCTGGTCTGTGACATTGTGTGTCTAAGCCTGTGATATGTTGAACAAAGTTAAATGGTGTGAACTGCAATGGAGTTTGAACATGTTCAGTAGTTCAAAATCAGATCCTTTATGACTAAGATTTGATAATTAGCCAGGAATTTGGCAACAAGACAAAGATGGATATTCTACTTTTACCAAAGGAAGAAATGAATGAAGTGAAATTTGTTCTTATTTCATAGCCTCAGGGGCTAGAAATGCCCTTCTTCATGCACTCATGACCCCCAGTAGGATTTCTCCTAATGCAATTTATAGTGCATGCTAAGCTTTTTCACAAACAAGTAGACTGAAAGAGCCTTGACCTCCTCTTTCTTCTGACTGCTTCTTGTTTTCAGTTCTTTAGATTAGGTAGATCATGGGATGATCAGGTAAAAAATAAAATTAAAGGACAGAGACTCTTGTCACACAGAAACACAGAATCAGTTGGTTGTAAAAGACCCACAGGATCATCAAATCCAACCATTCCTATTAACCACTAAACCATCCCCCTGAGCACCTCATCCACCCGTCTTTTAAACAACTCCAGGGATGGTGACTGCCTGACAGGGATGGGCAGCCTGTTCCAGTGCCCAATGACCCTTTTGGTAAATTTTTTTTTCTGATGTCCAGTCTGAACCTCCCCTGGTGGAGCTAGAGGCCATTCCCTCTCGTCCTGTCCCCTGTCACTTGGGAGAAGAGGCCAGCACCGTCCTCTCTACAACCTCCCTTCAGGTAGTTATAGAGAGCAATGAGGTCTCCCCTCAGCCTCCTCTTCTCCAGGCTAAACAGACTCAGCTTCCTCAACCGCTCTTCATAAGACTTGTTCTCCAGCCCCTTCACCAGCTTTGTTGCTCTTCTCTGGACCACACTTCAGAGGCTCAGAAATGAGTTACAGCATCTTCTCTTGAAGGACCTCAAAGATACCAAATGCATAGTTCCTCGATTAGAAGAGATTCACTAGGCACAATTTAGCCTAGCAGTTGGAAAATAGTCTTTCTCCTTAAGAAATTTAAGCAACAGCACTGGATTGCACAGTACTGCAGACATTTCTGTCTCTACTTACAGCAGGAATAATAGAGCTCAACATAAAGATAAATGCCTATAGTGTAGCCACATGCTGCTGTCTCATGTTTTTCCTGCAGCCTTTACTGAGAGCCTATATATCTGCTTTGACATTTTATCTCAGATTAAAATAGTTCTTTCTGAGATATGACAGTTCAACATTGCAGTGTCTGGACAGTGTTCAGACTTATGATCAAGCAGAAAGGGAAGGGAATAGAAAGGAACAAACCCAGCTTACTTCTCTTGCTAATTTTAATTGTTTGCTATACATCTCTTTGGTCATTTAATACGTGCTTGTATTATTGCTCGATGATAAAAGAAAAATGAAAATGGTTAACTTTTTTTTTCTTCTTTCGTTTTTTAAGAGCCACTCAGCCTTTATAGGAAATTTGAAGAGTTGCCCAGGGCACTGTGTGTAGAATTTGGTCTGAGCCTTAAACTAGCTATAAAAGACAAAAAGGGAGAAAAAACTCTTCATACTCATGGTTTTAAGAAACCATTGAATACTTCTATGCAATAGCCAGAAAATTTCTGCAGGAAAAATATTGTCATTGTTATTGCCATCATTATAATCATAGCATAATAGAATACTAGGTAGGAAATGACCTCTAGGACCATCTGATGTAACCTTTCTTAGCAAAAGCATGATTTAGACAAGATTGCCCAGCACCCTGGCCAGCTGAATATCATTGTACCTTCAAAACATTGAGAAGAAACTTTCTCCCCTATTAAAACTTCAGACAATTTATGGAAATTTGACAGAAATTCCAATAATTTTTGGGCATTTTGAACACACTGTAAGGGGTAAATGCAGTCCTGACCAGAATGGTCACTAAAAGTGGTAGCATTAATACAGATACTGAAATACGTAAAATTCCTTCTAATGTCTCCCACTAAAGCCGTACTTATCTACTCTGCAATTTACCTAACAGTGGTTTAAAACACAATGCCAAGGAATGCATCAACTGATCATTTAAAATTATACTATGCAGATGGTGAATACTCTTTGTCCAGGGTTTAAGCTTGTGTAACCTTGTTTTACAGCCTTAGGAACAAGGAATAAAAAAGTATGTTCATTCTGCACTGTGTCCACAGAAATTTTATTCTTTCCCATTTTTTCATTCAGGAAACAGCCACAAGAGGGCATCTTTTTTCTTGGTTTCTTCCACTTCAATAAATGACAAGCTTAATTATTTCACAAATTAGTGTGTATAGTTCTTGAAAGATGAACCTTCTGCTATTTATTCCACCAAAAATAGGTGTTCTCATGATTTGCAAGAGGAAAAAGTAGCTATTAAAATAAAACCATTTCCAAACCCATTCCTTTTACATTTCACAGAGACTACACACCAGTTCCGCACATGAAAAAAGGGGACATTCTTACTGATTTCTTTTCCACAAGTCTGAAACACCTCCAGTATATAAAGCAAGTAGTACTTTTCATTATATATTCTCTTTACCAATGTTCGTGTTTTCAGAACATATCAAAGCACAATTCTGTAGTTTTAATAAAAGCTTAAAGAAACAACAGAGATTTTTCTTCCAACAATCTGCTCCGTATTTTCTCTTTCTTGAACTTCTTCTGGTGCAGAATGAAATTACCAGCAGAGTGGCTGTGCAGTTTAGAGAGTATCTGAGAACAAGGTGAAATGCAAGAATCATTTCACAGAAATTTAAAACTCAAACTGAGCTCTAATCTGCATTATACAGATCACAGTGATACTTTTATTAAACAGTGCCATACAAGGATTGAAACAACAGAAAGTTATATTGATGATAATGAAATGAATGTCAAAAATCAGGCATAAAATCCTAGTTTGAAGTTCTTAAAACAGCAGAAGTAAATGGCTATTATGAAACAACTTGTCTTCAAACACCTCCATTTATTTTGTGGAAATACAAGACACGTGTAGACAAGTAGAGTCTGTGTATCTGTGTGTGTGCAGTTTATAAAAAAAAGCATCATTTGGTGTTGTAGTAACAAACTGCTTTAAAAAAAACTAGCTAAAAAACCTGTAAAACTGGCTTTTGGTGAGCTTAGGAAAAGACACACATTAGATCCTATCCTGTATACCTGGACCACCCATCTGACTTCTACATGAATAGCAGGTGATGATAAAGTTCTGCTGAAGTGGGTAACTTGGTGGAAACTCCAACATATTACTCTGGACTTCTTAGGTTGTGCTGTTATTTCACAGGAGCAACAGTCGAGGTCTGTTCGACACCCAAGTTGCCAGCTGAAAACTTTCAATCTGAGCTCTTCACTAAAGGAAGCAAGTTTTGAAAGAGCCCCAGTGTGTCTTGTCTGGAAGTGTGTGATACTATCTATGCCATGTGTTCAGTGGCTCTCAGCCTGTGGGCAGAAAGGCTCTTCCGTGGGCAGCCACAGAAGGAAATATGTTGGAGAGAAGGGTTTGGTGTGGGAGTGGGTTGGTCCAGGAGAGAAATTCTCTCTTAGGAAGTGGTCTGCAGCATGCGAAAGCTGGAGAACCACCGTTGTAGCACATTCCACTGGCAAAACAAATAAATACGAACGCAGATGTATGCTTGGCAGCTACAGTTTTGCACATGGGCTACTCAAAACATGCACCAACTCCTAGTACTGGGCTTTCTCCTTATCAATGAGAGTAGCGAGCTAACTTTTTCTCACTCCCAGTACACCAGCCAGTGACCTGCAGTTCAGCCCCAGTAGGAATGCGTCATGGGAATGATGTGATGATGTGAGCGGACCCGAGGCTGGTTTAGACGTTATGATTTGGATCAGCACCTGCGCAGGGTGATCACAATATTAGGTTGGGATGCCCCTGTACAAACTCAGAGGTGTGTGTGATCCAGCAGTGCAGGAGAGACTTGTAGTCCAGGAAAATGTAATGAGTGCAGGGTCCTTCATAGAATCATAGAATCACCAGGTTGGAAGAGACCCACCGGATCATCGAGTCCAACCATTCCTATTAACCACTAAACCATCCCCCTGAGCACCTCGCCCACCCGTCCCTTAAACACCTCCAGGGAAGGTGACTCAACAACCTCCCTGGGCAGCCTCTGCCAGTGCCCAATGACCCTTTCTGTGAATTTTTTTTTTCCTAATGTCCAGCCTAAACCTCCCCTGGTGGAGCTTGAGGCCAATCCCTCTCATCCCGTACCCTGTCACTTGGGAGAAGAGCCCAGCTCCCTCCTTTCCACAACCTCCTTTCAGGTAGTTATAGAGAGTAATGAGATCTCCCCTCAGCCTCCTCTTCTCCAGGCTGAACACCCCCAGCTCTCTCAGCCGTTCCTCATAAGGCCTGTTCTCCAGCCCCTTCACCAGCTTCGTTGCTCTTCTCTGCACTCGCTCCAGAGCCTCAACATCCTTCTTGTGGTGAGGGGCCCAGAACTGAACACAGGATTCGAGGTGCGGTCTCACCAGTGCCGAGTACAGGGGGAGAATAACCTCCCTGGACCTGCTGGTCACAGTCTCAGCAGAAAATCGCTGCCCCGCTCTGAGCGGCTGCTGGCGGGCGCTCCGCTACTTTTCACAGAGTTGATGTGTCCCGCTGGCCGGAGCTGTGACCAGAGGGTGTGTGCCTGGGCTCGGCTGACTGACAGACAGACAGACAGACACACACCCCCACCCGCGAGGCAGCCCATTTGCCGGAGGGGGGTGTGCATGTGCGTGCGAGGGAGTGGAAAGGGGTGGCGGGGATGGAGGCAGGGAAGCCAGGGGAAAGTCTGACACTCCTCGCAGAAGGAGCGAGACCCTCCGCCGCCGCCGCCGCCGCCGGGGAGGAGCCCTCCTCGCTCGCAACGCCTCCAGGAGCCCGGGCCCCGCGGCTGCCTCGCCCCGCACCTCGCTCCGGCTTCCCGGCAGGTACCAGGCAGCCCCCGCGCCGCTCCGCTCCGCCGCCCGCTCCAGCGCTTTCTCCCGCCGCCGCGGAGCCGGGCTGGGAGGGGAGGGTTGTGCCAAAGCGCGCGGGGATCCCCCGCTCGGCTCGTCCCGGACCCGACGGCTGCACCTGGGGGCGGCCCCCGCGCCACCTGCCTTGGTGTCATCGAGGGGCTGAGGTGCGCTGGCTTTGGGGAAACCCCTGGGCACGCGGCAGAGGTGGGTTTGGGGGGGGAGGGGGTCAGGGGGGAGAAGGAGGCGGTTTGGGGGAGCAAAGTTAAGAGGCTGGGGAGGTGGGAGCCGAGCGCGTTCGGGGAGAGGCGTTTCTTTTCCCTCAGCCCCGGCTTGTGCTTCGCCCGAGCGCCCGGGGGCGAGGGGAAGGGCAGCCCGCGTTCATCCCTGGGAATACTGAGCGCTGGAGCGGGGGTAAAATTCCCTCTTTTCCATAGAGCCCTCCAGCATTGCCGTGAGCCGAACGCGTCCATCACCAGGAGCCGCCGAGCACCTGGCTGGCCTGGCGTGCTCATAGAAATGAGATTATTCGTCTTCTCACACTGACGACCGCTACTTTACTTTGTGCAATAACACAGGGAGGTGGCAAAGGTTGTTTTGCAGTGAATATATATATACGTAACTATATAAGTGTTTATATACAATGAAAGTTGTTGCTTCTCGAGTGGGTTAGGCAATTGGTGACTGTGTAATGAAGAGGCACGAAGCAGCCACCTGTGTTTCCTTTAAAAAAGCTTCACTTTGATTTGAAATGGAAAAACTTGTCCAAGAACAATAGAGATTAATGCAGCAGTCTGGCCAGAAGAGCACAGTACTAAGAAAGGAGAAGATAAATGCTGCTTCTGTAGCTCTGACGGAAGATGCAGGCAAGAACTATTGGAAGAATTTTAGCATGTCACATTTCCTTCTTTACTGCCTACTTGCAGTTCCAAGGAGCAGGTAAAGGGATTTAATTCACTGTTTACCAGTAGGAGGCAATTAGTACTATGTGGCACAACATTTTAATACTGTTTTCAAGCACTTCTTAGTATAGCTGTTGTGATTTTTGTCTTTGCGTTTCCATTAGTTTGTTTAGTTTATTATGGGTCTGATCCAGAAAAGCTCTACTCATCATCATATACAAGGTATGTAAGGATCAACAGTTTCCCTAAATCAGTGAAAGCTAGATGTCCCAAATAGATTTTTAAAGAGGAATTTGGGTATTTTAAACCATAATTATAATCCTGTTGTCAAACAGAGGTATTCAGATTTTGCAGGTGTCACACCTCTTTTTCCGTAAAACTTCCAAGACAAGACCTAGTCTGCGATGCATTATAAATAGAAGCTTTTTAGCCTTGATCAGGCTGAGCAGTTTGGCTTCACTTTTGTTTGAACTTTATTTTGGCTTGGACATCCAGACTAGCCTGAGATCCAGGAACTAAATTTACTTTCCCTCTTCTTACCACTTGATCGATCCAATAGGGATTCACAGGGTACGGGGAACGGGCAAACTCCCCAGTAGGTGCAGCGGTGAAGCACAGAGATGGGCTTCAAACGAGGCAGAAGTGTTTTGAGCCAAAGTCTCCCACAACCAGTATGTGGGCTCTGCCCATGAAGCTTTTTAACCAGAAATGGAAATAGCAGCTTCACCAGTGTCTTCTTCCAGATCTCAAAATATAGGAACAACTGCAGCTAAAAGTTGGTATAAAATGCTTTGAGATCACAATAATCTCAGGAAGAGAAAAGTCCCTTCTGGTACTGCTGAGTAAGGTGACTAAATCTCAGGAAGATATAATTTTGAGTTGTATTCCTGTTCTCACCTTGGTAAGGCGGGTAGCTACATTCAGAATCCCTTAACAGTGATACCTCTTCAGACCCCATTCCTAAGTCGCAGCCTCCATCTGCTTCTCTCCAGCTGCAGGTTGTACTGTCAGCTGATGTTCCAAAACACTGTAATAACCGTGATCTCAGTCTACTTCTCAATGTTACTGTTTTGTTTTGTTTTCTGGGAAGTGAGGTTTTTACTGTAGATACCACTGTGTTCATTATGCAAATTATACTGCACTTTGAAATTCTGTTGGGATTTTGCAATTGAATTAAATGAAACAAGGCCCTTGGAAAATATAGTTTTAATTAGGCTAGAATATTAAATAGAAATAGATGTTGTTAATTGGGAAAGCGCCCCTTTATAAAGTGTTTGAGGATACTGCATTATTATTCCTCAGAGATTCAATAATGGTACTTAAGCTAATCAACACTGTAAACACCAAGGCTTTAAAAGTGAAGTCAAAAAATGAAAGACTACCAACAAAACCTGTCAATAATTTGGTCCTAGCAGAAGGGATATGTACGAATCTCTATGTTCTATCACAAAACAAACGGAGGTACAGATGTCCTGCACAGTCAGGACCTCTACAGTTTAATTTGCAGGAGGTTATAATCACTCAGAGTCACTATGTGAGTATGCTTTCAGCTTAGGGAGGTCAAAATATTGTATTTCTGGAGTCTTTCTGAATTTCTGTTTTGCTTTTTCTCTGATTCTTCTTTTTGCTGTTAAAAACACAGAAGTTGTAATTGCAGGTGTCTCTTCACCAAATACCACTGCAGTGTAGACATACCAGTTACCTGTGGCTTTGGAGAGGCAGATTCATCTGCTTGGAATCAACTGAATTCCCTGCACATGCCGGCATTTCTTTGGCTAAAATGCCTGATGATGGAATTGGCCACTGAGCCACCTCTCTACTCTTTGAGGTTTCCTACACGAGGGAATCCTTCAGTGCTGGTTGAGCAGGCTTTCCTCCCGCACTCTTCTGGCAAGGCAGCCTGCAGAATAGCCTGGGCTATGTTTGGCCCATTGTCTTTTTAACCCATGGAAAATGCTTAAAGTCCATGCTGAGTGTCATTAAATCAAATAGACACAGCAAAGGTGTGATGTGTTTGTTTTTCTTGCTTTCTGGATTCTCTCCAACTACAAACAAGCAACAGAGAAGCTCCTAGTAAAGCCAGGCTCATGAGACATGAAGCGTGGTGGCTGTATTTAAACTGTGTGAAGCAAATTTTTACTCCATGGGTGTGCTATTTTTATCTTTTTTATAGTGCACCTCTGTCGTACTTCTTAACATAATCTACCCCTCCCCCCTCCATTTCTGTCTGGGTTTTATGTGTTTTATATACTTAGCAATGGCACTGAGTCAGTGCTGAGATTATCCGTATACAAATCTTTAGTCCTTTTATCTTTTCTATTCTTCTATATTCAGAAAGGCCCCTCCCTGGTAATGTTATTTTTCACATCCTAGAGACATGTGTGAACATCCACATGTTATCTGACAGTGAGTGATTTAAAATAAACGAAAGAAAAGGAGAAAAAAAAGCCCTTCTGCTCTACTCTCCCCAGCTTAGATGAACCCAAACAGCGTCACATGGAGGGGATCCAGGATGAGTCAGGGAGCAGTGCTGTGCTCCAAAATTCCACTTTGCGTTACAGCTGGGAGGCAGCATTTAGGATCATGTGGATTTATTTTCTTTTAACGGGAACTCTAAAATAATTTATGGAAGACTAATGGGCAGAACAGATAACACATAACAGATAACAGTAAGACAAGAAGAACCTGGATTCCCATCTAGGTTGAATCACTGACTTAGTTTGGCTATCAAGATGATGGGTGTGCTGTTTAAGCCTAGAATATTATACTGGTGTTAACTAAGTCATTCCCTGTAACATAACTTGAAGATGTGATTAAGGATCAGAGCTCTGTTGGTACCTAATGTTTTATAGTCAGCTTCACTGCTCAGATCAAGCACAGTACATGAGAGGCATTAATTTGCAACCTTAATTTGCAGGACAAATCTTAAAGAGTTCAGGATATATATGGCTAATGAAAAATTCATGCTGTAGAGCGCATTGTAGACTCATAGAATGGTTTGAGTTGGAAGGGACCTTAAGGATCAACCCATCTGTGATGGGCAGAGACACCTCCCACTAGATCAGGCTGCCCAAGACCCCAGCCAACCTGTCCTTGAACACCTCCAGGGATGGGGTTTATGTATATGTGGAGACTTGTAACTCATTAGAGTTATTCATAACTTCTGCATTCCATGAGTTTCACACTAAGTATTACTTAACTTTTAGTAATATGTATTCCCTTTGCATATCTTTGCATTTTTAATTCCTGTGTTATTATAAACAGAAAGAAGAGTTGCGTGAGCTTTTTTTTTTTTTTTAATGTGGTCAATTTAAAAGCAAAACAAATATCCATAATTAAACTGTTTCCAATCTAGTTGGTCAGTGAATCAGAAAACAGATGTCACGCAGAAGAAGAGAGGCTAAAAAGTGTTGTAACATCTGAGCATACTCCAGTGATATGCTGAGTTCTTGTTGTTGTTGTTTTCTTATTTGTTTTTTTCCAAAGCGGAGGGAGGAGAAAAGTTACCAACTTTCCTGGAATGTTCACTTCCAAAAATCCTGGAGACGCTGCAGCCTCAAGACTGACCTCATCTCTGTCATCATTGGAAACAGAAAGCCCAGGATTAACTGAAAATTATACAAAACTAAGGCTGTCATGAAATGAAAGACTCGTGCCTGTTCTCAATCTGTCTGTACTTAGTGACTTCAAGGGACTTAGGCACACATTTAAAGATAGACTGCTCTGCAAAATTGTCTCGAGAAAGAAGTACTTTCCTAAAGTCTAAATCTAGAATCAGATCAAGTCTTTTAAAAATAAGTGCAGTCCTGAGGGCTGATGTGGCCAAATATTCAAGCTTGATCTTGGCAAGAATTTTAACATTTTGAACAGCTAGATCTAATGGTATGTGCCTACCTAGCTTGTTATATTCCCCTGGAATTTATCAATGACACACTCCATATAATTGTGGTTACTTTTGTCCATCTAAAATCCTTTTTTGGTTTTGCAAGGGGGAGATTGCAAAGAGGGAGTATGTAAAAAATTCATTCTCAACCAAAAGCAAAAAGTTTATTTTATTCCCTTGCATAATGAAGAATTAAAACAATGTCTGTTGCTCTCCTGCTTAATGTAAGAATGCTAAAAAAATAGTAGAATAAATATGATGAATTTTTCATATGGAACTTATTCCCTGTAATTTTACAATACACATATAGGAGTTTTTATGAAGACTTATACTAAAAAGCTTTAGAACATCATAATAAAGGAAAACTGTTCATCACATCCTTTGGTATCAAAAGACCTAAACAGCTACGCGTTGAGAGAGGGAAATAAAAAGATGGACAGTGACAAATAGTGATAGGGTGTAGCAAATGCAGTTCCATTTCTCCAAGATTTACAGAAAGAACCAGCCTTGACTGTAATGTTCTCAGCATTATTTTTCTGACTTTTTTTCATAATCTGTGACTTTGCAAAGTGTAACGTTCCTATATCCATTCTCTAACTTCTGAAAGACCAGTTTCACTTGCATATAAAATACCAATCATTTACTTAATTTCATGATTTATTTTCTTGAAACCCTTTATTAATGACATATAATGACATAATAAGCTACTACAGTATGTCTTAATAACAGGGTGATCATGCGTTACATCTCTGAAATTCCTTGCTGTGTAATACAAATCAGAAGAGGTGCAGGAAGAAATTTGTTAGTATCGGTCTTCCATATTTCTTAAAATCTTTTTTTTTTAAGGAATGTAGGAAGCATGAATGAGATATGGCTGATCACGATTCATCACTTCTATTTGCATAGTCGTTAGTTACCAGCAGTGGCTCTTTTCTCATTCAGAGAAGGTTTATTAATTTATTAGCTAACTTGCAGTAGCATTCAGAAGTCCAAGTCAAAAGAGAAAATCCTCTTGTGTTTAGCACCAGTAATGTATCCAATTAAACAAAAAAACCAAAAGCCACTTTCAATTACAGTGTAGGGTAAGAGTCAGCAAGCACAGAAGACTTAAGACATGTGGGTTCCTCAAGAAAACAAGTAACAAACCCAATTTTATTTCATAGAAAATACAGAGGTCTCAGCCTGTTTTTCTGTTGTTGAGTGATACAAGCATCAGGGCAAAGTTGAATTGTTGGCATTAATGACATCTTTGTGAAAGATAAGTAGCAAATTTGGCCTTATGCCTCAATACATTAACTACATTGAATTAACCTGACTTTTGGTTCCTGTGACCTCCTTAGCTTATCAGATTAACTTCTGAACAATGCAGCTTCAAAGAATCCACTTTATTCTGAGGAGGTATAGAATAAATGAACACCTCGAAAAGCTGAAAGGAAGAAACAGAAATATAAGTTAGTGGTAAACACTGAAAGCATTTGGGGAGAAGTTTTGTAAAGAGAAGCTAGAAAGTGAAATACTAAGCAAGTGCGATCACTTCTTGTGCACTGACTGGGTGATTGTGGTAGAGTCCCCAAAAGGGATAAGTCATGAGGAAAGACTGTGTAAGCCAGCTTCCAGAAAGATACGAACACTCTGAACTTAGGCCCTGAGCTGCAGGTTGAAATGCCTAAGTTCATTTGGGTTCCTCGGCTGCGAGCTCTTCCAGCAGATAGGTATCTACATAGGGTCAGTCTTTTCCTTGTGTTGAAATTTAAAATAAAATAAAAATAAAAGAAATCTAGCATATATTTCAGTGATTTGAGTGTCTGCTCTTGCTGACCTGGAAGTGCAGTTTTTCGGGTGCATGTTTGAGCAGTGTTGTTGCTGGTGCTTGGAAGTGTGACTTTCTCAGCCAGCACAGTTCCACTTTGTTGCAAGTGCTCTGTTATCAAAAGCCCAACAGAAAGGGACTATGACTTGGTGTGGTTACAGCACCCTCTTTCTAGGATAAGATTTCTCTTACTGGATCTGCTCCAATTAATGTTTTGGTGTCAGTGTTGTTATTTCCTATTTGATACTGAACTACACGAATTAAACATCAGGAGTCCAATCCTACCTGCTCCTGTCACCTTGGGGCAGTTGGATAAAAGGTGTTTGGAGAGGTAGATCTTCTGGTTTCAGTGTGTGGGAAAGCTGAGCACACTTGCAGCCCATCCTGGCTTTGCAAGTAAAGTGAGCAGAGCAATGCCTGGTTTTGAACACCACAGGCACTTAACAGTTAGCAGTGATGACAACTTTGTTGTATGTGCACCCTATGGTCCAGGTGCCATAGGTGACGTCTTGTTAAGCAGATTTGGCTGCATGCAAAGCCTGGTAATAGCAGAAGTCAGGTTTTATACTGATAACTAATGCTGAACCTGGCTGACAGAAGAGGCAATTAAGATCATAAATCTTTGCTATTAATCTAATCTTTTGGCTAACCAATTTTAATAGACAAGGATGCTTTACATAACTACTGCCTGTGAATCATTGTGGTCTGTTGATCTCATGCCTTCTGCAACATATAATATTTAAAAGTCAACTTGTTATTTTGTAAATTAAACTCAAAGTTTTAAAGACTTTAAGGAAAAGCTGACAGGATGTAATTTTTGGAATGTCAGTTTTACCTAACTGAGGAGAAGAGTGAGAGAATTATTGCATCTAAGAGAGTTACTAACATTGTTCAGGATTAAGAGTCTTTTAAGTCCTCTTTCTAGAAAAAGTGATTTACACTTTCAAGTGTAAATCAATTATTATGCTGTCCTCAGGAGCCTGAAGCTCCTGTATTCTTTGCTTCCTGTGGCTTTGCTCATTGCTTTCCTAAATGGCAACATGAGTACTGTTATGAAACTCAACACAGACACTGATCTCCTTGATGGTGCTTAAAATCAAATCCTGGCTACTTGGCGACAGACGAATTATTCTGCTTTGGCAGAATAGTGATGAAAGCATTCTTTTTTATGTTGTTTTCTTTTTTTTTCCTCAATTTGTTACTGTTGTATATCGATACGTAAAGATGAAGAATAAATATAAGGACAAAATACTGCTGAAAGATCCAAATGCCAGCTTTTGTACCTTTTCACAGCCTGACAGAAAAGTGGGAGGTATGTGCAGCAAACAGTGCAGGGAGTTTGTCTCTCTTAATCCCAAACATCTGGTTTCAAAGCAGAAGAAAAAAAAAGGAAAATTAAATTGTCATATTTAGTTTAACATCCAAGGTGAGATTCTGCATGGTTTATCCCTTTTTTTTCCCCATTGTGCTGTGTCTGTGCTGGCTGCCAGCTTGTCCTGTGGCACAAGGCCTTGGTCTTTACTAGCTGGAATTGCTCATCCTCACCTCTTTGCTGCAGCAATTGTCCGGGTGGTTCCAAGGCACAGGACAAGCTGCTCCTGCTTCCAAACTCTTCTTCCCTCTGAAATTTCATCTCCTCCCTGCAGTTTAACTCTCTCTTGTACTTTCATAAAAACTTCATGCTCAGTTATCCCATGTTCTGTCAACTCCCAGAAAACACCCCAACATGTTGAAAATCCTCACTCCCTAGGGCTACTCTACACAGTAGCAATTTTGCATATGGAGTGTTAAGAGGAGAGAACTCAGACCAATTTCAGATTTTGTGTGATCAGGTTTTCATGACAATGGTAAAAACATCTTTATTGATGATGGCGTCTATGCCACTGATACCACAGGCATAGCTATTCCGCAGTCAGTGCTGAAAAATGGATAGTAATTTTCCTAGTCAGACTTTACTTCTATTTTTATCCTAGGTTATCATCCTGTTTTATGGATAATAAAATCTGCTGTAATGAATAGTAATTAAAAAAAAAGTATTATATATCCTTCCAGTCCTTTTCTTCCTTCCTTACCCTGTGAACATGGTAACTGCCACTAAAGTGATATGAGAAGAGTATTTTGGAATGTGTTTGGATTCACTGTGTTTTGTTTTCCATCCAGGAATTCACATAACACAATGGAAAGTGGGATCTCACACCTCCCGGAAAAACTATTAGACTCTTTGTGGTGTGCTACATTCCTCTTCATAAGTGAATTTGTACGTAAAGTCAGAATAACTGGGACACAGTGGCTTTGAATATAAGTAGCATTGTTTAATTTGGTGCAAGCATCAGCAGAGATCACAACGGTCTGTTGTGATGGCCCTGGGGGAATCTCACAAAGTCTTGCAGTAGGCGCTGTACAATTGTTTTCATTTTTTCTCAACAAAATGGTGGTTTAATGCTTTGAAAGCATGAACCTTTTTGAATTGTGCTGTCATTCTTCATGCTTTTTTGAGCCACATGGGAGAAGAGATGTGAGCACACGTGGTTAGAACAGTTGAGTAAGTGCTGGAGGAGGATGGAAAAATTAATTATAGAACCATAGACTCATAGAATAACCAGGTTGGAAGAGACCCATCGGATCATAGAGTCCAACCATTCCTATCAAACACTAAACCATGCCCCTCAGCACCTCGTCCACCCGTGCCTTAAACACCTCCAGGGAAGGTGAATCAACCACCTCCCTGGGCAGCCTGTTCCAGTGCCCAGTGACCCTTTCTGTGAAAAATTTTTTCCTAATGTCCAGCCTAAATCTCCCCTGGAGGAGCTTGTGGCCTCTCATCCTGTCTCCTGTCACTTGGGAGAAGAGGCCAGCTCCCTCCTCTCCACAACCTCCTTTCAGGTAGTTATAGAGAGCAATGAGGTCTCCTCTCAGCCTCCTCTTCTCCAGGCTAAACAACCCCAGCTCTCTCAGCTGCTCCTCATAAGGCCTGTTCTCCAGCCCCTTCAATAGAGTGACACTATAGAAATATTTTATTCTTCAAAAGAGTGACACTGTAGAAATATTTTGTTCTGCAGAGCCACCAAGACTCTGTGGCTGTTATGTTCAAGTGGATTCAGGATCTGCAGTCAGTGTCTCCAGTGTTTCCTTCTGGAAGATCTGCATTTTTTTTTTCCATCTAGTTTTATTACATCCCACTCGTGGAATCTGGTCTGAGCTACAAGTGTATTATACCATGGAAAACTTCCCAGGCTTATCCTGCATGTAGCATGAGTTATAAGGACAGTCCAGCTATACTGTGGAGGCAGCAGCAATTGCTCTAAGCTCTTTTTGAACTTGCTGAAGTTAAAGATGTGACCTCAGTTCGATGTGTGTCTTTTCTTCTGTAGCTGTCATTTCCACCTCCTGGTTTTCTGTTAGGCTAGGAGAAAGTCCCAAAATAGGCATTTGAGTTTTGGCAGTGTTTGCTGCTGAAGTAGTTATTCTTCATTCCCTACAGAGATATGGTGGCAAGTAGGATTCTTTGGTTTGTCTAGAACTATGAGTCAACGTGTTCCTTTTGTGGTTCACAAGACATAATTGGTAACCCTGACACTGAACTAACATGTTTCCTTGTTCTGAAGCTGAGTGTTGGGGCAAAACATTCTCATTTTGATGTAGGAGTTTTATCTTTTCCAATTCTAGAAGATGTGCAAGGCAAGTCAATGGAAAGAATGTTGCGGAATCTCATTTTCTTGATGTTCTCCAGAACTAAATCCTATTTGGGCAATAAGCACTAGTTCACAGACAAGCTGCTGGATTCAGTTTAAGGGTAACTGTAAGGTTCCTGTCATCTGTTCACTACAGAAATTGCTGAAATGTCCGTCTAGTAATCTGAAGCCTAGAAAACCTTTTACAATTTTTTTAAACAGCATTCTTGAAAGATGCATAGTTCTTTACCTGTATGTTTCCCACGAGCTGCCCATACTCTGTGCTTATAGTTTCTGAAAACAAAACATGCATAGGCTTTGATGATAATTCAAAGTTGATACAGGGTTGTTTTTTGTTAGTTAGAGATCAAGGCTGCTGTCCTAGAAGGGCAGAACTGCACTTGTATAGTACCAGAAACAGTGTTTTAGCTTGTCCTTTGTTTGAATAGTGTGAGACTGTCACCTCTCTACGCTTACTGAAACTTATTTCTCTGTTTTACTGAGATAATTTCCAAAATAACATCCACGCAGATGAAATGAGTAGATCCTCTTTTATAAACTGACCTGTACTGCGACGCAGGTGCAAGTCCCAGGGTGGTCAGAGGACATGCTTAACATTTAGCAGTTCTCCCTAAGATTATTCTGAGAAACACATATCACCCAGTACTGGAGCCTGCTCTGGTCTGATAAGGTTTGTCTACATGCGGAAGTCAGCATGCTGTTAAACTAGAATAACAGTGCGCAGTGTGGTATCTTCTTCACACTAACTCTCTGCATGGCCAGTTGCAGGGTATATGTCCTAAGGATGCTTTTGAAGTGAAATAAGCTGTTTTCTAATTAAAAGACTTCTAATATACACGTCTGTGTGATATGATTGCAGAGCAGGCAATATACTTCTAATTCACGTCTTACTGTGTCTGGACTGTCATGTTGACAAGTCCTATGCATTTAAATTTCAAAGTCTTGGTCAGTTATTTCTGTAAGTGCAACAGACATTATCAGTGCACTGTACTGTCATATATAGTCCCTATACGCTATATACAGGGACAGAACTCTGGTCATTAAATTGAATGTAATGTTTTCACTGATTTAAGTGAAAGCTCCAACTTTATGCTGGTGTTTGTGTGTTTGCTTGTATCACAGTAGCACTTAAAAATCCAACCTGGAATTTTAACCTCATTGTGCTGTTACTGGAAAGTTAACATCTAAGAAAATCTTGGAGACAAGTAATAAAAATGAGAAGGGAGGCTTTGAGTCAGGTTCTATTGATGAGGAAAAATTGAAGGATTTGAGTGTGCATAGCTTTGTTTGAGTTTGACAAAGACTACGTTACTTTAAATACTTCAAAAGTTTAATTCCAAAAGCAGCAAAGGATTTGCTTAATATTAAGGACATTCCAAAGGTTAGAACAGCAGCTCATGAGACCTGAGGTTAATTCCATGACATGCGTCCTTAGGCAAGTCATTTCTGCTTAGATCCTAGCAAATTCCTAAAGACACCCAACTGTCATTTCTTTGTCTACATCATTGAGTGTTAGTCAGTTGAGAATGAAAAATACCAAATTTAGACAATTAACTTACTAAATACCTTTGCAGGTCTGGATTTTGGCCTCTACATGCCTCACCTATATATGTCTGTAAAAGGCTAAAACCTGCCCTTTATCACAGAAAAAGTGTAGAAGTAGTAGATTTGGAAAGTATGTTTGTTCACATATGGTAACAATGGGAGCCATGCAAGTATACTGAGTATACAAACTAATTAAGATGGGATTTATTTCACTGGTCTGTCATGTAAGGCGGTCATCCAATCTTACTCTGTTTTCAGTACAGAGATGAGGTGTTTCCAAGGGTAATGTGCCCTATTCAGCAACAGTATCTGAGGCAGGGGATGAATTCACCCCAGCAGTGCCGGTCTCCACCCTCTCTGGAGGGAGCCAAGACAAGGCCTGAATTTTAGATAGTTGAAATTAGGTAATCATGAATGTTATCTTAAGAATAAAAGGATCAAATAAAATCAACGCAGCTTGATTTTAAGGGAAAAAATTACTTCAATGAGTGCATTTGCTGAAATGTTCTTTTAAAAGAATTACAGAAACCACCTCAAAGAACTTGTGCTTTCCTCCTGTTATTTCTCATAAAACACACAGGAAGTCTTTTATTAAAAAATAACTAGATAGAGCTCCCACTTCTCTTGTTCTGTGAAGCAGTCCTTGTGCAGACTTGTAATACTCTAAAAATGCTATAGTGCTCATGCTACTAATGAATGTTGCATCCAGTAAGGCTTACATGCCTCAGGTTACCTAACACTACATTTGGGGAATCTGAGGAAATGTTGAGGAGTATAGACTGATGCAAAAGACTGAGATGACCTGTCTGAGGTCCCTGCTAGCCCACACAATTGGGCAAGTTTGCATTTCAAAGAAAGATGAGCTTAATTAGTATATCCTGCTGTAGGCGTGACTTGATGATAGAGCCCTGCCTTGTATTAGTACATTCATTACTCTGCAGGACAGCAACATCTCATTGTAATTAATTTACTCTTTTTGGATTATGCTCTTCAAAGAAAAGGCCTGTTTTCAGGCTTTGTCCCTCTCGTTTTGACCTCCAGCCTTTCCAGAGCTCATCTTCATGCAGCTGGACTCTATTTCCATCACAACTGCTTGTCATTTACCTTCTTCACTGGATCTGCAGGAAATGATAGGAGAGTCCTTTTGTGATTCAGCCCCCTGTCTTCTGGCTTGTCTGTTGATGAAGAGGCAAGGATGAGAGAGTCATCAGTCACTTCAGTGACAGGGACCTTGTGTCAGAAAGCCTGTGGCTACATAGAGTACTGGGCTAGACTTATGCTTGGGAATGTCTACAATGTGTTGAATTCAGAAGAGCAAAATGTATTTGCAGGACTTTACGTTTATTGCTTTTTTTTCTTTTTTTTCCTTGCAGACTATTACTGATTGCTTTAGGAAATCAGAGATGGACTGTCCTAAGAATTTAGAGTTTGCACAGAGGGTCTTAATGTGGGGGGAATTTTATCTGGGTGTGGAGCAATCCTGACTTAGATCGGGACATGAAATAAGAACTCCCTAACTGAAGAAGTGTACTTGGGTCACAAAACTTAAAAGCCCATCTTCAACCTGAATGAGACTTAATGAGTTTGATGGAAGATGTATCTCTTGCTGGTTTCAAGCACCTGGCCTTGAACTAGGCACTATGATCCTGGACACTGTAAGGACTCTCGGCTGTTCCTGCTGCAGAAATGCAAATATATCTGTTCTGTACTGTCAACGTGTAAGGGAATAAAAGCAGAATTTATGTCAATTGCACTGAGACCAGCTTCTTGCTGGGCTTCCTTGACACCCCAAAGTCGTAATCCCTGCCATTAATGATTCCAAACCTGTGAATTCACAGCTTCTGTTTTTTGCCCTAGTTCAGGGGCTCTGATTCATCCTCTCAAAGTACCTTCCTCTTTCCTCTGGTTCACATATTCTGATCTCACTCTAGTTTTGGGCAGTGAGTGATGATTCCAAATTCACAGTGCTTCAGACACACAGAGGACAATTCTGTGTATGAGTACTTGTCCACGGGTCACTGTAGGTTGTAAAACACAATACAGAGGTGAAAGAGAAAGCAGACAACGGTGACAAGAGCACCATATTGTCTATTTATAGCAAAGTAGCTGTTGTGCTCTGCCTGTTACTCTCATTGACAACTATCTCGCTTCTTGCTCCCTCTGACTGTTTATCTAGTGTAATTAATTATATACTTAGACTATAAGCTGCAAGGGGGAGAGGCTCTTGTATCCTTCATAGTATGTGCAGCACCACGGGGTCTTGCCCCTGACTGGGGCCTCTAGGCACTGTCCCAGTATAAATAATACATTAAAATAGATCAGCAGTGTAACATCCATCAAGACAGAGACTGAAACCATGATTTAGTATTGAATTGCTCTACTGTCTAATGTGGGGTTCATGCAATAGCTTGCTGTAGTTTCCTGAATTAGAAGACAGATCATACAAAGCCTTATATCTATGGGCAACACGCGGGGAGCTTGGGGAAAATCTATAATTACTAAAATCTGGAAGTGTGCCAAAGATCATTTACAAGTATGGGGAAGAATGTATCTTTTGTGATATTCAGGACTTTATCAGGTTTATTTTGGAAACTTTCCAACATTAATAGTAAAAAAACAGCCCAAAATCTTGAAGTGAAGTAATCGGACCAAATTTTAGCTACAGCAATAGGTGCAATCACCCAAGGGTTTGCAGCAGCTTCCTCTTTCTTAGCACAGCATTGATCATTTATGTTGCACCAGGTAGGATCACACTGAGCAAAACAATTTCATTGAGTGACGTAGGCAGCATTTGAGGTGTGCAAAGGCAATACACAATATGAATGTGTGCTACTATCACTTGTATTGCATCCATTATTATAAAGTTTATCTGCACTCAGAACCTCATTAGACTACACACCATGTACTAAGCGCATGGGTTAAAGCTTCTCTGAAAATCTTAGCAAGGGTGTTAGAGAACAAACATGTACCTCAGAAATGAAGTATTACTGTTCTCATTCAATTTAGAGTCATGAAGGTTAAATAATTTGCTGTTGCATAGTTGTAGATAAATGTTCTGTGCAATTGATTGTTGAGGGGAGTCTTGAAAGGTGGAAAGGGACAAGTCTGTGACCACTGAGTATTTGTTTCTTGTGGCAGTGAAGCGTTGGACCTGTAGCGCCAGTTTTTGGATGCATTTTGAGAAAAATTGATTGCACTCATAATTTTCAGGCCCCTGGTCTACTTTCATTTTAAAGATTATTTTGTGCATGTATTTTTCTGTTAGACCCACGATTCCACCTGTTGGAGCTCAGTTGCCATTTGGTAACCTTGATTGAGGGCTCCAAGGGACAAGCTCTAAGTGTCAGCTTCTCTGTCTAATCAGCAAAGTGTGAGGCCCCTCAGCTTCCCATCCAAGAAATCTGAAGGGTCTGGGAGTACTCAATCCCTCAAGTGCCTATTTCTCTCTAATGACTGTAACTGGAAATAAGACGAACTGACACCTAGTTTTCAGATGATTACATTTAGGATGAAGGAATTGCAGTATTTCTTTAATTTCTTTTGCAAATATTGGGATACCATTGACAGAAGAGCTTGGAAAGCAACATCTCTGACAACAAAACCTGGCCTGAAATATTTAGTTCACTTAGGTTGCAGTGTTTTGAGGCAGTGAGGTGGCGTGAAACTCTTAACTGTCAACATGGGAGTGCTTTTCAGTATCAGATGTTCAGTCAAATAACCTCTGTGCTAACTTTCTTCTTTTTTTTTAAGTTTCTTTTATTTTTTTCCTCCCCTTCATCTTTGGAAAAGCATGATATTGCAGATTTGGAGCAGAGGGTAGGATCTTCAGTCTCTGCTGCTGAACAAGGCTTCAGTGCTGGTGGTACAGGATGGGCTTCCATGCTAGTGGCTGGTGGCTGCTGGAGTCCATCTCCCCTGTTGCTCACTGTTGATGCTACAGGAGTGTGTGGTATTTAATACAGGAAAACTACATAGGATGTAATTTAGGTTCATCACTGATAATGCTGTTGAGCATCTGGGTGGCTGTTTTTTGAAGGGAGTGTAACAGCTTGCCGGGTGCTTTTATGTCACATGATAAATGCCATTAATAAGTAAATCAAAGAGAATGTGAAGAGACTAAGGCATTTCCCTTAACTTCAAAGAGTTGGATTTGGCCTATTAAATCGAAAACTGTGTCTACAGGCACAATATACACATACAGGAAAACAGAGATAAACCTTATTTTTCTGCTTTCTGTAGAACCTGTCTTAGTTTTTTAGGATTTAGATGGAGCTATGGTGGCTATTTTCCTGCTGTCCCACCTTGAAAGAAGATTTCTCTGTGGCATCACATAATTTATTTTTGTTAGTTTTTTGTAGATCCAGTTTCCCTGGAGGTATAATTGCTGAGAACTGTGAAAGTCAGACTTCTGATTCTTTTTGTATCAAATGAACTGGTGGGTCCTAATTTCAGAGTTTCTTCATGCTAAACAAAAGTCCTTCAGTTCTGCGTAAAACTTTATAAATGCATATAGGGGAACTTGGTTTCCACAGATCCAAGTAAACCCATGAAAAGAAAAAGGTTTCTTTCATTGCTCTCAGGAAAAGTTAGGCAAATAACTTCAGCAGCAAGAGAAGAGGTAAGCAGTTGCACAATCTCTGTTCATATCATTCACACTCACAAGTTGGGAAAAGAATTCTCAGCTCACGAGTGGGTTCAAAATTAAAAGGGAAACATCCCCAAGGCTTTTGGAATAGGAAAAAAAAAAGAAGCTGCAGAAGCTCAACTCTCATGAATTGTTAAAACAAAACAAACAGCTGGATGGCAGAACGGCTGTTCTTTGCCATAAAACATTTCCTGAAACTCTTTATTCCAAGATCCATGCTGATTATTTATTTGTTTTAGTTTTTCTTTGTCATGAATTGAATTCATTATGAAAAATATCAGGCATCTCATCTTCTGAATATGATGAAAGGATGCTAGCAATAATTTTGCTAGTTTCTTAAGTGTGATCAGTTATTAATCCCTTTTTCTGAACATGAAGAGAGCAAGCGATTTGCATTTATCCTTCTCTCTCTGAAATCCTAAGATAAAGTTTGTTAATCAAAGGTTCATTTTCCTTTTCCACTCTCATATCATCATGAGCCTCCTGTCCTCAGTGCTATAGATCCATTTCCATCAAGTAACAGCAGCACTAAACTTAAGATGTTTAAAGTAAATCATCCAATGCTGACTGCAGCTGAGAGTAACTCCATGAACAAGTCCTCTGGCAGAAGAGGAGAGGTGGTGGCGTGGCATGAGAGCTGTGACAAGTGCTGGAGGTTAGTAGTCCACTCTTTCACAGTGTTGCCTGCACATCTTTTATTGCCTTTGAGGTCTGTATCCTGGAAAGTGAACTAAGAACATCCATGGAGAAACTGGGGAACTTCTGCTCTAAAAACATGGCCCAGAGTGGGATCCCATGGGAGGACACTTGTGTGCACTGAAGTGGGTATCAGCTGTTTGCTGTTAAAGCTGTTCTGAAAACAGAGTTCCAGTGAACACAAAGAACGGCTGATGTTTTAACTTAACGCTATGTTTTTTAAAACCAGAGTTAAATTTTAAGGAGTTCACATCTAATTTACCAGCCTACACCCACACAAAACCTAGAATTCCCTTCCCTTTTTAATTTCTACTTAATTGTCAGGTTAGCCCAATTCAGCCATGTGTATTGACACTGTTGGAATATTTTGTATGATTCTGCCACGTTTCTTGTTTTCCACGGAAATTGCACAATGAAAGGCAGCATTTTTTAAGTGCCAAAACTTGATGGGATGCCTTGCTGGCTGTGTCACTAACTGCCAGTCTTGCTCGGCTGATGGTGTTAGTAGCTTATTTCCCTTGTGGGTCCAGGGACTCGAGCAGACTGCAATGGGGACAGCTGGGTCACATCTGTATTTGCAAATTAACAAGGCCAAATGACGGCATTGGTCTGCAATAGCCTGTGATATTTGTTAGCCTGCTCTCTGGATTGGTTTTTGCTGTTTTCAACTAGCACATTTCCAAACTGATCTATCATGAGCTGGGGGGACATGGAGGTCTCCCAGGGAGCAATATGGCAGAGACCACTCGGTTTTGAAGGGAACGAGGGTTCAGCTGTATGAAGAGAAGCTGTGCAGCACAGGTCTGTCTCAGGATCTGAAAATAGTGTCTGCCACGTATTATTTATTGAGACAGACTTAGGCTTGGGTTTTTGAAGCTCAAGTCAGGGGTGCACTGGTGATGAGTGTACTATACTCATGTAATTACACAGGCTTTTCCTCCACATATCTTTTGTTTTGTCATCATAGATGTAAGCTTGTCAGGGAAGGTAGTGATGCTTGCTCTTCATTTGTGAAATATTTAGTACTGTGTGGCCTTGTTCTGCATAGATTTCATTGCAAATAAAGTCAGATGAACCTAATCTTGCCTGTTTGCTTGCAGCTTGTGATGCTTTCCCTGACAATAACTGTACCAAAAAGGAAGGAACAAATGTTAGCTACTTAAGAGCTCCAAAACCTGCTTCACTTCAGCTCCAGTTATTTAGTTTTGTAGGCTTATGTCAGACCTTTAATGTTAAAAATGTTCCTTTTCTTGTCTTGGCTTGAACAGCAAATGGAATGTTTCAAAGGAAAAAGAAAAAATAAGATCCCATACAATTCAGGCCAGAGTGATGCAGCTTTGCCTTTTTTTCTTGATCTGAAACACTTTATTAGCTGGAGCACGATGTGGCCTGGCTGTCTCAGTTTCCATCCCATTTTTGGATGGAAAGTTGCTCACCAAATGGGTGCAGAAGGAATCATCTGTTCTGAACGGATGTTTGCTAGTTTTCTTTGCAGCGTAACATTTTCTTCATTAGACTTTTCTTCATTCTTTGTTCCTTCATGAAGTCCCCCAAAGTGGAGAGTAAGTAGTTTTGGTTTTCAATGAGCAAAACTCAGAGATGATAATAGGATGTAGTGAATAAACTCTCCATGCCTTACATGTTATAGACTTGAACTCTGCTGAAGGGGCTGTATGCCGCAAGGTCAGGAGTGTGATGGAGTATAAGTTTGGAAGGAGAATCTGCTGGAGAGATAGTATAACCTACTGAGTGATAAGTGCTGACAGACTGGCACCCTGATGTTTGAAATGCTTTCCCTTGCGGCAGAAGTATGTCTGTGATCCTGTTGTGTTATGGCCTGGCTCAGTCTGTTTTGGAAGCCTATACTCTCTTCACATGGAGACTCTGAAAGATTCAGGCTGAATGTATTTAACAGAACCCTGAATTTTGGGCCACTGTTAAAGATAAATTTTAAAAATTCGATATGGCCTTCCCAAAAGGCATTTGTAACAATAATCGTAAGCATATGTCTGTACATTTACATTACTATTACTATATGTTTATGTTAATATTTTTTTAACACTTCACCATAAAGTTACTGTGTTTAGTGCACGAGTTCACAGAGAATAAAAGCATTAAGTTATGATTTCAAAAGAATGCTAAAACAATAACATTGAGGAAGCTCAGTCATCTTCTAGTGCTTAACAAATTGGGAGAATTATTCAATCTGTCTAGGCAGGCTCTTGCGTGGTTCCTGTTCTTCTCTCTTTCTTTCCTGTGGGTTTAGCTTGTGAGTGCTTCCAGTATGGCCACACAGGGAGAGAAACTGAATATGTGAGAGATCCAGAGTGGGAGGCAGAAGATTAAGTGAAATGTCCTGGGACCTTCCAGGAGAAAGCTAGTCTGCTTTTTACCCAAATCTCTGTGACAGAACTAGTATCAGAAACAAGTCATTGATGGTTTGACTAATATGAGGTCTTAAGAAACAGTAGTGATACATTTTCAGTTCCTTGAATCAATTTGCTTCAGTTAGATTTGTGTATTTATATATACATATAAAGAAAATAATTACAAATTTTGAAAATAAAAAAGCTAGAGATAGAGAAGAGATTTTTCTTTTTTTAACCTTTAGTATCTAGTCCAGAACTGGGACAAATAACCTATCCCATTTTCTGTATCTCCAGGACAACAGTCTTCTGTCACATTTTAAGAAAATTTCTGGTACCTGACATGGCAATTCTATCATATAGTCTCGTTCTTCAACAACCACTGATGAGAAGATTTCACTGCTTAGGAAGACAAGAGGAGGCAAGGTTATAACTCTTAATAGTACACAGGGCTAATCAGGCCTCTCTAACGACTTGAATATGGAAGGTATATCTGCATCAATAATAAAAGATAATAGTGTTTTAATTTTGATAAATAATAATAAACACTAACAGACATGTAGATGTCAGTTTTCCGTGATTTGCAACCATACTCCCCTCCATTGGAAATAGTAAGAAATAATTTGCAAGTGCTATTATTATCAGCCTCATGAAGGATAATTGTCTGAAACTTAATTCCTTCCCACTCTCTAATGTATATGCACTAAGCTGCATTTTTAACTATGTGTTCAGAAAGTATGTGTTCCTCAGGACCTCTGGGTCACTAATGAAGAGAGTGGACATGAAATGACAAACAAACTAAGGAAGTAGAAATGTTGTCTTGTTATATTTAAATGAAATTAATAAAAGTTTGCCTTTACTTTCTCTCAGCTTCACAGACTTACTGTGAGAGACAGGATCAAGTTGCTTGCCATCACATTCCAGCTGTAGCCCTGACATTTGTCACTTTTCAGTTCTTGGCCTCGTAATATTTCCATTTCATTTATTATGGAATGCCTTCTGTGTAGCCTGACATTTCCTTTCATTTCCTCTCCAGTAGGAATACTACTACAATAAGGACATGTACATCTAAAATCGCTAATATACATTTCCTTTCTAGTAGCAGGTGGATAAGACCCCCTTACACAATTATCAGAGGTATTCATTCCTTTACCTCCTGCAGTGGAAGACCATGCTCAGACATGTCAGGGTTTTATGGTAGTTCAGCAAATAATACTCAGTGAAAAGCATTACGTAGGGAGTAAGTGTACATAGGTCTGGAACTGGAGAAACATATGTTCTAGTAATGTCTTTTGTTGGTCTGGGTATAGTCAGATATACTATGCATATATGGTATATCTGTATATAGTATATATAGAGAGAGATACAGATAAACAACTAATAGTGTAGCCCTAATTCCTTTTCCTCCCATATAGGAGGAAAGTGACTAGAGTCAACAGAAAGTGCTAAGCAGCTAAGGTTGGTAGTTGCACCTTCTGGTGGTTACTGTTTTTCTCTGTTGGTTATGTATGTGGCCAGGCCGCCAGCTTCTGTTTTTCATGCACCTAAATTAACTGGAGATGAGTCTTAACTTTAGAGATATTTTTACATTAAATTTATTAAAGACAAATTCTGCTTTCGTTCGACTTATCTGAATGAATGTACTCACTAGTTATTCTGTCAGAAGAACTCAGAACTGGAAGTAAGATGACAAATTTAGTATTTGTGTACTAGTGAACACAAGTATCACTGATATTATAGAGTCATGATGGTCATGATCCTTTCTAGCTAAGTCGTATAACTTCAGTGAAGTCAGTGGACACATATCCCTTACTGATTACTGTCTGCATTACTCTGATACAGCTCTGTAGTAGAGACTTTATTATAAATCTCTGCCACTTTCACTAAAAACATGAAGTCAATCAATAAAATAAAAGGAAGATAATTTTTGGGAAAAGAATGAAGAAGGAAAATGATAATGAATAATTGGATGCTCACTATTTGCAACTGTAAGCTTTTAGAAAGTAGTGATCATCATGACTTAGGCAAAAAGATTGTATATTCATGCTATCATGTTTAGAAAGCGCCTGATCTCAAGAGGCTTGAAAACTTTCAAAGATATTGAACGTAGGCAACAGTACTACCATGAGTAATAAAGAGCATTCTTACCGTTTCTGTATTTGATCTAAGCATAAAGCTATCTTCATAGAAAAGGCAAATTATTTTTCATCTTTAATGTCATGTGCAGATATCAGAACATGGAATCTGCAGTATTTATTTCTCTAAATTATATTCCTTACAAAGCTTTCGTGTTTACTTCTGCAGCTCATTTGCTCAGGGAGAATCAATTTACCTGATCGAGACCTCTTGTGTTATGAGACACTATATGACTTTGTAGAGATCCAGTTCATCTCTGTGAAAACAGAATTAGGTTGTCAGTATGCAGTTGTTTAAAATAGGTTCCACTCTTCACCGATGTGGTGGGTAAGATCATGACATAGTTTACAGATCTACACAGGATTTTAGAAGGACTTCATAGATATTCTTCTGGGGCTTGACCTTGTTGACAGTGTCATTGACGTAGCTAATTTTCTTCTGTCTGATGCGATGGAAATCTAAAGTGCAGCCTTATTAAATAGCCTTATTGAATTGTAGGAGGATTACAACTTCTTTCAAAAATTAAAAAAAATAAGTCTTACTTATTAACAAACACATTTTTCTATTAGGAAATTTTCTGTGGACAGAAGTGAACAAACTATTTGATGCATCATGTGTGATTAAGGTTTTGGTAATTTTTGATGATTAAAAGTATTCAAACTGAAGACTCTGGAATAAATTTCCTATTTTTTCTTAGGGATGGGGGTAATTATGTTTTTCTTTAAGACACTTTTACTGTGACAATTGATACAACAGTTATGAAAAGTTCTGTAGGAACTGATAATGAACATTATGGTGCAGAGAAGGCAATGTTTTACATTGTGACTCTTATTTTATACTTCAGATTTTGATGGCATTGCACAATACAGACTTACTGCACAGTTTAAACAAACAAAATGGCCTGTTAATGAGTGACATTGTTTGTGTTTTTTTCTTTTCTTGTGAGTGCTTCTAAAGAGTCACAATATTATGAATATTATTATGTAGCAAACTCTGCACTGCTGAAATTGATCATTATTTTGCTGATTTTTTCCTTTTGCACTGAAGAGCCATGAGCCTACATTAAAAATAAAAAAAAAATTAAAAAATTACATTTCAGATTACATTGGCTTAGTTTACTGAATGTGTTCCCAGAGATATATCCCAGAATCTATCTTGTTTTGCAGTGATAGTTTATAATTAAACTTCTTGTTCCCCAGAGGGCCCTTGTTTTGGCTTTCTAAGAGTGAAAAGGCAACGTGATAGATGTGCCTTTGTATTTTTCACCTCACATGAATGGAACAAATGTCCAGATTTGCCTAAATTACAGCCAACATATAATCTTTAAAAATTAAATAAAAGAGCTGTTTGTTTATTTGAAGGAATTCTGCCAGTATTTGGAAGCAACAAGAGCAAATAGTTATTTAATTATTTCAAAGCATTAGTATTGTGTTTATTGGCCTATTGTTTGTGCTAAATGGAGCTGTTGTCATGACGTTAGACTTCTTAATACAGCAGACAAATATGTAGTTAATATCCTGAGGATTTATCCTGAGGATGTTGCCTTGTCGGATGTCTCTCAGAACTGGCTTTGTTGTGACAGTTGTGAGAGATTGTCTTTTGTTTGGGTGTTGTTCTCTAGTCAGTTCATACAGGATAAACAGCTCAGCCCTTTTCCACCTCCAACTCTATTAAGCCTATTTCACAAAGTCTGAATTCTTCCTCCCTCCCCCTCTGCTCCTTTTGCAGGTGCTTTTCACAGACATGACCTGCAGCTTCCCAGTGGTGGCACTGGGCAAAGTCCAGCCCAGAAGGGCTGAACAGGGTTGTCAGATGGATAAGTCAAGGTCCACAGGATGGCTGATCGGGTCAAATGATTTTTTGAAGACTTGCTAACTCAATACCTCACAAACACATGAGTTCCCAGCCTCCGCTGTGGCTGATAGCATGTTACTGTCGGAAAAGAAACGTCGCCTTTGGTCCCCCTCTGAAAACCCTGCTTTTATTTTGAATGCTCCAGTTAATGGAATTAGTGCATGAGGGTTTTATAGGCAACATCCTGCCTGGAACCACATGTTGGACAGGACTGAACTAGAAGATACGCTCAGGGTCGGGGTTAGTCTGACACACAGGAAACAAGGAGAGGAGTTGTTGCAGAGTTTCGAAACTTTTCTGTCCTCCAACTTTATATCAGACTGGGTCAGATCCCAAAGAATGTTTTAGTTCATTATTTGCACCTACTGAATTTTAAAAAATAAAAAATATTTTTAAGAGTAACCAAGCTCCATCACCTGTTTTTAGTTTGTTTTGTTTTGTTTCTATGCCTGTCTTTGGATGTGCCAGAGTGTCATAGCCAACTGTCTTGCAGTAGTGGCTTTCTAAATTAAACATCAGAATTAGGTGCTTGACATAAACATAGAGGTTTTGGGGGTCCTGTGGTTAAGTTTGACAGTCTCCTTGCACAAGACAATCTGCCAGCTGTGGGTATGCATATGAGCCTTCAACTTCTGCTATTTGAATAGTGAATAATTTCTGCTTCATATCAGTTTTTCTCCATTTTTGAGAGGAAGACAAATGAGAAGCAATAAACCTTCCCACACTGATTGCCATGGTATGCTGATCTTCAGCTTGCGCTGTCCAGTTTGACAGCCAAATCAGACGAAGTGGTGGTTTGGGGCAGTACTTGCGGGAACAGGTGTTGGCCCATGGTTTGCTCAGGAGGCTTCAGCCTTGTCCTACCTCTTGTCCTCAGAGTTAAGTAATTGCCACTGCACGACATTTTGAACTCTGCATGACCAATCTGAGGGATTTCTTAACTGTGCTGTCCTACAGTATGGCATAACAACGTGCCTCCAATTATCTTGGGAGCAAAATTCCAGACATGGAACATGTATGTTTGGTTCAGCAAATTTTATTTGTTTGTTGAGCGATGATATTTTTCTAAACTTATCCCTGATTTATAGCATGAGTGACACGTCTACAAGAGGTGGTGATGCATGTTTCTGTCTTAGTTTTTTTCAAACAGCAATAGCAGTGCACATTAGATGATTTATATATGAGTAAAATTGCAGTGATAGCCAGGGACTTATACATTAAATTAAACAAATATAGTCTTGAAGTTTTTTAAAAAATATGGCATCACCACGATGAAAGAAATATTTTTGATTCAAGGATGGAATAGATCTCAGTTTTAAATTTAATTTTATATCACCATTTTGTGATTATCATTGTTGAATTGCTCATAGGATTTAAATGCATACCTTTTAAAATGAAGTGTAGGAATATAAATATTTAAAAAATCATTTCAAGACCACTATGTACATTGTTACCTGATCTACAGGAAAATTTTGTGTTTGCTTTTATCCTTTTTCATCTTGAACAGATAGCAACCAGCTTTCAGTAGCGTCTTTTCTTAATGTTTCTTTTTCAATATTCCTAAACTAAAGATGATCAGGGGCCCAAATGACTGTATTTGAATTCTAAATTTGTTCTATCTCTTATTCTGGTTTTTCTTTTGGTCTGTTTTCAGATAGCTAATGTGAGAGTAAGCGAGCTTCAGGAAAAAAAAATAAAAGAAATTTAAGTATATTTCAGCATGTTAGCCCAGTAATACTATTATGCTGCACCATGTGTGTTTCTCCAGTACTCTGAGAAGAATGTCTTTTTTAAACCCTTACCTCACAGAGATTTGTATTCCTGTGGGAATGTAAGTGATACCAAGGGCAGAAGCTTTTGAATGCAGCTGCAGTTATCATTAAAAGAGATAAGTATTTGAAGGAATTTTGATATTTTAGCTATGCTTTGATATCAAAGGTTTCTTGTGTGAAATACAGAACTATGCCAACTGGAAAACAGATGATCATTGATTGATGCTTTCTACTTCATTTAAAAAAACCCTCTAAAATACATTCTATTTTAATATTAAAAAAATAAGGTCATATAAATCCAGGAACTCATATTCAGGTGAATCACAATAATTCCCTGTGGAAGAAGACACACGTACAGATGACATGTATGCCTATATCTGAGTCTGCAGAAGTTACTTTTCCCTGAATCTTGCCTGGTTTATATCCTTAGTTTCTTATGGCAGTAATAATGTTACAAATCACTTTAAAACTGCTTTTACATTGGTAGGCAGAATTTTGGATTGAAAACATTGAAGGAAATACAGAAAAGTGGGCATTTCTGAGATTCTAGAGTTCACAAATTACAAATCAGTACAGCGTATATTCTCTGTTGCTATTTAACATTACTTACATAGCATTTTTTGTATAAAATCTAAAAGCCTAGAAAAGTAATGAGTAATTTGAAGCACTGCCTTCAGCTTTTCTAGATGTCATAGAGAAGTGAAGAACGCCATAAAATCTGTGTTCTGTTTATGTGATGAAACATTAAAATGTAGCTGAAAGAATGCTAATGTGATATTGAGAGGTTCCATGCTTTCTGCAGTGCCTGGTTCATCTACTAGGTTTGCAAATATCCATCTCAGGACTTTGTGCCGTACACTTTGACAAGAGGCGGTGCTGTAAAAGTTGGGGCGAAGTAAAGCTTTAACTATATCCCTTCTCCTTTTGTTGTTCTCACAAGGCAAAACTTGGAGACTCTCTGTAGCCATTTGTCAGCACTTACTGTTAATCTAGAGCCTATCTACTTTTAAAATTTTTTAATGTTTTTAATTATATTCAACCAATCAATTATATTAATAAATCTGCTATCCAGCCATTAATCATCTACAAAGCAATGCAACCTAACTGTATTGTGTCGTTCCTATTGCAAAAACTTTTCTGTCTTTTTTTTTATTATAATTATAATAACTTCCTGAAAGCACAGTGGATTCAGACACAGTACCTGTCAAACTTGGAGACACCTCAGACATAGGTTCCAGTTTTCACCAGTCTCTATTGACCTGTGAATCCAGATTCAGGCATTCTAACTTTAAACACACTTAATTTTTTTTAGCCATTTGATTTGTCGAAAGTTACTTGGCATAGAGGAAAATAGAGAAACGCAGCCTGTAAACCCATGAAATAGTGTTGTGGCATTACAGCTGCTTAACAAGTTAATGCACATCGGCTGAAGTACTGTCGTGGTCTGTCCATGCACTTGAACTTGCCTAGAGTGAGGTAAACGTCCACATGCTCTAGGGGTTACTCATTAAATGAAGCATTATGTTTTAGCACTGAGAAGTCCCTCCTATTCTTCCATTGTTTTCTGCTTGAAAGATGAATTTACTCTGCATAGGAGTAATTTTAATTACGTGGTTTGCTCTGCATATATGTTGGATATTCTTCAATTGCTCATGCAGACTGTAGACAAACACACACATATGTGTGCACAGAGCATTTTCCATGCTATAATTAGGTATTTCTGGCACTTTGCAATAGCAGGATCAAAGCCAAATTGTAGCTACCTTTGGAAAATTTTAAAAGTAGCTGTAATTGAAAAAGGAGGTGTAACTTTTCTGTTTTAAAACTTTATGAGGATATTTTTTCAGGAAGTGTAATGTTTTCCATCATCATTTTAATGTTAGCTTTTGACAAAAAAATGCCATGGAACTTCTGAATATGTGTATTTTTTTAAACAGCTCTGAAACTCAGTATGCAATTACAGAAATACCATTATATTTTTGTGACTCTCTACAGATACCAGCTTAACTTGAAACTTGACTTTTGATAGCTATAAGAAAAATAACTAATTCTTAATCCTAAATGTGTAAATGCAACTAATCTGATCCTTTGGAATAACTGAAGTTCATAGTAGTGAGTTGAAAATTTTCTTGTTGCAAAAGGAATGGAACTTTTTTTCTTACTGTAGTGTTTCTGAGATGGCTGCCATGTGCATTATCCCGTTATTTATACTACCCTTCAAGATTCACTATGTTGAATAGTGCTAAAGAATCTGTATTCTGACAGGCACTTAAATTAATTACTGTGCATGTATGAAATATAAAAATGGTGTATATAAAGTACAATCAGTTTTTAGTATTTATATTTGTCTACTGATCCTCTAGAATAAAACAAACTCAGATGAAGAATCCTTTTCGCGAGCTGTAAATTTCAAGTTCTGACCTACTGACTTCATGACAGTAAAAAATCTCCACTGAGTGTAAGATATTCAGCATGTTTTAATGTAAAGTCCAGAAGTCAAGGCAACGCCTGACTGGAATAAAGAAGTAGCTCATCCAGTTTACCTTTCTGGCACCATTAGTGCGTAAGACCAGAAGTTTCAATGGAGAACATAATTCTTCACAATTTCACTGTTTGAAATTGCAAGGTCTTGTTCCTTACAGCATTCTCACCTAGAAATATGAAGATTAATAGAACTTATAACTTCTTCCATGCAGTCAGTATATAATGTAAATCTTAAAATATATTTCTTGAATTGTTTATCCTAACAATTTTAGGAACAGAAGAATTTAAAGGTATATTATCAAACTGTTCAAAAGTAAAGCCCTCTCCCTCCCTTTTGTTTCATTTACAATAAGAGAAGTTCTGAATATTGGACTACCTGGCCATTTCAGTACAATAAAATTGAATTTTCTTGCAATGCAAGAGAGGCAAAGGGCCTTGTCAGGGAGAGAGGTGACAGAGCTGCCTGACTGCTGGGTCCTAGGACATTTTTTCCATTCTACCACCTGGAGGTATTCACCAAGAACAATGAGTAGCCCTTCTGCTACTGATGTTGAGGGTTTCTCTTTCACGACTGAAGTTGTGATTTTTGCCTCACCCATGTATTTGGCAACCTTGCAGGACTTTTTGGTTGAATGTTCAAAGTTGGTCCTGAATTTTGACAAAAGATTCCGTTGAGAAGTACTGCATCTCATCTTGTTTTTTATTTGGCAGCAAATACTCACTGGATCTGATCACTGCTACCACTTTATTAATCTTCTCTGACCATTTTTCTCTTAATTTTCCAGCTACTCCATGAGTCTATAATACAAAGTAATGGGAAAGCATGAATACTGCCTCTAATGTTAAAATAGCTGGGTGATCTTCACAACTCAGCCAGAATCTTCTTATTTTTATTGCTCAGTAGGATCTACTTTCTGGCTCATATTATTAAGATGGTGGTATATGAGGGGAAATTACTATGTTGTCACATTGCTTTGTTGGTTTTGGAACTGGTTCTTCACACACTGAGTAGCAGACATACAAAATTATTTGCCAGATGGTGTTGCAGATACAAGAATTTTACAAGGGCTCAAAGAGAATCTGGACAAGTACTTGAAAGTGATATCTACTTGGGGGTTACAAAATAGACAGACCACAATAGGCTCAGGAAATCTCCTGAGCTGAAAATAGACGGAGAGAAGGGAGAGCACTAAGTGTGGGGAAATATCATATATAAATGTTCTATTCTTATTCTTCCTTACACCTACTGTTGAAAACAGGCTACTAGACTGGATGAGCCTTTAGTCTTGCCATTACAAACATTTTTATATACTTATTTAAGCAAAGAGTTGTTGTGTGAGAGAGTTTTTCTAGAATGGGAAACGAATGTTGAAGGTAGAGAGAACCAAGAACTGCTTAAATGTAGAAAATCAGTATTATGTTTTGTGCTAAGGAAAGGAAAGAAAGATAACTTTAATGCTGAAAGATGCTCAAAAGTGATTTCTTTCTCAGTTACAGACTGCATAAGTTTGCAGTCTTGCTTTTTTAGCTTTTCCATTTTATCTTATATTACTTTGAGGAATAGATTTGAATTTTGCCAAACTAACCTGATCGCCTTCTATGACAAAGTGACTCAGCTACTGGATGAGGGAAAGGCTGTGGATGTATCTTCCTGGACTTCAGTAAAGCCTTTGACACAGTTTCTCACAGCATTCTGCTTCGGAAACTGTCGGCCTCTGGCCTGGACAGGCGCACACTCTCCTGAGTGGAAAACTGGTTGGATGACCGGGCCCAGAGAGTGGTGGGAAATGGAGTTAAATCCAGCTGGAGGCCAGTGACAAGTGGGGTTCCTCAGGTCTCAGTGCTGGGTCCAGCCCTGTTCAATGTCTTTATCAATGACCTGGATGAAGGCATCAAGTGCACCCTTAGCAAGTTTGCGGATGACACTAAGCTGGGTGGAAGTGTGGATCTGCTGGAGGGCAGGGAGGCTCTGCAAAGGGACCTGAACAGGCTGGACTGCTGGGCTGAGACCAACGGCATGAGGTTTAACACGGCCAAATGCCGGGTCCTGCACTTGGGGCACAACAACCCTGTGCAGCTACAGACTAGGAGAAGTCTGTCTAGAAAGCTGCCTGGAGGAGAGGGACCTGGGGGTGCTGGTTGACAGCCGACTGAACATGAGCCAGCAGTGGCCCAGGTGGCCAAAAAGGCCAATGGCATCTTGGCTTGTATCAGAAACGGTGTGACCAGCAGGTCCAGGGAGGTTCTTCTCCCTCTGTACTCGGCACTGGTGAGACCGCACCTCGAATCCTGTGTTCAGTTCTGGGCCCCTCACCACAAGAAGGATGTTGAGGCTCTGGAGTGAGTCCAGAGAAGGGCAACAAAGCTGGTGAAGGGGCTGGAGAACAGGCCTTATGAGGAGCAGCTGAGAGAGCTGGGGGTGTTTAGCCTGGAGAAGAGGAGGCTGAGGGGAGACCTCATTGCTCTCTGTAACTCCCTGAAAGGAGGTTGTAGAGAGGAGGGTGCTGGCCTCTTCTGCCAAGTGACAGGGGACAGGACAAGAGGGAATGGCCTCAAGCTCTGCCAAGGGATATTTAGGCTGGACATTAGGAAAAAAAAATCACAGAAAGGGTCATTGGACCCTGGCAGAGGCTGCCCAGAGAGGTGGTTGAGTCACCTTTCCTGGAGGTGTTTAAGGCACGGGTGGATGAGGTGCTAAGGGGCATGGTTTAGTGTTTGATAGGAATGGTTGGACTTGTTGATCCGGTGGGTCTCTTCCAACCTGGTTATTCTATGATTCTATGAATTCTTTTCTTGGTGATTTCTCCTGGTAATTCTCCAAGTACATACAGAAGGCATTTGCTGATGTAGCTGCACATCTTCTACATCCTGTGTGTTGTTTTCTAAACATGTAGCCAAACTTAATATCATAATTTGCACTACAGCACACATATACTACTGATAATGGGATCAGCTGTAGCAACTTTGTCTGCTAAAGATGTTCCTCTTTTTTCAGAAAGGAGGTTGTTATGTGGAACAATTTAAAAGGGCATGGTAAATTGTAGTGCATGAATTAATTCAGTGACTCATATAACTGAAATTTATTATGCACATAAAGCATTTATTTTAATATTGTTTTATTCGTTTGTCTCAAGGATTGGCCTTGCATGCTGGATTCTTACTGCTTTTCTGTTTTCTGCTTTTAATATTTATACAAACACTTCTGAAAAACAATAATGTGGATGAGATGCCTTTAAAGGAATAAAGCTGCCAAGGTATGAGTGGGCTTTTTGAACTGACTCACTCTGCATGTCCTGACTGCTGGGGCTGAGTTATAACTTGTAAATGTCACTGGAAAAAGACTACTTTCTTATCATCCATAAAATTTAAATTTGCCTCTGGCAGAACTTGTGTTGCAAAAAATGTTTTTTAAAAAGTTATGATTATCAGTGTTATAACTGCTGTTCTTAATATGATGAATATTAGTGATGATGGTGAAAATAGTAAGTGTCCTTAGTCCCCAAATTGTTCTACTCAAGAAGAACAAAATTCTGCTGCAGTGTTTTTATTTGCATATTTTAATGTTTTGGCAGATGATGTCAGCCACAAACTGTCTGAAAATAACTGCTTGCTGATCATTAGAGTGATTACAAACCACGAGTTTAAAGACACTCTGCAACCTGTCAAGAAAAAATGTTGCGAGAAGGTATTTTTCCAGAAAATCCATCTGAGAGTAGGGAGGCTCTACAAAGGTATTTGAACAAGCTGGATTGATGGGTTGAGGCCAGTGGGACAAGGTTCAACAAAGCCAAATGCAGATTCCTGCACTTGGGACGCCACCATCCCATGCAGCGCTACAGGCTTGGGGAAGAGTGGCTAGAAAGCTGCCTGGCAGAGAAGGACCTGGAGATGTTGATTGAGAGCCAACTGAATGTGAGACAGCAGTGTGCTCAGGTAGCCAAGAAGGCCAATAGCATCTTGACTTGCATCAGGAACAGAGTGACCAGCAAGATCAGTGAAGTGATTCTGCTCCTGTACTCAGCACTGGTGAGGCTGCACGTTGAACGTTGTATTCAGTTTTGGGCCCCTCACTACGAGAAAGACATTGAGGTCCTGAAGCATGTTGAAGGGGCTGGAGAAAAGCCTTACAAGGAATGGCTGAGGGGACTGAGGTTGTTTAGTCTGGAGAAGAGGAGGTTGAGAGGAGATCTTACCACTGTTTACAGCTACCTGAAGGGAGGTTGGAGTGAAGTGAGTGTTGGTCTCTTCTTGCAAGTGATAGGTGATAGGAGAAGAGGGAATGGCCTCAAGCTGCATCAGGAAAGGTTCAGATTGGTTATTAGGAAAAATTTCTTCACAGAAAGGGTTATCAGACACTGGGACAGGCTGCCCAGGGAGGTGGTTGAATCACCATCCCATAAGGTATTTAAAAGATGGGTAGATTAAGTGCTTAGGGATATAATTTGGTACTGGGCAGTTATGGTTGGGCTTGATAATCTCAAAGGTCTTTTCCAACCTAGTGATTCTGTGATCCTGTGAAAGAAAACCTGTTTTTTTTTTCCTCCTCCTAATTTATTAATAATGTGAGAAAATAGCAGTTTAGTAATAATTTTCTTGGTACAAACTGTTAGTCGTCTTTGTTCTTTTTGGATGATGCTTTCAGTGACCTCCTTTTTTTTTTTTCATTAATAGCACTTCTGTCACTGTATGTCTTAGTCAATCACAGATTTCCAGAATAACAAAACTCACAGTTTACGCGTGTGTCTCAATGTATTTCCTGAGTTCTGGAGAAATGTGACTGTTGTGTGTGCCCTAGAAAGGGAATTGTGAGACCTTACCCTGCATTGCACATTATGCAGAAAGAATTAAAAGTGAGCTCTTTCTTTGCCTTAGGAGGAGCACAAAGCAACTGTAGCGGACTGAGGGTCTAGACAGCTGATCTCATTGGGGATGGAGGATGGTCAGCACAACAGAGAAAACGTTCGACAGCTTGTCAATTCATGACCCTAAGGTCTAAGAGACTTCCATTCCCTCAGACAAATGCTGATCCCCATTAATATGAATGGTTGAACTTCATTTGACATCAGTCAGTGCTGGATCTGAGTACAAATACTTTATTCCCCGTGCCATTAATGCAAGTCACATACCTCAGCAGGGCAGACAAGGGAAGCAGAGTTTCCAGTAGTCGTTGTTGTTTTGCTTTTGTAGAACTGTGTGAAGATAGTCAATAGGTTTATTCCTCTGTAACCGTATTCCATGCTTGAATGTCTTCAATATATTTGTTGCAATTTATAAAGTTCATCTTTGCATGTATTTGTGTTTATTTAAAACTGATATGCTATGTCAGGTGGCCAATTCAACTGGGTAGGAAGAAGCAAATCATGTTTAAGATAGTGACACTGATAACTACTAATTAATATAATCTGATTTCCCTCCTTATTCACTTCAAGTGAATCCCCAGCTGTGAAACTGGAATAGCAGGAACACGTTTCCTTTGCAAAGATAAATAATGTATGAAGAAGTTATTGTGTATTTTAAACAGAGTGTACGAAAGATGTTTTAAAAACTACATCTTATTAGTCTTCTATTTCTCTCTAGGCATTGGAATCTCAGTGTTTTGCATTGCAGATTAAAAAAGAAAAAAGGACTACTTTGTCTAACAGGTTATCACCTATCTTCTCATTATAGAGGCAGTTACCATTTAGTTTGCTGAAGGACCCATGGACTCAGGTTCCTTTTAAACAACCAATATCTATTTTTTTTTCTGATTATTTATTCCTAGTAGTTCTTACTTTTGGGTTCCTTGTGAAGAAAGTGCCTTTCACAGGGTCTGTCCATGTAAGGCTTTTGTATAATGCATGCTCATTTAGTTAGCTGTTATATTTGTAAGCTCCAGCTGCAGCCATCACTCTCCAAATCTGTCATTGAAGGATTTTGTTTTAAATTCTGCCTGGCTTTGTTTTCAGATGTCCCTGAATTCCTCCCTGTGTTGAGTCACAGCTGTGAAAAGAGAAATCTACCTTTTTAATTCAAGGGGTCAGTGCTTTAAAAGCGCTAAAACCCAGCGGGGAATATCTTAAGCAAGATAGTTAATCATGATGATCCCAAGGGTTTTCATAAACTTACATAGGGCTCATCTGACACGAAGACTCCTGGATATCTACTAGCCCTGGTTTCTTTATGGGATGTCTGTTTTACCAGGGACTGAGATCCCCTATAGAACAAGCACCTGTGGTGGATATTTGCCACCTGCTCAGCCATGGCTATAGAATCACAACTTAATCTTCTCTACCACATCCCTTTTCTAGCTAAGCCAGAATGGAGGTCAAATCATTTCTATTCTGTTTTCTCCCTGTGACCTTGAGGAGCATTTAATGTAGTAAGTACAGTGGCTTCCACTTATTGATCCAAGTGAGAGATAATAGACGGGCAGGGAGGAGCTGCTGATTGGACAGAAAAGAGAGTTCAGGCTGGAACACACAGCTGACATTTTGTCTTCTGGGTGAGCAGAACTTGTTGACTTGATTTGGGTGTTAGCAGTCCATCCAATGATATTTCTCACTCAGCTTCCTCTTCTAGTTCCAGTGGGGAAATTCTAGAAGGAATCCATCTCTTGTCACATCTGTGCAGACAACAGGATTATTTCAAATACGGTGTCAATAATTTTGACATTTGGTTCTGTGCTTAGTTCTCATGAGATGGACAAACTGTGTGGGTGAACAATATCTGGCAGCCTAGAGATGTTGGATTAGATTATATAGCCAATGCAGCGCCTATACCTATTCTGTGTGTATTTTACTTGTCATATACATATATTGCTATTCTTAATACTGGTATTTATGATCTGCTTGTGAATCAATCTTGAATTTAGATAGTTTTATAAAAGGAAAGCATTCCGGATTTCAGTCAGATTTCAGTATTAAAAGAGTTGGTTTGTAAATAGATCAGGTGGGCATTGCTCTCATCAGAAGAATCCTGAAAAGAAAGGATGATCACTAAAGAGTAGTAAAAGCCATTATCAAATGACCATCAGAGCTTTAAGTCAGTCAATGGAAAGGTGTGCATGTTGCTAAACTCCTTCAGTGTGTGATGGAGTTCAGTTATTCCTCTATCCATTACCTGTTAAAAGAACTAACAGAAAAATTTAGGTTGAAAGGGATGTCAGGAGGTCATATGATACCATTTGCAGCTCAAAAGATGGGTATCTTTAGCGTTTGATCGGATTGATCAGAGCTATGCCCAGGTAGGTTTCAGATGTCTGCAAAGATGGAGAATCCACTTCTCTCAGCGCCCTTTCCAATGTTGATCAATCTTGTAGAGAATGAAGCTTCAGAAGTACCTCAGGAACAGGACAGCCTCATCCTCTTAGAGGACAAGTGCCAATGGGGAGAAGGAAATTAGAGGTGGTGTTTTATATCCTACCATTTTAATATTAATCTTCCAGTTATGGCAACTCCCCAGTAGCTAACCAGTTAACTGCCTGAAAAGCTGTGCTATTTTTCAGTGAAGTATTGATTCATCTGTGCAGTCTGTGTCCTCACTTTGTCCTCACGAGACAAAAGAAAGTTATTGTGGTTTAAAACCAAAGTGGAAATAGTTCTGTGTTGAATGGAGGTGGTGATGCCTGAATTCTTGTTTTCTTTTTTGGTATGGCTGTTTAAAATTCCAGGAACCATCATGCTAGCACCCTTCACAAAGAGGCTTAAAAATAGACCAGCAAAACAACAATATTTCACTAAATATAAATTGATTTCTGCTGCAACACAAGCAGAAAGTTCTCTTAGAGTCTGATAGCAGCATATTCTAACCCTTGAAAACAGTAGGTGATCAATAAAAACAAGGCTGTTAAAGCTTTACTAACCTGCTGTCTGAACTCACACTGGGTATATGTTACTCTTTATGCAGCTCTGTGAAGTTCTTGTTTATGGAAAATTAAACTGTGATTGCTTATAATTTTCTGCAGTTTGAACAAGGGCTTAAATCAAAAGTAAAGCACTGGAAGAAGTGGTATGTGAGTCATGGATCTCACCACAGTAATCATAGCCAGCAGTGCATAGTCCCTGGTTAGGAGGGTGGCTGGGTGACTAAAGCACTGCCTGGACATTAAGGGGATGTGGGTACTGGTCCTAACTGCTGGTGTGACCTTATGCAAGTGATGTCATCTCCTATGGTAACATTAAAAAAAAATCAATTAACACATAATGACAAGAATAGAGGATAGAGGCATTAAAGCTTTTACAATGCTCTGGTGTTGTGGTGATGCGTACCTAAGGGAAACCCATCAAGAGGAATAGGTCCACATTAAGCCAGTGAATTGTGTAAGCTTACAAATGGGATGTGTTATAGTGGCTCTGCTTCTTCCCTGTCACATGTCTTCCAAATGTAAATGAAATTAAAAAAAAAAAACTAGGAAGAGAGTAAATGCATTCAGCCTAACAATATAATAACTAGGTTAATCTGCCAACACAGATGACTGCACTGCAGTGTACATAGTCATATGGATATCGTTTTACATATTGGCTGCACAAAATGTTGATCCAGAATTAGTTGGACAATGAATATAAAAAATCCTCCAAAAGTATTCCAAGTGTATAGTCATGAATTGCTAAGTCAAAATTTGTTGGAAATGTAAATTAAAATCCTACTGGAATGTCTCACCCTATACTCTAGTTTATATATTAAAGCCCTGCAGACTATGCTGTACAGAGTTCACTGACAGTGCCTCAAAAAATGAGGCCA